>CM057825.1:69759533-70401533 GCA_030068075.1 Paguma larvata | reverse complement strand
GATTAAGAAAAAACAAATGAGCAAAGAGCTACAAATCAGAGATAGCTAACTTGATCCCCTAGGATAATGAATGAATTATGCCATAAACATCTGAACATCTGTATACTCAATGATGATGATAAAGCCTTTAAAAATACAACGAAAGTTCTCTCTGGCCTCTGAAAAATGTTAAGCTTAAAAAATAAACCAGTTTCTTTAAAAAAATAAATTATAAATAAATAATAAAATAAAATTTTATATAATTTTATGTAATAATAAAATAAATTAAAAATTTATAAATGCTAAAACATAAATACAAAGATTACACATGAATTTACATTTCTGATAATTATTGCTTGTATAATTAGTGAACAATTAGAACAGGATTAAGGAAGCAGATTGAACAAACAATCTACTCTAAATTTATTTCTCTATCATTTAAAAGAATTTTTCAGGGCCACCTGGGTGGCTTAGTCGATTGAGTGTCCGACTTCGGCTCAGGTCATGATCTCACAGTCTGTGAGTTCGAGCCCCGCATCGGGCTCTGTGCTGACAGCTCAGAGCCTGGAGCCTGCTTCGGATTCTGTGTCTCCCTCTCTCTCTCTGACCCTCCCCCACTCATGCTTTGTCTCTCCTGCTCTCAAAAATAAATAAAAACATTAAAAAAATAAATAAATAAAATAAAAGAATTTTTCAAAAATACTATAAAATCTCATTACTTTAATTTAGATTTTACCATTTAGAATTTTACGATAATGTGGATCAAAGCCTTGGATAAAGTTTTTTCATTAAGAAACATATTTCCTTATATATAGTAGAAATCAACACTTTAAAACTAAAGAGGAAAAGTATCAATTACTTAGGAGAACTATCTCTTTTCAACAACTCTCCATATTTGGAAGACTCTTTATAAATCATTTAAATATCAATGAAAAATTTAAGCAAGGCTAAGAATCCTTTCAAGGCTGTTTTCGCAGCCTCATGATTACAGTCTCAAATAACTTTATTTTTGTAAATTTTTTCTAATGTGGAGTCAACTTAAATGTTCTGCCATTTTTTACTTAAAACTTTAAAAAGATGATATTCGGATTATGATTCACACTGAAATATATTAATATAATTAGGCATATAATTTCAGTTATAAATTAAAACTAATTTTCATTTTAAATGTTTTAAATCATTTAAAGCAATATTTTAAATGTATTTAAATAACTAACTACAAGTATGAGATGTGGTTCATTGAAAATGTAAACATTCAATTGGTTGTTGAAAGAAAGAATACTAATTTAAAATTATGAATACATTCCAACTCAAGTCTCATTCTGGAGAAAACAAAACATCCTTAAAAGCTTAATTATCATTTTGGTCTTACTGTGATCAATGTGGTCAATCTTGTAACATCACTGTTTTGAAATCTGCAATAGGAAAACAGAAATAGCATTCAGCTGAATCATATTTGAGTAAGTAATTTCAGAAACTAAAATGTTAGTTTAGAATTTTTGTCTTCCTTAATGCCATAAATCATATTTAAATCAATCTAAAGTTGTCAGAGAAAGTACAATTGACATGACACAAATAAAGCAGGAAGCACTTGCAGGTTTTTTTTAGGTCATTATTTATTATAGCATGATAGATTATGGTCTGTTTACAATCAGCAATACCCCAGGGTTAACATAATGTAACATATTAGAAAATTAACTATAGGGCATTTGAGTTAGTTTTATTTGTTTTCAAATATTTACTAAGAGAATCACAGTGTGTTAAATATACTACAAACAAAAGACTGGTACTATTTATAGATAACTTTTTTCTCTATGATCCGATTAGCAGTTCATTTTATGGCTAGAATGTGACCAATTTATTATCAATTAATAGGAGAAAGAGCTTTATGCTCATCCTTATGAAGAGTGACAAAACTAGTAAAGACTGAAAATATCACTGGGAAGAACTATACACTATAAAACCCAAGGAAGTTATAAGAGAAACTATTTCCTGAACTGTAGATAACTTAAAGTTCTTATCTCTGTAAAATGAAAGCTTTAGAAATTTCTTAGTTAACAAGGCATGTTTTCAGGTAAGCTCTTAAATGTTTTGTGTTAAAAAATAACACAAGTTATAGTGTTCTAATATTCATAACAGGCCTTCATGTAGTAGTTCATCAGATCCTTGTAACAATTCCTTCAAAGTAGTGGGAAAGAGACATTTCTTATAATACACTCGTGGAAAATAGATGATAGACAGCACGTGTGATTTGTCCAAGCACACAGAACTGAGTTGTCCTTGTTTCCTTTTTTATCTCACACCATCCATCCATTCCATTCTGTCAACGAACATATTACCCTCTGTATCCAAAGACCTGCCTTCAAGGAGCTCATTCCTAGCATTATGCTCTCAACTTAAATCAATATGAAAAGCAATGTTATGGAGCGATTGGCTGGCTCAGTCAGTAGACCAAATGACTCAATCTCAGGGTCCTGAGTCCAAGTCCTACTATTAAATAAACAAACAAACAAACACAAACCAGTCTTGTGATGACAATGTGTCAATACAAAAAGTCTTATGAAAGAACAGTTATACTTTCTATAAAACTCTCTAATCCAAAAAGGATTTAAAATTTTTTAAATAGTTACATTCAAACAATATTTGTGATTGAATAAAAGATAAAAGTAATTTTTTTTTATTTTTTGGAAAAAAATACAACGTAATTAAGACTATGTCTATAAAAAAACTAGTAGGGGTGCCTGGAGGGTTTAGTCTGTTGAGCATCCAACTCCAGCTCAGATCATGATATCATGGTTTGTGGGTTCGAGCCCTGTGTTGGGCTCTGGGCTGACAGGTGGAAGCTAGAGCCTACTCTAAATTCTGTGTCTCCCCTCTCTTTCTGCCCCTCCCCAATTTGTACTCTATCTCTAACTCTCTCTCAAAAGTAAATAAACATTAAAAAAAGTCTTAAAAAAACTAGTAAAGGCATAGTAGCAATTTTTACATATGGCTTACTGGGTACTTGCAAATGCATAAAAAAAATACATGAAATTAAAATGACACTAGATAAAGTCAGACAAATCTTAAAGCTTCTCATAAAAACCCTAAGTGGCTTTTACAAGGAAAGGTAGTTCTTTAAAATCATCTCGAAACCAGGAAATATTATCAATTAAACATATAAAAAGTAGTATTAAATTTTATGAAAACATAAGTTAACTAATATTATTGGTTATGTGCTATTTCTCTACAAGTCACCATTTCAGTGAATATGCAGAGAAAATCTCAACCAAATTTACCCTCAGAAAACACCTGCCAGTGTTAAACTGTGGGATAAGTCAAGATATACAATTATATAAATATTTTTCAGTAAGTAGCATATAACTATCTTTATTTTTCCTCTTCTCCTGCCCCAAAACACAAAGTCTTCCTTTATATAATTGATTTTAACATACTCAAGTCTTAACCTTCACCTGACAGTACCACAAAAGTCTCAACATACACAAAGTAAGGATATCTATCCCTACCTAGCTTATTGAAAAGATTTAGAGGAATAAATGAATATGATACCTAATTTTTCTCAATCTGAACAGAGAAATACATGCTGTTTAACTCTAAAATTCATTTAAAGAATAGTCATTAAATATTTATGTATCTGCTTAATGTTTTTGCTGTGTTCTATGCTCTTTTCAAGGTGTGGTTATACAATAAAAAAATTTTCTAAAATTTACGTAAGAAAAATAATTTCACATGGGGAGCCTGGGTGGTTCAATTGGTTCAGCATCCAACTCTTGATTTCAGCTCAGGTCATGATTTCAGAGTTGTGAGATTGAGTCCCACATCTTTCCTTCTCCCTCTGCCCCTCCCCTGTGTGTGCACACATGCACTCTCTCAAAAAAAAAAAAAGAAAGAAAAAAAAAAGAAAAAGAAAAAGAAGAAAAGAAAAATATCTCACAAATCATATGCTATTTGTATGCCATTTCAGTGTTGGTAGTCTTAGACTGCAGACATGGAGAACCCACTTCTATCATTCTCTTTCTAAAGATTCACAACGACACATGTTTTGGTATATATTTTAAGATTTAACAAAAACCTTAAAAAAAATCTAAACATGTTTCTACCATCATCTAGATATTTTAAATCCTGACCATTATTTTTTTAATTAGGGAAATTATTCTATAAATTAAAAAAACACAGGCTTTTATAATAATACTTTTTTTCTTCAGAAGGTAAGGGCCAAATACTTGTAAATATTAGGAAACTACTGAGGAAACTGGTAAAAATGTCATATACTACTACCAATGGAATACTTTATCCAGTGTTGTGGAATGGAACTTTCTACAATGATAGAAATGTTCAGTATCTGTGCCAGCCCACAGCCAAATGTCTATTGAGCACTTGTAATATGGTTACTGTGACTAAGCCATTGACTTTTAAATTTTAATTAACTTTAATTTAGATTTATATAACCACTGGTAGATAGCGGCTACATATTAGAATACCATACCAAGACTGAACTGTAAATGAGTCTTCCAAATATATGAAAATGCTGTTCTCTATTTTTTAGAAATGGAAAAAAGAAACAAACAACAAAAAACACGTCAACTGTGTTTTGTAGGATATGTTCATTTCAGAAAATTGCTCCGTATTTGGAGGGGAACTATTTTATCTTTGAAGAACTTTCATGTTTATGTTTGTTGATGAAAAAAAAAATGATACATTACAGGGAAACGGTCTTGGGTTTTGGAGAACTGTGTTTTCAACATTTTTCAGATCACATTGATATTGCTTTTAAAAAGTTTCAATTTGCTTTACTTTGTTCAGCTGGGTAAAACATGTACTATTTTTTTAAACACTCCTTTGTTTTAATGTTTTTATTTATTTTTGAGAGAGAGAGATACGGAATGTGAATGGAGACGGGCAAAGAGAGGGAGACACAGAATCTGAAACAGCTCCAGGGTCTGAGCTGTCAGCACAGATGCTGACGCAGGGCTCGAACCCACGAACTGCGAGATATTGACCTAGCTGAAGTTGGACACTTAACCGACTGGGCCACCCTGGCGCCCCGAACATGTACTCTTATGACTAAAACCTCAACAGAAGATAGGGGAAAAAAGAAATTTATTTTATTAACAACTTTGATAGTCCTGATTCTTACAAATTTCTTTTGCTATCAACTGTTTTCCCTTTATTGTTTTAAGAAAAAAAAGATGAGCAAGCCTTAATAGCAAGACAAAAGTTTTAACTAAGCATGCAGGGGCACCTGAGTTGCTCAGTTAAATGTCCAACTCTTGATTTTGGCTCAGGTCACAATCTCTCAGTTCATGAGTTCGAGCCCTGCATGAGGCTCTGAGCTGACAGTGTGGCGCCTGCTTGAGATCCTCTCTCTTTCTCTTTCTCTGCCCTTCCTCATCTCTCTCTCTGTCTCTCAAAAATAAACCTTAAAGAAAAGTTTTAACTAACCATGTAATATAATGTATATGAAAAAAGCCTGCTTTCTCAGTCTAAAGTGAGTATAGAAATAGAAAATATTAGGGGTGCCTGGGTGGTTCAGTAGATTAAGCATTTGACTCCTTGTTTTGACTCAGGTCATGATCTCACAGTTCATAGGTTCAAGCCCCTCAATCAGGGTCTGTGCTGACAGTTCAGAGCCTACTTGGAACTCTCTCTCTCCTCCTCTCTCTGCCCATGCAGTCTCTGTCTCTCTCTCAAAATAAATAAATAAATAAATAAATAAAGTAAAAAAAAGAAATAGAAGACATTATATAACATTCATATAAGCTTTGTTAAGCAACTTTCTCAAATTGGATAGGCACTGATCAATTTAGTTACTTACTTTTACTTTATCATGCAAATAAAGTGATAGAAATAATTTCCTGATCTGTACAAACACTGGTTTCCAGGCTAAAGGCTGTTTTCCTGACTTCATGGGGGAAGAAACCCAAGGCAGAAAAAGAAAAGAACAGGCAGTGTGAATAAACATGCCTTCCAACTCCAAGCAGTATTTTTGGTGCATCGTACTCCCTGAATGCCTCCTGTCCTCAGTTTCAACTGCGTCCAAGCAGGGTATGCAATAAAATACCTGCTGATGTGCCTCTTTCCTTGCTGTTCACAGAGAATATGAAGGCAGTGGATCTAATTATTCCTGCAACTGCACATTTCCATACTAAAATACACTGAAATTAACAAAATGGTGGAACCTCCTATCTTTAAAACTGACAACTGACTGACTCCCTGAAATAAAGTGTTTATACAACTTACAGAACTGAAAGAAAGAGTCCTACAGATTCACCAATCCAAAGTCGCCAGTTTTTATTTTGACTGTTTATAATTTTAACGTTTATTTATTTTTGAGAGAGAGACAAGAGTGTGAATGGGGGAGGGGTAGAAAGGGAGACAAAGAAATCGAAGCAGTCTCCAGGTTCTGAGCTGTCTGCACAGAGCCTGACGCAGGGCTCAAACTCATGAACCTCAAGATCACGACCGGATCCAAAGTCAGATGCTTAACCGACTGAGCCACCCAGGCGCCCCCGACTGTTTATAATTTTTTGATCAATAAAAGCAAGTCCATGGATGCCTAGGTTCTATATGCTGGCACCATTTGGCTTTGGAGACCTCATCAGGTTTTCTGGTAGGTTAAATAGACCTCTAATTCAATACCTGTTGTTGATTAATTCAATACCTGCTATTAGAAACAATCAGAAGCCCCCTTTCTACACCAGAAAAACTCAGAAAGTTCAAAAGTGATGAATCTATAGCCTCTCAACAGAAGGCTAGGAATAAAGCAAATGACAGTTTTTCAGTTTAAAACTTCTCACTTTGTCATATACAACCTAGAACAAAGTGAGATTTCCCTTAAGAGAGCTTCCTTAGGTGCGAAACAACACCAAAAGCAAAAACAAAAAAGCATATATATAATCTCTTTAAAATCTTAAAAAATGAATTACCAGGCTTATAACTTTTTGTCACCCTCTCCAAGTTATTTACCACTCTCTTCAATTAAACAACTCATTGTCAGTACTACTACTTCAGGTAAAACCAAATAAAACAAAGGTCATTTAAAAAGCACTTCTTGTATGGTCAATGATTTCACATTTCTTATAAAACAAATTGGGGCGCCTGAGTGGCTCAGTCTGTTAAGTGTCCGACTTCGGCTTAGGTCATGATCTCACCATTCCTGAGTTCGAGCCCCGTGTTGGGCTTTGTGCTTACAGCTCAGAGCCTGGAGCCTGTTTCAGATTCTGTGTCTCCCCCTCTGTCTATGTCCCTCCCTCGATCATGCTCTGCCTGTCTCTCTCTCAAGGAAAAAAAAATTAAAAAATATTTATTTCTTATAAAACAAATTTACATTTCCATAAATTACTAAAATGTATCAATAATTTCACCTTTACTGCCAAAAAAAAACACCTATCATCCCCTCAAAATGAATTACTCTATTTGAAATGCTTATCCTTATTGTTATGTATGATTCAAACTTCTTTAGAAAAGTTTTAATTCCCAAAGGTTAACTCACAAAATTTTTAAACAACTAACATAAGCCCGATGACAAGAAGCTTCGCTAGAGCTCAGATGGTAACTTCATAATTCTGCTGATAATAAAAACCATGCAAACAAAGCACAACCGGCTATTAGACTTGGTGAATCTTTTAAAAATGTAAGTATATACAAGTTGCATGGTTTCCCCAACTTTACCACCCCACTCTTTCAACACTAATTAGCACTTCTCAAAATCTTTACTCACAGGTTCATAGGTTTCTGCTTTAGAGCCATAAATGGTCACCCGGCAGAGGAAGAAAGTGGTAGCACTGCTGACGGGTATTGAAACATTCTTGAGGTTAATATATACACAATATCCAAAAATGAACTAATCACTTGGGGGGAAGTAACATAATGAAGAGCTTCATTTGAGAAAAATTATATGCTGTTTTGGCTGTACTTTTGTATCTCTAAGTTCTTTAGGAAATTAAACTCATATTGTAGCAACACAAAGAGGTAGAACCTTTAGCAATTATTATTAACTAAGTTAAAACACATTATCTGAACGTAAGTATGGGGAAATTTTACTTTTTATCAATATCAGAGTCCATCTCAGTCCTATCAACAAATGCCAATCGAAAATTTGTCCCTTACAAGATTGTTTTTAATTTTTTTTTTAATGTTTATTTATTTTTGAGAGACATAGAGGCACAGCGTGAACAGGGGAAGGGCAGAGAGAGAGGGAGACACAGAATCGGAAGCAGGCTCCAGGCTCTGAGCTGTCAGCACAGAGCCCGACGCGGGGCTCCAACTCACAGACCACAAGATCATGACCTGAGCCGAAGTCGGTCGCCCAACCGACTGAGCCACCCAGGAGCCCCTTTTTTTTTTTTTTTAATTTTTTTTTTAAACAAGATTGTTTTTTAAAAAGCAAAACAGAAACACCTCACCTCAACAAGTCAATAATTAAGACAAAGACCTAAGTTCACGGTTTTTTTTTTTAAGAGTTTCATGTTCCATGGCTAAAAGACTGAAATGAAACTATTCTACTCCAAACCTTCAAATATCCATTTCAGACTATGGCTATGATGACTGGTGAGGCAGTTAGGCAATGTAATAAGTCAGAAAAAAAAAAGAGAAAGAAAAATTAGTTTGAGGTGCCCATGTGGCTGAGTCGGTTAAGCACCCAACTCGATTTCAGCTCAGGTCCTGATGTCATGGCTCGTGATTATGAGGCCCCACATCAGGTCCGCGCTGACAGTGCAAAGCCTGTTTGGGATTCTCTCTCTCCCTTACTCTCTGCCCCCTTCCCCCCACTTCTCTCAAAATAAATAAATAAACTTTAAAAAAATTTTAGATCCAATAACTAAATTTGTCATCACTAATAACAAAAACTAGGTTTCAGATAGGATATATTTTCCTCTTTCTGTTAAAAGACCTTTGCCACGAATGTTAAGGGATTTTAAATAATTATTACTGCTACTTTTTCTTAGAAACCTTGAATGATTTAATCATTAACAAGAAATCTGGTCTAATGCTTTCAACAATAAATTACATAACCCCCATTCTCATTCAGAATTTTGGCATATATTCATTAAATACCTTGGGCAAACTCACAACTTTAGTTTGCCATACCATAATTATCTACTTTACACCAAGGCTATGAAGTTTAGTTAATTATGCTTGTAAAATTTTTAGAGGTACACAGATGAAAGAGAGGTGTAAGCCATTGATATAACCAACACATGTACTTAATGAAAAAAATGCAACTCACAAACATTTAACAGCAACAATCTGGATGAATCTTAAAGACACTGTGCTAAATGGAATAAGCTAGTGCTACAGACCGCATGACTGTGTCCATCCTCTGCCCCCTAATTCACATGTTGAAATCTAATCCCCAATGTGATGGCATTTGAATGTGGGGATTTTGGAGGTTGAATGAGTCATGAGAGCAGAACCCTCCTCAATGGAATTAGTGCCCTTATAAAAGGGATCCCAGAGAACTTCCTTGTTCCTTCCACCATGTGAAATTATAGAACAAGACAGCCAACTATGAACCAGGAAGCAAGCCCTAACCACACACCGAAGCTGTCCACAACTTGATCTTGGGACTTCCCAGCTTCCAAAACGGTGAGAAACAAATTTCTATTCTTTATAAGCCACCCAGTCTATAGTACTTTGTTAGAGTAATCCAAACAGGACTATGATGGCTAGTCACAACAAGACAATATGTGAGAAGTATACTGAAAAGTCAAATTCATAAAAGAAAGTAGAATGGTGATTTGCCAGGGGCTGGGGAAGGGGAGAACGGGAAGTTACTGTTTAATGGGTACACAGTTTCAATTCTGGAAGATGAAATAAGTTCTGAAGATGGACGGCGATGATTGCACAACAATGTAAATGCACCAAAGGCCACTGAACTGTATATTTAAGAGTGGTTAGAAAGTTAAATTTAATGTCGTGTATATTTTGCCACAATAATAAAAGATTAACAAGTGGAAATCTTGTATAAATCATAAACCAATCTTAAATTTTTTCTTTCACTAATACACACATTAAAACAATCAAATCAAGCGATTCACTTGTTCATTCATTAACTACTTATCAAGTGTTTTCTCTGTGGCAGGCACTGTGCTAAACCTGGAAATATGGCAGTGAAAAATACGAAGTCTCTGTCTTCGCAGAACTTACGCAGAAACAGTAAAGGCCTACAAAACAACAAAAAGTACACCAATTTTATCCCTTCTCATAGTGACAAGGATTACGATGAAGGGTAAAGAGATGGAGTGGTGGCAAGGAAGGCCTCTCCGAGCAGATTACTGCCCAGAGACCAGAACGAAGGAAGAAGGAACACTTTAGGTAGAGACAATAGCAAGTGTCAGGGTCCTAAGGAGGAAAGCCTTAGGGGTTTAAAAACAATGACAAGAAGGTACAGTGTTGGTGCACAGTAAGTTATAAGTCAGTTGTAGGAGAGTTAGGCACAGATCACAGAGGGCCTGAAAAGCAACAGTAATAATTTGAATATTATTCCAGGTGTGCTGAAAGCCATATGGAATGCTTTCACTAAGGGAGTGATGTGATCTGATTAAAACAAACAAATAAACAAAAAAGATGCCCTAATTATACAGGATAATCCTGGGTACAGGGGAGGAAGAGATTAATCAAAACACAGAGACCAATGTAGAGAACAACTGTAGCCGTTCAGGTGGAAATGAGATGATGATCGTGGTAGCCATGTTAATGGTAGAAGTGGCTGGATATTTGTTTGCTGATGGACTAAGAGAAGAAGCATCATAGTCAAAGATGACTCCAACATTTTAGTCAGATCAATTGGGTGAATAACGCTGCCAAACACTGAGATGGAGGACACTGGGGTAGGAATAGGTTTGGTGGTGTTGTTAGTGACAGTATTAAGAAACCAAGAATTTGGTTTTGGCAAAGTTAAGTATGCAAGTGAAAAGTTTCAGGAGAGACGACACGATCAACTGTGACAAATGGTGCTGGACAACACTTAATCTGAGGGCTGAGAAATGACCATGGGATTTAGTGAGGTAAATTCACTGGTGCCCATGACAAGACTGCTGTCAGTGGAGTGATGTAGACAAAAGCATGAATAAAGCAAGTAAAGCAGAGAAAGCCTCATACGAGGCCATATGAGTGGCATACACAGACAACTCTTTGAAGGCCCTTTGCTCTAAAGGACTGTACAGAAATAGGGCTATTGCTAAAGAGGGATGTGGGATTTTGAAATGCTTTTGTATTAAAATGCGGGAAAGTACAACATGTATATATGCTGATGAGATGAGAAAAAAAGAATAATGATGGAGAAAATTACAGAAGCAAAATCAATGATTACTAAGCATATAATAAATGTATAAATCTGTCCTTTGCTGCTAGAAATGCAAAGACAATAAATATACAGCATGTAATTAATTTAAGGATTATATGGAAACTATATTGAAAATCATAAGGGAATATAGTATATACATGATTAAATTAAAAATCCCTTAGAAACAGTATTATTTTATAATAGAGGCTGTCATGTTAAAAAGATTATGCAAAGCAATGTTGATATATTTTATGATGTGACAGCTATGTCCTTCTAAGCTACACACACAGAGCTGTACAGTGAAAAAATAATGCCATACACAGCTTTTATTTGATTATGCACAGTGGGGCTTAAATAGGACCAACATTAGATAAAGAGTAAAGCCAGCAAGTTTTAACAACATCTCCATTGTACTTTCCCTTTTCCCTTCTCTGTATTGACCCATGTCCACTTTTGGAATTCCAGCACCCTGTCTTCTATAACTCATCACTCGACTCAAACAGAAAGTAATACACACATCCATCACTGACACAAATCTTCATCATTTCCAGAGTTCCCCTCTCTCTGCTTATTAATTCCTTTCTGCGATATTCCCTTGCCTCCTTAAAAAAGTTAAGAATTAGATAGTTATAACAGGTGATGGGAATTAAAGGGTGCACTTGCTGTGATGAGCACCGGGTGTTGTATGGAAGTGTTGAATCGCTATATTGTACACCTGACACTAATGCTACACTGCATATTAACTGGAGTTTAAATAAAAACTTAAAATGAAAAGAATTAGTCATAAAAGATTTGACAGTTATAAAGACCATCAAGTACATATTAGTGTGAATTAATTTAGATATGTTTACTCAAACACATTGCATTTTAAGCTTTTTGCCCTTCGATTTTAAGATTTATTCCTTCTGTATTTTTATACTGTCCTGTTCTAAAATAAGATATGAGATAATACACTTAAGTACATAATATGCAAAATAAAAATAAGAAACTGAGAGTGAGAAAAATAACATTAGGCCAAAAATAAGGTTAGTTTCAAAAATTCATCCCACAAGGCCCTGTACCCTTAGTTATGAGGAGGAGGGGGTGACCAACGATAGGGGTCTGAGTTTCCTGATAGCCAATGCAAAGACGAAATGACTGCCGTATGTAGCTTTTGTTGTTTATATTATTCACAATACTCATAAAGTTAAATCATTTTCTTGAAGAAAGCTCTTTTTGTTACTGAGACCTCAGGAAAGTCATTCTATTGAGTTGTCAAAAATATTCAGGCAATAATCATTTTTGAACAACAATTTCTTTAACATTCCTCTGAGACCTGCCAATGGCATGGTACTTGAGAGTATTTTAGCTACTGGGGCGCCTGAGTGGCTCAGTTGGTTAAGTGTCTGACTTTGGCTCAGGTCATGATCTCTCAGTTCACAAGTCTGAGCCCCATGTCAGACTCTGTGCTGACAGCTCAGAGCCTGGAGCCTGCTTCGGAATCTGTGTCTCCCTCTCTCTCTCAAAAATAAACATTTTTTTAAAAAGTTAAAAAAACAACAACAACAGTCTTTCAGCAACTAAATAGGGTTCAAGTATGTCACACACAACTTTAATTCAAGGACAAGATATGGAATATCCAGAGCAGTTCTCTGCCTACTTCAGGTACTCCTCCTCAAAATACAATATTAGAGATCACAATGAATTTTTAAAATTGAGATAAAATTCACATAAGATTCACCATTTTAAAGTGTATTACTCAGTAGTTTTAATATATTCACAATGTTGCACAACTACTATCAAATTCCAGAACATTCTCATCATCCCAAGGAGAAATACCATACCAATTAAGCAGTCATTGCCCATTCTCCTCTCCACTCACCTTTCCAGCCCCTGGAAATCACTAATCTACTTTCTGTCTCTATTAATTTGCCTATTCTGGACATTTTCACATAAATGGAATCATATAATATCTGACCTTTTCTGTGTGGCTTCTTTCACTTAGCATACTGTTTTCAAGGCTCATCCATACTATAGCATGTACTGGTACTTCATTCTCTTATACGGATGAGTAATAATCAATTGTATGCACATTTTGTTTATCCATTCATTGGTTAATAGAAATTTAGGTTGTTTCTACCTTTAGGCTCTTACGAATAACGCTATGACACTCATGTACAAATTTTTGTGTGGACAAAGAGTTTCAGTTTTCTTAGATAAATACCTAAGAACAGAAATTTTGGGTGATAATGGCAATTCTATATTTAACTTATTAACTGCCCAACTGTTTACTAAAACTGTAGCATTTTACCTTTCCACAAGTAGTATATGAGATTTTCAATTTTCTGCCACATCCATCCACAAGCAGTATATGAGATTTTCACATCTTTGCCAACACGTGTTATTTTCTGTTGTTCTTTTATAGTCATCTTAGTGGATATGAAGTATTATCTCATTATGGCTTTAACTTACATTTGCTGGTGGCTAATGATGTTGACTACTTTGTCATGTGCTTATTGCCATTTGTATACCTTTTTGGAGAAATGTTTGAATCCTTTGCCTATTCTTTTTTTTTTTAATTTTTTTTAATGTTTTATTTATTTTTGAGAGACATAGAGGCACAGCGTGAACAGGGGAAGGGCAGAGAGAGAGGGAGACACAGAATCAGAAGCAGGCTCCAGGCTCTGAGCCATCAGCACAGAGTCCGACGCGGGGCTCGAACTCACAGACCACGAGATCATGACCTGAGCTGAAGGCGGCCGCCCAACCGACTGAGCCACCCAGGCGCCCCCCTTTGCCTATTCTTTAATTGGCTTACTTATCATTGTGTTGCAAAGTTTTGTTCAAATGAATTTTTAAAGATTTTTACCTATTACCAGTTCTCAGATTAGGAGTGGAAAAATAAAATAAATAATAACTTGTATAAATGAAGATAGAAGATCAAAACTATTTTAGGGCAGGGGTGCCTGGGTGGCTCAGTTGGATAAGTGTCCGACTCTTGATTTCAGCGCAGATCATGATCTCATAGTTCATGGGTTTGAGTCTCGTATCGGGCTCTGTGCTGGTTGGCTCAGAGCATGGTTGGATTCTCTCTCTCCCTCTCTCTTTGGCTGTCCCTTCCTCACTCGCTTGCTCTCTCTCTCTCTCTGTCTCTCAAAAGTCAATAAATAAACATTTAAAAAAAAACAACTTTGAGGCAGAAAACACATCTCCATATTATATGGAACAACTCTAATAATACTAATATCAACACAAATCATTGTACTGTCTGTGTATTTTCTTCCTCCTCACTATCAAATGTATTGCCTAGTTAATGAACAGTTGGTATCCATAAAGAGGCATATTGTTTTAACATTTCAACAAAAACTGGCAATTGTCAAATAATTAGAAAAAAAGATGGATATTAAAACAGCTGGAAGCATTTCAAAAGAAATAGATTACAGCTTGAAAAAGCAAAGCATATAATATTTGCATGCTCACTGAGTTCTCCAAGCAGACTGAAAAGCTTTAAAAAAAATTAATAGCTCTTATTTGGAACTTTAAAGGCAATACTAACTAGTTTGACTCTTTCGACAGCGGCGAAGGATTTTATTCCGGTGTCTGGAGTCCTTTGGTCTGAATAGGCAACATTTTTCTTTAAAGTTCCAGGAATAGAAGATAATGACCATCAAGCTAATTAACCAAATGCAATCACAAGCTTAAATTTATGGTAAAGAAGATGGTGAAAAGAATCCTTCTGAGTTTCTTAATGCGATTCATAAGGCATGGAATTTGAAACAAATAAAATACTGACTTTTCTGGGAGAAGGGGACAGGATCATGAGAGCTGCTAATAAGTTTAACCACTTGAATATCTAAGTTTTATTAGATATAATTTTAATTCACTACTGCCACAATAAATTAATTTTATCATTCCACTTACTATTCTTTCCCTTATATAGGTTTTCAGGACCTACCCCCTAACATTACTTGACATGATCTCTGTTCTACTCACTGATGCACAGGCAGCATTTATCAAGTAACGATTAACGTACATGATCCATTCCATAACCAATTATGTCCTGACTTACAATTTTCATCCATATGTGTGATATTATCAATGACGGCATTAATGTCCACCCAGCCTTGTTCTCAAAACAATGTATAAAGCTTTAAATTAAAAAAAAAAAAGATTCTTATTCTCAAACTGCTAATGAACTAAACAAACATAAAAACTGGAATATTTCAAAGAGAATAGCTACCTTCAGTTTCTAAAAAAATTGTGACGTGAGCTATTCAAGATGAAACAATCGTTGTTTTTACAGCAACACAAAGAATTACCAGCATACAATCTGTGCAGACTGTATTCTTCCTTTTCTTATCATACACTTAAACAAAATAGGTAAAGAAGATTCATTACATGAAAACAAGTTTAATGCCGAAGTTCTATAATTATCCACTTGATCAGCCAGTTTTCTAATATTAAGCAGAAATAGTATGGAAAGATGCAAATGTTTGCATTTTTAAAGTTGGTAGATCTAGAATATTTTAAAACAAAAATATATAAAAAAGATGCTTACATTTCTCATGATAAAAATATATTTGACTCCGTATTTTAAAAATGACTTCACTATTGTAATTGCATTATTCTCATTGTATTTCAAAAATGTATATAAATTAAAATTTCTCCATTTTCAGCAATTAATTCATCTGGGAGATAATTTTTTTTTATACTTTAACTTAATCCAAAGGAAGTAGGTCAGTGCATTAAGATACAAAAGTGTTCCATGATAGGGGTGCCTGGCTGGCTCAGTCAGTAGAGTATGCAACTCTTGATCTCCAGTTGTAAGTTCAAGCCCATGTTGGGTGTAGAGATTAGTTTAAAAAAAAAATCTAAAAAAAGAAGGTCCATGATAAAACAGTAAGCCTGTGGAGTGTCTGATATATAGGTTTTCAATGCACATCTGCTAAACTAAGTTGTGTATTTTATCTGTACTTTAACTTCTTCTGATGTACAATACCAGAATGTGGAGAATAAAGATTCTGATCTTTAGTTTAAACCTTAAAACTTAAAATGTTCTGGGGCACCTAAGTGGCTCAGTTGAGCGTCTGACTTTGGCTCAGGTCATGATCTCACAGTTCATGAGTTCAAGTCCCACATTGGGCTCACTGCTATCAGCACACAGCCTGCTTTGAATCCTCTGTTCCCCTCTCTCTGTGTCCCTCTCCAGCTTGTGCTTTCTCAAAAATAAACAAACATTAAAACAAGAAAAAAAAAAACTTAAAATGTTCTTACTTAGAAATCAATTTCACTTTAAAATATGGACAATTTCATTCCAGTATTTTACTTTTAAAAATGTTTTTAAAGGACACTTGATTTTTTATTTATTTATTTTGAGAGAGAGAGAGAGGTAGGGGCAGAAAGAAAGGGAGTCAGTGCAGACCCCGACACACAACTCAATCCCACAGATCGTGAGATCATGACACAAGCCGAAATCAAGAGTCAGTTATTCAACCAACTAAGCCATCCAGGCGCCCCTCATCCCAGTATTTTAAATGTGATTTCGCTGTATAGAAGAGTGCAATAGAAAAAAAGCAGACTAATACTCAATTTGAAAGTCTCTCCAATATATCACCCTGAGGAAAAAATGATCCTACGTTAAATGACATTTTCCTGTCATTTTTAGCCCCAAGACACTTTTTACCCTTTCTCTGTCTTCTCTCTTTTTGTCTAGAGAAGAGCAACTTCTCCTAACTTCTGCCATCTTCCCTCCAACCCCAATGCCAACTTCCAGCACTCCTTACACCCTGTAGATGAATGTGGTGATCTTAATACCTCATCGGATGCTGTGTATATCTCTATCACTAAGTAACTTACTCATACTGTTAGGATTTTCTTCTTATTAATTTGTTTCCTTTCACTAGACTCCAAGTTTCATAAAAGTAATGGTTATATCTAATATATAACAGATGGTTGCGGTGGTATAATAAAAAATAAATATTTAGTCTCTATCCTTGGTTCCTGATAGAGCTCCAAAAAGTTCTGGAATTTAAATTTACTACCTCTATATGCTGGTGAGTGGACTCATGGGGGAAGGGCGGTAGATAACTTTAGGATGGGGGCTAGTCACCAGAAAAACCAACCACTCAGTTAGAGGGTTAGAACTTCTAGCTCTACCACTTCCAAAGACAAGTGAGGGACTTGAGACTGAATTCAGTCAACAATGGGCCAATCAACCATACCTATGTAACCTTCATAAAAACCCTAAATGATAGGAATTAGAGAGCTTACAAGTTAGTGAACAGATCCATATGCCAAAAGCATCATATACACTAACTCCATGGAGAAAGAAGATCCTGTGCTCAAGACCTTTCTGGACATCACCCTATAATATACTTATTCTGCCTGCTCATCTGTATCCTTTATTATAAACTGAGACAGTAAGCATAACAGTTTCTTGAGCTCTATTGAGTCCTCAGGGAGGGGGTCATGGGAATCCATGATTTATAGTTGGCCCAGCAGAAAGAAAGTGAAAAGACAACAGAAATGAAGGAAAATACTTGCTAAGCATTTGTCTAATAAAGAAATTGTATCAAATATATATATATATTAAAAGCTCTTAAAACTCAATTTGTTAAAAATGAATTAATGCAATTTTAAAGTGGACAAAGAATTTTAATAGAAATTGATCTAAAGAACTGATGTGTTTACAAGTGAATCGTAAACACATGAAAAGATGCGCAACAGCATTACCCATCAGGGAAATGCAAATCAAAACCACAATGAGATACTATTTGACATCCCCTAGAATGGCTAAAATGAAAAAGACAGAAAATAGCAAGTGTTGGTGAAGATATGGAGAAACTGAAGCCTTTAAACATTGCTGGTGCAATTGCATAATGTTGCAGCCACTTCGGAAAATATGTGACAGTTCCTCAATAAGTTAAACAGTTACCATGTTACCCAGTAATTCCTTTCCTATGTATACACCCAAAAGTACTGAAAATATATATCCTACAAAAATCTACATGCCTGTAGGTTTTGTACATGAATGATCATAGCAGCATGTTTCACAATTGTTTAGTATTCACAATTATGCAAATGTCCATCACTGATAAATCGATAAACAAAATGTGGTATATCCCTGCAATGAAAGATTATTCAGTAATAAAATGAAAGGAAGTACAGATACATGCTACAACATGGATGAACCTAAAAAACATTGTTATGTGAAAGAACTCAATCACAAAGGCCACATATTGTAAATTTCCATTTTTATATGAAATTTCCAGAATAGGAAATTACTAGTTTCTAGGGCCCAGGGCAGTGGGAAAGCAATAAATTGCTAGTCTCTAGAGACTGGTTTCCAGGGCCCAAGAGAGTGGGAAGTAGAGAGTGACTTCTAGTTTATATCTGGGATTTCTTAATGAGGTGAAAAAAATATCATAAAATTATATAGTGGTGACAATTATACAGCTCTGTAAATATATTAAAACTCCTTGAACTGTATTGTATATTAAAGGGTGCATTTTACAAGTGAATTATGTATCAACAAACTTAGTTTAAAAAAAAAAAACAATTAAGGGGCACCTGGGTGGCTCAGTCTGTTGAGTCTTCAACTCTTGACTTCATCTTGGGTCATGACCCCAGAGTCCTGAGATCGAGTCCTGTATTGGGCTCCACACTGAGCATGGAGCCTCCTTGGGATACTCTGTCTCTCTCCCCCTACCCCTCTCCCCAACTCATGGTCTCTGTCTCAAAAAAAAAAAAAAATATAGATATATATATAGACAAACACTTAAGAGACATGTAGGCAATACTGAGAAGCTCCAACATATAACTAATAGATAGGTCCTAAAAAATGGAGGGAATTATAAAGAGGCAACATTTGAAGAGTTAACAACTGAGTACCTGTTATAATTGAGGAAGGAATTCATTTCTCACATTCAAAGTATATTTTGTGTCCCAAGAAGGATAAACAAAAATATATCCACATTAGACACAACATCAAGATGAAATTGCAGAACATTAGGTAGGATTAAACAGGAAATCACAAAAGATGTCAAAAAGAAAAAGACATATTACCTCATAAGGAATACTGACAGACTATTCCTCAGCAACAAGAGAAAACAAAACACAAAGAAGCTTTGAAACTAAAAAACTGTATATAAAATGCAATCAATCCTTAAAGATTAGTTTTTTTCATATTTTAGGGGAGGGTAATTTTCATTGTTGATACTGTTTCTTTCTTGATTATTCATTTACTCAGGTTTCTTAAAATCCTGAAGCAATTTTGATACTTTATATTTTCCTTGAAAATTACCTATTTTACTTAAGATTTCAAATTTCACATAAAGTTGTTCATTTTATTTTGTTACATTTTAGGTGCCTGTAATTTTAGGATTTTTTATATTTTTATAACTCTTGATGAAAGCAATCCCTTATTATTAATTTCTGTGGTCCTTAAAAATATATCTTGCTTTGATATCTACTCAGTCTGAAATTAATATAATCAATCCAACTTTCTTTTGATTATTTGTTGAATATATTTTATATCCTTTCACTTTTACTCTGCCTATGTCTTTACATTTAAAGTGAGTTTTTCTTCAATAGCATATAGTTGGTTCTTATGTTTTTATCCAATATGACCATATCTTTTAATTGAAGTATTTATACCATTTACATCAAATATAATTATTGATATGGCTGGATTTAAATTTACAATCATGTTAGTTGTTTTCTATCAGTCCCACTTTTTTCCTTTTCCCTCTTTACCTGTCTTCTTTTAGATTACATATTTATTTATTAATGATAGAAAAGAGAAAAGATAAAGAGGAAAAGACTCACTTTAAGGAGCTAGTTTGATTTTGAAAGTAAAACCAAATCAATTTCATTTGCAAAATCCTAAATACACTGGTAAATCAAATCTACAGAATACAAAAATACTATTAATAAATCATGATTAAGCAGTTGTTTTTTTTTTTTTCAGAGACTACAAGGACAGGTCTATTTCTGAAAAGCTATTAATGTTAGTCACAATATTAATAAATTAAAAGAAAATTACAAGATCTCCTCAAGAATGCAAAAAAAGGATTCAATAAAATCCAAAAATAAGTTTTGAGTAAAAACTCTTAACCAACTTAAACAGTAGAAAAGTTTTTTAACATAGCAACGTACTATTAGTAGTAACAATTAATAATTAAAATGAAGAAGCATTCTCAATAGGGTCAAGAAAAAAACTAAACGTTTGTTGTTACCACTTCTATTTAATATTGTCCTTTAGTTCCTAATCAACAAAAAAAGTAAAGTGTATAGGATTTCTGGCTGGCAGCCAAGCTGAAATCCCAGCCAATGACCAGCACCAACCTTAAGACACAAGCAAAGATATCTCCAGGTTATTCCAGCCTACGGCTGCTAAGCCACCCTAGACTTCAGTCACTCCACCTGAGGCATATGGAGCAGAAACAAGGAAACTCTGCTATGCCCCGTATGAATTCCTAACACACAGAAACCATAAAATATAATAAAATAAGTGTTGTTTCAAGTCACTAAATTTTGAGCTACTCACTGGAACAAGGGGGAAAGATTTTTAAGTTTAAGAAACTAATCATAAAAGAAAAGACTGACAATTTTAAAATTTCTATACAACGACATTTTAATAAAAGACAAAGCACTGAGAGAAGATGTCCGCAATTCCTGTAACTTTAGAATAACAGACAACCTAAGTTTGAAAGATGGGCCAAGAATAGGAATAGTCAAATCACCAAAGAGGAAACTTAGATGACTCATAAACATATAAAAGATATACAACCAGGCAATGGGAGAAATAAAAATAACAATCACGAATCACTTAATAATCAGTCGGATTGATAAAAATTTTAAATCCAATAATATCAAATTTATTAAGGATCAAAAGATATGGAAACTTGCATGCATTTTGTCATAGCAACTGTCCCCTGCATGACGATGTTACCTAGAAAAGCCAAGGACATATGGCAGGGACAGTGTCTCCCAGAACCCACTCTCCAGATATACAGACAGCAGGGCCTCAAGAGATCACTTGGGAGCAGTGCAGGGATATCCTGAGGCACAGGTGAGTGTGGTCCATTGGCAGCCATGAGGTCAGAGCTGTCCCAAATCACAACACAGACCTAGGGACTGTGGAATGTTAATGTACAACCATCAAAGAGCAATTCATCACTAGATAATCATTTCCAGGTACAAATACAATTCTAGATATATACCCTTCATAACTCCCACAGCTATGCATAAGAAGACAGGTAGAAGAATATTCCTTTTAACACTTATAGTGAAAAATTATAAACACTCTATATATCTACCATTAGGAGAACACATAAATTAACTGTATTATATTCAAAGAATGAAATACTGTTCAGCAATGAAGATGAATGACTTACAGTACATGAATAAAGATGGATAAATCTGAAAAACAAAGACTAGTGATAAAAACACGCTGGAAGAGATACATACAGTATGATGCCATATAAGGCTTTAAAACATGCCAAACAATACTGCGTATCATACACATGTATGGTATAAATATGTACACTTTCTTGGGAGTTTCTTAGGAGTGATTAACACAAATCTCTCTTCTAAGGAGAAAGGAAGATAAACAATGGGATTGGGTAAGTATATATGAGGTTTTAAGTATCCATTTTTATTTATGTTAAATAAGTTGAAACATACGTGGTAAAAGGTTAACATTTATTAACGTGATAGGTACAGTACAAACATTGTATTATTTTATAGTCTGTATGTTTGCAATGTTTTAAAATTTGTCGTAAGTTTTAAAACATTGCAAAGGACCACAGAGAGGTTGGAGGCTTAAGAAAGTGAAAAGATGTGGAATCTTGATTGTGGAAAATGTACTAAATTCAGTTAATTAGCAATGAGTGATACGATTGCCAATAAAAATATAGTAATTGGATCACATGGAAGCAATTTATAGAAAGATTCAAAACAGTGCCATTTTAGACAGATGTTCCCTTAGTACATTTAATAATGTCTATTTATGAAACATTCTACTTGAATTTCTCTGCCTTCAAATAAAGAGTTAGACAGTTATAAAATAATCAAAAACAAATCTCTGGGGGTGCCTGGCTGGCTCAGTCGATAAAACATGTGACTCTTAATCTCAGGGTTGTGGGTTTGAGCCCCATGTTGGGTGTAGAGACTACTTAAAAAATAAAACCTTAAAAAAATAAATCTTTGAAACCATAATATAAATGTATACAAAAGAATATTGTTTTTATTGGCTACTTTTACAGTTACCTCTATTCTAGAAGACATATCTCTTGTCAAAGACATAGTAATTAAAATGCAGAGGATTCTGAATATATATATCTTTTGAATAGATAATGCTTTGATTTTATTAACCAACAGTTTAAAGGAGATCTGCAAAAACCTGCTTAGGTCCTCCACACTCTAAACTTCAAAGTTATTGTGTAACTTTAGGCTTTATTGGAAATGGTTAGAAGTTATTAAAAAACAAAATTCCACTTTTTGTAATGGCCTTACACTTAAATAACAACTAGAACCTGCATCTCATCTCTCTGATTTTTGGAGTCTAAGCTTTAAGGTTATCACTTGATTTTTTAAGTGAGTATTTCAAGTAAGTAACCATTCCTACTTTTTCAGAGCAGGAAATGTTTTATGTGTCACTGTTTCTCCAATGCCTAATCCATAACAGATGTTCAATACATAATTTTTTATTAAATGAATGAAATGAATATAGCCGCTAGCACAGACACAGTCTCAAAACCTCTACAACAGACTGGACAGCCAAAGCAACTACTGTGGGTCAGGGCCACTGGTTCATTCAGCTTCAGATTCTGGAAACTATTTAGAGACTTTACTATCCTCAGGAGCTCTACTCTTAATACTACTTCCCTAATATATCAGACAGTGAGCCAATCATTTGGATCTAAAATGCTCTTGAAGATAGAAGGCCAACAGACAGCTCTTTAAAATGTAATAAAAATATTTTTATATATGGGAATTTCACACTTCATGGACTAATTATGATTCAAGAGGCCAAGATTCTAATGCTATACTGCTAATACTGTAGGTAATGAGATGATGAGGACTAAGACAAGGTTACTGGATTTAAAAAGGAGAATATAACTCATGATGCACAAAGGAACTATTTCAGTATAGTAGTAGGAACAGAAGGCAAATTACTTTTTATAAATATGGTAACAATAAGTATCTAGTTTAGATTTCCTATAGTTAGAGACTATGTGGCTGATTCTACTAAGGGATAATATCACAACAAAGGAGCAATCATAATTTAAAAAAATTCTATGTATCCACATAATATAGGCCAAGCTAAAGGGTAAGTTGTCAACTATTTTGAGTTTACGGGGTTTTTTTTAATGCTTATTTTTTTTATTTTTGAGAGGGGGAAGGAGCAGAGAGAGAGGGGGACAGAGGATCTGAAGAGGGCTCTGTGCTGATAGCAGAGAGCCCAAAGGGGGCTTGAACCCACGAATTGGGAGACCATGACCTGAGCTGAAGTCGGAAGCCTAACCGCCTGAGCCACCCAAGCGCCTCGAGTGTATTATATTTCATGTGCATTTTGATAAGACTGGAACATTAACAGCAGGATAAGTTTTTTGTTTGCTTGTTTTTTAAGATTTTATTTTTAAGTAACTCTATACTCAATGTGGGTTTTGAACTTACAATACCAAGATCAAGAGTCACATGCTCTACCGACTGAGCCAGCCACGTACCCCAGGATAAATTCTTTTTTTAAAGTACAGCAATTTATTAAACAAATCACTTTTCTTTTGCTGATTTTTATTCAGACACAAGAGAAAATATCAAAACAGTTTAAGAATGTAAGGACTAAAACTCCAAATTGCACGGTGCGAGGTGGTAGGTGAGAAGTCAACAGGAGTAATAGTACATCCTCATAAGAAAAGCAAGTCACACACAGAACAAAATTCATTCCTGGGGCACGTGGGTGGCTCAGTCAGTTAAGCAACCAGGTTTTGATTTCTGCCCAGGTCATGATTCCAAGAGTTGTGAGACTGAACTCTGTGACGGGCTCCATGCGCGGAGCGTGAAGCCTGCTTCAGATTCTCTCTCTCTCTCTCTCTCTCTCTCTCTCCCTCTGCTCCTTCTCTACTTGCACACACATGTGTGCACTCTTTCTCTAAAAAAAAAAAATTCCTATACTACATTATCTACTAACTAAAATAATGATGTTAATAATTATAAAATAATTACTAAATCTTTTAAAGGACGTATTATATGTATAGGACTTTTTCCAAGCAACTGTGTTCACAAGAAATATAAAACCTAGGTCTATCCTATGTTCTTTTTAGTCCCCACTTTTAAATTGTGTTAAAATAAACATAAAGTTTATTCTCAAATGGTTCAGAATGAAAAAGCAAAAGGTGAATTTTGAAAAAGGGATAAAAGCTATACTGGATGTTCTACACTATTATTCTTGCAGCTTGATCGCAGCTTGAAATTGTATGTAAATGAAGAGTTAAAAATTGTGCCTAAGATGTAGAGGCTACATATGTAACTCTAATTGGTAACACTAAAGAATTCAAGCAATTATTAACATGTAACTTACAAAAGTAAAAAAGACAAAAATACATACAATTTCAAAGTACTGTCAGTTTATCACACTCAAATTGTAAACAATGACAGATTTGCGTCTTTCATGAAACTGGATAAATATAATGGAGTCAATTATATCAGGACATTCTGTCTATGGTCAGTAATTTTGATTAAGATTCAGAAATTGTGGGAATTACCTCTAGCAATGTTTATTAATATTATTAATGCTGAAAATGTTTTTTGTTTTTGTTTTTGTTTTTGCATCATTGAATTCATTCCTGACTAACATTTCATGTGTCAAAAAGAATGAGTTTTCTGTTGACTCAACCAGGTGCAGTGATTGACAAACATAATTCAGTAATGCCATAAAGAAAAAAATGTCAACTTCTGTGTCTGATACTTACAAGATTCTATCAATGCTTTATTTTTATTCTATCCTTCAAAACTATTTTATCTTGTTTCTGATTTACTTCCTTGCTGTTTTGTTTTGTTTTATTGTATTTTTTTTGGCACATGTGCATGCACAAGAGAGCTCATGTACACACATAAGCAAGGAAGAGGGAGAGAGAGAAGGAGAAAGAAAGGGAAAGGGAGAGGGAGAGGGAGAGGGAGACGGAGCGGGAGAAAGAGAATCCTAAGCAGGTTGCATGCCCAGCACGGAGCCAGACTTGGGGCTCAATCTTATGATGGTGTGATTATGACCTGAACTGAAATCAAGAGCTGAATGCTCAACCAACTGAGCTACCCAGGTGCCCCTGCTTCACTGTTTTGATTTTTCAGTAGTCTTTTTTGTTTCATCTTTCATTATTTTTTAATCTTAACTTTCCTTTCAATTGTCATTTTTATCTTATTTATTATTATTATATTAGTCTCAGTTTATACTGATGAGAAGAAAGCATTGTCTATGGATAACACATATTATGAATATATGAATTGGAATCCTTTTTTCCCATCCATTTCTATATTAAGTCTCTACAAAATCTGAGATTTAGTATATTAGAAGATGTACATTCAGACAAAAACCCACTTCTACAATATTAATGTACTTGTGTAGATATATTTAGACTGCTGAAACAGTGTGGCTTTCTCACATTAATTACCATCATTGATTTTTGCCTTATATAACTATTATTAACTCTATAAACAATGCAATATATATTACAAAAAGATAAATTAGACTTTATATTCATGGAAGGGCTTGATGTCCTTTTCATATTACAGAAAAGATGCAGGTAGGAAAGAAAGAATCTTCTGACAGAAATCCAATGCTGTCTCCTGTGATTGCTTTAGAGTATCCTAGCTCAAATCTCATCTATCTTTATGAAATTTTACAATTTACCATTTATATATTTTTTCCATATTACTTCTTAATGTATCAATGAACTAAGCTATCTTACCCTATAAGGTATATACTTGTGATATAACTATAAATCACAGAGAAAGTATCATCACAGAAAAGGAAATTGAAGTTTATAGACAGATTAAATGATTTACCAAAATTACATAGACAGCAAAGTATCAGACTACAGACAACTTAAACACTAACATGTCTCCAACCTAAACAACAGGAAGAACTTCTCTTGGTCATATCACAGGAGCAAGTGAAAAGAAATATAAAAGATGGTTATGAAGAACCAAAAGCAGAACTGTGGAACTGATCTAAATCAAGATCATCTCTAAAATATCTGCTAGACATCTCATAGAACCATAGACACCTTGGCACTTCATTTTGCCTGCTCTGCAATGAGCAAATATGTTCTACTTTCAAAATTTCTACTACACCAAAACCACTGAATCAGACAGTGATTTTAAAAAATCAGTGATGGTGATGAGCTGATGGTTACCAGAGGAGGCAGGGAGAGGGAATGGGTGAAATAGGTGATGAGGATCAAGCAGTGCACTTGCTGTGCTGAGCACTGGGTGATGTATGCAATTGCTGAATCACTATATTTTACATCTGAAACTAATATAACACTGTATGTTAACTACACCGGAATTAAAATTTCAAAAAGATAAAAAAATTAAAAATATAAAAGCTTTTTGTTTGAGACAGGTATAAAAGAATCAACCGGAGAGCAAATAGTATATAATATTATAATATACATCAGTTCTGATTCTTTCAAGATAAGCTCTTCGCTGAGAAGTTTTTCAGCCTGAATCATTGTAATTATAATCCAGCACCAATAAAATAAAAGATCAAATGTGTTAGGAACAAGGACTGAAGACTAAAGAGAGCCATGGAAAAGACTGGTTCACTACACGGGGATATTCTTACCCTTGCCACTGATCAAAAGCATTGTTGCAGAAGCACAGCTGGAAGAGAATGAACATAGCCACTCCTCACCATTCACCTCTGACCCAGATTCCAAAGAGTGGTTAAGGCTTGCTCTGATTTTGGTATGTGGTTGGAGGGAGACTATCTCAAATGGCAATATATATATAAGGAAAAACATAGGTTAAGATAACACCAGTCTTCTTAGAGCTTTTTCACAGCTATAGAATAATAGGAATGGAGGCTGCAATTGGTGTGGGGGATTGGTAAGGAGTTGGGAGCATATATGGATGCAAACACAGTCTTATCAGATAAAATGTTCTTAGGCACTGGAGCAAATTTTCAAAACTATCTTTCACCATGTAGGCACTCTAAAATCGGAGTAAAGTGCTCCGGGCTAGCTGAGTCTGTGGAGTGTGTGAGTCTTAATCTTAGGGTTGTGAGTTTGAGTCCCACGTTGACTATAGAGATTATTTAAAAATAAAATCTTTAGGGAAACCTGGGTGGCTCAGTGAATTAAGTGTCGACTCTTATTTCGGCTCAGGTCCTAATCTCATGGTTCATGGGATTGAATCCTGGGTCAGGCTCTGGCCTGAAGGTCTGGAGTCTGCTCAGGATTTTCTCTCTCTCTCTCTACCTCTCCCCTGCTCATGCTCTAAATAAATAAACAAACAAACAATAAGTTAAGATGGAGGAGAAGTAGGAGGACTGGGACTTTCCTCATCCCTCAAACACAGCTCTATTGAGGTCGGATCACTTGGAACACCCAGGAAGTCAATCTGCGGAGTGGCAGAAGGATCTCTGTAGCTGGAGGGAGACAGCTTGGCAGGATCGAAGTGTGTGTATGTGAATGGGGGATACAAAATGGGATCTAACTTCGCTCAAGTCACGATCTCATGGTTCATGGGTTCAAGCCCCGTGTCAAGTTCTGTGCTGACAGCTCAGAGCCTGGAGCCTGCTTCAGATTCTGTGTCTCCCTCTCTCTCTGCCCCTCCCCTGCTCATGCTCTGTCTCTGTCTTTCTCTCTCTCTCAAAAATAAATATTTAAAAAAATTTTAAAGGAAGAGGTAAAAAATCTGTAGGCTGAAAACTATAGAAAGCTTATGAAAAAAAATCAAAGAAGACACAAAGAAATGGAAAAACATTCCATATTCATGGATTGGAAGAACATATATTGTTAAAATGTCAATACTACCCAAAGCAATCTACATATTCAATGCAATCTGTATCAAAATGGCACCAATATCCTTCACAGAGCTAAAACTAACAATCCTAAAATTTGTATAGAACCACAAAAGACTGAATAGCCAAAGTAATGTTGAAAAAGAAAACCAAAGCTGGAGGAATCCCAGAATTTAACCTGTATTAAAAGCTATAAATGTCAAGACAGTATGGTACTGGCGCAAAAACAGACACATAGACCAATGGAACAGAATAGAGAACCCAGAAATGGACCCACAAATACATGGCTAACTAATCTTTGACAAAGCAGGAAAGAGTATCCACTGAAAAAAAGACAGTCTTTTTAGCAAATAGTGCTGGGAGAACTGGGCAGCAACATGTAGAAGAATGAAACTAGACCACTTTCTTACACCATACACAGAAATAAATTCAAAAATGGATGAAAGACCTAAATGTGAGACAGGAGACCATCAAAATCCTACAGGAGAAAACAGGCGGCAACCTATTTGACATTGGCCACAGCAACTTCTTACTTCACATGTCTCCGGAGGCAAAGAGAATAAAATAAAAAATGAACTATTGGGACCTCATCAAGATAAAAAGCTTCTGCACAGCAAAGGAAACAATCAACAAAACTAAAAGGCAACCAATGGAATGGGAGAAGATATTTGCAAATGACATCTTGGATAAAGGGTTAGTCCCCAAAATTTATAAAAAACTTACCAAACTCAGCACCCCCCCAAAAAAAACAAACAATCCAGTGAAGAAATGGGCAGAAGACATGAACAGACACTTTTCCAAAATAGCCATCCAGATGGCAAATGGATACATGAAAAGATGCTCAACATCACTCATTATCATGGAAATACAAATCAAAATCACAATGAGATACCACCTGACATTGCTCAGAATAGCTAAAATTAATGACTTGTGGATCAACAGATGTTGGTGAGAATGCAGAGAGAAAGAAACCCTATTGCACTCTTGTTGGGAATGCAAACTGGTGCAGGTACCCTGGAAAACAGTATGGAGGTGCCTCGAAAAATTAAAAATAAAGCTACCCTATGACCCAGCAATTACACTACTAGGAATTTATCCAAATGATACAAAAATGCTGATTCGAAAGGGCACATGTACCCCACTGGTTATAGCAGTGCTATCAACAATAGCCAAATTATGGAGAGAGTCCAAATGTCCATCGACTGATGAATCAATTGAGATGTGGTTTATATACATGCAATAGAATACTCCTCAGCAATGAAAAAGAATGAAATCTTGCCATCTGCAACAACGTGGGACTGAAGGGTATTATAATTAGCGAAATAAGTCAGAGAAAGACAGATATCATATGATTTCACTTATATGTGGAATTTGAGAAACTGAACAGATGAACATGGGGAAGGGGGGGAAAAATAAGATAAAAACAGAGAGGGAGGCAAACCATAAGATACTCTTAAATACAGAGAACAAACTGAAGGTTGATGGGGGTGGATTTAACGTGCATTAAGGAGAGCACTTTTTGGGGTGAGCACTGGGTGTATGTATATGTAAGTGTTGAATCACTGGGTTCCACTTGTAAAGCCAAAACTATACTGTATGATAATCAACTTGAGAATTAAAAAAAAAAAAAAAAAGGCACCTATGTGGCTCAGTTGGTTAGGCATCTGACTTTGGCTCAGGTCATGATTTCATGGTTCGTGGGTTCGAGCCCCGCTTTGGGCTCTGCGCTGACAGTGCAGAACCTGCTTGGGATTCTCTCTCTCTCCCTCTCTCTCTGTCCCTTGTGCACTCTCTAGCTCTCTCTCAAAATAAGGAAATAATCTTTAAAAATATCAAAACTTATACAGCTAACAATTAAAATTGAGGTATTAAGGCAGAAATAAGAATACGAAAGAAACCCTTTTGCCTCCGTGAGCAGTGCCATGGCAATTGGCAAGAACAAGCACCTTACGAAAGGCAGCAAAAAAGGAGCCAAGAAGAAAGTGGTTGATCCATCTTATAAGAAAGATTGGTATGATGTGAAAGCACCAGCTATGTTCAATAGAAGTAATATTGAAAAAACGCTAATTATAGAAACTCAAGGAACCAAAATCGCATCTGACGGCCCCGAGTATCATGTTTATGAAGCAAGCCTGGCTTACCTGAAGAATGATGAAGGTACATTTAGAACTGAGGATGTTTGGGGCAAAACTGCCTGACTAATTTCCATCACACGGATCTTACCTATAACAAAATGTGCTCCATGTCGAAAAACGGCATTACGTGATTAAAGCTCATGTTTTGATGTCAATACTACCAACAGTTATTTTGTTCGTTTTGTGTTGGTTTTACTAAAAAATGCAACAATCAGATTCAAAAGACCTCTTATGCTCAGCACCAACGAATCTGGAAAAAGATGATGGAAATGATGACCCAAGAGGTATAGACACATGAGTTGAAAGAAATGGTCAATAACTCAATTCCAAACAGCATTGAAAAAGACATCGAAAAGGCTTGCCAGGGGCACCTGGGTGGCTCAGTCAGTTGAGCGTCTGATTCTTGGTTTTGGCTCAGGTCATAATCACACATCGAACCCTGTGTCCAGCTCCGCACTGACAGCACAGAACCTGCTTGGGATTCTCTCTCTCTGCCCCTCCCACACTCAAAATCAGGCTCGCTCCCTCTCTCTTAAAATAAATAAATAAATATTTTTTTAAAAAAAAAGGAAAGAAAAGTCTTGCCAATCTATTTATTTGCTCCCTGCTGTCCTTGTTAGAGAAGTAAAAACGCTAAAGCCTAAGTTTGAATCAGGAAAGCTCATGGGACTTCATGGTGAAGACAGTACCTCTGGAAAAGCTACTGTTTATGAGACTGGTGCTACAGTTGACCATGTTGATGACATGACCCATCAGTCCAAGAATTTAAAATTTACACATTTAATGGTGACAAACAAGAAATCTTATTTGTGGTGTTTAAAAGCAAAAAGAATATGACAGAAACAATTCAAAGAATACAAAAAGAATCCTGTGAATTTAATATATATTTTATCTTTTATTTACTTAATTTTAGAGAGAGCATGTGTGTGCATGCGTGTGCACACAAGCGATAGGGGGAGGGACAGAGGGAGAGACAGAATCCCAAGCAGGTTCCACGCTTAGGATGGAGCACAATATGCGGCTCATACCATGACTCTGGGATCATGATCCCAGCCAAAACCAGAGTCAGACACCCAACCAACTGAGCAACCCAGGTGCCCCTAATATATATGTGTATAATACATATATTTTATGTTTGTTTATTTATGAGAAAGCAAACAAGTGGGCAAGAGGCAGAGAAGAGGGAGACAGAGAATTCCAAGCACTCTCTGTACTATCAGCACACAGCCCAATATGGGGATGGGGCTTGAACTCACGAACCATGAGACCATAACGTGGGCCGAAATTAAGAGTCAGACACTCAACCAACTGAGCCACCCCAGTGCCATGCCTTTAATATATATTTTTAAAGTGATATTTCAAATTAGTAAATAAAGGAGTAAGTATTTAATAAATAGTACTGGGATAATTGGCTAAAACTTTAGGAGAAAAATTAAATGATCTATTACTCACAATCCTAGATTTTCAAATCAGACTAAAAAAGACATTTTAAAATATCACCAGGAATATTTTTATCAACTTAGCAGAGAATGACCTCCTTCTAGAGGCGGCATCTGAGTCAGACACTAGTCTGACTAGTCATTGTCCCCTCAATGTCCATTCTCTTATTTTTAGCTGGAGGATAGAACCACACACAAAAAAACAGATTTTAGCTGGGTTCCTCTCCCTCGGCTGGTAGTTTAATTCCCCAATGCTCTCTTGCAGTGTTGTGACAAAGTTATCAACAAGCACATATGAACAAAGTCATTTGTGCAACTTTCCGGTTATTTTCTTTTAACAGGTCTACCTTCACTTCTTTCTCGCTTCCTGATGCTGGAAGAAAGCGACAACTAATACCTCCACCTTGGATTCACAGATGGAATTCACATATTAGAAATGTCAAAGGTTGAAAATAAACTATTATAAAATGTAAAAAAAAAAAAAAAAAAAAGAAATGTCAAAGGTGTCCCTGAACCACTCCCTCTTGGACTAGTACATGGAAGAGAAATATAGTTTTATCTCATTTAAGTCACTGAAGCTTTGATCTCTTTGTTCTAGCAGGTTAGCCTATATTCTAATACCAAAGCTATAAACCATACAGGAAAAGAAGAGATCGTAGCACTTACGAAATAAAAATTTTTTCACGGGGAAAATTTGTATAGTTAAATGTATATAAAGTTATTTACAAAAGGTTAAAAAGTAAAGAACAAATTGTTAAAAATAAATTTTCAACATATGTGATAAAAGTTTCATTCCTATGAATAAAAAATAAAAGGAGATGCACCCAAAAAGAAAAGTAGACAAAATATATGTGTGGACAATTCCACAGAAAATAAATACCAAAAAAATGAACCCTATTATTTATCTCTAATACTCTAATAAATACAAATCTAAATAAGATTACAATTCTTTCCTTATTAGACTGGTAAGGATTAAAAGTGTCAGGGAAAAGGGAACTCTTGTACTCATACAAATCAGTACAAGTTTTCTACAGGAAAAATCTACCAAAACTGGTAAAATTTAATGTACACACTTTTTGACCCAATTTAATTCCACGTCCTCCAAAGAAAACAGTCTCACACACACACACACACACACACACACACACACACACAAAAGGTTGGTTAAACAAATGGGAGTCACACACATACATAAGAGTTGGTTAAACAAATTAGAATATATCCACAGAATAGAATATTCCGCTCCCATTAAAATGATATATTTGATATGTTATGATACAGAAATATTCATGACATCCAGTTGATTGAAAAACAGGTTCCCAAAATAAAATGCACAGTAGGGTATTTGTATATACTGATACAGGAAAAAGAATAATAATTTATGCCAACATATTTAGTAATTATCTCTGGATGGTGAGATTTCTGTATTACCTGAACTTTTTTTTTTAAACAAAGAACATAACAGACTCTTAAACAGAGGGGGGGAAAAAGCCATTTTCACTTATAAACAAAAATACAGAAGTAATGACATATCAATATGTAAATTTCTACAGAGAAGTCATCCATGAAAATGGAAACTTTCCCACACAGAATTTAGCAATAAATAATTGTCAGTGATCTTCTCAACAAGTACAGTCTCACTGGAGTGATGGGAGTAAAAGACATAGTGTAGTAGAGTGGGTTAGCTACAACTGGTTTCAGGTTTTCCTGCATCTCCATCCCTAAACCCTTCCAAACTTATGGAACTACTATTATAACCTTCAACAGGATTTCAAGATTCATCAGGACTTATCAAGGACCACATAGTCTAAGTCTACACATCCATCTACTTACTCCAGCCCAAATTAACCACTCCTTTCTCTGTCATCCTGCAATACTTAGCATATCTATTTATGGATATTTATAGTCATTGTTTATGTGTCTATATAAATAATGTATTGTTTATATTTCTGCAACGTCCATCATGTTATGTGGTCTTAGATATTAAGCACAGAGTCATTCATGTCTGTTTCTCCAGAGTTGTTTTTTTTTTCCCCAAAGTTCTGTTTATTTTGAGAGAGAGAGTGTGGATGTGTGCACACACGGGAGGGGCAGAGAGAGAGGGAAAGATTCCAAGTGGGCTCTGCACTGACGAAAGCTCAAACTCATGAACCACAAGATCATGACTTGAGCTCAGATCAAGAGTCAGATTAGAGTCAAGAGTGGTTAACCCACTCTACTACACTGATGAGCCATCCAGGTGCCCATTTCTCAAGACTCATAAGCATAGTATCTTTCTTAGAGCCTAGGCACCAGTTAACTACCTACAACTCTGAATTTAGTGACAAAGATTCTAAATCACTGATAAGTCTGAACCACTTCTAAAACAAAATTAAAGAACAAGTTCAGAAAGCAAATTCAAAAGAACTAAGCAAAGAAATGACTACATTTTCCTATGGCTATTATTTTCTATTTCAAGACAGTCTGCACAAAGGTCATCAACTTCCACGATTGGCTGTGAGCATTTCAGGATTTTGTGTATTCCTAAGAATTCAATTAATAGTATGCATATGTGATTAGGCAATGAAGTTAAAAAACTAACAATGAGTGAATGATCACTGGAATATGGTTTAGTAACCTATCTATTCTTAAAACTTGAGAATACGTAAACTACCAAAACTCCTCTGATACTGACTTCATGAGGTTTTACTTAGACTATTGTTGTATAAGCACCTCAACCAGCAGAATTGATCTTCATGAAAAAGTTCTGAATGGGTATATTATATTTCCAGAAATTATAAACTGCCTTCCTTCTTGAAGCCTGCCTATAAAGCTATATAATTATTGCCAAACTAATTTTACCAAATTTACACATTTCTTCCATTTTGTCATTTCTATCCTATACTGTTACGAGAGCTTTGAACTAAATAGCATCTTAGTTCAGATTCTAAAAATCTACACGCTTATAATTTGATGCAATACTATTTAAGTTTTCACTGCACTTATTAATTCAGCATAGAATTCCAGAAGGGCACTGGATTCAGGAAGAACATGTTCTTGTTCTTGTTCATGTTCTATGTTCTTGTTCAGTATACAAGTACCTCTCAGCTATGAAATAAAAGGACTGATCACAATAAAACCTAAAGAAAATGTGGCAGAAAACAAATTTAAAATATTCAACAGGAGAGAGAATTAAAAAAATGGAAACACACACACACACACACACACACACACACAAGTAAATGCAATTCAGGGGCACCTGCATGGCTGGGTAGGTTGAATATCCGACTCTTGGTTTTGGCCCAGATCATGATCCCACTGTCATGGGATCGAATCCAGCATCAGGCTCCACACTGAGCATGGAATATGCTTAAGATTCTCTCTCCCTCTGTCCCTCTCCCTCTTCCCCCCTCCAAATTAAAAAATAAAATCAATTCAATAGACATTTTTCCAAGTGCTTTTCATATTCTAGGCATGAAGTTATATGTTAAGAATATAAAGGTCAATAGAGTTTTCTGGGTGGCTCAGTTGGTTGAATGTCAGACTCGATTTTGGCTCAAGTCATAATCCCAGAGTTGTGGGATCGAGCCCCACGTTGGGCTCCATGCTGAGTGTGGAACCTGCTTAAGATTCTCTCACTCTCTCCCCCTGACCCTCTCCCCTGCTCATGCTCTCTCAAAATAAAAATAAATAAATAAATAAAACAATATAAAGGTACATATGGGGCACCTGGGTGGCTCAGTTGGTTAAGTGTCCAACACTTGGTTTCGGCTCAGGTCATGATTTCACGAATGGTGGGTTCAAGTCCCTCATCAGTACAGAGCCTGCTTGATTCCCTCTCTCTCTCTCTCTCTCTCTCTCTCTCTCTCTCTCTCTCTTGCTCCTCTCCCACTTGTGCTGTCTCTGTAGCTCTCAAAATAAATAAAAACTTGAAAAAAGAATATAAAGGTAAATAGATTGAAGTATTAATTAACTTGGTAATGCTTAACAAGTCTTCAGCCGAAAAGAAGCAAGAACTCAAATGCCCCAAATGAGATAAGTAAAATTGCTGTTTAGGGTTGAACCACAGCATTTGTCACTAATTAATTTACAAATCTGTGTCTGAGGTTCCTAATCTGTATAATGAGGAATGCAGACTCTAGATCCTTCACTTCTAAAATTCCAGGACTGAAAACCATGTTGACGGACTAGAAATTGGAAGAGTAGAACCAAATCTACAAAAAATATAAAAAGATGATTACAAAACCCTCATAGTGAACCAGTATGTATTTAAGATATCAGAATTTCAAAAGAAAAAAATGTAATATGGGTATGTAATACATATTTTAGGTACAAAAGCTTCAAAAATACATCCAGATCTAGGAAGATAATCTTTACATCTTCCTTCATTCATAGGAATTGGTTTTAGACCATATAAAGTTAGGAGGACACTAAGCTGAATCTACAAATGGCAGCCTAGAACGCCAATATTGCCTAGGACCAATACTTACAAACATTAGTAAAATATTTTTCTTTCGAGATCTAAAAGCTTACTAAATTCCCGAAAAACAAATAGCTTCAAATTATTATCAATTCATAAATTAAATTATATTCATGAAATACATTCAGAAGCTCAAGTAAATCTGGCTGGCCTTCCTGAGAGTACAGAAAATCTGGATTTGAATCCTGGATTTACCATACACTAGCTCTGACATCTTGGGCAAGTTACTTAACCACATCTCAGTGTCCTCAACTGTGAAACAGCCCGGATATAGAACCTACCTCAAAGAATTCTTGTGAGGATGAAATAAATATATGCCAAGTCCTAATAACATAATACCAATATAGGCAAAAAGTGTTAACAGAAAATATACAGAAAAAAATAAAGTGGCCATTTTGAGGGGCACCTGGATGGCTCAGTTGGTAGAGCAGGTGACACCTGATCTCTGAGTCTTGAGTTCAAGCCCAACATCGGTGTAGAGTTCACTTACAAAAAAAAAGTGAACATTACATGAAAATATATTAAACCTGACTAATAATCAAAGACATACAAATTTGGACAATCTCGAGTCATCATTATGCATCAACCAGATAATCAAAGGGTAAAAAAAAGTTTTGTTTTTTTTTTTAATTTTTTTTAATGTTTATTTTCAAGAGAGAACATGTGTGAGTGAGTGGGGGAGGGGCAGAGAGAAAGGGAGACAGAATCTGAAGCTCAGAACTGTCAGCACAGAGTCCAATGTGGGGCTCGAACCCGCGAACTGTAACATTATAACCTGAGCCGAAGTCAGACACTGAACTGACTGAGCCCCCCAGGCACTCCAACAAAAAGTTGTTTTTTGTTTTTTTTTTTTTAATAAGGTGTGGCAGCAAGTATGCTCTTACATAATTTTAGAAAGAGTATAAATAGTTACCACTGTTTGGAAAGTAGTCTGGTAACAAGTACCAAAATTTTGATCCAGCAATTTCTCTTTTAGGAATTACACTACAAAAATAACCACAAGCATATAAAGCCAAATCTACAAAAATGTTCAAGAGGGAACTCCTCATAATTTGGAAAACTTTTAACCCATTCAAAATGTCTAGTAATGAGGATTAATTCAATTTTGGTATATCCATAAAATGACTTTGTAGTCATTAAAAAGTGATTTATATTCTCTATATTGATAAGGAAAGTGCTCCACAACACACTTTCTTGAGTAAAAGGGAAAATTACAAGCCAACGGAGTATGACCTTGTATTATAAATACGTATGTATACTTAGAGAGAAGAAAGTCCAATATGACAGTGTTAAAGTGCTTACCTCCAGATAGGATTTTAAGTCACTTAACTTTTTTACATAAATTCTTCATGTATTACTTAAACTTTCTATATGAGTATTCATTACCTTTATAATCAGAAAAAAATCTATTTTCATTATTCAAATAATTTTATAAGCAATTACTAAAAGAGGAATATAAATTCCTCCTCTTCAGGAAACAACTGATCCAAACAAACATAATTATGTGAGGGAAAGAAAACATACTCTGAAAGTATCCTAAGATTAGAGGAACCTGACAACTCAAGGAAAGGAAAAGTAAGACCAATTATGGCAAAAGGATTCAACAGTATCTCTATTATAAAACATATCCAACACTATGATTACAGTCTTCTTATATGCTACAAGAAATAAAACTAGGAACCTGAATGAGGAAGAGAAAGGCAAAAGAAACAGCTAAGAAATTTATTAGGCACAATCAAACTTAACACTACTTTTCAAGTGACTCTTACTTTTCAAGTAATTGGAAGAATTATTCAAACATGAGAAAGGAACTAGTTCATTTATGTCAGAGGACTTTAAGTTATTTAAGAAAAGCTGTATCAAACTGACCGAAACCTAACCTGTCTTCACTTGTCACTAATTATCTACCAAGCTATCCTATGCTGATATAAAGAAAAACCTAAAGACATACAAATGTTAACTTTTCCTAGTTTCAATACATGGAAACTATTTTTTTCCCTTATAAAACATTCTAGTGCTTAACTTTCCTATTTGAATTCAGGAAAAAGTACTAAATGATGATTGAATTTAAAGCATCAGGAGCAACACGGAACAACAGTCAAGAAACTGAGGGTATGGTTCCAATTTTCCATTTACTCAGTCTCGATTTCATTATAAGTAAAATAAGAAGATTGATGAGAGCTCCAAATATATTTAATGGAGCATCAGTGATATGACATGCTCTTTGAAAGAATTACATGCTCCATGAAAATAAAGGTTCTATTGGTGAAATAAGTTCAGGAAATTCTGCACACCACTTACCCTCTCTGAAGAATCATAATGCACTGTACTGCAGAAAGGTAGTATGTAACTTTGCATAACCACCATTTCTCATAATTAGGGACAAACTAAATGTCTGTCAGCAGAGGAATAATTAAAGATTACACAGCATATTGTGGTCTTTACAAAGAAGACATTTTATATACTGTTAGGGTAGATTTCTGTGACATGAGGTAAAAAAGAAAAACTATGGAATAATACACATACATGCTAGGAATTTTAGTTTTTGTATACATGTAGTCATATGCATATAAAAAGTTCTGAAAGAATACACAGCAAATATTTTTGTTTTTACTTTTTTTAGAGAGCGAGCGAGCACACAAGTGGTGTGCTTATTTTTTTTTTTTTTTGAGAGAGAGAGAGAGAGAGACAAAGAGAGAGAGAGAGAGAGAGAGAGAGAGAGAGAGAGAGAAGAATCCCAAATAGGCTCCACACTGCAAGGCTCGATCTCACAAACCTGGGACCATGACCAGAGCCAAAATCAAGAATTGGGTGCTGAACCAACTGAGGCACCACCCCACACAGCAAGCTTTTTAAGAGTGATTCTGAAATCACTATTGGCAGGGTTAAGGGGACTACATTTCCCAATTTTAAGTTTTTCCAAAAAAATATATATATATCTTTCTGTAATGAAACAAGTAGCCAAGAAAAAACATAAATGCACTAGGGTAGTTCACACTAAAGTGAATCTTTTCATAACAGATATATTCACTCTTTTGTAAATATTAAACTTCATGGATTTTTTATAACATGATATATCTCTAGGTCACTGAATTAAAAATTTACTAGGACATTCACTGAGGCCTTGCCTTGAAATATACAAATTAAAAAAACTTAAATGCTCAAAATAATCAATAGTTAAGTGACTAAATATCAACCCAAGAAAAAATTTCAGTGTTATCTATTTTAAGAATTGCCTGCATGATCTCATAAGAATTTTGAAAGTTAGCAAATAATTTTACAGAACACATAACAACCAAAAAAGTACCTATAACATAAGGGAAAAATCCAATATGTAATTTTGTTATGATTATACCTGTGTAAAATGAGAAGTATATTCTTTTAATAATGGGACATATATAATACAACCATGTGTGCTGAACACTGAAGAAACAGACACAGAAGTTGCACCACTGGCCTCTCAGGAAGCTTAGAGTCAAATGGAATAAAGACAAGTAAATCAATTGTAATCATACAATGAGATTCGTGTATTCCACACACACACACACACAAAAACATACTCAGGACCTACCATCTGCCAAGTACTGTCTAGATGCTATTCTTTGGTAGAAAGAAAAACCAAAAACAATTCTTGTTTCTTCAGGAGAGAAAACTACAATAAAAATATCAGAAAGCCTTAAGTGCTAAAAGAAAAATTACAGCAAAAAAAAAAGGGATAGGGCGTGCAGGGTGGAGGGTCTGCAATTTGGTTTAGGGTGTTAAAGAAAAGTGTCCTGTGAAAGAATACTTTGAAGCAATTGTTTGAAAGAGCTGAGAACGACCCATAAGGTTATATGAAGGAATAGCAAATGCAAATGTTTTTCTTTTTTCTTTTTTTTTTTAAGTTTGAGAGAGACAGACAATGCGAGCGGGGGAGGGGCAGAGAGTGAGGGAGAGAGAGAGAATCCCAAGCAGGCCCCACACTGTCAGTGCAGAGCCTGACACGGGGCTCGAACTCATGAAACTGTGAGATCATGACCTGAGCCAAAACCATAAGTGAGACACTTAACTGACTGAGCCACCCAGAAGCCCCATAAATGCAAATATTTTAAGACAAGAGTTTACCATTACATATACAAGAAATACCAAGGGGGCTAATGTAGCTGGCCCAGAGTATACTATAGAGAGTATACGTAGTAAGAAGTGACAGGAGACAGGTAAGGGGCTGTAAGAAGATAATGTTGGGACCGCAAAGACTCTAAGTTATATGGGTTGGTTGACTGGTTGGCTGGTTTTACAGGTTTTATTTTTTAGAGCAGTGTTAGGTTCACAGCAAAACTGACAGGTTGGTGCAGACATTTCCTTGGCCCCATACATGCATACCTGTTATCAACATGCTCCATTAAAGTGGTACATTTGTTACAACTTATGAACCTTCACTGACACATCACGATCACCCAAAGTCCATAGTGTACATTAGGGTTTACTCTTGGTATACATTCTATGGGTTTGGACAAATGTATAATGACATGTGTCTACCAATATTAACATCATACAGAGTAGTTTTACTGCTCTAAAAATCCTTTGTGCTGCACCTAATTCATTCCTCCCACTCTTCTAACTTCCAGCAAAAGCTGATCTTTTTACTATCTCCAGTTTTGCCTTTTCCAGAATGTCATATATTTGGAATCATACAGTCTGCAGCCTCTTCAGATTGGCTTCTTTCACTCAGTAATAGGCAATTGAGATTCCATGTGTATCTTTCCATTGTGTGATAATACATTTCTTTGTAATACTGAATAAAAGTCCATTTCTGGATGTAACAGAGTTTATTTATCCATTCACTTGCTAAAGGACATCTTCGTTGCTTCCAGGTTTTAGCAATCATGAATGAAACTCCAAGCTTTTTTGTGGACATAAGTTTTAACAAATTTGGGTAAATGCCAAGGAGAGTGATTGCCAAAATGTATGGTAAGAATATGGTTAATTTTGTAAGACATTGCCAAACTGTATTCCAAAGTGGCTGTACCATTTTGGATTCCCACCAACAATCAGTGAGGGTTTCTGTTGCTCCACAGTCTCTCCAGAATTTGATGTTGTCAGTCTTCCAGATTTTGGACAATCTAATAGGTGTGCAGTAGTATCTCACCATTGGTTCAGTTTGCATTTCCCTGATGACCTATGATGTACAGCATTTTAATGTGTTTATTTGCTGCCATGATTTTTTTGGTGAGCTTCAAGATCTTTGGCCTCTTTTAAAATTAGGCTGTTTAGGGACACGTGGGCGGCTCAGTTGGGTAAGTGTCTGATGTTGGCTCAGGTCACAATCTCATGATTCGTGAGTCTGAGCCCTTCATCAGGCTTTGTGCTGACAGCTTAGAGCCTGCTTTGGATCCCATCTCCCTCTCTCTGTGCCCCACTAGCACATTCTCTAAAAAATAAATACATGTTTTTAAAAAATAAAATAAAATTAGGCTTTTTAATTTTTTTTTACATTTGTTTGTTTATTTATTTATTCATTTGAGAGAGAGAGCGAGAGAGCAACCAGGAAGGGGCAGAGAGAGAGGGAAGAAAGAAATCCCAAGCAGGCTCTGTACCATCAGCGCAGAGCCCTACAAGGGACTTAAACTTACGAACCGTGAGATCACGACCTGAGCTGAAACCAAGAGTCAGACAGTTAACTGAGCCACCCAGATACCCCACTTATTGTTGCGTTTTAAGAGTTCTTTGTATACTTTAGATAATGGTCCTTTATCAGATATATATCTGCAGGTATATTCTCTCACTCTGGGCCTTGTCTTCTCATTCTCTTATAACTGTCTTTCATAGACAGAGTTTTTAATTTTAATGAAGTTGAGATTAACAATAATCTTTCATGAATTATGGCTTTAGAGTTATCTATAAAAAGGCATCACCATACCCAAGGTCATCTATGTTTTATTCTATGTTATCTTCTGGAAGTTTGATAGTTTTGCCTTTTCTTTTCTTTTTTTATAAGTTTATTTCTTTATTTTGAGAGAGAGAGCAGGGAGGGGCAGAGAAAGAGGGAGAGAGAGAGAGTACCAAGCAGGCTTTGCACAGATAATACAGAGCCCAATGCGGGGCTTGAACCCACAAACCCATGAGATCATGACCTGAGCAGAAATCAAGAGTCAGATACTTAACTGACTGAGCTACTCAGGAGCCCCTGTTCTGTCTTTTCATTTTTAGGTATGTAATTCATTTTAGGTTAATTTTGTAAGGGATGTAAAGCCAGTCTAGATTCATTTTTGCATGTGGATGTCCAGTTACTACTGCACCAATTTATGAAAAGACTACCTTTGCTTCATTTTATTATTGCTTTGCTTTGTCAAAGATCAATTGCTTATATTGATGTAGATCTATTTCTGGGTTTTCCAATCTGTTCCACTGATCTGTCTGTTCTTGTGCCAATACCATACTGTCTTGATTACTGTATGTTTATTGTATGTATTAAAGTTGGGTAACTAACATCAGTCCTCCAACTTTAACACTGAGAATCTTAAGTTTGAGATGTCTCATAAACATGTAGGTATAAGTGCCAAGAAAGCATTTGGTATGAGAGTTTGAGTTTAGGTGGGGAAAACTCCAGGCCTTTAAATTTATTCCATTAAAAAAAAAAGAAAATGGTCTTCTTAAACTCTTCCAAAAAGATAGAAGAGGAGGAGGAAACACTCCCAAATTCATTTTATGAGGCCAGCATCACCCTGATAACAAAATCAAACAAGGACACTAGAAGAAAAGAAAAGAAATCTAATGAACAGAGATGCAAAAATCCTCAACAAAATAACAAACCAAAATCAACAATATATTAAAAGGATGTTACACCATGATGAAGTAGGATTTACCCGTGGGATACACGGATGCTGCAACATCCACATATCAATCAAATAATACATGACATTAATAAAATGAAGGATAGAAATCATGATTATCTTAACAGATGTAAAAAGAGCATTTGACAAAATTCAAATCCACTGATGATAAAAACTCTCAACAAAAGGGGCATAAAGGGAATGTACCTCAACATAATAAAGGCCATATCCCACGGCAAACATCAAACATCATTCTCACACACAAAAATGACAATCCCACAGCAAACATCATTCTCAAAGGTGAAAGCTAAAAATTTTTCCTCTAAGATCAGGAACAAGACAAAAGAGAGACAAGTATGCCCATTCTCCCCACTTTTATTCAACATAGTTTGAAATCTTTAGCCAGAGCAATTAGGCAAGAAAAAGATAAATAATAGGCATTCAAATCAGAAATGGAAAAGTAAAACTATATTTGCTGATGACAAGATATTACAAATAGAAAATACTAAAGACTGCACCTAAAAACTATTAGAAACAACAAATTCAGTAAAGTTGCAGGATACAAAATCAATATACAAAAGCTGTCAAATTTCTATTCACAAATCACAAACTATCACAAAGAGAAATTAAGAAAATAATCCTATTTACAACTATATAAAAGAGGAAAAAAAGTCAAGGAATTTAAACAAAGAGTTAATGTGAAACACCTATATACTAAAAACTGTAAGACACTGAAGAAGACACAAATAAATGGAAGAAATATTCCATGCTTCCGGATTGGAGGACTTAATATTGTTAAAATGTCTGTACTACTTAAAGCAACCTGCAGATGCAATGTAATTCCCTATTTAAATCCAATAGCATTTTTCATAGAAATAGAATAAACAAATCCTAAAATATGTATGGAACTACAAAAGACTCCCCATAGCCAAAGAAATCTTAAGAAAGAAGAACAAAGCTGGAGGCATCGCACTTCCTGTTTTCAAACTATATTACAAAACTATAGTAATCAAAACAGTACAATATTGACATAAAAACAAACCAAGACACATAGATCAATGGAACAGAACAAAAAGCCCAGAAATAAATTCATACATATATGGCCAACTAATTTATGACAAAGGAGGCAAGAATATACAATGGGGAAAGGACAATCTCTTAAAAAAATGGTATGGGGAAAACTGGATGGCAACATGCAAAGAAAGAAATTGGATCACTATTTTACACCATATACAAAAATCACCTCAAAACAGATTAAAGACTTGAACATAGATCTAAAGCCATAAAACTCCTAGAAAAAAACCATAGGTGTAAGCTCCTTGAGATTGATCTTAGCAATCATTTTTTAGATTTGATACCAAAATCAAAGGCAACAAATGCAAAAGTAAACAATAAGAACTAAATCAAACTAAAAAGCTTCTATACAGCAAAGGAAACTGTCATTAAAAAAAAGAAAGAAAGAAAAAGAGGGGACATCTGGGTGGCTCAGTCAGTTGAGACTTAGGCTCTTGGTTTCAGCGCAGGTCATGATTTCACAGTTCCTGGGATCAAGCCCTGCATCAGGCTCCATGCTGACAGCACAGAGCCTGCTTGGGATCCTCTCTCCCCCCTCTCTCTCTCTGCCCTTCCCAGGTCCACATTCTCTCTCAAAATAAATAAATAAAATTAAAAAATGAAAAGGCAACCTACTGCATGGGAGAAAATATTTGCAAATCATATATCTGATAAGAAGTTAATATGCAAAATATAGAAAGAACCAATACAACTCAATAGCAAAAAAAATCTAATTAAAAACTGGGAAGAGGATCTGAATATTTTTTTCAAAAAGATATGCAAAGAGCCAACAGGTGCTCAACATCAAGATCATCAGAATGATTCAAATCAAAACCACAACGAGGTATCATCTCACATATTAGAATGGCCATTATCAAAAGGCATCTGGGTGGCTCAGTTGGCTAAGTGTCTGTCCCACTTCAGCTCAGGTCATATTCTTGTGGTCCGTGAGTTCAAGCCCTACTTCAGGCTCTGCAGTGACAGCTCAGAGCCTGGAGCCTGCTTCAGATTCTGTGTTTCCCTCTCTCTCTCTGCCCCTCCCCTGGTCATACTGAGTCTCTCTCTCAAAAAGAAACAAACATTAAAAAAAAAAAAAAAAAGAATGGCCATTATCAAAAAAACAAGAAAGAACAACTACTGCTGGCAAGGATGAACAGAAAAGGCAACCCTTGTGCACTGTTGGTTAAGAATGTAAACTGGTGCAAAGCGCCTGGGTGGCTCAGTTGGTTAAATGTCTGGCTCTTCATTTCAACTCAGGTCATGTTCTCAGGGTTTTGTGAGTTTGAGCCCTGTGTGGGATTGGCGCTGAGAGTAGGGAGCCTGCTTGAGATTCTCCCTCTTTCTCTGCCCCTCCCCCGCTTGAGTGCTGTCTCTCTCAAAATAAATTAAAAAAAAAAAAAGAATGTTAATTAGTGCAGCTATTAGGGAAACCAATATGCAACATCCTCAAAGAATGAAAAATTGAACTACCATGTAGCCTAGCAATTCCAATTCTGGGTATTCATTAGAAGAAAATAAAAAATACTAACTCAAAAAAATATACACACCCCCATTTCATAGCAGCATTATTTACAATAGTCAAGAAGCAACCAAAGTATGTACTGATGGATGAATGGACAAGGAAAATGTATGTATGTATAATGAAATATTACTCAGCCATAAAATAAAAATATTGTCATTTGTGACAAAGTGGATGGACCTCAAGCGCATTATGCTAACTGACATAAGTCAGAGAAAGACAAATACCGTATCATCTCACTTACATGTAGAATCTTAAAAAACAAACAAACTACTCCGCAAGCTCATAGAACAGACTGATGGTTGCCAAAGGCAGGAGGGGAATAGGTGAAACGGGTAAGGAAGTCAAAAGTTAACAAACTTCCAAGTATAAAATAAATAAGTCATGAGATGTAATGTACAGCATGGTGACTAGAGACAGTAAATTATATTGCATATTTTTAAGTTGCTAAGGGAATATATCTTAAAAGTTCTTATCACAAGATAAAAGATTTTGTAACTATGTATGGTGATAGATGTTAATCAGACTTAATGGGGTAATTATTTCACATCATACATAAATATCATTAAACTAATATAACATTATACATCAATTATATTTCAAAGAAGAAATCCCCTCAAAAAATGGAATAAGCAACTTTGGGAGTCATTAGCATTTCAATGCTATCTAAATCTAAGGGACTGAATTATTTCACCAAGAGAGTGATTATAGTGAAAGAACAGAAGTTGTGCAAGGAGTGAGGCCTCGGGCATGGGTAGAGAGATGAAGAGAAACCAGCAAAGAAAGGGAAAACAGAAAACTAGGAGGATAAACAAAATATGAAATTGTGGAAGGCAAAAGAAAAAAAAGTTCAAAGGAGGAAAGAATGACAAACTTTGTTAAATGCTACAAGTTTTGTTAAAAAGTGAGAACCGAGAACTGACTGAAGTCACAGAAGTCATCACGGACACTGGCAATGACAGTTTTGTAGAGCTGATGCAAAGCAAATGTGTGACTAAGGTCAGAACAAGGAAAAATGGTAGGAGAGCATTATAGGTAGCAAATACAATTCAGTTGAGTGAAAAGCAGAGAAGTTATGGGAATAACGAAGGAAATGAAAGGAAGGATCTTTTTTCCCTAGTATGTTGTGGTAAGAATTCAAGAAAGGGAAACACGATGTTGCAAGAGGGAGACATGTGAGTAATATGAAGCAACTATACGAAAACAGAAGGGATTATGGGCGAACAGAAAGGTAAGTGTACTGGGGCTAACTCCCAGAACTACCTCTGGGCAGATCTCTTTAAGATAAGTCTCAAAGATGATTTGATTTGATGCTGGGTTGGGTAATAAATACTAGGCACATGGAACAAATGAGTATTGCAAAGGCAAAAATCTTATTGGCAACTATGCCTTTCTCTTTCCAGTTGGCCATATTTTTGCTCCCAGTATTTGATTTGCATACCTAGGAAATCTTGTTTTTGAAGTGTATTAAGGCTAGTAATATTTGATACTGTATTTATGTTATTTCGTTAATTATAACAATGAAATGAGTGCAAAAAGAAAGGTCATTTCTCTGAAAATTGAATACTTCTGAAAAACTTGATACAAATACGTGTTTTCTTAAAGCTACTATTAATTAGACAAGGTAAGTAATATAAGCATACATATTGGCAGAAAACATCATAAAGGTATACAGGGACTAAGCACCCAGGAAGCTTTGTAAGAATCTAAATTCTTGGTGCAGCCACTCTGGGGAACAATATGGAGTTTCCTCAAAAAACGAAAAATAGATCTACCCTACAATCCACCAATCGCACTATTAGGTATTTATCCAAACAATACAAAAGGAGTACGTGCACCCCAATGTTTATAGCAGCATTATCATGATGGCTAAACTATGGAGAGAGCCCAAATATCCATCAATTGATGAATGGATAAAGCGATGGTATACAAATACAATGGAATATTACTCAGTGATCATAAAGAATGAAATCTTGCCAATTGTAATGATGCGGATGGAGTTAGAATGTATTAAGTAAAATAAGTCAATCAGAGAAAGTCAAAGACTATATGATTTCAAAACTCCTATGGGGAATTTAAGAAACAAAACAGATGAACATATGGGAAGGAGGAAAAAAGAGGAGAGAGGGAAACAAACCACAAGAAAATCTTAATAATAGAGAACAAACTGAGGGGCGATAGGCTGAGGTAGGTGGGTGGGAGAGGGGCTAGATGAGTGATGGGCATTAAAGAGGGCACTTGTGATGAGCACTGGGTGTTACATGTAAGTGATGAATCAATGAATTCTACCCCTGAAACCAATTGCACCGTATGTTAACTAAAATTAAAAAAACAGACCAAAAAAAAGTATTTAGGTTCTTGTTCTACTTTAAAGAATCTGATAAGAAACTTTTATTTTGGAAGTGTGGGTTCAGGAACGACACAATGATTTCCATTTAGGGAATCCATCCTCAAATAAAAAGTACAAATTTACTCCCTCCTCTGCCCCCCCCCCCCCACAACAAACAGATTTAATCACAAATGAATGTGAAAGTTTGGGTAATTGAATGTTTACTTTAAAACAGTTAAATGTTTATATGTGCATATATACATCTATTTCATGATTTCCCATTTTGACTGTTTTAATTAAATGAATAGCTATCCCCTCCAACTTGCATTGGATAAAAAGTTTCTATTACTGTAAATTCACCAAACAATGATTAGAAGTCATTTTTAAAAAGGTAAGTATTCATATTAGAAATTTCCAGATAAAATGGTTAACATTCTTTCCCTTCCTCCTTCAATAAGTTTCTGTCTTTTTTCCTAATACTCAGAATCACCTAAAAAAATTAGGTATTTCCTATGTATTAGTTTTGTAACCGTAGTACAGTGATATCCTCATTAAACAAACTAGACTTTGTCTCTGTGCTTAATGGAGTAGGATTTCTTTCAAGTTTTCCTCATCTCTCTCTTATCAGAAATTTTGTCACCTGTGACCTACTTGCTACCTGAATGCTTACTTAAAATTAATCTTTTTAAGGAGTGCCTGGCTGGCTCAGTCTGAAGAGCATGTGACTCTTGTTCTTGGGGTTGTGAGTTTGAGTCCCAGTTGGGGTATAGAGATTAGATTACTTAAATAAATAAGAAAAACTTAAAAATGAATAATTATCTTTCCAAAACTATTGGCCTAAATAAATGACTTTTTCCCTGCATGCCTACTCATTCACATTTTAGCAGAAGTCACCTTTATATTATTGTTCACACAGAAACTTCTTCAATTAAGTAGGAATAAAGCAGATTTAATGCTCAGAATTGAAATGTATTTAATAAATTATTTTATGTGTGGTAAAGATGCAGATTATCACTTTCAGGATAATATATTTATTTCACAATTACAGCCTTATTATTAAAATACCACATTAAACTTAAACACCCACTGCCAATTGTTAATTTATTGATGATTTAGAGTTTGTGGTAATTATAGCATGATTAGAAGTTTACATCTGGCACAGCAAAAAAGGATTTGTAAGGATCAAGACTAAAAGTATTACTTAAACTTTGAAAATATCTGCCTTCATTTTGGTTTTTTTTTGTGTATGTGTGGAAGGTGCTGGGCTATATACAAATCTGCTGAATGGAAGTAATCGAATCACCTAATTCTACATATAACTCAGAATTTTTCTTGTAAATTGCTGCTAAGCATATTATCAAACTACCTTAAAGGTGTTAACTAATCTTCAGTTGAATCAGTTCATCAACTTCAGGCTTATAAATGTCTTACTTAAAAAAAATATTAAGCACGATCACTAATTATTCTCCCTGTTATGTATCCAAATACCACTAGTATATATGAATTGATCAGTTTGAATATTAAAACACTTAATCACATACCATAATGATAATTAAAAATATATTTAAAAACTAAAACTATTCAACATAAAATATATTTAGACTGGCATAATATAAATTCTAAAACTAAATAATATAAATTAATGTGTAAAAGCTTGAATTTAGATGTTCAGTTAACATTTTGATCCTACAAGGTTTCACATGTTGAAGTTCATTATATTTATTTCACAATTACAGCCTTATTATTAAAATATCACATTAAAAGATAACTTCCCTCTCTCTTTTCCCTCAATTACATCTTCCACAATGTCAGTAGAGATCCTGTTTTAAAGCCTAAATCTGACTAAATCTAATCATGTCCCTCTCCTTTCTAAAGTCTTAACGAAAAAAGAAAGACCCACGCTAATAATGTCCCGTCACCTGCAAGTTTCTTCATCACTTGCTAGCCTGATCTTCCAACATTATTTGGTAGCAATGTGCTTTCCCATTTTGCCCATGTGAACATATTTCAATTAATTCTTCAAAAATCTGCTAAGATTTCAACTCGTTTAATCACTAATATTTATGGACTATGACCAATTTTAAGGTCCAGTTCTATGTGTTGTAAATATGTAACTTTTAGATGTTAAAATGCAGCCCTTGCCCTCAGGAGTGTAACAATATGGTAACTTTCTCCCTAAAATATTACCCATCTCACAGCTACATTCTTCAGAGCTACCACTTTACATGCAATCTAATTCTTCTTCTGTACTTACCATACTCTACTGTAATTATTTACATGACTGTTTAAGTTTGAATTATTTTCAATGATAATGAATGAGATGAAAATCATCTGAGTACAGGTCTGACTTCAGAGTAGGTTTGCTCCCTGGCAAAAGCCTACCATAAATCTAAGATGTTCAACGTCTTGTCTGCTCTACTGGGTCTTGGCAAAACTTATGAGATTCTGGAGAAAAGCAATGTAATCCTGGTGCTCCAGGGCAGTGCTGAGCTCCACCAACTCACCTGCAAAAGTGTTACCCACCTCTTGGCCTGCCACAAAATCCATCAGGTAGTTATATAAGGCCCAGCCCAAGAAGTTGGTGTTGAGTATGTAATTTGTGTTCTTCCACACAGATTCACCAATGGACTGAAAGCTCACCTTGCTGATGGAGAAAATGTCATTCTCTTCCTCCTCTTCTTGCCCAACCTCATCTTCTGGATAGTGGCAGTCCAGGAATTGGGACTTCTTACCAGCATTCTTCAGAACTTTGACCACAAAATTAGGAGTGTCCATTAATTCAGGTTCCTGTTCTTCAACCTTCTGCCCTGAGGACGGCTCCTCCTCCTCATCAGATGTTGGCAGGATGCTATTGTTAATGTTGGAAGTGACAGTGATCTTTTCTTCAGCAACTTTCCACATGAATTTGGTTTCTGTCCCATTCACTTCCAGCTCCCAACCTCCAGACATCTTGGGGAGAGACTTAATGCTTATCTTCTTTTTCTCCTTAATTTCATCATCCAGGGATCCAACATTTCTTCCTGGGTGTGTGGCATGCTGCAGCTGCAGCCACAGGGCCCTCAAGAGCTCAGGAGGCCCCACTGATCAATCCATCTGCAGGCAACAGGGCCTTAAGTGCCCCACACAAGGCCAGGCATGGGCTGCAGCAGAGGCTGAGGCTGAGGCAGAGGGGTTGGGCTGGTCACAGAGCCCCCCAACAGGGAAGCCCAGTGCATGGGGCAATCAGTACAGCAGACGCAGCACCAGGACTGTGGACACGTGTGGGCACAAAGGAAGACCGAAGTGAAAGATCCTGGCCCACATCCCCTTGGAAGTATCCTATTTCAAACTTTTTCATTATCATTATATTTGTTTTGGTGATCTGTGATCAGCAATCTTTGATGTTACGATTATAATTGCTTTGAGGTACCATGAACCATGCCCATATAAGATGATGAACTTAGTAACTGTTGGATGTGTTCTGATTGTTCCACTGATGGGTGGATACCCTGTCTCCTTCCCTCAACTTGGGCCTATTCCCCAAGATGCAACAATATAGAAATTAGACCATTAATAACCTTACAATGGACTCTAAGTGGTCAAAGGAAAGGAATGTCTCCTACTTTAAACAGAAAGCTAGAAATGATTAGGCTTAATGATGAAGGCATGTTGAAAGCTGAGACAGCCTGAAAGTTAGGGCTCTTGTGCCAAACAGTCAAGCTGTGAATGCACAAGAAAAGTTCCTGAAGGAAATTAAAACTGTTACTCCGAAGAACATATGAACGATAAGAAGTGAAACCACCTTACTGCTGATATGGAGAAAGTTTTAGTGGTCTGGATAGATCAAACAAGTCATAAAATCCCTTTAAGCCAAAGCCTAATCCAGTGCAAGACACTAACTCTTCAATTGTATGCAAACTAAGAGAGGAGAGGAAGTTGCAGAAGAAAAGTTGGAAGCCAGCAGAGGTTGTCTCATGAGTTTTAAGGCAAGAAACCATCTCCATAACATAAAAGTGCAAGGTGAAGCAGCAAGTGCTAATGTAGAAGCTGCAGCAAATCATCCAGAAGATCTAGCTAAGAGAATTAAAGAAGATGCCTGCACATTTTTCAATGCAGACAAAACAGTCTTCGATTGGAAGATGTCACCTAGGACTTTTATAGCTATACAGGAGAAGTGAGTGTCTGGCTTCAAAACTTCAAAGGACAGGCTGACTCCTATTAGGAACTAATGCAGCTGGTAACTTGAAGTTGAAGCCAATACTTATTTGCCATTCCAAAAATCCTAGGCCCTTAAGAATTATGCTAAATCTACTCTGCTTATGCTCTATAAATAAAACAATAAAGCTTGGATGACAGCACATCTGTTTACAACATGGTTTACTGAATTAAGCCCACTGTTGAGAACTACTGCTCAGAAGAAGATTCCTTTCAAAATGTTACTGCTCATTGACCATGCACCTGGTCACTAAAGAGCTCTGATGCTGTGGTCATGCCTGCTAACACAATATCCATTCTGTAGCCCATGGACAAAGGAGTAATTCCAACGTTCAAGTCTCATTATTTTTATGATGTTTATTTATTTATTCTGAGAGAGAGAAAGCATGCGTGTGCAAGCAGGGGAGGGGCAAAGAGAGAGTGAGGGCAAGAAAATCCCAAACTGATAGCACAGAGCCAAACCTAGGCTCAATCCCACAAACCATGAGATCATGACCTGAGCTGAAATCAAGAGTCAGTTGCTCGGGGCGCCTGGGTGGCTCAGGTAATTAAATCAATCCTTGCTTGGGATTCTCTCTGCCCCTCCCCCAGTTATGCTCGCTCATGTGCTCTCGCTCTCTCTCAAAGTTATTAAACATTAAAAAAAATAAATCACCTTCTTAAAAAAAAGGGTCAGACACTCAACTGACTGGCACCAAGGCACCCCAATATTTCATATTTCAAAAGTCTATTTTAGGGGAGCCTGGGTGGCTCAGTCGGTTAAGCATTAGACTTCAGCTCAGGTCATAATCTCACAGTTTATGAGTTTGAGCCCCACATGGGCCTCTGTGCTGACAGCTCAGAGCCTGGAGCCTGCTTCAGATTCTATGTCTCCTTCTCTCTCTGCCCCTCTGCCTCTCATGCTCTGTCTCTTGTCTCTGTCTCTCTCTCTCTCACTCTCTCTCAAGATTAAATAAACATTAAAAAATAAAATAAAACAAAAATAAAACCTTATTTTAAAACATTTATTTCTTGACATGATAAACAAGTAACAGTCTGAACTACATATAATAATATTTTTAATACCTTCTCAGAATTTAAGATCTACATATTTCAGGGTTCATTTAAATAGTATATGTGAAAATATATTGGCTATAGTAGGCTTATATGACATATTATCAAACCTCATTCCCTATAAAACATGTGTTATTTTAATACCTATGAATGAAAAGTACATTATAAACATCTAAAGGTATAGCAGCACCGAATAGAAAGTAATCTAACCATTCACAAGAATGAAAAGCTCTTTTCTAAGCTGTTAAAAAGGCTCTTTCTCAATACCTTTTTAGGCAAATGAACAAGTCTGAAGCAAAAGAGAGTTAAGTTTCAGGTTATTTTTCCTCCTAGTCAACAGACCTTACATTGCATATTTTTAAAACAGGAGTTGTAAATTAAACACAACTACAGGTGAAGAATTAGACCCTTCATTAATTTCAGTTGATGGCTGCTTAGCCAATTTCCCTAGTCCACTTCTCTTTCTGTGGTAATAAAGGTAAAATCAAAAGGTTACACAACATTGTGAATGTACCTAACTTTACATTTGAAATGGTTAAATGTACATTTTAAAATGGTTACAATGGTAAATGTTATGTATATTTTCCATGGGAAAAAAAAATTGAAAGGCACTGATGATTTAATACAATGTCCTAGATAGGACATCTGTAATCCTTTTTTTGCCTTTGCTATAAAGTCTTCTACAATGCAATTTCTTCTTTTAGGAACATTCTTAATAGAGAGGTAATGTTTGGATGCATAGAACTAAACAGAGGTACATTCCAGATTGTCTGTAGAAAAAAATGAAAACATTTGGCCAAAGTTTGTATGTTGACTGTGGAAAATAGTGGTCAAAATGTAGATTTTTGGACATGCTCTTTGTTTTTGATGTTTACAGGTTAGCACTTGATGTATTTTATAAATAAACATTTATATTTTTTTTATTACTTTAGTTGTCCCATAGAGGTACGGGCTTAAATTTTGTTTCCCTTAGCAGTAAAAGCAAGCCCATTAGGTATGAATTTTGGCCAAACTGCATGACATCTTAATGCTTTACTTTGTCATTTACTTATTAAAAGTATTTGCTGTAGGCAAGGAACTCCTAGAGTTGGGTGGGAAGAAATAAAAAGATGAATAAGATCTTATCGATTATCGAATTGAACACAATACTCAAGGTTAGCAGCATTCTTTGGCATGTTTGAAAACCTTATATATCCTTATTCTGTATGTATCATTTTCCAACCTGCTTTTCCCACTAATCTTTGTATTTTAATTTCTGTGGCTCAGGAAACTAGGATTGACTTAAATTGTTTTAACTCAGCGTCTCTCTTGAGGTAGCCATCAAGCTTCCCGCCGGGACAGCAGTTATCTCAGGCTCAAATGGTGCCTGAGGTGTGCGAGCTCACATTTTTATTGATGGTTCCTTGTTGGCTGTTGCCAGGTGGCCTCAGTTCTTTGCCACATGGTAATTTCCATGGTGCTCCTTCTGACATGGCATTTTGCTTCCTCCAGAGTAATGAGAGAGAGATAGAGATGGAAATACAGACTTTTTGGAGCGAAAATGTTTTGAGAGAGGAAAACGAAAAATTTGAACATAAAGCAACGTAGAAAAGAATCAACAGTAGAAAGGATTTAAAATTTACAGAGAATAAAGAAATTAAACTTGTAATCTTTTATTTTTTTTAAATTTTCTTTAATTGAGAGAGAGAGAGAGAGAGAAAGAGAGAGAGAGAGAGAGAGGGAAACAGACCACAAGCAGGGGAGGAGCAGAGACAGAGAGAGGGAGATACAGAATCCGAAACAGGTTCCAGGCTCCAAGCGGTCAGCACAGAGCCTGACCTGGGGCTCGAAATCACGGAGTGCGAGATCATACCAAAGTCGGCACTTAACTGAATGAGCCACCAGGCACCCCAAACTTGTAATCTTTTAAAGGAACATTAGAAAACAAACAAACAAATACAAAAACAAAGTCAGGACTTTTTAAGAACCACAGTTTGTGTAATTAAGATAAATATTTGGCAAATTAGACTAATTTAATAAATTTGGTTTTTAAAAGAAGTTATGGTGTTAACCAAACAAGTTAACATTAATCTCATACAATGTTTATAATTTTGAAAAATATAAATTCCTATGTTCAACTACGTTGAATCATAAATTCTGGCAAATTTTTATTTCAACAGTAACTATGTTTTGTAGCATGGCAGCCTGAAGGTAATTTTCAAGATCTTTAGGTAACCCAAACCCTTGGACTGGTATTAAACTGACTTGATTACATATGCCTGGGTGGCTCAGTTGGTTAAGTGTCTGACTTTGGCTCAGGCCATGATCTCACGGTTTGTGGGTTTGAGCCCCGCATCGGGCCTGTATAGGTACAAAGCCATCTTGGGATTCTCACTCTCTCCTCTCTCTCTGTGCTCCTCCCCAGCTCAAAATCTCTCTGCCACTCCCCAGTTCAAAATCATTGTCTCTCAAGATACATAAATAAACTTAAAAAAAGAGTTGATTAAATGATTATTAGATACATAATTTCTAAGGTAAAATACTGAAACACTGATTACTAAGCATAGTTATATGCTTACATATTTTGCTTCTTTTTAAATTTTTTTTAAAATATTTATTTCTTTTTGAGAGAGAGAGTATGAGTGGGGAGGGGTGGAGACAGAGGGAGACACAGAATCCGAAGCAGGCTCCAGGCTCTGAGCTGTCAGCACACAGCCTGACATGGGGCTCAAACTCACGGACTATGAGATCATGACCGAGCCGAAGTTGGAGGCTTAACCAACTGAGTGACCCAGGCGTCCCTACATACTTTTGCTTCTTATTTTAAAATTGATAAGCTATTGTTTTGAGTCATGTTAATGAAACTGTTCATCTTTGCCACTTTGAGGTGTAGAAGGGATGTATGTGTGGCTGTAAAAAGTTGTGTTACATGTGCTCATGAGCTCTGCCTAGTCTGCTAAAATGCTGATGCATGGCAGACAGTTCTCAGTTATTCACCCCTAACTTCACTGTGAAACAGAAATCACTTAGTTTGACTAAAAGGTATAATCAATAATGAGTAATTGAGACCACACTAGGAGCAATAGGGACAGAGAAGTACAAATGGGTATGTGCATTTATTTCTCAAAAAAAAAGAAAAAAAAAGTTTTGTCCTAAAGGAGGGATTCTCAGGCTTTTCAGTCTCCTGGTCCTTTTCCATTCTTAGAATTTATTGAAGACTTCAAAGAGCTTTTATTTTATGTTGAATATAGCTACTGAAATTTACCATTTTGGAAATTAAAAATGAGAAATTAGTTTAAATATTTATTAATATATTTGAAGACAGCAATGATGAATGCATTGTATATTAACATAAATAACATCTTAGTATTGTTATGAAGACAGTTTTGAGCTCACAGATCCCCTTAAAGAGAACCACTGACCTATAGTAAAGTGTCCATTTATTTCAGAATATGAAAGACAATAAATAAAGGCTCTAACTTGGAAAGTGAACCTTATTGGCCTTGATCAATAATAGCCAACACGGAACAGCAGTTATGAAACATTTTAAATTTAATAAATTTCATTCAATGTTGATGAGCTTGCCTCCTTGAAGTAATTATTACTATCTTCATCTTCAATATGAAAGGCTATTTTACACCTTCTGTATCAGAAATGCTGTGTTTTATCAGAATAATTTTCTGTGCTTTATTTGACTTTATTAAGTCCTCGATTATATAAAGAAAAATTAAAAAATAAAGATTCCTCCTCACTTATGAATCAGCAAAAGTATTATCTTCTATGTTTATTTTTTTAACTTTTTTTAAAGTTTATTTATTTGGGGGGGCAGGGGCAGAGAGCAAGAGGGAGAGAGATGGACTCCAAGCAGGCTCTGCGATCTCAGCATAGAACCCGATGCAGGGCTGTAACCCATGAACCTTGAGATCGTGACCTGAGCGGAAACCAAGACCCAGATGCTTAACTGACTAAACCACCCAGGCGCCCTTTCTATGTTTATTTTTATTGTTACTTTGATTAAATAGATAACCAAATATTGTTTCTCAGGCATCCAGGGATCCTTCTGAAGGATGATCATAATAATCTTAAAGATTTTTCTTGATTCCCCCCAAAAGACTGGTCTTACTATGAGGTATGCCTGATTATTTTAAGAGGAGCAAGGAAGAACATTAGCCAGCCTCTTTGAGTTTGTTTTTGCATGTCTTAGTAATGACTATACACTTACTGTCCAACTACTATGGCTACAAAATAAACTCAAGGAGGCTTGACCAGTCTTTTGGGGGAATCAAGAAAAATCTTTAAGATTATTATGACCATCCTTCAAAAATCTTAGCAAAACCATTCCTTCTACACAATTCAAATACCAATATGATTTCCCAGTAAACGGGAACATATGATTATCTGTAAATATTAAGAATATATAAATTAAAATAAAATTATTCCCATTAAGAATATAATAAGGGGAGCCTGAGTGGCTCAATCAGTTGAGTGTCCAACTCTTAATTTCAGCTTAGGTCATGATACCAAGGTCATGAGATGGAGCCCCTCATTAGGCTCCACTCTCAGCATGGAGCCTGCTTAAGATTCTCTGTCTCTGTCTCTCTCTCCTTCTCTGCCCCTCTCTCCTTCTCTGCCCCTCTCTCCTGCTCATGCATGCACTCTCTCTCTCTCTCAAAATAAAAAATAAATATTTGAAAAAAGAATACAATAAAAAAGAGGCACCTAGAGGCACCTGGGTGACTCAGTTGGTTAAGCATCCAACTCTTGGTTTCAGTTCGAGTACTGATCTTGTGGTTCGGGAGTTTGAGACCTGTGTCAGACTCTGTGGTGACAGCATGGAGCCTGGTTGGGATTCTCTGTCTCCCCTACTCTCTGTCTCCCTCCACCCCCAACTCGTAATCTCTCTTTCAAAAATAAATAAATAAGCATTAAAAAAAAAGGCATCTGGTTGGCTCATTTGGAAGAGCATGCAACTCTTGATCTCAGGGTTGTGAGTTTGAGCCTCACACTGGGTATACAGATTACTAAAAAAATAAACTTTCATTAAATTTTTTTTAACGTTTATTCATTTTTTGAGAGACAGAGAGTACAAGCAGGGAAAGGGCAAGGAGAGAGGGAGACACAGAAACTGAACCAGGTTTCAGGCTCTGAGCTGTCAGTACAGAGCCCAATGCAGGCTCGAACTCATGAACCCCAAGATCGTGACCTGAGGTGAAGTCAGATGCTTAACCTAGTGAGCCACCCGGGCGCCCCCCAAAAATTAAACATTTAAAAAAGAATTAAAAAATTGTCAAATTCCATTGCAAGGAGCATAAAATAGTACATCTTCTTCTGAGGAGCATTTCATTAATATGTGAAAAAGAGTTTTAAAATCTGAATAAAACTGCATTCATTCACATAATTCTTTCCAAAAATCTACCCAAAAGGACTAAAACTAGAACAAAAAAATGCCATCATCAAAGAAGTCTGGGAAAATACCAACACTATAATAAGACTCTGACTCTATACACACATGCCCCAAGAATACAAGGTGGAGATTTTAGGAAATAAGAATATTCTGATATATCCCAACCCATAACTTGTAGAATCAAAGTTTAGGGATATGGAAGGCCTATAAGAGAGAAGTGGGAATAGCAGAGTTTGACATGTAGGTTCACATTGCAGAAAGACATCAGGGGCTACCTTTTGGTCTCCTTGTTTTAATTTTCCTCAACCTGTCATTAGGTTTGAAAAGGAGCCGGCTTTGTAAGTGATGATCAAATCCGACTAAGCAGATACGAGTGCTAACTTGCCATACTCATAATCCACAGTATTACAGAGCAGCCATTTTCGCCCTGCTGATCTTCCCCATCCATAGGTGTGCCAGGCTCTCCCTGAAGCAGGGGAACTGCTAAAATCAAAGGTTGAACCTCAAACATAGGATCACAGGTATACCCACAACACAGATCTCAAGAGGCTCAGCAAAAAAGTTCTAGGAGAAAACTATATTTCCTGGTGCTCGGTTCATCTTATCGCTAATTGCAAATATTAAAAAACATTAACATCTAAATCTCTATCTACCACAAATTATAAAATGAAAAACAAACTTAAAAAACACTAAGGTAAATAGAGAAAGCCATCAAGAATTACCAAGTTGCCCATGCATTTAAATAAATTTCAACTTCCTTCCTGAATTTTTTAAGTCTTAATAAAATAAAAACAGATAAATACTTGCTTAGCATGATTTTCAAAAATGTATCTAACAAACCAAAAGTGAGTATCACAGTATTAACACTGATACTAGCCAACTTCATTTTATTTTTTACAAAGAAGAATAAAGTTATAAATATTAGAAGTGTGGCAACAAATCTCCATTTGCATAAGATACGATTATATATCTGGAAAATCCTAGAGAATCAACTGAAAAATTATTGGAAACAATAAAATAATTGAGTAATTCAGAGGCATCTAGGTGGCTCTGTCAGTTAAGCATCTGACTCTTGATTTTGGCTCCAGTTATGATCTTACAGTTATGAGATCAAATCCCATGACGGCCTCCACGCTGGCACGAAGCCTGCTTAAGATTTGCTCTCCCTCTCCCACTGTCCCTCATGCGTGCTCTCTCTCCCTCTCAAAAAAGAAAGAAAGAAGAAAGAAGGAAGGAAGGAAGGAAGGAAGGAAGGAAGGAAGGAAGGAAGGAAGGAAGAGAAAGTAAGTTGAGTAATTTAATCACCAGTAGGAATTATTCCACAAAAGTTTAGGAAAAACTGAATAGTCTTGTGGGAAAAAAAATAAAGCTGGGAGTTCACATCTCACTTCTTTCACTTAAATAGATTCCATTTATAATAAAAATTCAGGTGTAGAGCAAAACAAACCTTGAAGCTATACATAAAAAGAATGAAACATTGGTCTTCTAAATACCTATATTTCTTCCTGTACTGAAAACAACAATCTTGGGGGGAAAATTCCACACTAAATACCAGAAAAGGGAAGAAGGAAGGAAAAAAGAGAAGAAAGGAGAAAGAAAAAACTAACCTAGCAGTAATGTAGTAGTAGTAGTAACAGTAGTTCACAAGAGTCAACTGTTAAAATTTTCAGGAATTTTGCATCCCAGTTGTTGAAGATAGTCATTATTAAAAATTAAATTATATAAATTTACCATTCAATAAATTATATTAAAAATAAGGTAATAACCACTCAAAAGTTATCACTTCCTAATTATTTTACCACATTTTATTAATCTCTATGCTGTTGAGGTTATTTACATCTATTCTTTCAGCTAAATATGGATACTGTATAATAATTGTGTGCCTGCACATCTCAACTCTGCTCAGTGGTATTAAGTTGTTGGAATGAAATAGGCCATGTCAGGAGTTCTCACATCAGGGAAAAGAGCCACACACTATAAATCAAGGCTCCCACCACCAGATGCACAAACCAGTTGTTAATATTTATCAGGATACCACTGCATATATGTAAATCATTCATTATGCTTTGACCCAGCAATTCAATCTCCAAGAACGTTTCCTAATGAAATCTATCAGATTATGAAAAAAGGCTTAGTGATGTTTGAGGTTAAATTATTTCATTATATAACATATATTAATCAAAAACAATCTAAATGCCCCAAACTTGGATAGTTGAATAAATTATTATATACCATGAAAATATTTAATGACATGAAAAAATTCTCACAATATAATCCAAAAAAGAACGAATGAAGTAAAAAAAGCAGAATGAAAAACTACACATATAATAGCTATTCCAGAAAATAAAAACACACACACAAATACATTAAAAAAAAAAAAAAGATCGGAAATTAAAACTTTGTTTTATGAAAAAAAAAACAGCAAAAAGGCATTTCTAGTTGAAGAATTTCTGATATTTGGAACTTAAACTCTGAAATTTCTTTCCATCAAAGCTCTGGTCTCACTGCTATACACACCCACATCTTCTCACTCCCTCTAAGTACAGAGATATCCCTCCTTCTAGTTAATGTAATCAGTATAATATGGGTGAGGAACCCATGTCTTCCCACTTCTCACAGAATTTGTGAACTGTATCTCCTGCCCCTAGATATTCATTCTTATCATCAAGAAAGTCATTTTCAAGCCACATTTCCTTCTTAGAAACTTCCCGATTTCTTTTCCTTTGCTTTAAAAACAAACAACAACAACAAAAAAAAAAAACAAGAAAACAAAAATCTATCTAAACTCCATGTTCCTATTTCTTTAGCTTTAGTCCAAACTACTAAACTATTATTGCCAAGGTCACCAGTGTCCTTTCTGCCTAATTCAATAGGATTTTGATTTGCTCTTGTTATCACAAAACACTTCACTCCACATCTGCTCCCTCATTCTCTTCGTAGAAGGGAAGTTCATGGGACACACTTGAGGTTTTTTCATTTATGAAGACTTTCATTTCACTAAATAAACTTCAGTATAAAATAAATAAAAATGCAAGTAATAGAATTTTAGACATTTGAAATTTTTATCTTAATACTTTTTCTGTATTTTTCAAAACTTTTAAGAATGTTATTAGTGAAAAATACATTTTATTTTTAAAAAAGAAAAGTCTTGTATATCTAAAACCTAATTATATGCCAATTGACCCTTAATTTTTAAAAAATTTACAAAATAAAAAACAAAATGAATAGAAAGGACAGTGAACATGTAAGGAGGAATAACTGGCAAGTGTAGAGTTGCATGTACAATTCACTTCTATCATAAATAAGCATATGGCACAAATAAGATAAAAGAAGATTTATTTGCTTTTTAAAGGTTCAAGTTGTATTCTCAAATACTCATAATTCAGACATCTGATAAGTGTAATAGAATTATTTACCAGGATGATAATCCTACCTTATCAAGGAAAATTAATTTTTAATACACTGAGTATTATCTAATAAAATTAATATTTTTAGAAGGAATTCTATTACTCCTTAGTTATCTAGTTCAATGTTCCTTAAAATAGAGATTTTTTTTTTATACACAGTTGAAGGAAAGCTGGACCTTAACTTGGGCATTAAGGGTAGTTTTACTAGCAAAAAGAATAGGGTAGGGAGTGCCTGGCTGGTTCAGTCAGTACAACATACAGCTCTTGATCTCAGGGTCAGGAGTTTGAGCCCACATTGGGCATAGAGTTTACTCAAAAAAAAAAAAAAAAAAGAATAGGAAGAATTATATGTCAAAATGCAAAATAAATATATGAGAAGTGATTATAAAAACATAAAAACTCTGGGCATGCCTGGCTGGTTCAGTCAGAAGAGCATGGGGCTCCTTCATCTTGAGGTTGTGAGTTCGAGCCCCATGTTGGATGTAGAGATGGCATAAAGATTTATAAACTAAAACACACACACACACACACACAAAATAAAAACAACCTCTGAGGAGGACGGGACTTTTTGAGCTTAAAATTGAAAGAATGTCTAGAACATCTGAAGAAGTGATAAATCAGAATTTTACATTTCTGAAAATAAAAAACTATTAAAAAGTGAAAGAATTATAATAAATACAATAAAAGCATATCATTAACATGATGAGTGCAAAGGCACTTATAAATAGGTTATAATAAATATACTAAACCTCTGTGCAGTAACAGGCAATGTCAAAGACAAACCACAAAAGAGAAACAGGTTAAAATACTGAAAAAATTCTCATTCTAATTAGTCACAGAAATGCAGATTAAATAGGGCACAATTTTTTTTGCAATAGAGTTGGCAATGGCTAATAATGATGAATATAACCCAATCCAATGAAGGTTTAGTAAAATAGGTACAATTATACACTATTAGTGAAATACTATAAACCCGTACAATCCTTTTAAAAGTCAAGTTCACAATACATATATTAAGAGCCTTAAAATACTCCCAGCCTTTGACCCCATAATTGCATTTCTGGGAATTTATCCTATGAAATGATGTCAAACAAGCACAAATAAAAGTACTACGCATAAAAATGGTCACTGAAGCATTATCTATAAAGGGTGGGAAGTAGGGAATCAATCCATCTGTATGCACAACCATGTGCTCCACTATTAGCATTCCACTGCAGCACAAGGGAAGAATCAGACAACCCTGTGAGGAGGCAGAGGGTTGAGAAGATTTCAAAACCATAACTCTTCACAAGAGTCTTAGAAAATAAGCAGATTTTACTAAGCAGAAAGAGAGGGAATAGGAATTGCATACAGGGAACATCATGTGCAAAATCATGGATTCATGAAAGTCTATCCTTAGGGATCCATAAAAACTATGGTATGTTTGTAATATATTTAGAACATGCTGCCTCCTACCTCCCAGTAGTTTTCAGAAAGCGAAGTTGAGCAGTGGTTTAAACACATACAGAGCAAAAAATACAAACAAAAATGAAAAATATTAGGCTACCTGGATGTGAGTATTCATCTTCATATAATGTGATACACTAGGTGGAAAGTAGAAGGGTTTTAAAAAACAGATAAGAGTTGACTTTAAGCTAAACTCATCATGAGAGTGTTATGATATTACAAACAATATCTAACTACTGGCAAGTGGTAAGCTACAGCCAATCTCTTTTGTTCTTACTTTTAATATCTGGCAAGGAGGAAATAAGTGCTCAACTACATCAAATTACTGTTCCGGTCATAAGAAATAGATTTGCATGCAAGGTAATACAATATTCAACCTCCCCAAACTAGCTCAATCCCATTCCTTTAAATTATCATGTACCTCATATTTATCCTTCTGCCCATTCTATTGCTATTCATTTAGTCACTACCACCTGACTAGAATTTCTGCAGTAAGTCACGGGTCATTCTTTTAATAGTCTCTACTTCTTACACATTTAACCGATTTATTCCAAATCTATCTTTCTAAATTTTTAATCATATCATATCTCTGCTTAAAAATCTATTAGCCCGGGGTGCCTGGGTGGCTTAGTCGGTTGAGAGTCCAGCTCTTGATTTCAGCTCAGATCAAGCCCCATGTCACTGTGAGTGCGGAGCCAGCTTGGGATTCTCGCTCTCTCTCTCTCTCTCTCTCTCTCTCTCTCTCTCTCTCTCTCTCTGCCCCTCCCTGCTCAGGTGTTCTCTCTCAAAATAAATAAGCTTAAAAAAAATCAATTAGTTAACCCAAACTCCCCTTTGTAACTTTATCTCCCACTATTTTCAAACAAATTTTAGTTAGTTAGGTTTCTCTCCATCCTCTCCTCTGTTCAGGTTGCTGTTCTAAAGTATCTATTACTTCCTTCAAAACCCAACTGAAGTGTCACTAATCTCCTTGAACCTTTTAAATTCTAAACCAATTTTCCTTCCTTCTTTCCTTCCTTCCTTCCTTCCTTCCTTCCCTCCCTCCCTCCCTCCCTCCGTCCTTCCTTCCTTCCTTCCTTCCTTCCTTCCTTCCTTCCTTCCTTCCTTCCTTCCTTCCTTTTACATTTTGGGGTATCAACAGCAATACTTAAAGTGTACAAATTGTCCTGAACCATGCTATCTTCATATACAGTAGAGACTCATCTTATTGGGGGATTGGGGAGTGCGGGTAGGTCCTAGTCAGTAGGCTGTATCAAATATAGTAAATATTATCTTTGACATTAACCATACTGGAGACAGAGACGTGATCCTTCAGTAAGTCCAACACAGCCAGTTTGACTGCCAGCATTAGAGCAGATGTCATTTACTTAGTTGAGTTCCAGAAACTCATAGCTGGCCTGAATTTAGGAGCTATGATATCCAAAAAAAAATTTATATTAAGACATAAGAGCACACTTAGTGTAAAATGCCACACTATGAGGGCATCTTCAGGAACACAGAGCACCTGACTCTTGCATCCTGCCTGGAGATACCTTTACTGAATGAATGATGATTACTGAAATTGTTTTTCCTTTCCCATCCTCAATTGTTCCTAACATAAATAGTTGAATTTCAATGGGTTAAAACCACGAAAGATGAGATTGTACTCTTATGTACATCCTTTCACTCTGAGTAAATTATGACTTCCTTGAGCATATGCATTTTATTTCTGAGCACTTGGAATTATTTCTAGTTACTAAGAAATAGATTCTTGTTCTCAATTTAATGATCAATTTATTGCACCAATAACTACTGCCTTATATGGGACTATGAGCACATCACAATAGTATGAAACATGAAAAAATAAGTGATTTTTATTTGTTTCCAAGGGTAACTACAGGATTACTTTTAGGTCTCTTGTGAAGTCCTAAGAGTAACAAATACAAAAATAAACATGCATTTTTGCCCAGGTACATGTAATTAATTTAGTTGGTACCTCAGGACTAAAGTAAAGCTGAAACATATCAAATGCTACCTACTAAGCATAAAATATTTTCAATAAATTGGAAAAAAAATTACCTATTTCACAAAAAGTATCTCACATCAAAGTGAAAAAGATCAAATTCAAGGTACTATGTCAATAGAACATTTCAGGAGTGCCTGGGTGCTTCAACTGGTTAAGCATCTAACTCTTGATTTTAAATCAGGTCGTGAACTCACAGTTCATGGGTTCGAGCCACACGTCGGGCTCTGCCCACAGAGCACAGAGCCTGCTTGGGATCCTCTTCTCTGCCCCTCCCCTGCTTGCTCACTCTCACTCAAACAATAATAAAATAAAATAAGTTAAAAAAATGGCACATTTCATTAAAAACAATCCAAAGAAACCCCAAAATCTGGAAAATTCTAGTCACATTCTATTTGGCTTTCTCCTTCCCCTGCCCCCCAGCATGCTTTGTTCCTATCCTCCCATTTCACACATAGAACAAAAGCACTTACACATTCTTTAAGCCAATTCCCTTTTGAATTTTGGCTGTACATCTATGAACAATCTTTCTGGAAAGGGGAGGGAAAAGAAAGCTTTCACCTAACTGGCCAAAGTATTACGTGTTCTCTTCCTGGATGGAATGTTTATTGTTTACACAGCCCTTCCCCTACCTTTCAACTTCCTCCTTCAGATCCCCAGGGTATGATTATAAATAAGAGTTATTTTCACAATAAGCTGCTGGAAATATTAATGACAATGCACAATAATTTAATGCTACAGTACTTAGGCCACAATGGAGAATATCTTGAGACTTTCCAAGAGGACTCAATTGTGTAATAATGCTCCATTTCTCTTAACCCTATTTAAAAGCCTTCTTTAAAGCAGTCTCCTCTTTTTGATAGTTACTACCCACCTCCTAACAACACTTCCTTTAGCTCTACAGTAACCTCTCGAGTTTTGACCCACAACCTCTGTCTGTTACTGTTGCCTGGCAGACCCTATTTCTTCCACTATGCTACACCTACCCATAAAAGGAGAAACATATCATCCTGTAACTTATGGGCTGCTCCCTGATTTTTTCAGATGCTCAAGATGGGCTTTGCTGCTTCATATGTTGTCATAATGGTTTATGTCAAGAATAATCCTTTTCCCAAGGAACTCCGGAAGTATGTTTCAATAACCATGTTATCATGAAACCACAAAAAGATAGTTAAGTGTGGCTTCTCTCTAAACTCAGTCACTAGACGGCCTTCTATTTCCACTTATTTCTACCTCTAAATTTATCTCAAAACACATCACCATACAAGAAATACTTACATAAAAGTTTTAAGGTATTCTTATGACCCGTCTCCTGCCAAGTAAATATTTATCACAACACTGTAAATAAGGAAAATGAAATAAATTTCATTGTCTTATGCAGCAATAATGAAGTTAGGAAAAGTCTAACCACTGAAAATTTAAGACCTTATACATTTGTGTGTGAAGTTTTTTGAATCTTTCCTTTTCAAACATTTTTTAAAAATTTGGGGGGGGTTGCCTGGGTGGCTCAGTCAGCTGGGTATCCGACTTCAGCTCAGGTCATGATCTCACGGTTTGAGTTCGAGCCCATGTCAGACTGTGCTGCCAGCTCAGAGCCTGGAGCCTGCTTCGGATTCTGTGTCTTCCTCTCTCTCTGCCCTTCTCCTGCTCACGCTCTGTCTCTATGTCTCAAAAATAAATAAACATAAATAAATAAATAAATATTAAAAAAAATAAAAAATAAATGAAGTTTTGTGGTTTTTTTCCTGAGAGAGCTTGTGTGCTATGCACAAGCATGCAAGCAGGGGAGGGACAGAGGGAGAGGGACAGAACCTTAGCAGACTCCATGCCCAGCCTGACCTGGGGCTCTATCTCATGACTTTGAGATCATGACCTGAGCCAAAATTAAGAATCAGACGCTTAACTGACTGAGCCACCCAGGTGCCCCAAATCATACTCTATATTTTTAATGGTAATTCTATTTTTGGTGAAATTCAGTACTGATGTAATTACAAGTAGCGGCTATAAAAATTTTTTTGTCCTTATGGATAGTCCTATTATTGGCAGTTCAGTTTCATCTTCTTTATTCATCCACAGTAACTAAAAGAAGTATAAGTGTTTTTTGAGTCAGTCATCAAATACCCTTAGAAAGCTAGTTCTTCTCCAGTAAATTGAGAAAAGGGAAAAACAGATGCCCTCTCTTGCTCAATTTTCTTAGCAGGTATAATTATGCATTATGTTTCAAAACAAAAACCAAAACCATTTAGAAAGCATTGGAAAAGAATGAAGGAGAAAGGAGTGGTTCTGATTAACCTCACAAGAAACACAAGATTTCAATAACTCTGATCAGAAAGGACAGCTCTGTCAATTTTAAACTGGCCTCCACAAACAACAAGCCTATAAATTGAAATGGATGATTTGAAACTGATTAACCCATCTTCTCCATAAAAAGCCAAGCAGTCATTTTTAAAGCAATGGAGGAAAAGGATTCCAAAACATTTTCATTTTCCTCAGAGTAACCTCAAGAAGGTTGCCCAGCAACTCCAGACACCTGATAGACCTAGCTTGAATTTATCTGTTTGATGTGGGGTTCATAATGCCTTCTTTTATTGCATTCTTCCTAATCCCTAAACACTCAGTTTACTCATTCTTCTAGATCAAATTCAATGCTACCTAAACCAAAGAACCTTCTCTAGTGATTCCAACCAGAAGTCATCTTGCCCCCATTCTGAGCTTTCGCAAACTGTCATCCACAGCTCTCAAAGAATACTGAGCATAGCATTCAGTATAAACTTGATGCATGAAGGTAGCTGCTCCTTCTTTGCCCCTACTATTAGTACTAGAACGATAAAAGTGTATCAAATACCTGACTCTCCTATGGTTGTCATTACTGAGTCAACTCATTTTTCAAGTAATGGCTACATTTTCTACTGTTTTGTTGGGTTACTAATATATTAAAAATTGAGTTCATTACCTCATTTTTCCTTTTAGCCAAATATAATAATCTGTTGCAATGAGAACCAAAAAAAGGTAGACAAATAAAATCCCAAACCTTCATTTTGGTGAAAATGTAAGAACTTCTTTCCTTCTGATTTATCAAGAAGTGGAAGAGGAAGGGAAAGAAAACTTATTTGAAGCCTTACTTCCTTTTATTTCCTCAGCTTATTCTGTGATGAGATTCCAAAGAACAGGAAAATAACTAAACAGACAATAGTCAAAAGGCAAAAAAAAAAAAAGACAATTCATGAAATGATCAATGTAACCTCAAATAATGGCAAATTAACTGTGTATATAAAGTTATCCTATGCAACTCAAAACTAAAACATAACACATCGTCCTTTAATAACCTCTGAATTTATTATTTAGAAAAAAGTATAGCCTACTATCTGTTAGATTAAATTTGGCCATATATTCTGTTATATTACCAACATATCCAGCCATATGTGAAGCCAAGAAAGAGTAAAATGCACTCTTAGGAGTGGTACTCAACCTTGAAGTGCTGAAAGCTACTTCATCATCTAGCATGGGGACAAACACACGCATGCACATGTGAACATAATACTATGCTGTGTAGAAGGCTCAATATAATCACCATCCTTGTAAATCACTCAGGTATCCACTTATTTTAACATACACAAATCAAGGCAGAGCTCCCTGCGATTCCTACAAGGATAGCGGAAATCACATTTAACACCTCTCCTCCCACTCTTCTCATTGAAAGCTTGGGATACACAGGTTTTCTCCACTCCTTTCAGTCACTATGAGGCAGCACAACCTGCAGGAAACTATTGCAGGTGAACTAGCTTATACATATCACTTAAACACTGTAGGAGTGCAGCTGTGCTTAATATTCCAGAAGTGAGCCAAAAAACAGAAAAGACTCCTCATTAGATTTCTTCTAAAAAAATTTAAAGTAACTTCCTGGTTTTAGGATTAGCATTATTCTAATCAAAGTATAATGTCTTGCTGATCTTCCTATCTTGTCTTACACCACTCATAAACTAAAAGTATTGTCACTTTTCTATATATCGTGCGAAATTCTTATACAGGCTAATTAAGCACAATCTACTGCTTGTGTTGTTACCTAAAACTATGTATAACTAGCAAAATATAATTAATATTTTCAAATCAAAGATAATTCAATTCCTTAGCTATGAACAAAAATTATAAAACATATTTTCCAAAAATTACAATGGTTGTATACTATACGTTTGTTTCCTTTTCTGACCAAGATAAGATATGATGGGTAATATATTATTGACCTTTTACACTTGATTCTTTCAAAGCTTCTTCATTTTATTCAGCATTTAGTTTAAACTGAATATTTAAAATTGAAGCTGTTCTATGTTGCAAACACAGCTAAAATGAAGAGCTTCTGTAGCAGCAGTGACCAGATTTTAAATGCAGGTAGATCAATAAAAAAAAAAAAAAATCACCAAGCACAGGCTCCATGTGTGAGTGGAATGGTTTATAATAGCTTGCAAATGACTATGTGCTTGCTGTAACCAGCTGTTCTTAAATTATGAATATGCAACCAATTCATGTTAAAGCCAAATCCCAGCACTATTTCTACAGAGAAATCCCAGTAGTTTTGCTTGTTCTACATGTTAGCTCTGTTAAGGATACAAATAGCAGTAAGCTTCCGAACAAATAGGACCAAACTATTGGCATTTCATGCACTGGGTCCATTATCACAGCAGGGGATGTCAATCATTGGTACATTCCTATAACAGCTCAGGCAATATAACAATGATCTCGTAGGAAAAAAAATCAAAATCTCTGCAGCATACTCAAAGTCCTTCTGACAACCTAATGCTTTCTTACTTCGGCCAATCAGAATGTCAGACCTAACCTACTAGAAGACTTGCATCAAGCTTGAAACATTTAAAAACATCAATCATAAAAACAAAGACAGGACATTGAATTATACAGTATTAACCTCCAGGGTTTGCATACAAAGACCTTAGATTTATTTATGTCCCAGTGAGTTAAGAGCTTCAGTACACCGTTCTTTACACCAAACTGACTGCCAATTTGATGAACCTCTCTGCCCTCAGCAGGAGTGCACCGTCTTTGATTAATGAGTGCATGCTTGTGGAAAAGTGTTAAGAGGAGAAAACAGAGGAAAAACACACAATTATGTCTACACATAGCTGAAGTAGCAACGCAATCATTATCTTCAAACTAAATACTCCTTTTTCCTTACATACGCATGCACACATGTGCACACAAAATTAGTAAAGATTCTTATTTATATTTTGCCTTCATTATTATTATATCTAACACTTATATTTTTGAATGAAAGGCATTCAAAAACCGAAATACAAGTCAAATTTCATAATTATAAAAACAAATCTTTTAAAAGTATTAATTTAAAAAGATAGTAAACACCCTATCTTATACAGTAAATTTGTAAATATGTGGAATAAAAACTTCATTTTCACCTCATACTCTTATAAAAGTCTATTCACTTAAAAAACTCAATTCACATGCCCTCAAAATAGATTTAAAAGTCATATAAATCAATTTGGTGTTCTTTCAGCAAAGATATTGCCAATATTTTATAATTCCATATGGAATTATAAATTAATTAGAGTCATTGCCCATAATTTCAAAGCTAATATGGCCAACAGAAAAACTCATGAATGAATGTTTAAATTTAAATTTTATGACTCTTTTGTTTAGAATTGCCCTCTACCCAATGTGGGAAAATTCCTGCTTAAATAATGGAATGTTGGTTTGCACTACACTATAATTATAATTAAGACTATATTACCTGTAAAAATGAGCTAGGCATTAAGATACCTTTTTTAAAAAGTTGACACTTAATGTATAGTTTACCATAATTCAGTTTACATGAATATCTGCCTTGACACAAACATGTTATGAGTAAGTATATTTCTTAAAAATTGAATCACAGGCTAAGGTAACAGAATAATTTTCTTTTTAAGGAATTGCAGAGCTATTACATAAAAAGAGTTGAGAAAACAGATTACCTGAGAGAAATCTTAGTAATGTGTGACCTATTTAAAAGTAAAACGTCTCTATAAGCTTATAATTTCAGGAAATCATAATTCTGGTATCACTCAGCATGTACTAAAAGTGCTTACCATTTGTTTTTATTGTATAGGAAATCCTTTTAATGGTATTAACTCAGCAAATCATATATTCTAATCAATTTCACATTCTAATATTTTTAAGGGCATCCTATTTTAAATGTTATAAATTTTATGCTCTCTGAAAAACTGTTTTAAAGTATTTAAAGTTTTAAAAATTAAAAAATGAATAAAAACTGGAACTACAAAAGATCTCTTGACATAGTGGTAAACTCTACATTATATCCTTAAACTTATAATCCTAGAGATTTTTTTACACAATTTTTCAAAAAATATGTTTTCTCTTTTGGATAATCTCTTTATTCCTCCTCTGTCCTATATCCTCCTCCACTAAATAAATAAATAAGTAGAAAACACTTAGGCACCAATGGGATGATTTGACACCAGTTAGTACCATAGTCTGATAGTTGAAACAATCAATAAAAGTTATTAGTATAATAAAAATATAATTCCCATTTTAAAATCATTAAATGATCACCAATTATTTAATACCTTCACCTTCTTATAAAGAAAATCAAACATAAAACTGCCCATTTCCTCAATAATTCTTTTCTGATTACCTCCTGCAACAAAAGTTTAAAGAAACATTTAATCAAACAAGTCAATATTTATTAAAGTACAATCTTTTAAAACCTTATGGTATGAAATACTTAATTTTATATAATCAAAAACCTCTTAAAATACCTAACTAGGTAATTTAATTAATCCCTCAGGATATCAAGTATATTAAAAATCATTAAGATGATATAATCTCAACTAGGGATCAAAATCACATTATGTTGTTCATGCTAAATCACTTCTTTAAGTAGTCCTAGCTAGGACTAGGTCAGAAACTCAGAAATTACAACTTAAAATATTTTTCTTTGAGAAATCTTTAAACCAAAAGTAATCAAGTTTAACACATTCTTCCACTAATTCAAGGAGATAAGACAGAAAACAGAAACTTTCATGCAACTGTGATATCCTACATCTTGTATAGTAACAGAAAAGTAGCAACAAAGACATTAACAATTGCAGTTCAAGCTGGGAGTGACTGTTCTGTTTCAATTCAATGACACCACTAATGGCTTCTTAGCAGCTCCATGAAATCAACCAGCTGTCAAGTTGATGCATCAGAAGGAACAGTTATGCACTCCCATAAGAAAAAGCAACACATCAGGATGTTTGGCAAAACATCTGCTCCTTTACACTGCAGTTCTATAATAAACATGCAAACAAAGAAATGAGAGAAAGGGCAACAGAATTAAAATTCCAAGGTTTCCATTACAGTCTTAAACGCATTTAAAATAAATGACATAAAAATAAAAACAAATTTCTGCCAACTTGAATACTTTTATTGTAAACCTTGAAAAATGCTAAATATATTACTCAGATTCTTCTAGAAAGGCAAAAACTACAGAAAAATTGTTACATCTTAAAAATTGAGAGTAAACTATATTCACCAAGAAAAATCATTATTCTAATGTTATGTACAAAACTCAAAAAATACCAAAATATATCCTTCATTCAATAAGTACTTAGTAAATTATGTCAAATGCGTTTCCAAGACTGAATGCTCTAAAAATATTTTAAATAGTGTTTGAAAGAGTAAATGCTACTACAGATCAGCACTAGCTTAACATATAAAAACAGTAAAGATACTACTCTCTGGATTTTAAAATATGTACCTACTCCTACTTCTCTCGAAACCATTAAATGAATATAACATTAGTCTTGATAAATAACTTTCTTTTAAAGGCAATTTGATCACCCCCCCAAAAAAACTCTTGTTGGCCATTAAAGGCTTAAAATAATTTTGATTTCAGCCATTCATTTCAAGCATTTATAAAATCTTACTTTTTTTCTATCTGAAACCTAAAGTGCCTCAGTGTTGTCTAAATTATTGATTATGCTGCACAGTGACAATATGCACAGTGTTTACAATAGGTGTGAGACATCAAATGTACTTAACTACCATTTTCTTAAACTACTTATCCTCTGTTGCTTGCCATTTATAATCTGCCAAATCTTCTAGTCCTTTGTTGCATGTATAATTTAAAACCATCTGTTCTATGTGCTTTTAACTATTTAAACATTTTTCACCTACCTACAATTCACATAAATGGCAGACATTCAATTCAGTCAAGCTTTCTATATACCGTTTTACATAAAGCAAATTCCAAGATAAATAGCATAGCAAACACCACCAAAGAAGACTGCTACAGAGATAAAAACATACTACTACATACAATGTAAGTTCTTATGTGTTAGACAAACCTTTTCAGAATTGTTTCTATTAGGTTTTATTTTTTTTTGAGTTAATTGTAGTCAGTGTTTTCCCCCAACCCAGAAGACAAAGAGAATGCAAATTAAATACAGACAGTTTCATGTCCTTGTTAGAAGAGAAGTAAATATGCTGACTGAACATGACTACAGGAGACAGAATTCCACTTTCCCATTCAATTTACAGTGCCTTTTATTCATATACCAGTCAGTGTATCATTAAGTTTGGTCATGTGACCAACCAAACTTCTGTGAGGTGAAAAACTACTTTAGACAAGCAAATTAAAACAACACTATTTTTATTGTTTATTTTTTCATAATGGCTGACAAGGAGCTTACGGCTTAAGGTTATAAAATATATTTTAAAGTAAATTTTGTCTTTTAAATACTAACTACATTTTTACCAATCGTTTGATTTAATATCTGCTACTAAATTTTAAAAGTATACAGTATCTCCAGGTATTTTCATAGTTGTATTTTTGCAAAATGCAAGGAAATAATGTAAAAAACAGGTTATTTAATTACAAAAGAGGATCTAGGTAACCTAAAGTCATTATACGTAAAATGTTAACCAAGCTGATTAAAGAAAAATCCACAGCAGAACGGAGGAAATGAGAAAGAGAATATGCTGATTAAAAATAACATTTGAAACCTTTAAAGAATAAAAAAACACGTAGACAAAGCTAGGTGAATACCAATGACACTATAAAAGTTTATACCATTTTTTTACACATAATTTTCCACCTGTTACCAAAACATAACGTATAGACGCTGAGGGTTCATTTTGAGAGCAGAATCCAAAAATAAGCAACACAACTTGTCTTTAACCAGTAAGTTACACGGTCCTTTAAAACAGGGGAAAAACTAAGCGAAAAATTGACTCTTGGGAAAATTTCTCGATAAAGTTTACATGACGTCACTAGGTCCCCTGAACATTCCCTAAACTTTGAGTCTTTTCCACACACACTTTTTTGCCTTTCTAAGCCTTCTTTCCCTTTCTCAAAAATAAAAAAGAGGAGACTTGGGAATAAAAATTGCCCAAGATGGCGAAACGCTTGTTGTTTAGAGGGCAGGGAAAAAAATGGAGGATATTGTAATATACACAAAGGGATAAATTTCAACAACTCGGCCAAGGACTGCAGCTGCTTCTCTCTTTATAAGGAAGCAACACACAAAAGATAAATACAGAGGGAGGGAGAAGAAGAGAAAATCTCCCCAACAGCAGGGCCAGCTCTTACTCTGCAAACACTTCCTTCCTTTCCCAAGTCCAATTCTGGGGTTCATGGAACTACTCTAAGGGGAGGGTTGACGCGGAAAAGAAAGGGGGGAGGGGAGCGACAAGAAGATTAAAAGAACGAGCGAGAGTTGAGGGCTGACGGCTGTTCCCGAGAACTGTTAGGAGACAGACATTACTGTAAAAGCTGTGCTCCTCTAACCCATCTTCCCAAGTATCCAGATCTTTTCTCAGTCCCACCTGCCCCCATTACACGCCCCCCGCCCTCAGCCCATTTTCTGAAAACTCTGGAGCTCCAAGCTACACATCTAAAGAGGCCCGAACTGGAGGTTGGGGGGGGGGGGGGCAGCTCATCAGTCCGAAAGGGAAGAGGGGGCGGAGGCAAAAAAGGGCAGCAGTAGGCGGACTGGGGGTGGGGGGGGCATCTTGAAACTACCCCGACTGGGATTGGGGGAGCAGCGTATATTCCCTCGTAGGAACGGCGATCGCAACAGTGCCAGAGGTTATCGTTTAAGAAGCCCAAGCGCTGGCGGCCACCCGAGCGCTGGAAGCCGAAGGGAGGAGGAGGCAGGCGCGCAGCCCGGGCGACCAGGCTGGGCGGCCGGCACAAAGAAAGCGGACTCGCGGCGACGGCGGCGGCCCGCGGCCCTGCTGCACCGAAGTCCCGCACCGGCAGCCAGGAATAAAGTTTACGTTCTCCCGAGACCGCACCCCCCACCTCCCACCCAGGACCGCGTCCTCCTTCCCCAAACTCCGCTCGGGACCCCGAGCGCCGCCCCAGCCTTCCAGCCAGCACAACAAAGAGACACACCGACCGGCGAGGGTAAACAGCCGCTGAGGGCGAGCAGGGCGGGCAGGGCGAGCGCCTCGAGACCAGCAACTCCGGAGTCCCCGCTCGCAGGAGCGTAGTTTCTCCCGTTCTGCTGCAGCCGGCTCGGTACCATTTGCAATTTTCGACTTCACCCGCACCCCTCACACCCGAAGATTTTTAACTCACCTTTACTTTCGAACTGAGAGTTGCGGTGGATGCGATTTTTGTCTTCCCCAGATGGTTGAAGGTTACGATTTTTGTTTTTGGAAACCCTACCACCTCCTTATCTCGATTATTATTTTTGCAAGAAAAGTATAAAGAGAGTTGGAGTGGAGGTGAGATTTGTGATCAGGAAAGCCCTTGACTCCCTCCTTCTCCGCCTTCCGCCTCTCTCTGATTAGTTCCTATCCAGCAGCAGATTGAAGCAGGAGATGATTCTTCTCAAGGTTTGTTCAGCAGCTTCACTTCTAGGCGAAGGCTTCATGAACCAAGTGACGTCAACCAACAAGGCTTCTCTCTCTCTCCTCTCTCTAACAATGAAAGTTGCTGTTAACAAGGGAAAAAAGAGAGAGAATTGTTTATACCATTTCAGTTCCAATAATAAATGACCTATCAGCTCCTAAAGGAGCCAAGGGGAGGGAGGGGGGTTGCTTCTTTCTCTCAAGAATACTATAGCTTTGAGTTTGCAACCGTTCCTTGTCCCAGGAAAAAAGTTAAGGAACTAATTTTTTTTCTGCTTTCAAAAGGAGGGCAGAAAATAGGATTGAAAACCTAATTTGAAGAAACGTATACTGGAAAATAGCATAGATTAATCATTTCCGCCTAAACTTTTTTTTCGCTGTAAACTCATAATTCGGTTTAAGTCTATAAACCAACTAAATTAATATGCCAAGAATTCATGGATGTTTGGAACTCAAAAACCAGGTCGCAAGATGGTCCCGGGATAAAACGCTATTGCCCAAACGCCGGCAAATTAAACTAGCTGTAGTGTTGCTGCACTGAATTAAAATTTAAGTAAAACACGTTAAAACAGTAAGTCGTTTTAAAGTTATAAGTGAAAACTGTAAAAGGTAATCTCAGTTGTAGTGTTTCCCTCCAATTTCTGCGGTCAAAAAGTCTGAGGGGTAGGGAGTTAAATGTAGGAATTGAACTTTTTTTTAAAAAATGAAGTTAAGACTGGTAGCTCGTGCTCTATCTTAAAAGTACACAGGAGGTATGCTTTTTGTCTACACCCAATGTCCTCCCAACTTTCTGTTGTTTACCCTTCTATTTCTCCCTCGCCCCCCAATTCCAACACCCTGAAACTAGTAAAGTTAAAATAAAGGTGAAGGGCACCCTATTCCCTCCTGGGTACACCATGCATAGCTTCCTAAAAATGATTTTTAAAAACCCTTAACTTTGGTTAATGTTTTATTACACAAGAAGATATATAATTAAAATTTTTTTTCACTGAGGTAGTGTTTTTCCCCCACAACACATTAAAGTCTCAAAGTTCATATAATTAAAAATTTCATGATTTAATTTTCAGGATGAAAAGCAAGTGAAAGGCCAGCCACAGAAGAATAATTTGACCATATATGTATATTTTGTACATACATTTGTGGATAAGTGTATCTTAAAAGATGCTATTGTTTTATGTTTCCACTTCAGCCACTGGCTGTGATTTTAATTGTGCTGGAGGATCTTCATTAGTATTAACACATGGGGAGATTTCACAAAGCTGCTTCATTAGGGGGGAAAAAAAGCTTGGCAGACTAGGTCTTTTTGCATGCACTGAGAATGTCAGCCTTACCTCGGTCATTTGTAACATAATAAGTGCAAGTACAATGATTGCAATGCAGGAGCACTGGGGGAAGGGCAGAAATACTGCCTATCTAACAGGGATATCTGAAAAAAAGGCTGCTCATTACACAGTAAAATGTATGCTAAAAATTAGTGAAGATGATGTCTCAGGAGACTGATGCTAAATAAATTAATGTGCTGATATGTTTTTAATTATTATTTTTGTAGTAGTTGATTTCGTTCTCAGGATTCACATTGAGCAGCAAAGCTGCGCGAGCACTTATTGATTTTTTTTCCCTGCCACATTCCCGGAATACAGATTTTAATCATTTCACTACACCACACTCAGTAATTTCATTAAAAACTGGAACCTTCCATCCCCAGAAAAGCATTTAATTTCAATGACATACAATTTCTCTCTTAGCAGAAAACTGTCTCTACAGTAAAAGCTGGCCTAAGGTTCAAATGCATAATTTAATCCTGAGTTTTCCTTGCTCTGCATTCCTTTGAAGCTATAATTTGAGTAACTACCTAATAACTGTAATAAGGACAATAATTTCCTTATAATATATTATTAACTCATATTTAATTAACTCAGAGGCCAAGCTCTGTACATGTATGACTGGATCAACAGTTCTGCAATCTCAAAATTTACCAATAATGTTCCATGAGAAAAACAGATTAAAATACAAGTACGAATGCTATCATTTAGATATTCCAACCAAATTAATATGCAAAAATGTTCAAGAATTTTAAATAATAGTGGTCACTACTCAAATAAACAGTATTTTTAAACATTTGGGAGGAAACCAGGCAACTCACTGATAATTCTACATATAAAAAATTATAATATTGATATTTCAAAACAATCCATTTCTGACAGTTTAATCACTAGATTTACTATTGAGAAAGTATTCAATTTTGAAAACATTTCTTTTAAAAATGGCTAGATTCAAGTTGCCTCAATTTTCATACAGAATTCTCTTAAAACATCTCTTAAAATAAAGTTACATGGCGCACTTGAATAATCTGGATAATAAAGGATACCTAAATACTTCAAACAATATACAACAAAGTAGATTTCAATTTTAGGTTCCAGTAATATTCTGAAATGATACTGGGTTGAAGATGGCACATTGGTTTCCCAAAATATAGGTTTCATAAGGATATGTAATTTATATTGCCTGCTTTTAGAAAAGAAACCTGTGGGAAAAACATTTTATATAATAAAATTCATTTATTAAACTCTGAATATACATCTAATCAACAGAAAAGACTGGTACATCTGTAATAAAGGTGATTAACTTATATAAAAGTTTATATAAAAATCAAAACTCATTAAAAATTCCTATCATTCTTCTGGATGATTTTAAAACCATAATTCAAAAAAAAATATTTAAGAGTATGTGTATATAATCTCAAGTTGGAACCACATACAACACAAAGTTGTCTTTTCCTTGGTTGAATGAAGTAATTTACACAAAATAAGACTTAGTGTTGTCAAAATGCTGGAATAAAGGATAAAAGTACTGATAATAAAGAACTTGACTTTACTGTCTATAAAATATTTTAAAATTCTTATATTTTATTATGGAAGCTATATATATTTATTATATAATTTGGAAAATATTTTTGCAATGCTTTGAGTTGAAATGCAATTAAATGGAAATCAATAATTAACAAAACAGTTAATATATGAAAAACTCAGATTAACATCTAAAATTCATATGAATTTCTACATTTCTGTAAAACTTCAAATTAATATGTAAGTATATATTTAAAATAATTTTGTACTTTTTGGGAGTTCAAATATATTAATTATCCAATTTATACCTTTAATGATTTTTTAAAAAACAGTATACTAGAAATTTAAAACTGGATTGATTATTCCAGTATTTGATACCCTCTTACTATGATGTTGTGTTTATTTTTTAATGATTCCTTCCTTTTCTTATATTATCACATTTGATTGCTTCAGAGATTACAACACAGTCACAGAGTTGGGGGGTGGGGAGATAATTACAGTAGTTATAAAATGATTTGTTTCCAGTAGCACTTAGTTCTTTGCCTAAGATCATCATCTAAATTAGTACTTCATCTTCAGAATTGAGAAAGAATTAAAATACATATTTTCTAATATTACTGATAACTATTTCTGAAATTCTATGTATGATATATACCTATCCCATGCCACCACTATATGTAAATTCTGCATTTTCTTTTGTAAAGCAGCATCTATTTTTAGGATCAAAGTAGAGCTTTTTAAATAGGTAGATACAGAGATAAAGATGGTTAGGTATCTCATTTATTAGTATAGGTATGATACATGGATCTTCCAAGAGTAAAGAATTGACATGTACAGAGAACAAAGTCTATAAAGGCTGATTACAAAAGGCCAAACGAATGAGAGATCTCAATAGTGGAACAAGCTGGCCACTGTCATGTCTTGTTCCAGTTTCAATCAGTACAAACTAATGAAGAGTTATTTGTTTTCATTCATTGAACAAACATTTGAGTGCTTGCTATGTGCTATGCACTCTGCTACAGGCTGGAAAAACATGAAAAGCTCATATTCCAGTTGATGTTGAAAGTGTGAAATTCCTGGGAGATTAGAGACTCACATAAATCATATTATAAAGATACAAATACTAAAGTTTTGTAGAATAAAGAGGATGGGACGACTAATTCTGACTGCAAGTCTAAAAAAAGAGCTTTATCAAAGGGATGCCATTTGAACTGTATCTCAAATACTGACAGCCTACCAGCTACACAGGAAGGAGGCAGACCCTAAGTCAAAGAAACCATAAGTTTAAATACAAAAAAACTACTAAGTCTGGTGTCCATCCACTAGTGAGAATACCACTGTTAAGAGGAATATCCAGGGTGAGGTGTGGACTATCAGGGATGAAGAAGGAAAAGGAGGGTAGGACCTAAGAGTGAAAGGCCTGGTATATACCATGGTAAGGTGGCTGAATTTACTTTGAGTGCCAAAAAAGGTCAGCAAAGGAGTGATGTGATCAACTTTGTTTTTAGGGAGCAGCAACTGTCGACGCAGTGCAAATGATAGACTGTAGTATGAAGAAAGTGCTTAATGGTCCATGCGGTAGATGGTAAAAGACAGTAGCGTTGGAAATTCAAAGCCAGATATTTTTGAGGTAAAATGTGTATTTGGTGACTGACTGAAAACAGAGAGTTAAGGGAGAGGAGGACTGAAGGAAGACTACTGGGGATTTCTGGCTTAAAAAACTGGATAAATGGTAGAGTCATTAATAAGGCCATTTTTAATGGGATTATCAGAATCCACTGCAAAGTTTTGTTTTGTTTTTTTTCAATGTACGTACCTAGCCTCAATATCCAGAGATTCAGTAGGTCTGGGGTGGAAATCAAGTATTTCTTTTCCTTTTTAAAAGAACTCTAACAGTGCTTCTGATAAACACTACTAATTAAGAACAGTGTTATAAATTGATTATAAAATTCAGTTGGGATTTTAAAAAAGCCCTGAAAAAGGAGAGCATTGAAAGTGTGTGTGGAGGTCTCATATCAGATATTAAAATATGCCATATATATATATATACACATATATATATATATATGTGGCACCTGAGAAAAAGACAATGAAATACAATAGAAAATTGAGAAATTGACCCAAGTACCTATGGAAATTAAACATAAATAAAAGCTGTATCTCATAGCAGTGAGGAAAAATTGGACCTCCTAATAAGTGATGACGGAATATTTGGGTAGTCATAAGAGATGAATTGTGATCTGTTCTAAGAATAAATTTAAAAAAAAACAGGTATTTAAATATAAAAATTTGAACCACACCAGTACTAGGAGAATTTATGGGTCAATTCTTCTATAATTGGAGGGTAGGGAAAACATCCCTAGTAATGGTCAAAACTAGATGCAATAATGTGAAATACTGGCAATACATAAAATACATTCAAATACATAAAAGTAAAAAGGTTTTATATGGCACTTGAAAAAAAGTTTTAGGATCAAAAAAGAAAAGAAAAAAAGACCATAAGTTGAGAACAATGACAAATGAGAAATTCAAAAAATATTTTAACTTATATGAGATAATTGAATAATCCTATATATAAAGAGTATCTAAAAATGAATAAAAGACCAACACCCTGATAGAAAAATGGCAAGAGATATGAACAGATATTTTACAGAAAGTAAATGCAAATGCCCCTTACATATCCTCAACCTTGCTCATAAGAGAAATGCAAATTAAGAATCGCTGAGATAGGGGCTCCTGGGTGGCTCAGTCAGTTAAGTATCTAACTTCGGCTCAGCTCAGGATCTCATGATTCCTAAACTTTAGCCCCACATCGGACTCTCTGCTGTCAGCAGCAGAGAAAATCTGCCCCTCCCCCGCTCATATGCGACCCCCCCCTTTCTCAAAAATAAACATTAAGGAAAAAAAAGAATCCCTGAGATACTATTTCTCACCCAACAAACTGGCAAAAATCCAAGTTTCACACCTTATTAGTAAGGCACTTGTGGGAGAAAAGGACCACTCTCAAATATTGCTTGTTGGAGTGAAAAATGTAAAAACCCCCAACAACAGAGAATTTGACATTATCTAGCAAAGTAACATATGCATTTCTTTTTTGACTAGCAAAACCCATTTCCAAGAATCTGATCAACACTGACAAAAATATAAAATAGATATAAGAAGATATTCACTGAAGCATTGTTTGTTACAGCTAAAGTTTAGAAACAACCCAAATGTTCATCATAGGGAAATGGTTAATTATGGCCCATGCACAGAGTATTATACAATTTTTAAAAATAAATGAGGAATGTATATAGTATGAAGTATTTCACAACTACAGTATATATTGTTAAGTAAAGGGACTGGGTGGCTCAGTGGGTTAAGCATCCGACTTCGGCTCAGGCATGTGTAACAAGCACACACCTGTGTACCCATATTATAGTCTCTAAATACCATTTGCCCCCAAAAAGAATTCCTTGATGTCAAGGCTGATTCCGGGTTTGGAATAGGAAATGTCCAAGATAAGCCTAGAATACCCTACTACACCAATAAGCATGGAAACTATTATTGGCATCATGCTAAAAGGATTGGAGAACCAATTTAAAGAGGACAAATTGAAGTGGCTCCCACTGGCTAAAGATGAGGCGATTTGAACGTTGTTAAAACTACAATGGAATGAAACATAAATATACCTTAATATATAAATTTATAATGATACTTTTTAAAAAATCTTATTTTTTATCCTTGAAAAATGCCAGAGAACCAACTCATAATTTTGGAAACTGGTAAATAAAGGAAACAAGAATTTATTCAACATTTCCTATCAAATGTGCCTTAGGGAATCTAACTTGAAATTGTGTTGTAATATATACTGATATACATCTGTATGTATGTGTGTGTATTATATGTATTTGTGTGTCTCTATATATATATGTGTGTGTGTGTATATATATATATATATATATATATATAAAGACTTCAACATTAGATTTCATTTTTTACAAAGAAGCTTAAAAATGTTACTGGTGTGGGTGCCTGGGTGGCTCAGTCAGTTGAGCATCCGATTCTTGATTTTGGCTCAGGTCTTGATCTCATGGTTCTTGGGATGGAGCTCCCCATTTGGGCTCCATGGTGAGAGCATGGGACCTGCTTGGGATTCTCTTTCTGCCCCTCCCCCTGCTCACGCTGCACTCTCTCCCTCAAAATAAATAAGTAAACATTAAAAAAGAATGTTATTGACCTGTACTAATGGTTACTTGTTCAAGTATACAATTAACCTGTGAGCTTCAAGGAAGAAAAAACAAAGAGAGAATATACCATTCTCCTTATCTGGTAAATAAAGAACTTGCCAAATTTTTTATTTTTTAAATATAATTTATTGTCATATTGGCTTACATACAACACACAGTGCTCATCCCAACAAGTTCCCTCCTCAATGCCCATCACCCATTTTCCCCTCTCCCCCACGCCCCCTCAACTCTGTTCTAAGTATTTAAGAGTCTTTTAGGTTTGTCTCCCTGCCTCTCTGTAACTATTATTTTTTTCACCTTCCCTTCACCATGGTCTTCTGTTAACTTTCTCAAGATCCACATATGAGTGAAAACATATATCTGTCTTTCTCTGACTGATTTATTTCACTCAGCATAATACCCTCCAGTTCCATCCACGTTGCTGCAAATGGCAGGATTTCATTCTTTCTTGTTGCCTAGTAGTATTCCATTGTATATATAAACCACATTTTCTTTATCCATTCATCCGTTGATAGACATTTAGGCTCTTTCCATAATTTGGTTATTGTTGAAAGCACTGCTATAAACATTGGGGTACACATGCCACTGTGCATCAGCACTCATGTATCCCTTGGGTAAATTCCTAGCAGTGCTATTCCTGGATCATAGGGTACTTCTATTTTTAGTTTTTTTGAGGAATCTCCACACTGTTTTCCAGAGCGGCTACAGAAGTTTGCATTCCCACCAACAGTGCAAGAGGGTTCCCGTTTCTCCACATTCTCGTCAGCATCTATAGTCTCCTGATTTGTTCATTTTAGCTATTCTGACCAGTGTGAGGGTATCTCAGTGTGGCTTTGATTTGTATTTCCCTGATAATAAGTGACGTTGAGCATCATTTCATGTGTCTGTTGGCTATCTGGATGTCTTCTTTGGAAAAGTGTCTATTCATGTCCTCTGCCCATTTCTTCGCTGGATTATTTGTTTTTCAGGTGTGGAGTTTGGTGAGTTCTTTATAAATTTTGGATACTAATCCTTTATCTGATATGTTATTTGCAAATATCTTTTCCCATTTCATTGGTTGCCTTTTAGTTTGTTGATTGTTTGCTTTGGAGTGCAGAAGCTTTTTATCTTGATGAGGTCCCAATTAGTTCATTTTTGCTTTTAATTCCCTTGCCTTTGGAGATGTGTTGAGTAAGAAATTGCTGTGGCTGAGGTCAAAGAGATTGTTGCCTGCTTTATCCTCTAGGGTTTTGATGGTTTCTTGTCTCACATTTAGGTTCTTTCATCCATTTTGAGTGGCTTTTTTTCCTTCTTTTTCTGCATGCTGTAAGAAAGTGGTCTAGTGGGGCGCCTGGGTGGCTCAGTCCGTTAAATGTCTGACTCTTGGTGTTGGCTCAGGTCATGATCTCACGGATGGTGAGTTCGAGCCCCACATAAGGCTCAGTGCTGACGGTGTGGAGACTGCTTGGGATTCTCTCTCTCTCCCTCTCTCTCTGTCCCTCCTCAATTCATGCTTGGTCTCTCTCAAAATAAATAAATAAACTTAAAAAAAATAAAATTAAATTAAAAAAAAAGAAAATGGTCTAGTGTCATTCTTCCACATGTTGCTGTCCAGTTCTCCCAGCACTATTTACTAAAGAGACTGTCTTTTTTCCACTGGATACTCTTTCCTACTTTGTCAAAGATTAGTTGGCCATTCATTTGTGGTTCTAAATCTAGGTTCTCTATTCTATTTCATTGGTCTATGTGTCTGTTTTTGTGCCAGTACCATACTGTCTTAACGATTACAGCTTTGTAGTAGAGGCTAAAGTCTGGGATTGTGATCCCTCCCACTTTGGTTTTCTTCTTCAGTATTACTTTGGCTATTTGGGGTCTTTTGTAGTTCCATACAAATTTTAGGATTGCTTGTTCTAGCTTCTTACCAATTTATTAAGATGAACTTACAACATTGGAATAACATATTTGTTATTGGTCTTTTTCATAGCAACCCTCCATGAAGGTCAAGGGCATAGTGATAAATATAATTAAGTTGATTTACATAATTAACAGACCCTTGCTCATGCAAGTCACTCATATAGGGTTGTATATATTATGCCCAGCAGTATTCCAGGGGCAGCCACATGTTGAGTCCAACTCGTACCAACTCATGAGAGTCAAAGTAAACTTTTCAGGAATTTTGCAAGCTGGTTGTTCAACATTGTCATTACCAAAAATAAATATTTTCAAACTTAAAATCAAATAAATAATATTAAACACAAAGAAACACTGAAAACTCATCACTTCTTATTTTATTATGCTTTATTATCATAAGTGTACTTCAGGTTATTTATGTTTGTTGTAGTATAGCAAAAACAAATCAACAATAAACAAACTATAGGTAGTTGTGTGCTACCTCCCATCTCTTCCCAACTCTGTGTTCAGTGATGGCACATTGGTAGCTTGAGATTGACCATGGTGGGAACGTTTACACCATAGGAACTGGCAAACAACAACATATCAATGCATAACTTAATGTTTTTTTGTTAAGTCTAGGCTTAGGAAGTTCATGGAAAAATGTTAATGCAAATTAAACTTAAAATGTTACATTGAAATAACAAAAAATGAGGAAATAATAATCTTCTGATATTTGAAAACTATTAAGTTATTAAGAAGTCACTCACATCACGGATGAACAAGTTTTTTTTTTTTAATTTCTATCTTATTTACTTGAACAAAAGTATCAATGGCCATTTACATTAGAACTACATTCTTCAGCAATTTCAACTACAGGTTAGTTACAGAGAGGGCTCAGACACAACAGTTTGGTAAAATTAAAAGCATTCTGTGAGAATCAACTGGCTATATGGATATGACAATACAGTATTATATATTTTATTATTTGAAATTTATTCAAATAATTTCCCAGATTTACCCCCACACCTCTGTTGAAGAGGACTATAATAGCTAGCTCTCAAGGAATGCACAATCCAATTGAGAGACATCAACAATCTAAAATATCTGATACGATGTGATACTCTAACAAAGATATTCAGAGAAAAATGAGTGCACATTAGATATTTTCTCTGGGTAGAGATGGGGGAATAAAAATGTGTTTGAGTCAATCTCACAGTAATTAAGCCTTCTTTGAATTACAGTTTATCTTGATATATAATTTTCAGCATTAAACTTTCTAATTTAGCTCTCAAGATAGTCTCAAACTATTGAAAGTTGCCATTTGGGCAAGCCCTCTAAAATCACAGAAGCGGTCTTTTCTGCATCAAGAAGAAATTTTTTTTAAGGTTTTTATTTATTTTGAGGTGAGGGGCAGAGAGAGTAAAAGAATCTCAAGCAGACTCTGCACCACCAATGCAGAGCCTGACGTGACACTGGAACTCATGAACCATGAGATCATGATCTGAGCTGAAATCAAGTTGGACCCTCAACCAACTAAGCCACCCAAGCGCCCCAGGTAGAAATATTTTTATCTCACATCTGATTTCAAAAATTCATGTGACTACCTTCCCAATTTACAGTCACATGTTCCAAGTTTGAAAACTAGAGATTTATATTCACTGCTCATTTATTTTCACAGAATTCTGAAATATATATACGACAAAATTCAATCCTAAGCACAATTTTCACTACTTCCTTTATACTTTTTAAATTATTTTTTTAATAGGCTCCACGCCCAGCATAGGGTTTGAACTCACAACCCTGAGATCAGGAGTTGGATCCTCTACCAAGCCAACCAAGTGCCCCCTTCACTCCTTCTGTTAAAAACTGAATCAACAGGCTCCTAGCTGGCTCAGTTAATATTAATAGAGCATATGACTCTTGATCTTGTGATCATGAGTTCAAGCCCCATGCTGGGCATGGAACTTACTTTAAAAAAATAAAACATAAAAATAAAAACTAAATGAGATCAGTCCATATTGTTTACAAACAATTGTGCCCTGGGAATAATGCAATATGAGAAATAATATTCAAGTATCAACTCTTTAACTAGTATAATAATGTTGTTCCTTGTCCTATAGCTTTTAGTCTATCAATATAAATTCCAACACACCTTTTCTAAAAACTTTTTTTGGTTCATAAAATAATTGTGATCCAAATTTTTAAATTTTCTTCCCCTTTAGCATAGATTTTTGGTGATTCTTAAAAAAGTTGTCAAGCACTTCGCTCTCATAAGTGAACTGGACATAGGTAAAAAACTCATTCAAACTCTTACATAAAATGTTTCATCCAACTGTAAACCCAATTATCTATTAGCATGTACACGTTAGAGTAACTGTGCATTCATACGTTCATACCATATTATCATTGATACCATAGCGTCCAAATGTATTGCATTAAAGGAATTTTGCCAAAAGTTGATTCTGACTTATTGCCAGACATAATATTTATTATTTTGTTGCTTGATTAATAAGCTTGGCAAATTTTAGAGACAAAAACACCAGAGAGCAATATTTTGTTTATTCTGGGGAGGTTTCACTATTTTATCAGAATAGTTTACCAAAAATGTCATTAGTTTTTTTTAAGAGAGTCAATGACATTAAAATATCTGTAGCCAAAATGAATTCAAATTACTTTTCATAACCTCACTCTTTTCCCCTATATATTTATAACCTTTCTTCCATTCTTTACTGAAGAGAGGCAATCCAAGAGAGAGAGAAAAATTATCCTGAAACACAAAACAAATGACAGAAATCACCTGGAAACAAGGTAATATAAGCTGGATATTAAAAAAAATTGTTTATTTTTGAGAGAAAGAAAGAGGGAGAGAGAGAAAGAAAGAAAGAGAGAGCATGAGAAGGGGAGGAGCAGAAAGAGGTGGAGACACAGAATCTGAAGCAGGCTCCAGGTTCTGAGCTGTCAGCACAGAGTCCAACGCCGGGCTCAAACTCGTGAACCATGAGATCATGACCTGAGCCAAAGTTGAGACACTTAACCAACTGAGACACCCAGGTGCCCCAATCTGGATCTTTTAAAAGGGGAAAAAAATTATGAACTGTGAGGTACTTATTATGGCTAAACTATAAGAAGAGGGAGACAATTCAGAAGGAGCTGGGTTTTTTTTTAGGTAATCTCTATACCTAATGTGGGGCTCAAACTCACAACTCAAAGATCAAGAGTCAAGTGCCCTACTGACTGAGCCAGCCAGGTGTTACTCATCTAGACCTTCTGTTGCAGCTTTTATGTGCAGTTTTTGTTGAAGGAATTGAGTTCACCGAGATTTTCTTGGAGGTTCATCTTAATTACTTAGGGAAGAAAACATATCTTTATTCTCAGAGGAATGCAGCCCTTAGGATTCAGATCATTCCTTCATTTAGGAGTCTTGAAGCCTCTGTTTCTGCCTCAAAACTGACCCTATCCTTCATGTTTCATCTTTCAGTCATTTCTGCCCAGCAGCTGTGTCTATTTCTGCTTCCTAAGAAAGAGAAAAACGTGGAGACACTATACATATATTCTCTACTATTATAGGTGTATTGATGATGAATCTCAAGATCATCATCAATCTTGAGATTAAGGTAAGCTTTGGGGTAGATGTGAGGTTGGGCACCACACTGTGCTTCAACAAATCTCCTGTTTTTTTCCTTTGCTATCAACTTTTGAAATGTATGATATGAGATTCCATCTTGTTTCTTATTTCTGGTTACTGAACATTTTGTTCTGTTTTGGATCTTCCTTCTGGTTCTTACTTTCATTTTTTTAATGTTCATTTATTTATTTTGAGAGAGAGTGAGAAAGTGAGCAAGGCAGGGGCAGAGAGAACTCCAAGCAGGCTCTGCACTGTCAGCATGGAGCCCAACCTCATGAATCATGAGATAATGACCTAAGCCAAAATCAAGAGTCGGACACTTAACCGACTGAGCCACTCAGGTGCCCCCCGCTTTTTTTTTTTTAATTGTTGTTGCTCATATCATTATCAGAAGAATAAAATTCTGTAGCTTCTTTCTACCATCTTTACACAAAAGCCTCTTTTAAAAAAATTTTTTTAAAATGTTCATTTATTTTTGAGAGAGAGAGACAGAGTGTGAGCAGGGGAGGGGGCAGATAAAGAGGGAGACACGAAATCCAAAGAAGGCTCCAGGCTCTGGACTGTCAGCACAGAGCCCAATGCAGGCCTCAAACTCATGGACCACGAGATCATGATCTATACCCAAGTTGGATGCTTATCCAACTGAGCCACCCAGGCACCCCTACACGAAAGCCTCTTAACGGAAAACATTGTTAATTGAAAGCATATTAATTATCTTTAGATGGTATGACACTTAATACCAAAGCTTATATCTAGGAGAATTTCTGTCTCTACTAAAATCCTTTCACATATCATTTAATTACTATACTATACCAGGTCTTTTCTTTCATTCAGTCATTTAATTGTTCCAGAAATTCTTATTAAACACCTATTATATGTCAGGTACTAGTATAGATGCTAGGGATGCAGCAGTGAAAAAAGTAAACTTGCCCTTATAGGGCTTACTTTCTTATAGGGAGACATAGGCATTAAACATACAAGTAAACACAGTGGGTACCAGGGGCAGCAAGCTTCCTCTATCAAGGGACAAACAGTAAATGTTTCAGGCTTTGTGGGCCATGTGTCCCTGTTGCAATCTCCCAACTCTGCCATTATAGTGAAAAACAAACAAACAAACAAACGAAAAACACCAGCCACAGACTATGCGTAAAAAAGCAGGCATAGCCATCTTCTGAGAAAATCTTATGTACAAAAACAGGTGGTAGGTAAGATTTAACTCACTGGCCATACTTTGCAGATTTCCTGTTATATAGGACTATGAAAAGTATCATGGAGAAAAAATAGTAGACACGAGATGTATACAAAGTTCTTGAAATAATGAAAATGGACCCCACTAATAAAATATTTGGGCAAAAACCTAAAAAGAAGTGAGTGAATAAAGCATGTAAACATTTAGGGGAAGAGTTTTCCAGGCAGAGGGAACAAGATTTGCAAAGGTCCTATAGCGAGAGCCTGCTTAGTTTGTTCAAGAACAGTAAATAGGAAGGGTGCCTGGGTAGCTCAGTCAATTGAGCATCCAGCTCAGATCATGATCTCACAGTTCGTGGGATCTAGCCATGCATCAGGCTCTGTGCTGACAGGGAGAGCCTACTTGGGATTCTCTCTCTCCCTCTCTCTCTTTCCCTCTGCCACGTGTGCTCTCTTTCTCTTTCAAAATAAATAAATATTAAAAAAAAAGAAAGAACAGTAAATAGGCTAATGTGTCAAGAAAAGCACCAAGAGATAAGGTCACAGTGTGAATGATGGTGCCATATTTTGTATGGGTTTTAACCCATTATATAAAGGCTTTGAATTTTTACCCTAAGTAGAAAACCATGAGTGGTTTTGAGCAAAGAAATGACATAGTCTGACTTACCTTTGGAAAAGATCTCTCTTGCTTCAGTGTTTTTGGAACAGACTGTAGCATAACAATGGAAGTTAGAAGGCAATTTGGGAGGTTGCTAAGAAAATCCAACCAAGGGATGATGATACTAAGCTTAAAACCGATGGTAGCGATTGAATTAGGAGAAAGTGGTCAGATTCTGAATGTATTTTGAAGGTAGGCCAAAAGCATCTGTTAGTGGACAGGATTTGTGCTATAAGATAGAGGAGTAAATAATAACTCCACAGATTTTTGTCCTCGGGAACTAAAAGACTAAAGTTAGGATTTCTTTACATAAAGAGACTGCGTAAGTGTTGCTTTGGGTAAAGGGGTCTGGTATAAATCACTAGGTTGATTTTTTACTTGTTAAGCTGTAGGCGCTAACTAAACACTCAAGTAAAGATGTTAAGTACAAAGATAACTATATAAGTGTGGAATTTAGGGAAAAGGTATAAGACTGGAGATACAAATTTGGAAGTTCCTTGCTCACAGTATTTAAAGTGTTGATAGCATGAGGTGCCTGGCTGACTCAAGAGGGTAGGGCATGCAACTCTTGATCTCAGGGTCATGACAGCATGTTGCACAGGAAGCCTACTTAAAAAAATAATAAAGTGTTGGCAGTATTTAAAATACAAAATCACCAAAGAATCATTGCAGACAAAGTCCTATGGTGCTGCGATACTCAGAAGTTGGATATAAGAAGAAAAGCCAAGAAAGGAAAATTAAGGAGTGGCCCACGAAATGAACGAAAAACAAAGAGTAATGTTCTAAAATCAAGTAAAAACCATGTTCAAGGAGGACACAGTAATGAATTGTTTCAACTACCACTGACAAGCTGAGTCACATAAAGATTACATATCAAAAAGTGGGTTTACAACAAGGACATCACAGCTGTTTTGCTGAAGTGGTTACAAAGATTTTTAAAAATCTTCTTTCAGTTAAGCAGTACGTCTTTATGAAGTTTTTTTTGTTTGTTTTTTGTTTGTTTTTTCCTTCAGGGGTTTGGGTAGTATTTTTTAAGCTCTTAAGAATCTATTTTTTTTTAGAAATGAAAGACAAATCAGTTGAACACAAAATTCTTAAATCAATATTTTCCCCTTAAAATTTTCTATTTCTTATGGAATTTTACTGTTATAATGTTGAGCCCATTCAGTTGAGCCTGGAAACATATAAATATTTTTTTAAGTTTTACTGTTGAGTAATCTCTGTGCCCAATGTGGGGCTCACACTTACAACCCTGAGATCAAGAGTCGCATGTTCTACTGACTGAGCCAGTCAGGCGCTCTAAGATTGCTTAATAATTAATGGAAATTCAATTTTATTTCCTTATAGGTAACATGCGTGTGTTCTTCTGAGTGTCTATTCTTATTATAATTCAAAAATACTGTCAGGTAGATTTAAGAATGGTTCTCTGTTTAGGAGCACCTGGGTGGCTCAGTCAGTTAAGTGTACGACTTCACCTCGGGTCATGATTTTGCAGTCCGTGGGTTCAAGTCCCGCGTCAGGCTCTGACAGCTCAGAGCCTAGAGGCTACCTCAAATTCTGGATCTCCTTCTCTCTCTGCCCCTCCCCTGCTAGTACTTTCTCTCTCTCAAAAATAAATAAAACATTTTTAAAAAGTTAAGAAAAGAATGTTTTCCTGTTGATTCTTCTTAGATAAGCTGAATTATTTAACTAGAATTCTTAGATTTAATAAAATCTTAATGAATGTTTGATTTTTCCTCATTTTCCAGTTGTTTATTTTGTAACATACCTAAGTTGGATATGTTTAAAAAAATAACACCATTGCATATATTCTTGTTTTCTTCTGCTTTCAGGGTCATTTCAAGATTACATCCATGATTTGTCTGCATGGTTATTTGGGTACGTACTGCCATTAATAAAGATTTAAATTCTATCAGTGAAATTTTAATTTCCTCAAAATCTTTCCTGATATCACTTAACTCCCCTTTTATACAATCTTAACATTTTTCTGTCCTACTTTGGGTTTTCTGCTCAACTTTTTTCAAAACCATCTTACTCTCCAACCTTACACCAGAAATTGAAAATGTTTATAAAATTTTCTTCTAATTTTTAGTATTATATTCTTTCCTTGATTTGGAGGATAATGTATATTAGCTCTTCTTCTGTAATATGTTTTCCTTAGATGGCTTAATGACTTTTTTCTGTTTTCTTTTACCTTAATGAAGTGGTATCTATAACAGTTTAGAGCTTGGCAAAGGCTGTAGCATGGACCTTCTTTGTGCACACTTCAGTGATATACAGGTTCTCAGATTCACAGTTGGATATGGATATATATATACTATACCTATATGTGTATATATGAATTTGTGAGTGTATATAGTCTATCACTTAATTCCCAGTACCAAATGGGTCTTAATCAAGTGGTGAGAATCTTCTAAATATCAGGTCACTTTACCAAAAAACAATCTTCTAAGAGCTAACCTTCAATTTACTAAATGATTTGTTAAATATATCAAACTCATTCACAAGTAACAAAGGTAAAAGCTTTAACATATTTAAAAAACATAAAGAGTGCCTGGGTGGTTCGGTCAGTTAAACGTCTGACTCTTGGTTTTGGCTCAGGTCATGATCTCAGGGTTTCATGAGTTCATGCCCCATGTTGGGCTCTGCACTGGCAGTGTGGAGCTGGTTGGGATTCTCTCTCTCCCTTTGCCCTTCCCCCCCTCGCACTGTCTCTATCTCTCTCAAAATAAATAAACTTAAAAAATTAAAAGGAAAACATAAAAATATAATAAAATTTCAGAAAACAAAATATCAGTGTTTCACATGAAAATATTTTTACATATTTAAAAAAATTTTAAGCAATCTCGATACCCAATATGGGGCTTAAACTTACAACCCCAAGATCAAGAGTCACATGCTCCACCAACCCAGTCAGCCAGGCACTTCTTTTAACATATTTTTTATTTGGGATAGTTTGTGCTATGTTTTTATGGTTAACATTGTAAATTTATTTTATTTTTAAAAATTTTAATTCTAGTATAGTTAAAACGTGTTATTTTAGTTTCAAGTGAACAATATAGTGATTCAAAAATTCCATACACTACTCAGGGATCATCAAGATAAGTGTACTCTTAATCCTCATCGCCTGTTTTTTCCCATCCATCCACTCTTCCTTTCTGATAACCATCAATTTATTCTCTAAAGTTAAGAGTCTATTATTTTGTTTGTTTTTTCCTTTTTTCATTTGTTTCTTAATTTCCAAATATGTGTAAAACTACATGTTATTTGTTTTTCTCTGAGCCTTATTTCACTTACCATTATATTCCATAGATCCATCCATGTTGTTGTAAATGGCAAGATTTCATTCTTTTTTATGGCTGAGTAACATTCCATTACATATGGAATATTATACCATATATATATATATGCCACTTCTTTATCCATGCATCTACTGATGGACATATGCGATGCTTCCATATTTTGGCTATTGTAAATAATGATGCAATAAACATAGAGTTGCACATAATTAGTGTTTTCACATTTTGGGGGTAAATATCTAGCAGCGGAATTACTGGATTATATGGTAGTTCTTTTTTTTAAGTAGGCTTTACACCCAGCACAGAGACCAAAGTGGGGTTTGAACTCACACCCCTGAGATCAAGACTTGAAATCAAGAATCAAATGCTTAACCAACTGAGTCACCCAGGAATCCCTATGGTAGTTCTATTTTTTAGTTTTTGAGGAACCTCCATACTCTTCTCCCACAGTGGCTGCACACATTTGCACTCCTTCCAACAGTGCGCAAGGGTTATTTTTCTCCACATCCTCACCAAAACCTGTTGTTTCTTGTGTTGTGGATTTTAGCCATTCTGATGGGTGTGATGTGATATCACACTGTGGTTTTGATTACCATTTTCCTGATGATTAGAGATGTTGAGCATCTTTTCATGTGCCTGTTGGCCATCTGTATGTCTTTCTTGAAGAAATATCTCTTCATGTCTTCTGCCCATTTTTAATTAGATTATTTTTTTTTTGGTATTGAGTTGTTATTAGTTCTTCATATATTTTAGATACTAACCATTTATCAAATAGGTTATCTGCAAATATCTTCTTCCATTCCATAGGTTGTCTTTTAGTTTTATTGTTTCCTTCACTGTGAAGAAGCTTTTTATTTTGATGTAGTCCCAATAGTTTATTTTTGCTTTTATCTCCCTTGTCTCAGGAAATATATCTAGAAATACGTTGCTATGCTGATTTCAGAGAAATTACTGCCTGTGCTCTTTTCCAGGAGTTTTATGGTTTCAGGTCTTGTACTTAGGTCCTTAATCCATTTTTAGTTTATTTTTGTGTATGGTGTGGAAAAGTGGTCTAGTTTTATTCTTTTGCATGTAGCTGCCCAGTTTTCACAACACTATTTGTTGAAGAGACTGTCTTCTTCCCACTGCTTATTCTCACCTCATTTGTCGAAGATTAATTACCATTTAATTGTGGATTTATTTCTGGGCTCTCTATTCTGTTCTACTGATCTATGTGTCTATTTCTGTGCCAGTACCACACTGTTTTGATTACTACAGTTTTGTAGTAAAACTTGAAATTTGGGATTATGATAGCTTCAGTTTCGTTCTTCTTTTTCAAGATTACTTCGGCTATTTCAGGATCTTTGGTTGTTCAGGATGTAAACACATTTTAGGAGTTTGTTCTAGTTCTGTGAAAAATGCTGGTGGTGTTTTGACAGGGATTGCATCAAATTTGTAGATTGCTTTGGGAAGTATGGACATTTTAACAATATTTGTTCCATAAGCATGGAATATCTTTCCATTTGTTGGTGTTGTCTTCAATTTCTTTCATCAATGTTTTATAGTTTTCAGAGTTCAAGTCTTTCACCTTCTTGGTTAAATTTTTCCTAGATATTTTATTGTTTTTTGTGCAGTTGTAAATGGGATTGTTTTCTTAATTTCTCCTTGTGCTGCTTCATTATTAGTATACAGAAATGCAATGGATTTCTGTACATTGATTTTTTTATCCTGTGACTTTACTGAATTCATTCATCAGTTATAGTAATTGTTTGGTGTAGTCTTTAGGGTTCTCTATACATAGTAATATGCCATCTGCAAATAGTGAGAGTTTTACTTTTTCTTTACCAATTTGGATCCCTTTGTTTTCTTGTGTAACTGATGTGGCTAGGACTTCCAGTACTATGTTGAATAAAAGTATTGAGAGTGGATATCCTTGTTTCGTTCCCCATCTTAGGGAAAAGCTCTCAGTTCCTCACCTCTCAGTATGATATTAGCTGTGGGTTTTTCATATATGGCCTTTATTATGTTGATATGTTCCTTGTAAACCTGCTTTGTTGATAGTTTTTATCATTAATGGATGTTGTATTTTGTCAAATGCTTTTTCTGTATCTACTGAAATGATCATATGGTCTTTATCCTTTATCTTATTGCTGTGATTTTTTTCAAAGCTTTTGAATTTAATCAAATGAAACCTTTTAGTGGAATTTATACATTAATACTTCCTTCTGATGCCTTTGCAGACAATGAAATTAAAAATCAAAATTTTAAATTATTACTAGTTTATTTTTGGTGGTTTTATTGAGATTTACAAGTAATCTACACTTTGCACAATAATGTAGGGCAGTAAAAATTACCGTGTAATCTGAAACATGTAAAGATTTTTATTAATGGAAAAAATTATGAAAACTCCATAAACTTTACAAGCTTTTAACAAAACATGGAAACTTCTCTTACCGTTAACTACAAACTTACAGGGAAGTGAAAAAATATTTAAACTAATATTTATATAGTACATTAAAATTTAAAACATTAAACACATTGAGATTAAAGTGTTTTCTTCTTTGAAAAAAAAACACAAACTATTAAGAGTAGTTTGAGGGGCGCCTGGGTGGCTCAGTTGGTTAAGCATCCGACTTTGGCTCAGGTCATGATCTCACAGTCCGTGAGTTCAAGCCCTGTATCGGGCTCTATGCTGACAGCTCAGAGTCTGGGGCCTGCTTCAGATTCTGTATCTCCTCCTCTCTCTGCCCCTTCCCCGCTCATGCTCTCTCTCTCAAAATGAATAAACATTAAAAAAAATAAAAAAAAGAGTAGTTTGAACATTATTTGCCTTCTCTTCCTTCTATAACTTAAGGTAGAGAATGAGCAGTTTTCTATGCCTTGGTGTATCTCATACTGCATTTAAGTCTGGATCAGCTTCCAACATTTCATCCTGGTGGTTTCAATGTCATGAAATATTCCTAAGAGTTATTTTGGAAAAATTTTACTAGATGACTTCTTCTGGGACTACATATTTTTTGTCACAACCACTTTCCCTATTCATGTTGATAACTTCACTTTCACTAAATTCCTCTGACTTAGTATCTAGAGGCTTTTGAATGACAGTGGTGTCAACATTCTCATGGTCAGGTATTTCATCTATAACTCCATTTAAGTTAGATTTGAATTTCACTAACAGCACTATCACAGTTTGGTTTTTTGGCTGTACTTTCATCTTTGTCAATATTAGTCTGCTCAGCAATAACAAAATATCACAGTCTGGATGGCTTACACAACAGAAATTTATTTCTCAGTTTTGTAGGCTGGAAAGTCCAGTCCTTGTCAAGGTGCTAATGAGGTAGGCTTCATTCTGAATTCTCTTTTCTTGGCTTATTGGTGGTTGCTATCTGCTGCATCTTCATATAATGGAGAGAGGGAAAATAAAAATAACTTTCTAGTTTCTTTTTTTTGTTGTTTATTTTTTTAGTAACCTCTACACCCAACATAAGGCTTGAACTCATGATGTCAAGATCAAGAATCACATGCTGCACTGACTGACCCAACCAGGCATACCTTCTGTTTTCTTTTTCTTAACTCCTCCTCCCCTCCATCTCCGGTATCTCTCTCTCTCTCTTTGTTAAGTTTATTTATTTATTTTTGAGAGAGACAGAGCATGTGCAGGGAAGGTGCAGAGAGAGAGGGAGACACACAGAATCCGAAGCAGGCTCCAGACTCTGAGCTGTCAGCATAGAGCCTGACATGGGGCTCGAACCCACAAACTGTGAGATCGTGACTTGAGCTGAAGTCCAGATTCTCAACCAACTGAGCCACCCAGGCACCCCTCTGGTATTTCTTTTTAAAAGGACACTAATCCTACTGGGTCAGGGTCCACCCTTATGACTTTATTTAATCTTAATTACCAAGAGGCCCCATTTCTAACAAAAATCACATTGAAGGTTAAGGTTTCAACATATGAAATTTGGTGGGATACAACCATCAAGTTTGTAACATTCCACCCCAGCACTCCAATATTCATTCCTTTCCCAAATGCAAAATATATTTGTTTCATCCCAACAACCCCTAAAAGGCTTAATTCACTCCAGCATCAACTTTAAAGTCCAAAGTCGCATCTAAATATTAACCATAATAGACAAGGGTGAGATTCAAGGTACAATTCATCATGAAAGAAAATTCTTCTTCAGCTGTAAACCTGTGATACCAGACAAGTTCCAAAATACAATGGTGGGGCAGGCAGACAATAAACACTCCCATTTCAAAAGAAATAAATGGGAAAGAAAGGAGAGGTGATAGGTCACAAGCAAGTCCAAAATCTAGTAAGGCAAATTCCATTAGACTTTAAGGCTTGAAAATAGTCATCTTTAGCTCAAAATTCTACCTTTTAGGCCCACTGGAATGGCAGAATCACTCCCATAGCTCTGCAGGGAATTCCTAACCTTATGACTCCCTTTGAGAGCCCCTCCACCTTAAATTAAGTAGAAAACAGCCTTGCTCCCTACGCCTGTAGTGAGAGTGGCAGCCTTAAAAATGTCTGAGTCTCTTTTGGGGTCATTCTTCATCTTTCTTTAAGGATAGCACACATTTCCGGCTGAATAGGTCTATGGTCCTATCCTACAGAATCTAAGAAGTCCTACAGCGTTCCTTCATTCTGTCCTGCTTTCCTTGTCTCTTTGAATTCAAATTGATAGGGTCTCTCCTGGTGTAATCTCATCTTTATTCCTGGCTTCTGCTTAAACGGCTCATTAAATCCACAAATTGCACCCATGGTCTCTATCAAATAGTTGTTCAGCCACACCTTCAGCATTCTCTTCAGAACAAGCTTTTCAGTTTTTGCAAGATGGATAGGCTGAAAATTTACCAAATCTTCAAATTCTAGTTCCTTTTTGCTTAACAATTCTGTCTTCAGTTTATCTCGCTTTTCACATTTTACTATAAGCAATAAAGTCTAAAACAACAGTTTTAATGCTTTGTTTAGAAATCTTCTTTACCAGGGTGCCTGAGTGGCTCAGTTGGTTAAGGGTCTGACTTCTGCTCAGGTCATGATCTCCCATTGGTGAGTTCGAGCCCTGCATTGGGCTGTGTGCTGACAGCTCAGAGCCTGGAGCCTGTTTAAGATTCTGTATCTCCTTCTCTCTCTCTCTTTCTCTCTCTCTCTGCCCCTCCGTGGCTCTGTCTCTCTCTCTCTCAAAAATAAATAAAATTTAAAAAAAGACATCTTATTTGCCAAATATCCAATTTCATTATTCAGAAACTCTTTCACAAAACACAAGAACAAAATTCAGCTAAGTTCTCAGTCACTTTATAACAAAGACTGCCTTTCCTAATAACCTGTTACTCATTTCTGTCAGAGACCTCACCAAGAAGGTGAGGCCATTTTTCTACCAACATTGTGTTCATGATTACTTATGTATCTCTAAGAAGGTGGAAACTTTCTTTTCAGCTCTTTTTCTTTCTGAGCCTTCATCAGAATTGCCTTGAACGTTCATACTCTAGCATGTACTTCATAACTCTTCTAGCTTCTACCCTTTATCCAGTTCCAAAGTCACTTCCACATGTTTAGGTATTTGATACAGCAGCAGCCCTCTTGGTACCTGTTCTTGGTACCAAAATCTCTATTAGGGATCTCCAGAGAAATAGAACACTATATATATAGAAGGAGATTATTAGGAATTAACTCATGTAATAATGGAGGTTGAGTAGTCCCGCAAACTGCAGTAGGCAAGCTGGAGCTCCAGGAGAGCCAACAGTGTAGTTCCACATTGATTCTGAAGTCCTAAGTACCAGGAGAATCTATGTTGTAAGTTTCTGTACAAGAGCCGACAGGATCAGGACTCAAGAAGAGCCAAAGGCATGAAAAGATGTATGTCACAGTGCATCAGCCAGGCAAGAAGAGTATCCTCTTACTCAAGGGTCAGTCATTTAGTTTTATTTAGGCTTTCAATTGATTGGATGAGGGCCGCACACAATTAGTAAGTCAATCTGCTTTACACAGTATACTGATTCAAACGTTAATTTCATCCAAAACACCCTCATGGATACACACAGGGTAATGTTTGACTAAATATCTGGGCACTCCATGGCCCTATCAAGTTGACACATAAAATTAAGTATATCAGTCAGCCAATTCCCTCTTTTCATTATCCATTTTCATAAACTGTAGTGTGGGTGATCACTGGGAGGCAACACAACTGTATGCTTTTCTGTTTGTCCATGAACTAATATTATTTATACAAAGTGAATAATCATCAAAAGACTTTGAAAAAAAAGTAGTGTGACTAGTCACTATCATGAGATGCATCTGTTTTTATTTATTTTTAATTTTTTAATGTATTTTTTTGAGAGAGAGATGGAGCATAAGTGGGGGAGGGGCAGAGAGAGTGGGAGATATTGAGGCAGGCTCCAGACTCTGAGCTGCCAGCACAGAGCCCAATGTGGGGCTCAAACTCATGAACCTCGATATCATGACCTGAGCCAAAGTTGGATGCTTAACTGAGCCACCCAGGTGGCCCCATTTGCCCTATTCTAAATTGGGTTGAATTTAAATTTAAATATAAATATTCTAATTCATGAATATTGAGAGTTCTTTATGGATTCTGGATACAAGTCTTTTTATCAGATTTGCAAATATATCATCCCAGACTGCAGTCTGTCTTTTCATTCCCTTAGGAGTATATTTTGAAGAGCAAAGTTTTTCTTCTTGATAAAAAATAATTTATCAATTTTTACTTTTATAAATCCAACTTTCAGAAAACTTTATGGAAAATCAAGATGATTTTCACTTTCTCTTATGTTTTCTTCTAGAAGCTTTATAGCTGAGGTTTTACATACAGGCCTATGTTCCATTTTGAGTTAGTTTTTAGGTATTATGCAAAGTATGGATGAAAATCTGTTTCTGGAACATAGATATCCGATTTTCCCAATTCTGTTGAAAAGAATAGCCTTTCTCCATTAAATTGACTTTGGACCTTTATGAAAAATCACTACTCTCTCAACATCTGTCTGTATCTCTAAAAGACTTCATTTCCATGTTTGAAAGATTTTTGCCAGGTATAGAAATCTCTACTATTCTGTAATAAAAACTATAGGGGGCGCCTGGGTGGCTCAGTCAGTTGAGCGTCCGACTTCGGCTCAGGTCATGATCTCACCATTCCCGAGTTCAAGCCCTGCGTCGGGCTCTGTGCTGACAGCTCAGAGCCTGGAGCCTGTTTCAGATTCTGTGCCTCCCTCTCTGTCTGTGCCCCTCCCCTGATCATGCTCTGTCTGTCTCTCTCTCTCTCTCAAAAATAAATAAACATTAAAAAAAAAAACTTGTACCCCAAGTATTTTTAACCAAAAAAAAACAAAACAAAAACAAAAACTATAGAATTAAGAGTTATTTTTCTTTAAGTATTTTAAAGATACCAGTGTATGGTCTTCTTGCTTTCATTGTTTCTGATGATAGATCTCCTAAAATGCTCTGTAGGTCATGTGTCTCTTTTCCTCAAACTGCTTTCAAGATTTTCTCTTTTTTACTCATTTTGATAATTTCATGATGACCTACCCTGATGTAGTTTGCTTATTGTTTCTTGGTTATGTTCCATTGAGCTTCTTTAATCTCTGGGTTTAGAGCTTTCATCAAATTCAGAAAAATTTCAGCCATTATTACTTCGAATATTTTTTTCTGCCATCTTTGTTTTCGGAGAAGTCTAATTAGAAATATATTAGCTACCTGAAGTTATTCTATAACTCAATGATGTTCTATTCATTTTTTAAAATTTATTTTATGATTCATTTTTAATAGATTCTAATGTCATGTTATCATATTCATTAATCTTTTCTTCTGCAACATAAACTCTGCTGCTAATTCCATCCAATGTGTTGATTTTCATCTCAGGTATTGTTTATCAGCACCAGAAGTTCATTTTGGGTCTTTTCTATATCTTCCATTATTCTATGGAAAAATATTCATTTCCATGCTCATCTTTCCTCCACCTTTGTTTTACAAATGGAACATGCTTATAATAACTTTGATCTCTTATCTATTTCTACCATCTGTGTTAATTCTGAATCATTTGCAATTAACTGATTTCCTTATTATTCATCATATTTTCTTGTGTCTTTGCATGCCTAGTAATTTTCCTCTTTTTAAACTTTTTTATTTATGTATTTGTTTGTTTGTTTGTTTGTTTGTTTAACTCTATCCCCAACATGGGGCTCAAACTCATGACCCAAAGATCAAGAGCCACATGCTCTGAGCCAGTCAGGTGCCCCAAAAATCATTTGTTTCATATATTCCTTCTTTTGTCCATTTATTTCAGGTAGGAAGGTAAACCTTGTTCAGTGACTCAATCTGTTCAGAAACAGTAATCTGTATTAATTTATTTTTAATTATTAAAACATTCTGCTAAAAACCATAGGAATTTAAATCCCCAGCACATAATGCTATCAGCACATAATGCTATCAGTATCAGCACATACTGCCTTTTTTCATATCTGTGTAGAACCATATATCCAGAAATTCAATCTATTTATTCCATCAGTCACTTACTTTGTAAATATAGAAAAAAATGGGAAAGGACTGGTACATTATAATGGCTATCTCAAAAACAGTAATGGAATGGTTGTATAGCCTTCTGATTAATAAAAGCTTCATTGCAATCAGGGGAACTAAGGGCAGAGAGAAAAAGTTTTACATTTTTCCTCAATGACTACAACTGTTTTTATTTTATGAAAGGATGTATGTGAGTTTTTTTCCCATTCTAGCTCTACCTTTAGATTCAGTGAACACTCCTTGTACATTCTCATAATTACCCTAAAGACAATCTTAATTTTTGGCAGAAGTGTAGGTTTTCATTTATTGCTATTTCCACAATTACACTTGTGGGATCAGGTATGACAGGGTTGCTTGGAAGATGTCATTTTTAAGATTTTTTTTATTACTGAGATATAATTCATTTACCATTAAATTTACCCCTTTAGAAATGCGCAATTTAGTGTTTTTTAGTATACTTGCTAATTTTTGGAATCACTACTACTTTCTAATTCCAGATTTTCATTACCCTAAAAAGATTCCCTATCCTTTAACAGTCACTACGAAATTCCTCTTCTCCCCTAGTTCCTGGATACCATTAACTGACTCTCTCTATGGATTTGTGTCTATGGCCATGCCACCCTGAACACACCTGACCTTGTCTGATCTCTCCCAATGGATTTGTAGATTCTGGACATCACACAGAAAAAGAACCATACAAAAATTTGGTCTTTTGTGACTGGTTTCTTTCACATAGCATGTTTTTAAGGTTCACTCATATTGTACCATGTATCAGTACTTCATTTCATTTTATTTCTGAGTAATATTTCAGTGTATGGACATACCACCTTTTATTTTTCCATTTGTCTGTTAACAAACATTTGGAGCATTTCTACTTTTTGACTATTTTGAATATTACTGTTATAAATATTTGCATAAAGGTTTTTATATGAGCATATGTTTTAAGCTCTCTTGTATGTATACATCTAGGAGTGAAATTGACAAGTCATATGGTACTATGTTGTTTAACTTTTTTAAACAATTTCTTAATGTTTCTTTTTGAGAGAGTGAGAGAGACAGAGCGTGAGCGGGGGAGGGGCCGAGAGAGCAGGAGGCATAGAAGCTGAAACAGGATCCGGGCTCTGAGCTGTCAGCACAGAGCCCCACACAGGGCTCAAACTTGGGAATGGCGAGATCATGATCTGAGCCAAAGTCGGACACTTAACCAACTGAGCCACCCAGGTGCCCCTGTTTAACTTTTTAAGCAACTACTAAACTGTTGTCCAAAGTGGCTGTACATTTTATTTTCCAACTAGCAATGTATTCTCGCCATCACTTCCTGGTCTCTGTCTTTTTTTCATTATAGGCATCTCTAGTGGGTATAAAAAGGGTGTAAAGTGGTATCTCATTGTAGTTTTGATTTGCATTTCCCCATGATTAATGATGTTGAGTGTGCAATATGTCATTTTCAACTAACTTCCTACAATAACCCCTTATGAAAAATTCAATAAGAATTTCAACAAAAACACGATAAGCATTTGACATTAGTTTTTTAAATGTCACTTCTGTAAGATTTCTATTAGACTATTTTTCAATTTGTTCAAATGTGTACATAAACTCAGCTGTGCGCAGTTGAAATAGATATTCTGTAATTCCTTTAAAAAACATTTAAAAGAATTGGAAAGAATCATAGCTTACAGGCTTCATGTCACCTAGTACCTCTCACCAAAACATAAAATAGTGTTTGCTTGTTGTCTTATAAATCAAAACAATTTAGAATTGAAATTTAAAACTTAAAGAAAACCTGGATCAACCAGCTTATATGATTTATGTTGTAATTACAATTAAAATTCAGTGACTTCCAAAATCACTTAATTAGTGATACACCTGTAATTAAAATCTAGATTTATTGACCACTATATTAGTATTCCTTCTAATGGGGTTCATTGAAAAATAAGCTCAAATAATAAAATATGTAGCATGAAATAATGGCAAGGGCAAGTGACTGGTAATCAATTGCATATATTTTGTTACATTTGGTTTTTCATGAGAGAATCTTATCTTTTTGTTTATTTTTTTTAATGTTTATTTATTTTTGAGAGAGAAAGACCGAGACAGAACACAATCAGCGGAGGGCAGAGAAAGAGGGAGATACAGAATCCCAAGCGGGCTCTAGGCTCTGAGCTGTGAGAATGGAGCCCAGTATGAGGCTCAAACTCATGAACTATGAGATCACGACCTGAGCTGAAGTCAGATGCTCAACAGACTGAGCCACTCAGGTGCTCCTGGGAGAATCTTATCTTAACCTCTGGGCCATATCTTTACCAAATGGAAAATTCTTTTTTTTTTTAAGTGTATTTATTTATTCTGAGAGAGAGAGAAAGCATGAGTGGGGGACAGTCAGAGGTAGAGGACGGAGAATCCCAAGCAGGCTCCAAACTGCCAGTGTAGAGCCCAAAATGGGGATCAAACTCAGGACTATGAGAGATCACAACCTGGGCTGAAGTCACTCCACTGACTGAGCCACCTAGGCACCCCCGAAAATAAAAATTCTAAAGATAATATTTAGCAAATTCTTCCACATCTGAAATTCTTTGGGAGTCAGTGGAGTACAAAAAAGTATTAACAACTGAATTTGGGAGTTAACCTACAAAAAAGGGTACAGGAATTTTAAATATAAAAGCCCAAACCTTTGTGGAACTTTCACTGTTAAAAGAATGGAATGGAATCAGAAATATATTCCTTGAACAAGAATAGTACAGACTACCATAGATAGGAAAAGAACTCAACCCCCACTCTGTTGTAATATATAGTATCTCCCAATTGCACAGAGGCAGCCAGAATCAGAACCATGACTAAGGTTTCACCTTAGCTTCTTTTCTCTGTAAGATCTTCAGAGTCAGTAACTGCCAGAATAAAATACATAAAGAAGCAGGCACAGGGGAGGAACATATGAAATTATGCATACTGGGGGTAGAAAAAGGGTGGAAAGATGTACATGAATATAGCACATACATCCAAAGCATTGTCAAATGAGGTCTGACACCAGTTTAAACAGAACGCCCAAGACAAAAAAAATAAAAAAAAAAGAACAGCCCAAATAGTAAAAGCAACCATGAAAAAGAAAAGCAAAGTTGAGGTATCATAATTCGAGTTCCAAGTTATATTACAAAGCTGCAGTAATCAAAACAGTATGGTACTAGCACAAAAAAAAGACACAGATCAATAGAGTGGAATAGAAAACCCAGAAATAAACCAACAATTATATGGTCAATTAATTTTTGACAAAGCAAGAAAGAATATTTAATGAGAAAAAGTCTCTTCAATAAACAATGTTGGGAAAACTGGACAGCAACATACAAAAGAATGAAACTAGACTATTTTCTCATCCCATACACAAAAATAAATTCAAAATGGATTAAAGACCCAAATCTGAGAAATGAAACCATAAAAATCTTAGAAAAGAACACAGACAGTAACTTCTCACATCAGCCATGGCAACATTTTTCTAGAAAGGTCTCCTGAAGCAAAGGAAACAAAGGCAAAAGTAAACTATTCGGACTACATGAAAATAAAAAGCTTCTGGGGTGCCTGAGTGGCTCGGCTAGTTAAATGGTCGACTTTGGCTCAGATCATGATCTCATGATCCATGAATTCCAGTCCCACAACAGGCCCTGTGTTGACAGTGCAGAGCCTGCTTAGGATTCTCTCTTTCCCTCTTCCTCTGTCCCTCCCCCATTCGCTCTCTCTCTCTCTCTCTCTCTCTCTCTCTCAATAAATAGCTCTTGCACAGTGAAGAAAACAATCAACAAAACTAAAATGCAACCTATAGAATGGGAGAAAATATTTCCAAATGACATATATGATAAAGGGTTAGTATCCAAACTATAGAAAGAACTGATACAACTCAACACCCAAAAAACAAACCATTTAAACTATGGGCAGAAGATAAGAAAAGGTATTTCTCCAAAGATGACGTACAGATGGCCAACAGACACATGAAAAGATACTCATCATTATTTATCATCAGGGAAATGCAAATCCAAACTACAGTGAGATATCACCTCATATTTGTGAGAATGGCTAAAATAAAAAATACAAGAAACAACAGATGTTGGTGAGGATGTGAAGAAAAAGGAACCCTTCCTTGTGCACTGCTGGTGGGAATGCCAACTGGTGTGGTCACTGGAAAACTGTATAGAGGTTCCTCAAAAAGTAAAAAACAGAACTATCCTATTATACAGCAATTGCACCACTGGTATTTACCCAAAGAAAACAAAAACACTAATTTATAATTTTTTAAAGTAAATTACATGCTCAATGTGGGGCTTGAACTCATGACCCTTAGATTAAAAGTCACACACTCTACTGACTATGCCAATCAGGGCCCCTCACAAACACTAATTAAAAGAAGTATATGCACCCCTAATTTTATAGCAGTATTGTTTACAACAGCCAAATTATGGAAGCAGCCCAAGTATCCATTGATTAATGAATGGATAAAGATGTTTATTTATATATATATATACACACACATATATATATACCCACACATATATACATACATAAACATATATATAGGTATATGTTTATAATATATATATGGGTAAAGAGATGTTTATATATACATATATAATATAACATAAATCCATATATATAACACGCCATTCTATAATGGAATATTATACAGCCATGAAAAAGAAATGAAATCCTGCTATTTGCAATGACATGGATGGAACTAGAGAGCACAGTGCTAAGTGAAGTCAGTAAGAGAACAACAAATCCTGTATTATTTCAATCATATGTGAAATTTAAGAAACAAAACAGATAAGCAAAAGGAAAAAAGAGGGAGAGAGACAAAAAAAGACTCTATAGAGAAAAAATTGATGTGGATGGGGAGGTGGGTGGAGGATGAGTTAAATACATGATGATGATTAAGGAATGCACTTGTTGTGATGAGCACTGGGTGATGTATGGAGTTGTTGAATCATTACCTCATATACCTGAAACTAATATATATACTATATATTAACGAACGAATTAAAATAAAAACTTCAAGATATATAAATAAAATAAAAAATATAAACAATTAATGGAAAAAAAACACAAGACAGACCAACTGATCCATATAAGATAAATATCAATAGGTATTGCAAACCAAAGTAGAATCTTGACTTCAAAGTCTATGCTTGAAGGGCTATTTGCCAGCAACTATTTTAAAGTGGGGATCCCTAGGAGTCTTTCTTCATTGCTATCCATTGAAAAGAATGACAGATAGACATACATGAGTATGTAGGAAAAAAAAAGGAAGGAAGGAAGGAAGGAAGGAAGGAAGGAAGGAAGGGAGGAAGGGAAAGAAAGAAAGAACGGAAAGAAAAAGAAAAGAAAGGAAGAAAGGAAGAAAGAAAGGAGAGAGGGAGGGAAGGAAGGAAGGAAGGAAGGAAGAAAGGAAGGAAGGAAGGAAGAAATTAAATTATTAAATTATAATAAATTAATTATTTATTTAAGAAATTAAATTATTGCATTTTGTTTAAGGTTTCTGTTTTAGTCATTGCTTTAGGGGTTACAAAATTAATCTTTAATTTATGACAATCTACTTCAGAAAAAACTGACTTAATTCTATTACAGCGAATTGCTTCTATATGTTCCATTTCCTCCATCATTGTTAGTACTATTAATGTCAGTTACATTACTGTTATATATGTTACACACTCGACAACAAAATAATAAAATTATTGCTTTAAACTACTTTTTTAAAGGTTCTTTAATAAGTTAAGAAAACAAAGAAAAATATCAGTCATTTTTGTTTACCCACATATATACCATTTCTAGTGCTCTTCATTCCTTCATGTGGATCTGAGTTACTGCTAAGTATTATTTCTTTTCAGCCTGAATAATTTTATCAACGTTTCTAGTGCCAGTCAGTTGGCAACAAAATCTTAGATTTTGTTTTCTTAGGAATGTCTTCATGTCACTTTAATTTCTAAAAGATAATTTTACTGCATATAGAATTCTACAGTTGTTAGTTCCCCACCCAAACTCAACCCCAAGACTTTGAATATGTCATTACATCGTCTTCTCAATGTCATTGTTCCTGATGAGAGAAATTAGTTATTAGTAGTATCGCTGCTCCCTTGTTTATTGTTGGGGTTTTGTTGTTGTTGTTGTTGTTGTTTTTTGTTCTTGCTTCTTTCTAGAGTTCTTTTTGTCTTTGATTTTCAACAGCTTCATTGTAGTATATCCAAAGTGTGGTCCCATGTCTTTTTCACAGTTAGAGATTGTTGAGCCTTTTTTAATCTATAGATTAATATTCTTATCAAATTTCATTAATATTTCTTTAATTTTTCCTGACTCCTTCACCTGTTCTATTTTTCTAGGATGCTCATCACACATCTGTAGGGATACTTTACACTGTTCCATATTATATGAGATTCTGTTCATTTTCTTCAATTGTTGTCTCTCTATTCCTTGCATAGGGTAATTAAAAATGATTTTTAAGTTCACTGATCCTATCTGCTATTGAGCCCATCTAGAGAATTTTTCATTTCAGTTATAATTAATTGAAACACTAGAATTTCTTTTTGGTTCTTTTTCTATAGATTGCATTTCTCTATTCAGATTCCCTTTTTATTGAGTTATTTCTACTATGTTTTTCATTAGTTCTTTAAACATAATTTTCAAAATATTAAAAAGCTATTTCTAATAGTTGCCTTGAGATCATTGTCTGTTAAATCTAACATCTGGGTTTATCAGAGTTCATTTCTATTGACTGCTTTATTTCCTGGTATGTGTCATTCTTTCTTATTTCTTTGCATGTCTAGTAGTTCTGAAAACATTTTAGAGCATATGTCAACTCTGGATTCTGCTCTATTTACTGACACGTTTTGTTTTGGTAACTTGCCTGGATTTAAACTGCAGAATATGTCTCTGCAGCAGTACATACCATTGATAACTCTGCTCAAATTTTAAAAAATAATAAAACAATTTTTTGGAGTAGTTTTAAAGAGAAATAAAGGAAAGTACACATGTTCTCAGATAACCTTTCATCTCTCTTATATATATATATATATATATATATATATATATATATATGTATCAGCAGGGGAGGGGTAGAGAGAAAGATACAGAATCCTAAGAAGGCTCCAGGCTGTCAGCACAGAGCCTAGATTTGGGGCTTGAACCCACAAACCATGAGATCATGACCTCGAGGTAAAGTCAGATACTTAACAAACTGCGTCAACCAGGCACCCCAATATTTTGAATTACTATTGTATATTTGTTAAAACTCATGAGTCAGATTTATACATTATTTTTGACTAATGCCATAGACTACATTAGTGTTCACTATTTCTGTTATTCATTTTATGGGTTTTGACAAAGTATAATGACATGTAGCTACCACTAGAGAATCATACAAAATAATTTCACTGCCTTAAAAATCCCATGTGCTCCGCCTATTCATCCCTGCCTTCCTTCTCTAAACCCCTGGCAGCCACTATTTTTTGTTTAATCTTTTCATAGTTTTGCCTTTTTCAGAAAGTCATATGTAATTGTGCTTATATAGTACGTAGTTTTTTCAGATTTTTTTTTCACATAACAAGTTGCATTTAAGTGTCTTCCATGTCTTTTAGTGGTTTGACTTTTAAGTCATTTACTTTTAGTGTTGAATAATATTCCATTGTATGAATTTATCACCGTTTACCCATTCACCTATTAAAGGACATCTTGGTTACTTCCAAGTTTCAGCAATTACAAACAAAAATGCTAGCGGCGCCTGGGTGGCTCAGTCAGATAAGCATCTGACTCTTGATTTTGGCTTAAGTCATGATATCACAGTTGATGAGTTTGAGCTCCCCTCTCAGTGTGGAGCCTGCTTGGGATTCTTTCTCTCCCTCTCTCTCTGCCCCCCCACCCCGCATGCTCTAACGTTTTTTTTTTCAATGCTATAAATATCTGAAAGCAGATTTTTGTGTGGACATAATTTTTCAACTAATTTCAACTAATTCAAAGAAGTGCAACTGCTGAATCATACATTAAGAGTACGTTTAGTTTTGTGTAACTGCCAAACTATCTTCCAAAGTACCATTTGAATTCCCAACAGCAATGAATGAGAGCTCCTCTTGCTCCACATACTTGTCAGCATTTGGTTTGTGTTGTGGATTTTGACCATTATAATTATAATTATAATAGGTGTGCAGTGGTATCTTATTGTTTTAATTTACAATTGCCTAATGAAATGATACTGAGAACCCTTTCATATGCCTATTTGCCATCTATATATATCTTCTTTGATGAGGTTTCTATTCAGGTATTTTTCCCATTTATTAATTGGGTTGTTTTCTTATTGTTGAGCTTTTTTAAAGTTATTTGTATACTCTGAATACTAATACTCTATCAGATATGTGTTTCATAAATAGCTTCTTCCAGTCTGTGACTTGTCTTCTCATACTCTTAACAATTATCTTTTTCAGAGAAAACTTAAATTCTAATATGGCCTAATTATTCAATTGTTTCATGGATTATGCTTTCGTTGTTGTACCTGAAAATTTATTGAAAACCCAAGGTTACAAGGATTTTCTCCTATGTTATCTTCCTGGAATTTTACAGTTTTAATTTTACATGTAGGTTTATGATCCACTTTGAGTTAATTTTTGTGAAAGTTGTAAGGTTTGTGTCTAGATTCCATTTTGTGCATGTATATGTCCAGCTGTCCTGTACCCTTTGTAAAGACTATCCTCCACTGAATTCTCTGTGCTCCTTTTTCAAAAACTCAGTTAAATAATTTTTTGAGGGACTATTTCTAGGTTATTTATTCTCTTCCATTTGTCAATTTTTTTTAAAGTAAGCTCTACACCCAATGTGGGGCTTGAAGTTGTAGCCCCAAGAACAAGAGTTGACCCCAAGACCAAGAGTTGCATGCTGTACCAACTGAGCCAGGTAGGTTCCCATCAATTTATCTTTCTTTCATCAATACTGCACTATCTTGAATACTGCAGTCTTTTAGTAAAATCTTGAAATCTGGAAGTGTCATTCCTTTAACTTTTTACTCCTTCAATATTGTGTTGACTATTCTTTAATTTTTTTTAATGTTTTTATTTATTTTTGAGAGACATAGAGACAGAGTGTGAGCAGGGGAAGGGCAGAGAGAGAGGGAGATACAGAATTGGAAGCAGGCTCCAGGCTCTGAGCTGTCAGCACAGAGCCCTATGCGGGGCTCGAACTCACAGACTGTGAGATCATGACTTGAGCTGAAGTCGGCCGCTTAACTAATTGAGCCACCCAGGCGCCTCTGTGTTGACTATTCTGAGTCTTTGCCTTTCCATTTAATTTGGAAATCAGTTTGTCAATATCCTCAAAATGGCTAGAATTTTGATTGGGACTGCATTAAATCTCCAGACCAAGTTAAGAAGAAATGACATCTTGACAATATTGAGTCTTCATATCCATGTACATAAACAAGCTCTCAATTTAATTGCATCTTTAATTTTTTTAATCAGAGGTTTTTTTTCACATAGATCTTTCATATATTGTGTTATATTTGTATCTAAATATTTCATGTTTTTTCGGTAGCAATGTAAAAGATACTGTGTTTTCGATTTCAAGCTCAAGTATCCATTGCTTGTATAAGACAGCAATTGGCTTGTGTATATTAGAGTTATACTCTACAATCTTTTATTTATTTTGAGACAGACAGAGTGCAAATGGGGGAAGGGCAGAGAGAGTGGAAGAGAGAGAAACCCAAGCTGTATCTGCACTGAGTGCAGGACTTGATCTCACAACTGTGATCATGACGTGAGACAAAATCCAGAGTTGGATGCTTAACTGACTGAGCCAGGTGCTCCTGTACAATCTTGCTATAATTGGTTATTAGTTCCAAAAAATTTTTGGTTGATTCTTTAGATTTGAGAACAAAAGTAGTGTTACTTCTTCCTTCCAAATCTGTATACATTTAATTTCCTTTTCTTGTCTTATTGTATTAGCTAGGCTGTCCGGTATGATGATGAACGGGAGTAGTGAGAATGGACATACTTACCTTGTTACTGATCTTAGTGGAAAAGCATGTAGTTTCTCACCATTAACTATGACGTTAGCTATAGGTTGTTTGTTTTTTAATAAATGTTCTTTTTCAAGTTGAGGAGGTTTCTTTCTATTTTCGGTTTGATAAGTTATCATGAATGGTGCTAGATTGTCTTTAATTCCTTTTCTCAATATAATCATATCATTTTTCTTCTTTTACTTGTTGATGTGATGAATTACATTAGTTGATTTTTTTTAATTTTTTTTAATGTTTTATTTTATTTTTGAGACAGAGAGAGACAGAGCATGAGTGGGGGAGGGGCAGAGAGAGAGGGAGACACAGAATCTGAAGCAGGCTCCAGGCTCTGAGCTGCCAGCACAGAGCCCGACGCAGGGCTCGAACTCACAGACCGCGAGATCATGACCTAGCCGAAGTCGGACGCTCAACCGACTGAGCCACCCAGGTGCCCCTACATTAGTTGATTTTTAAATACTGATGCTACTCTTACATATCTGAAATAAATCCCAGTTAGTCATGATAAATAATTCTTTTATACATTGTTGGATTCAATTTGCTAATATTTTGTGTAGGATTTTGGATCTATATTCCTCAGGGATACTGACCTGCAGCTTTCCTCCCTTATAACTTGTCTGTCTGGTTTTGGTATTTGGATAATGTTGGCCTCACAGAGTGAGTTAGGCAGTATTACCTCTGCTCCTATCTTCTGGCATAAGGTTATTGAGGCTCATCTACATTGCAGCATGTATCACTACTTCATTCTTTTTTTTTGTTTTAATGTTCGTTTATCTTTGAGAGAGAGAGCACACTACAGAGTGTGGGTGGGAGAACTACTTCATTCTTCTGACTAATACTCCATCATATGACTATATCCCAATTGGTTTATTCATTCATCCACCCATGGACACTTAGGTTGTTCCTACATTTTGGTTACTAGGAATAGTGCTCCTATAAACATTTGTGTACAAGGCACCTAGGTGGCTCAGTTGGTTAAGGATCTGACTTCGGTTCAGGTCATGATCTCATGGTTCCTAAGTTCAAGTCCCACATGTAGTGAGCTCAAGCCCCACTTAGAGTGAGCTCATGCCCTGCTTTGGATAAGCATGAGCCCCACATTGGGTGAGTCTGAGCCCAACTTCGGATGAGCTCATGCCCTGCTTTGGGTGAGCACAAGCCCTGCTTTGGGTAAGCTCCACTTATCTCTCTCTCTCTGCCACTTGTGGGATTCTCTTTCCCTCTCTCTCCACCCTTGCTCATTTGCACCCTCTCTCTCTCAAAAAATAAGTAACATAAAAATAAACATTTGTGTACAAGTATTTGTTTGAGTATCTGTTTTAAGTTCTTTAGGGTATGTACCTAGAAGTGAAATTACTAGGTCATATGGTAATTGTATGTTTAAGGTTTTCAGAAACTGCCAAACTGTTTTCCACAGTTGCTGAACCATTTTATATTCCCACAAACAATGTATATATGAAGGTTCCAATTTCTCCACATACTCATCAATGCTTTTTTCTTTATCTTTTTAGAAGCCAACCTAGTAAATATGAATGGTATCTCATTATGGTTTTGATTTGTATTTCCTTAATGACTAATGATACTGATCATCTTTTTGTGTGCTTAGTACCCATTGGGTACACTTTTTAAAAAATTTGTTTAATGTTTATTTTTGAAGGAGAGAGAGACAGAGCATGAATGGGGAGGGCGGCAGAGAGAGACACAGAGTCTGAAGTAGTCTCCAGGGTCCAAGCTGTCAGCACAGAGCCCGATGTGGGGCTTGAACTCATGAACCATGAGATCATGACCTGAGCTGAAGTTGGACGCCCAACTGACTAAGCCACCCAGGCGCCCCTGGGTACACTTTCTTTAGATAAATATCTATTCAGATCCCTTGCCCATTTTTCAATTGGGGTTTTGTCTTATTATTGAGTTGCAAGAGGTCTCTACATATTCAAGATACAAGTTTCTTATTAGATATTTAATTTGAAAGTATTTTTTCCCATTCTGTGGGCTCTTTTTACATTCTTGATACTGGCCTTAGAAGTGGTTTACCTCTTCCATTCCAATTTTTATGACTGAAAATTCTTCGTCTTGTCTAAAACTTCCATAGCAATATAAGCATCTTTGTCTTTTCCTGACTTAGTGGCAATGCTTCTATTGTTATTGTTGTTATTGTTGTGGTTTGCTTTTTTGTTTTAAATATGATCTATATCCAACATTCGGATTGAATTCATGATCTTGAGATCAGGAGTCAGATTACTGACTTAAGTCAGCCAGGTGCTCCATATTGTTTATTATTAAAGACCTTTAACACAGGGAATTAGCTGAATACAAAGTTGCAAGAAGGGCTGGATGAACAGGTTCTATAAAGACTGTTTAAAAGTGACTCCTAGAACAAAATCACTAAACATCTTCCTGAATTGGCTGCCTAGTAGTGACAGCCAAGAGGAAGAGAAAAGTAGCCTTCTCTTAACTTCTTCCTTCCAAACTTTGCAGGAATGCATTTTATTGAAGGGACTTGATGTGCATCCAGAACCCTCGAAGCAAGGGAATCAGGAAATGCAATTTTTAGCTTCCCAGGCTCTTTAGTGCAAGAGGACACAATAATGCGGACACCTGGGTGGTTCAGTTGGTTACACGATGGGGACTCTTGATTTTGGCTCAGGTCATGATCTCACAGTTCCTGAGTTCAAGCCCTGCTTTAGGCTCCACGCTGACAATACAGAGCCTGCTTGGGATTCTCTCTCTCCCTCTCTCTCTCTGCCCCTCTCTTGTTCATGCTCCTTCTCGCTCAAAATAAATAAATAACACTTAAAATAAAGACACAACACAATGTAATTGAATGGAAGCTGAAAGAGCTAAACAACTCTAAAACCCCTCTGATTCCTCACTCAGGGATAGGAAAATTTTATGTGCATTAGTGAACTATTCTCTATACTCAGGATAGGAGGGACTAAGTTCAAGGTAAAGAATGCCATAGCAACATAAGTAAAACATTATAAAGAAAAACCCTTCCAGTTATAGATTTATGAAATCAAGTAAGGCCATCTCAAGAGAAATTAAAAATTAGATCAAGTAATTATTTTTTTTCTGATTAATGGATTAAGATACAGTTAAAGTACAGTTTTATCTAAATGTACAGAAAATGGTTCTTCGAATTTCCTCAAAGTATTTAATTATTGGAGGCGCCTGGGTGGCTCAGTCAGTGAAGTGTCTGACTTCAGCTCAGGTCACAGCCTCACAGTCCATTTGTTCGAGCCCCGCATCGGGCTCTGTGCTGACAGCTCAGAGCCTGGAACCTGCTTCAGATTCTGTGTCTCCCTCTCTCTCTCTGCCCTCCCTCCACTCTTGCTCTGTCTCTCTCTCTCTCAAAAATAAATAAACATTAAAAAAAAATTTTAAGTATTTTATTATCCACTATATTTTTATATTTACCAGCATATCAACTTATTAGAGAATATAAAAAAATTTTAGCTTTCTTAAGTGAAAGGTTTCAATTGTCTGTATCTACCAGTGTTGTTAAATATACCTAGTTATGATATGAATCAAACTCTTAATTTTAGTACAGAAATTTCTACAAGGATTCTATTCATTTGTTGATCTTTTTACCATGTATCTTCCCATTCACCAACACCAAAATCTGAAGCCTTTTATTAAATTATGAATCATGTCTAATAAATGTCCTCTTCAGAAAATTCTAGGTGTGGGCAGTTAATATTTGACACTAATCATTAAAATTTTCTATTTACTCTTGTTCAGGAAACTCCAGTGGCAATGTTTGGCTTATAGTGCAAGCAAAACTCTTCTTAAAAAATAGTTTTATCTAAAAATATATAATAAATAAATAAATAAATAAATAAGATTTATCTGAGAGGAAGTTTCTTAAGATTAGTAAAAATATATTTATACCACTTACTTGCTGTTTCCGTTGACATTTATAAACTAATGTGTCTTGAATAACTTTAAACAGTTAAATGGAACTTCTAAAATGAAAGATTTTTTTCCTTCTAATTCATATACCTCTACGTATTTTCGATGTCATACTGTTTTATTTCCTTTGTCACTTTGGTGTGAATAAAATGAGGATCTTAATTATATATGTATGTATGTATATTCCCTGATTTTTGTTCTCATATAAAGCACATCATAAGAATTAAATAAATAGTTGTGAGCTCTCTTTTTCCTGAAAATACTGAGGATACACTAAGAATAAATAAGATGCTTAGTAAACTTATTCATATGAGTAACTTTTTTCTTCGTGATGATTTAGAGCTACTTCTGTGTCTGTATATCTATATATAGTACTGTTCAGTGTTATATTTATTTCTTCCAAGTGACAATAATAGATCTTTACCATATTAAATACTTTTCATTCAAGAGGAAAAATTAAAAATGTAAAATTGTATTAAAATCAAGCTACTCAAGGCAAATTATTAAGACAGGAAGTAGATTAGAGGTTACCAGTAGCTGGGGAGTTATTGCTTAATGGTTACAGAGTTTCTGTTTGTGGTGATGAAAAAAGTTTTGCAAACGGCAGATTGTTGCACAAGAGTATGAATGTAATTATTATCACTGAATTGTATACTTGAAATGGAGAAAATGGCAAAATTTACCTTAAGTATATTACGAGTTTTTAAAATGGTTACAATAATAAATTTTATGTTATATATATTTTAAGCACACTCTTAAAAAAGTGGTCATTCATTTAGAAGAATGGTTATTCCCAAAAAACTGCTACATTAGATATAAATATTAAATATATCATAGTCTCACACCTCCATTGCTGAGCTAGATTTTACCTAAAAATTTCACAGATATATAATAATCTATAATTCACCCCCATTATGTTAGAAATTACCATATTTTCCTTGTTGAATAAATCATTTTAATTATAATACATATGGTAAACCTTTTAATTTTAGCTGCGTCAAATACTGATGAAAAGCACTGAGCAACCAAAAATCTAAGATGGACTCCTGAAAGAAAAAAGCTTCAGCACTTATTAAATAGAAGTTCTGTATTGTGCTGAAAGGGAATCTTCAAGAGTGATACAATGTATACATACCAAAGCCCACATAATTATCAGAAATCATGTGCATTTTCCTGAAAATAAAAACATACAGTATGAGAAAATAAAATCCTCAAGAAATAAGAAGACAATCTTAACTCTTGAGCATATATAACTCTCTTCATTTCAGAGATAAAAAAGAAAAAAAAAGATCCCTTTTCATTTCCCTTTTTTTTTCTAAGTACTCTTTAAAAGACTGTTTGCAACATAGCACAAAGATATTCTGTTAGAGTGCAATTTTCTAAGGATATTCTAAATGTAGCTATGTTTTTGCTAATTATATGCAGAAGATTAAATAAGACATGAAATAAACATAATTTTAAACATATCTTTAAAAAGAGGTAAATGATCATTCATTCTTTTTTATACTGTCAAAAAGAGGATAAAAAAACAGGGAATGAGGTTCCTTGGCGGCTCAGTGGGTTAAATGTCTGATTCTTGATTTCAGCTCAGGTCATGATCTCACGATTTCATGAGTTTGAGAGCCCTACATTGGGCTTCACACTGACACTGTGGAGCCTGCTTGGGATTCTCTCTGCCACTCCTATGCATGCATGCTCTCTCTCTCAAAATAAGTAAAATAAACTTAAATTTAAAAAAAAGCAAATTAAAATACATCTTACTTATTAAACTTTATTTCTGATTTCTTATCTATCATGAAACATGTATCAGGACAAAATAAACCCATAAAACAACAAGTATCACATGTTGTGACAATGAAGAGTCATTCAAAGAAATTGTAGTTTCAAAATATGCTATTTGAGCACAGATAAACTTTTTTCTTATTTCAGAAGTTTAATTTTTCCCAAATCCAGATTACCATAACATTTAGAAATATAAAACCAAGCACTATTATGGATTTGTTTGTTTGTTTGTTTTCTTCTCTCTTTTCAGGGAATTACACTTATAGCAGTACCTATCAAGTTACTTCTAAGAACAAGAGGAATAACAAATGCTGTATTGTTTACATCCCCACCTAGTGGTCTTAAAGTTTTGTTCATCATAGCTATTAAAAAAAGGATACTTAAAACATGAAAAATTCAAAAAAGTTATCTGGCAAAAATTAAAACAAACAAAACTTTACAGCTAGGAGAGGTATTATTAGATCATTTAATTTCATGCTATTACAATTAGGGAATGCATTGCTATGCCAGAAACTATGTGAAGCCATCAGAGAAAAAAATGGAGTATTTTCTTAGAACGTCTAGTTTACTTAATGCTATGTATTAAAGCAAACGTGTATCCTGAAGTAAAATGCTTATTTACACCATTTCTATTACAAAACAGAAATCAAGTTCATGAGACACTAAATACTAAGTCCATCTGCCAAATTGCTATACGTGTGTGTGGGAGGGGGGGTTGTATATATAATTTCTCAGCTCTTTTATTCTAATCCTCAGAATTTTCCTTTCACTTCATATCGTAGCACATGTACAACCTAAGGCCAATTCAAAAGTTCTATTCTAGATTCTTTTTTACAATTTGTTTAAAATTTTAATAGTAAATTGATTTTTGGAAGAAGTAGATACTTCTATGTTTTTTAATGTTTATTTATTTTTGAGAGACATAGAGGCACAGCGTGAACAGGGGAAGGGCAGAGAGAGAGAGGGGGACACAGAATCGGAAGCAGGCTCCAGGTTCTGAGCCGTCAGCACACAGCCCGACGCGGGGCTCGAACTCACAGAGGGTGAGATCATGACCTGAGCTGAAGTCGGCCGCCCAACCGACTGAGCCACCCAGGCGCCCCTGATTTTTAATGCATGTACAAATTCATGTTACTATCAGCACAATCAGGATAGAGAACCTTTTATCACCTGCTACCTTCAAAATCTCTTTTACTATACCTTTGTAGTCACACATTCCCACAATCCCTAGCCTCTGGCAACCACTGATCTATTTTCTATAAATACAGGTTTATCTTTCCAAAAATAGTTTATAAAGGTAATCATACATAATGTAACCACTTGAGAATGGTGTCTTTATTTCACGGTTCCCTTTGATATTCACTCAATTTTTTTCACTTGCCAATAGTTCATTCCTTTCAATTGTTTTTTTTTTTCTTTTTTTAAGTTTATTTATTATATATTTTGAAAGACAGAGAGAGAGAGCACAAGCAGGGGAGGGGCAGAGAGAGAGGGAGAGAGAGGATCCCAGGCAGGCTCTGCACTGGGTTCTGTGGCACTCAGATCCACGAACTGTAAGATCGTGATCTGAGCTAAAACCAAGAGGAGTCAGAGGTTCCAGACTGAGCCATCCAGGTGTGTGTTTTTGTTTTTTTTTAACCAATTTCTTATTCCAATTTTATTTTTTTAATTGTAAAAAATTTTTATTTTAATTCCAGTTAACATACAGGGTTATATTACTTTAAAGTATACAACAAAGTGACTCCAAAATTCCATACATCACCCCATGCTCATCATGACAACTACACTCTTTAATCCCCATCAGTTATTGAACCCATCCCTCACCCCCTTCTCCTTCCTATTGTTGAACAATTCTATATAATATATGGGATGGTGTATAGTATATTATTATATAAAAAGTACCATAGTTTGTTTACACATTCAGCCACTGAAAAATTTTTGGCTTGTTTCTACTTCAGAGTAAATGTGAATAGAGTTCATAAACATGTGTGCTTAGACTCTTTTCTAATTTATAAATGTAGGTGATTTACTATTAGAAGACTTTTGTAAGTCAAATATTTATAAAAGAATGTGACATGAAAATATAACTTTCATAAAAGTAAGAATTTAAATAAAAATTCATGTTTTTAAAGATTTTATGTAGAAGCAATTTCTACACCCAACATGGGGCCTGAATTCACAACTCCAAGATCAAGAGTCATATACTCTACCAACTCAAGCAGCCAGGAGCTCCTGAATAAATATTTTCAATGCCTAGATTATTTCATCACTATTTAGGAATTAGCATTAAGAAGACAATTATTTCTACTTATATATGAAAAAAGTAAAATAGAAAGGATGAATTATTAAACTTCCTTTAAACATGGGTATATATCATAATTTACTTAAAAACCTAGAAAGGGGAGACCCTAAACTCTACTCAACCCAGGGATACAACTAGGTAATACCCTCATCAGTGCAAACAACCCAGAAAGTGATGCAAAGAATGGCAGAACAGACTCTCTACAGCTAAATACAGAGAAGAGGCCATATAGAAAAACACAGGAAGGGCAAAGATGTGGTCGGGAGCCAAAGAAGGAGTGGGATTGTCTGCTGGAGAAAAAGGGTAAGTGCGGAGAGGAGAAAGAAACAGACCCTCACCCCAGGAACCCCAGGCACAGGGAATCTGCATTGAGAAGATGAATCTCCATAACATTGGCTGTGAAACCGGAGGGTCCCAACAATCAGTGAGGCTTAGCATCTGAAACTTTAAAATCAGTGGACTCCGTTCTGGCAGAGCTGCTTCTGGGAGGGCAGCTTATTAAGAGAGAGCACAATAAACAGACCTGCTGAGATACAGCATAGAATCAGCAGTTTGAAAAATGCCTGGGGTATATGGGAGGGAGATTTATTTACTAATCTCAGAACGTGTGCTACAAAAGCAGGGATCGTTGGGAGACCTCTCCGAGAGACTTAAAAAAGAGCTAGCATGTGCCGTTTCTCTTTCCCACTCCCTGGTCTAAATTCTCCTGTGGGAACCAGCACGGTGCTACACTCTCCAATTAGCTTGCTAACATTGCACCCCACCCCCTCTTAAGGGTATGGACAGGAGTTTTAGGTGGCTGCACGTCCACTCCCACAGTGGACCAGTGTGGAACTTGCGGATACTGGGTGCCCTGTCCCCGTTCTCCTGTAGATCTGCTCCCTCCAATAATGCTCTTGGCAGAGCCCACTCAAAATACTGCCAAAACCTGGTGATGTGCAACTAGCACTCACAGGGGCCAACACCACTCCAAAGTGCTCCTGCCCCGGGGAAAGGGGAAGATAACCACTCATAACAGTGCAATTGCAACCCCGGCAGTTCGTAGTGAACCCCAGCAGTTCACTGGGCAGACACATGATCTCACCCACCAATGAAAACTTCTCAGAGGACAACACAGGGAAAATGCCCTAAAGTTCAATGCTAAGATAGCTCTGGTAAACATCTGATCTGATTCAACTGAATCTCAACTAACAACATAGGAACCAAACACTGCCCACAAGAGGCAAAGGAGAGCCACCGCAGAAGACTGACTGGACTAAAGGAAAATGTGACTCAGCCACAACTGTAAGGCACATACAACACACATAAAAGACACCTCTTAACTGGCAGGTTCTCATGAACAGGGGACATGGCACTAAAAGGCACTACAGGACCTCTTCTTCATAAATCCATTACTTTCAGGGGCGCTTGGGTGGTTCAGTTGATTAAGCGGCCAACTTCGGCTCAGGTCATGATCTCACGGTCTGTGAGTTCAAGCCCCACATCGGGCTCTGTGCTGGAAAGCCTGGAGCCTGCTTTGGATTCTGTATCTCCCTCTCTCTCTGCCCTTCCCCTGCTCATACTCTGTCTCTATGTCTCTCAAAAGTAAATAAATGTTAAAAAAAATTTTTTTTTAAATCCATTACTTTCAAAGGCAGGAGATGTAACTGATGTTCCTAACACAAAAAAACAGATATAGAGAGTTAGACAAAATGAGGAGACAGAGGAATATATCCCAAATGGAAGAACGGGACAAAATCACAGCAAGAGAGCTAAATGAAATGGAGATTAATACATCTGATAGAGAATTTAAGGTAATACTCATAAAGATACCCACTGGGGGGCACCTGGCTGGCTCAGTCAGTAGAGCATGTGACTCTTGATCTTGAGTTCGGGCCCCACGTTTGATGTAGAGTTTAATTTTAAAAACAATATACTCACTTGACTTGAGAAAAGAGTGGAGGACCTCAATGAGAGTCTCAATAAACAGAAAATATTTTTAAAAATTCAGAGATGAAGAGGTCAACTGAAATTAAAAATACACTAGATAGAATAAATGGTAGATTAGAGAAAACAGAAGAACAGACCAGCAACCTGGAGGACAGAATAATAGAAAGCAATTAAGTTTAACAGGAGGGAAAAAAATGAAAACAGACTAAGAGAACTCAGTGACACCAACAAGTGTAATAACATTCACATTATAGAGATCTCAGAAAGAAAAGAGGGAGAAAAAGGGGCAGCAAATTTATTTAAAGAAATATTATCTGAAAACTTCATGAATCCAAGGAAGGAAACAGATCTTCAGATATAGGAGGCACACAGATCCTCCAACAAAATCAACCCAAGAAGGTACACATCAAGTAATTAAAATGGCAGAAAGTAAGTACACCTGGCTGGCTCAGTCAGTGGAGCATCCTACTCTTGATCTCAGGGTTCTGAGTTTGAGCCTCACATTGGGTGTAGAGAGTACTTAAGAATCACATCGTCAAGGGGTGCTTTGGTGGCTCAGTTGATTGAGCATTCAGCTTTGCCTCAGGTCATGATCTCATGGTTCATGATTTCAAACTCTACATAGGGCTTACTGCTGCCAGGGCAGAGCCCACTTTAGGTCCTCTCCTCCTCCACCCCTCCCCTGCTTGCACTCTCTCTCTCAAAAATAAACATTTAAGAAAAGAATAAAATCTTTAGAAAAATGCTTTAAAAACAAAGTAAAATAAAATGGTAGAAAATAGTGATAAAGAGATAGTGATAAAGAGAGAATTTTAAAAGCAGCAAGAGAAAAGAAAACAATTACATACCAAAGAAACCCCATAAGGATGTTGCCTGAATGCAAAAACTTCAGTACAAGGAGTGGCTCAATTATTAAAAATGCTGGAAAAAAAACTTGCAATGAAGAATACTCTATACAGTAAGAGTATCATTCAAAATAGAGAGATAAAGTTTCCCAGACAAACAAAAGTTAAGAGAATAAATACATCGCCACTAAACCAGCTCAACAAGAATGTTAAAGGGGACTCTTTGTTTTTGTTTTTGTTTTGTTTTTTTTGTTTTTTTTTTTAATTTATTTTTGAGACATAGAGACAGAGCGTGAGCAGGAGAAGGACAGAGAGAGAGGGAGACACAGAATCAGAACACAGGCTCCAGGTTCTGAGCTGTCAGCACAGAGCCCGATGCGGGGCTCGAACTCACAGACCGCGAGATCATGACCTGAGCCGAAGTCGGCCGCTTAACCAACTGAGCCACCCAGGCACCCCTAAAGGGGACTCTTTGAACGGAAAGGAAAGACCATAAGTAGGAGTAAAAAAAAGTTGGAAGTACAAAAGCAGTAAAATTTAGTGTATCGGTCAACGGATTCACAAAATAAAAGTATGTAAAGTATGATACCATATACCTAAAATGTGATTAGGAGTAAAGAATGGGTTCAAACTTAAGTGACCATCACCTTAACATAGACTGCCATATGCATAAGACATTACATATAAACCTAATGGTAACCACAAATTAAAAACCATTAATAGATATGCAAAAAAAAAAAAAAAAAGAAAAGAGAAAGGAATCCAAGTATATCACTAAAAAGGCCAGCAAACTATGAGAGAGCAAGAGAATGAAGGAGCAGAGAAGAATAAAAACAATCATAAAATAAGTAACAAAATAGCATTAAGTACATATTTATCAATAATTATTTTGGATGTAAATGGACTAAATGCTCTAGTCAAAATACAAAGGGTGACAAAATAGATAAAAAATAAGACCCATCTATATGCTGCCTACATGACACTCATTTCAGACCGGAAGACACATGCAGATTTATTTTTTAATTTTTTAAATGTTTACTTATTTTTCAGAGAGAGAGAGAGACAGAGTGTGAATATTTTTTCCAAATATACAAAGAGGTAGAGAGAATAGCATAACGAACCCCTATATATCTAACACCTAGATTTATTTTTTTAATTTTTTTTTAACATTTTTATTTATTTTTGAGAGACAGAGCATGAGTGGGTAGGGGCAGAGAGAGAGAGAGACACAGAATCCAAAGCAGGCTCCAGGCTCTGAGCTGTCAGCACAGAGCCCGATGCAGGGCTAGAACTCATAAACAGTGAGATCATGACCTGAGCTGAAGTCGGACACTCAACCAACTGAGCCACCCAGGCGCCCCAGACACATGCAGATTTAAAGTTAAGGGGTATAAAAGCATCTATCGAGCAAATGGAAATGAAAAGAAAGCTGGGGTAGCAATACCTAGTATCAGACAAAACAGATTTTTAAAACAAAGATTGTCACAAGAGACAAAGAAGGACAGTATATAATCATAAAAGGAATGATCCAACAAGATATAACAGTTATAAATATTTATGCACCCAACACGGAAGCACCCAAATACATAAAGCAAATAAGAAAAACATAAATGACATAACTGATAGTAATACAATAGTAGGGGACTTTAACATCCCACTTTTACCAATGGACAAATTGTCCAAACAGAAAATCAACAGGGAAATAGTGGCTTTGAATAACACATTGAATCAGATGGATCTAACAGGTATATTCAGAACATTTCATCCTAACAGAGAAGAATATACATTCTTTTCAAGTGCACATGGAACATTCTCCAAATAGATCACAAAATAAGTCTCAACAAAATTAAAAAAAAAAAAAAAAAAAAAGATGGAAGTTATCCAGTGCATCTTTTCTGACCACAATGCTATGAAAATGGAAATCGACTGCAAGAATACAAATACATGGAGGTTAAAAAACATGCTACTAAATGTATGAATGGATCAAAGAGAAAATAAAAAATACATGGAGACAAATAAAAATGAAAACTCAATGATCCAAAATCTTTAGGATGTAGAAAAAGCTGTTCTAAGAGGGAAGTTCATAGCAATACAGTCCCCAACTCAAGGAGCAAAAAAAATCTTAAATAAACAACCTAACTTTACACCTAAAGGAGCTAGGAAAAGAACAAACAAACTCCAAATCCAATAGAAGGAAGATTACAGCAGAAATAAATGAAATAGAAACTAAATTGATCAATGAAACCAAGAGCTAGTTCTTTGAAATGACCAAAAAAATTCATAAACCCTTAGCCAAACTCATTGAAGAACAAAAACAAGACTCAAATAAACAAAATCAGGCTTGCTCAGGACTCCAATAGACCTTGCTGCCACTGCTTGCCAAGGACCACAGAGTTGCCAATACAATGGCCCTCAGTAGCCTGAACCGAGGAGACATCATGCCCTTGCTAGACCTGATACTGGCACATACCCCCACACTTGGCAGCCTTTACTACTAGAATCAAGGTGACAACATTATCCAGCAAGTCCCCACCCACAGGTGAAAGACTTCCTTTATCAAAGTCAATCCATATAAGGTACCTGGTGTCTCAGTCAGTTGACTGTCTGTCTCTTGATTTCGACTCAGGTCATGATCCCAGGGTCATGGAATCAAGCCCTATGTTGGGATCCAGGCTGAGCATGGAACCTGTTTGAGATTCTTTCCCTCTCTCCCTCTGTCCCTCTCCCCAGCTCACTTTCTCTCAAAAATTAAAAAAAGAAAGTCAGTCCATAAAGTCTGGAAAAAAGAAACAGCTTCTTCAAATGTATAAATACCTATGCAAGGCTACAGAGACCTTGAAGAATCAGGGAAATCTATCTCCCCCAAAGGAATATAGTAAAATTCTCCAGGAATTGCCTGACAAAGAATTCAAAGTAATTGTTCTACAGATGCTTGGAAAGCTACAAGAGAGAAACAATTATAAAATATCAAAGGAATAAGAAAAAAAAACAAAATGAGAAGTTGAACAAAGAGATAGAAACACAAAAAGAACTAAAAAACTTTGGAGCTGAAGAATACAATGACTGAACTTAAAGTATGCAAGCAGAGAGTTTCAATAATAGAACTAAACAAACAGGAGAGAGATTTAGAAACAGATCAACTGAAATTATCCATTCGATGGAGAAAAAGAAAAAAAAAATGAAAAGGAATGAAGAAAGCCTCTGGTACTAACGCGACACTATCAAGTGAAATAATGCATCAGTGGAGTTCTAGAAAAGGAAGACAGGGATAAAGGGGCAAAAAGCTTATTTAAAGAAATAATGGATGAAAACTTCCCAAATCTGGGGTGATATCTAGATATTCAAGTTCATGATGCTAATAGGTGGCCTCGAAATTTCAATACAAAACAATCATCTCCAAGATACATAAAAATAAAGCTGTCTAAAACTGAAGAAAAAGAAAACTTTCAAAGCATAAGAAAAAAAATTCTCTCATATACAGGAACTGCCATAAATCTATCAACGGAGTTTTTAGAGACCTTGCAGACGAGAAGAGAACAAGATGACATATTCAAAGTGCTACAGGAAAGAAACTGCCAACCAAAAAAATTTAACACAGTGAACCTGTCCTTCAGAATTGAAGGTGAAATACTTTCCCTACTAAACAAAAGCTGAGCAAATTCATCACCACTAAACCTACCTGACAAGAAATGCTGGAAGGGGGTCTTCAACCTGAAGAAAAAAGGATGCTAATTTGTATCAAGAAATCACAGGAACAGGGGTACCTAGTTGCCTCAGTTGATTAAGCGTCTGACTCTTGATTTCAGCTCAAGTCATGACCTCATGCTTTCGTGAGTTCAAGCCCCATGTTATAGGATTTTCTCTCCCTCTCTCTGCCCCTCCTCCATTCCCCCCTCCTCTTTTCTCTCTCTCAAAAGGATAAATAAACTTAAAAAAAAAAACCACACACACAGGTACATATAACACACACTGGTAAAGGCAAGCATACAGATACCCTAATACTGTAATATAGTCATGTGTTAACTACTTAATTTTAGTATAAAGGTTAAAGGACAAAAGCATTTAAAACAAGTATAGCTTCAACAAGTTGTTAAGGGATATACAATACAAAAAGATACAAATGATGACAAAAAATATAAAAGAGAGGGAGTAAAAAGAGGTTTTGTATGTGATCAAAGTTAAGTTGTTATCAACATAGAATAGACTGTAAAATGATACATAAGCTTCATGGTAACCACAAAGCAGAAACTTATAGTTGATATCCAAAAAGATAAAAGAAAATCAAAGCATACTACCAATGAAAATTATCAACCTATAAAATATGTAGTGAGAAATGAAAAAAAGGAATAATGAAACTAAAAAACAGTCAGAAAACAATAAGATGGCATTAACAAGCCCACATCTATCAATAATTACTCTAAATGTAAGGGGATTGATTTCTCCAATCAAAAGGAATAGAGGACAAAACCAAAACCAAAACAAACAAACAAAACACACCCAGTTATATGCTGCTTATAAAAGACTCACTTCAGCTTTAAGGAACCGCGCTCATAGGCTCAAAGTGAAGGGATGGCGCAAAAAAAAAAAAAAAAAAAATTCTACAAAGGTGGAAACTGAAAGACAAGCAGGGGTAACTATATAGTTGACCCTTAAACAACACACAGGTTTAAAATGTATAGGTCCACTTAATATGTGATTTTTTTTACAAACACAGTATTTATTATGTTTTCTCTTATATTTCTTACCATTTTCTTTAGTTTATTGTAAGAATGTGGTATAACACAGATAATGTACAAAATATATCTTAATTGAGTGTTTATGTAGTTGGTCAACAGTATTCTAGTCACCAGTAGGCTACTAGTTAACTTTTTGGGGAGGCAAATGTTACATGTAGATTTTCAACCTAATTGGGGGGTCACTGCTCCTAAATTCTGCATTGCCTAAGGATCAACTATACTTATATCAGACAACATAAACTGATCGTCAAAATGGTAACAAGAGGTGAAGATGGTCATTATATAATGATAAGGGAGTCCATTCATCAAGAAGATATAATAATCTTAAATATACATGCACTTAACATTAGAGCACCTAAATATATTAAGTAAACACTAACAGATTTGAATGGAAAAACAGAATACGATAAGAGCAGTGGACTTCAATACCCCATTTTCAACAATGAATAGATCATTCAGATAGAAAATCAACAAGGAAAATTGGACTTGAACCATACTTTAGACCAAATGGAACAGATGTACACAAAAAATTCTATCCAACAGTGGTAGAATACACAATTCTTCACAAATGCACAAGGAACATTTCCCAGGATAGATTACAAACAATGCTACAAGAATAGAAATCAGTAACAGGAGTAAACCTGGAAAAGTCATAAATATGTGGGGATTAAACAACAAGCTCATGAATAACCAATGGGTCAAAAACTAAATCAAAACAGAAATCAAGAGGGCGCCTAGGTGGCTCAGTCGGTTAAGCATCCGACTTCGGCTGAGGTCATGATCTCATGGTTTGTGAGTTCGAGCCCCACATCGGGTTCTGTGCTGACAGTTCAGAGCCTGGAGCCTGCTTCAGATTCTGTGTCTCCCTCTCTCTCTCTCTGCCCTCCCCCATTCACGCTCTGTCTCTCTCTCTCTAAAATAAATAAACATTAAAAATAAAAACAAAGACTTCAGCTTTGGTATAAAAAATAAAAAATAAAAAAAAAGGAGAAATCAAGAACTCTCTTGAAACAAATGAAAATGAACCACAATATATCAAACCCTATTGGATGCTGCAAAATCAATTCTTTTTTTTTTTCAGTTTTTATTTATTTTTTAATATTCTCTACACCCAACACAGGGCTCAAACTCATGACCACAAGATCAAGAGTTGCACACCTTTCTGACTGAGGCAGTTAGGTGCCCCTACAAAGTCAGTTATAAGAGGAAAGTTTACAGAGTAAATGTCTACATTAAAAGGAAATATCTCAAAAGAAATAAAAAAAAAAGGAAAAAGAAAAAAGAAAGATATCAAAACAACTTCACTTAACATCTTAAGAAACTAAAAAAGAAAAATAAACTAAGCCCCAAATTAGCAGATGAAAGGAAATAACAAATATCAGAGCAGAAATAAATGAGAGACCAGGAAAATAATATAAAAGATCAATGAAATTAACCTGCATTTTAAAAAAGATAAATAAAATCAACAAATCATTAGCTAGACTATTATTGAGTGAAGAAAAGCTAACCTTTATGCACTGTTGGTAGGAATATAAATTGGTACAACTACTATAGAAATCAGTATGTAAGTTCCTCAAAAAATTAAAGACAGAACTACCATATGTTCCAGCAATCTGATTTCTGGGTATATATCTAAAGGAGATGAAAAGAGGCTCTCACAGCAATTATCTATACCATCATGTTCAGTACAGCATTATTTACAATGCTTAACATATGGCAACTTGGTGCCTTAAAAACACAAGTTTATAGTTCTGCATGTAAGAAGCTCAAAATGACTTTTTTGTTTGTTTGTTTTTAAGATTTTATTTTTAAATAATCTCTACACCCAACATGGGCTGGAACTCCCAACCTTGAAATCAAGAGTCAATGCTCTACCAACTAAGCCAGCCAGGCACCCCTGAAAAGAGTTTTGTAGGGCTAAAACTAAGGTGTTGACAGGTCTGGTTCCTTCTGCGGGCTTCAAGGAAGAATCTGTTTCTTGCTTTGTCCAAGCATTCCTTGGTTTCCGGCCACATTACTCCATTATCTGTTTTGTTACCCCATTGCCACCTTCTCTTGCCTCCATCTTATAAAAACTCTTGTTAGGGCGCCTGGGTGGCTCAGTCGGTTAGGCCTCTGACTTCAGCTCAGGTCATGATCTCACTGCTCGTGAGTTTGAGCCCCACGTCTGGCTCTGTGCTAACAGCCTGGAGCCTGGAGCCTGCTTCAGATGCTATCTCCATCTCTCTGCTCCTCCCGCCACTCACACTCTTTCTCCCTCCCTCTCTCTCTCTCAAATATAAAAAATAAAACATATAAAAAATTAAAAAAAAAACCTCTTGTGATTACATTTAGGGTTTTACCCAGATAATCCAGGATAATTGCCCATCTCCATATCTTTAACTGAATTACATTTGCAAGTCCCTTTTGTCATATAAGAGAACATTTTTTAGGTTCTTGAAATTAGAATGTGAGTACCACAGTAGTCAACTCCTCTGTTACCCGGCCATTGGCAACCACTGCTATTAGATCTGTCCCTATTAGTTTTACCTTTTCCAGAATTTCATATAAGTGCAATTACTACAGCATGTAGTCTTTGCAGTTTGGCTTCTTCCTCTTTGCATAATGCATATGAAATTCATCCATGTCATTGCATCAATCAGTAGTTCATTCCTTTGTATTACTGAGAAATACTCCACTGCATGGACATACTATATTTTGCGTATCTATTCATAAGTTGAAGGGTATTTGTGTTGTTTCCAGGTTTTGCCAAGTATGAATAAAGCTGATAAAAACACTGATATGCAGTGTCCACTCTTAAGTGTTTTTGGTCTACAATCCTAGAACTGTATTTTTAAAATACTTTTTTTTTTTTACCGAGATTCAAAATAAGAAATGTATTTTACATTACAACCCACGAATCACTTGTTCACACATATAAACTGTAAAAGTTTCTGTAATAGTAATTATATTATCTGAGTAAAACTGGCATTTTCTATTGTTTTATTCGACTTGAAAAAATATGACTTACTAAACTGACTTCATGACACACCAATTGGTAACAACCTGCAGGCTAAAAACGATCTAGAAATTTTCTAAGCATGTATAAAAATTTTATATAAAAATGGGATAAGACCATACAAATTATATTTTTGTTATACTGCATCTGACTTAAAAATTTTTTTAAATTTAAATTCAAGTTAAATAATATAAATGTAGTATTAGTTTCAGGTGTACAATTTAGTGACTCAGCACTTACATACAACACCCAGTATTCATCACAAGTGCCACTCCTAAATCCCCATCACCTATTTAACCCATCCTCACTCACCTTTCTTCTGGTAACCATCGGTTTGCTCTCAATAGTTAAGAGTCTGCTTTTTGGTTTGGCACTCTCTCTCTCTCTTGCTTTGCTCATTTGTTTCTTAAATTCCACATAAGAGTGAAATCATTTGGTATTTGTCAATCTCTGGCTTATTTTGCCTAAGACAATACTCTCTAGAGCTCCATCCATGCTATTGTAAATAGACATTGTATCTGTCTTTATTCAGTCTTTTTTTACATTATATGTTAAAATGTTCTTAGTATCTCTAAGAGCTAATGCATACCTATATCCTTCTTTGTGCTTTCCTTACTTGTAATTATATTCTGGAAGCAATAATTTATTTTCTTGGGGCACCTGGGTGACTCAGTTCCTTAAGCGTCTGACTCTTGATTTTGGCTCAGGTCACCATCTCATGGTTTATGGCTTTGAGGCAGTGCAAAGCCTGCTTGGGATTCTCTCTCTTCCTTGTTCTCTTTCTCTCTCTCTCAAAAGTAAATAAATAAACATTTAAAAATAAAATAAATTTTTAAACGTTTTTAATTTTATTTTTGACAGAGAGAGACAGAGTGTGAGCGGAGGAGGGACTGAGAGAGAAAAGGAGACACAGAACCCGAAGCAGGCTCCAGGCTCCAAGCTATCAGCATAGAGCCCACGCGGGGCTCAAACTCACAAACAGTGAGATCATGACCTGAGCCGAAGTCGGATGCCTAACCAACTGAGCCACCCAAGTGCCCCCTAAAACGACTTTCTAAGGGAGTGGCTGGCGGGTTCAGTTGGAAGAGCATGAGACTCTTGATCTCAAAGTAGTGAATTCAAGCCCCACATTGGGTGTAGGCATTACCAGAAATAAATAATGAACTTTAAAAAATAAAATAAAATGGCTTTCCAAGATACAGAACAGAAATATCTGGTAGAGTAGTAACCTTCTTATGTTACAGATCAAAGAGATATACTTTTAAACTTCCACAAGAAATGCTGTATTTTTATATGGACTTTCCTGTCAAACAGGCCAAGCTGTCTATATCATGCTTACTCACTGAAGTAAAATTTGAGGGTGGAGGTATTACTATTGCTTAAAAGAGTTATGAGTGATGTCAGGATCTCCCTCCTTTATGCCCCTACTATGCCCTTTTATGTATGCATGTTAAGCTAGACTGTTTAGTTACTAGTTTTGTTATGTAAATAGTGTCATGAATTTAATCACAGACCTTTATACTTTTCATAACAGGTGAGAAATAGGACAAAGTATTTCCACTTTAAAAGGTGCAAATAAAATGTACAAAAATGTCCTACTGAAGTGTATAATTTTATTACCAATTTCTAGATACCAAGTAAGGTATAATTTTTATTTAGAAAGAATAAGCATCAACCAATTTTAAATGGTAACATTTGGTAACTGACATAATAATTTAACTAAGGTATTACACTTAAGAATAACAAATAGGATATATATCTTACAACTTTTAACTCTTTCGTTTTTACTTTTTATTTTGAAATGATTTCAGACTTAATAATAAAGCTACAAAATGGTTCAAACCACTCAGTGCCAAGATCTTCATTTCTAAATACTATTCTTCAAAAAAGGGAATAAGGCTCTGGGGAAATAGCCCATTTTAAAATAAAAATAATTTTTTCCGTCTTGGCCAATGACTCAGCCCAGGGTCACACATTGTATTTAGTTGTCATATCTCTTTAGATTTTGATCTGAAGCAAGTTCCTCATTCTTTGTTTTTCTTGACCTTGACATTCAAAAAAAAAACAGGCCATTTTTGGTGAACTGTCCCTCAGTTTGGATATAACTGAAGTTTTTTCATGTTTAATTTCAGGTTACTTTTTTTTTATATAAGTTCATTTGCATTTTATTTTCTCCTTAAAAATAAAACACACACACATTACACAGAAGAAAGCATATCCACTGAAAATGAGACTGATACCCAGTCAGTGCTACTGCAGGATGGGCCAGGGTTTCCACTTACATGGTCTGGATTAGAAGGGTTTTGCATTTGTTTGGCTGGTCCAGTTTCACCATCCATCAGGTGTTGCAGGTAAGTCATTCAGTTTTGGTTTCTCTCTGAAAGAGCCCCCTTTGGAGTTTGCTGTATGGCCCACATGTGTTTGTTTCTGCTGCTGGCTGGTCCAATCAGATGACAATATGGCAAAGGCTCCCGCATTTCCAGTTGCCCAGAGTTTCTTTCTTTCTTTTTTTAATTGCAGTATCACTAACATAGAGTGTTATAGAAGTTTCAGGTGTACAATACAGTGATTCCACAATTCTATACATTATATAATGCTCATCATAAATGTATTCTTTAATCCCATCACCTAGTTCCCTCATTCCCCCATCTACTACACATCTTGGAACCATCGGTTTGTTCTCTATAGTTAAGAGTTTGTTTTTTGGTTTGTCTTTCTCTTTTTCCTTTGCTTCTTTGTTTTGTTTCTTAAATTCTACATGAGTGAAATCATATGGTATTTGTCTTTCTCTGGCTGACTTATTTAACTAAGCATAAGAATCACTAGCTTCATCCATGTAGTTGCAAATGGCAAGATTTAGTTCTTTATTATGGCTGAATATATTCCCTTGTATATACATATCACTTTATCCATTCATCTACTGATGGCCACTTGGGCTGCTTCTAAATTGTGGCTCTTGTAAATAGTGCTTCAATAAACATAGGGGTACATGTATCCCTTTGAACTTGTATATTTTTATGTTTTGGGTAAATACCCAGTGTGATTTACAGAGGTAGGGTAGTTTTATTTTTATTTTTTTTTTAACATGGAAAACTTCACAAACTTGAGTGTTATCCTTATGCAGGGGGCATGCTAATCTTCTCTATACATTCCAACTGTAGTATATGCACTACTGAAGAAAGCATTCCATTTTTAACTTTTTGAAAAACCTCCATGTTTTCCACAGTGGCTGTACCAGTTTGCATTCCCACCAATGGTGCAAGAGGCCTTTTTCTCCATATTCTCACCAGCACTTGTTTCTTGTTGACTTCAGACATTATAACAGGTGTGAGGCAGTATCTCATTGTAGTTCTGATTTGCATTTCCCTGATGAGGAGCGATGTTGAACATCTTTTCATGTGTCTGTAGGCCATCTGTATGTCTTCTTTGTAGAAATGCGTCTTCAAGTCTTCTTTTTTTAGTTTTTTATTTAAATTCCAGTTAGTTAACATACAGTATATTAGTTTCCTGTGTACAATGATTCAACACTTACATACAACACCCAGTGCTCATCCCAACAAGTGCACTTCTTAATCCCCATCATCTATTTAACCCATCCCTCCACAATTCCCTGGCACTCCCCAGGTAACCATCAGTTTGTTCTCTATAGTTAAGGATTTGTTTCTTGGTTTGCCTCACTCTTTTTCCCCTATGATCATTTGTTTTGTTTCTTAAATTTAACATATGAGTGAAATCACATGTTATTTGTCTTCCTCTGACTTACTTTGCTTAGCATAGTATTCTCTAGCTCCATCCATGTCATTGTAAATGGCAAGATTTCACTCTTGTTTATGGTTGAATAATATTCCATTGTGTATATTTATATACACTATATATATGTACATATATATGTGTATATATGTACATATATATATATACACACCACTTCTTCTTTATCCATTCATCAGTTGATGGACATTTGGGCTCTTTTCATAATTTGGCTATTGTAGATTATGCTGCTTTATAAACACGGGAGTGCATGTATCCCTTCGAATTAGTATTTTTGTATTCTCTGGGTAAATACCTAGTAGTACAATAACCAGATCATAAGGTAGTCCTATTTTTAACCTTTTGAGAAACCTCCATACTGTTTTCCACAGTGGCTGCACCAGTCTGCATTCCCACCAACAATTAAGAGGGTTCTCCTTTCTCCACATCCTCCTCAAGACCTATTATTTCCATGCTGTATTATTAGTCATTCTGACATATCTTTAGTGATATCTCATTGTAGTTTTGTCTTTCCCTGATGATGAATATGTTGAGCATCTGTTCATGTGTCTGTTGGCAATCTGTTTCTCTTCTTTGGAGAAATGTCTCTTCAGTACCTACTCAGTACCTACTATCAGGATACATTATGTCTATTTGTCTCATTACTAATAATGCTAATATTGACAACTTGGTAAAGTTGGTGCCTCTACTGTAAAGTTGCAATTTTTTTCCTTTAGTGATTAGTTGTCTTGTGGGGAGGTATTTTGACACTGCAAAAATACCCTCCTTTGTTAACTCTTAATGCATTAGTTGTAGGATCCATTGATGCTAACTGCTTGAAACATTTCCCAGAATTTTTACATATATGGCTTCCATATCAACTCATCTAGCTCTATAAAAAAAAACATAATGGCATTTTTATTAAGATTATATTAAAATTATAAATTAAGGAGAACTATCTTTTCATTGGCTCAAATCTAGTTGTGTATCTTTAAGAAGTGTATTATAGATTTCTTCAAAAGCTTCTGTATAATTCTTGTTATATTTATTCCTAAGTATTTTATCTTCTTTGTTGGTGTTAAATTGGGGTCTTCCCTAACATTATGTCTACTAAATGATAAACATTCATATATGTAAAGGATTTTAGGGTATAATGAATTACACTGAATGCTAATTTTATAGTTTAGTGGTTACTGAATTATTTTGTCTGAGTTAGTTTTACAACGATTTTCTAGGTCAGGAGTCCACAATCTTTTTCTGTAAAACGTTAGAATATTTTCAGCTTTGTTGGGCCAAACCATTTTTACCACAACTCTCCAACTGGGCCAGTGGAAGGAAAAGTAGCTACATGCAATACACAAACAAAATGATATGACTAGATTTGGCTACTGGGTTCCTTTACTGATCACTGCTCTAGGGTTTTCCAGGTATATTATCTTAATTGCAAACAGAGACTGTTGCCTTATTTTCTAATTGTTATGACTCTACTGATTGCTCTGGTTTAAGTGCATTGCCTAATATCTCCAGTAAAATGTTTAATAGTGTTATTGGATATTCTTGCCTTGTTTCTAATGTTAGTAGTGAAACTGCCCTTAGTGTTGCCCATTAAGATGATGTTAAGAAAATATTCATTGATTCCTATTTGTTGAATGTTTTTACTAGGTGTTGATTTTTGAAGGTCATTTCAATATGTATATATGATTTGTTTCCTTATATACAATATGGCAGGGGCACCTGAGTGACTCAGTCAGTTGAGCATCCAACTTTGGCTCAGACCATGATCTCATGGTTTGTGAGTCTGAGCCCCACATCAGGCTTGCTGCTGTCAGCCTGGGCCTGTTTCGGATCCTCTGTCCCCTTTTCTCTCTACCTTCCCTGGCTCATGTTCTCTTTCTCAAATAAAAAATAAACAAACAAACATTAAAATATATACAAACATATACACACAATATGGCATATTCTATTAATGGGTTTCCTAATATTTAGCCAACCTTATGTTCACAGAGTAAATCCCACATAGTCATGGTATATTATTTTCTTAATGTACAGGAATTTATTAAGTAATATTTTATCTAGCACTTTGCATTGGTATTTATAATTGATATCAGTCTATAATTTCTTTTTTGCACTATCTTTAAGAATTGGTATTATTAGCTTTCAATGGTCTGGAATAATTTATAGAGCACTGAGACTATCTGGTGTTCAGATATTTCAGAAAATATCCTTGTGGAACCATATGGGCCTAGTGCTTTTTTTAGAAAGTAGGTCTTTGTAATCTTTCTCTATGTCTTCCACAGAAATTAGGGTATCTCAAATGTCAAATGTGTCAGGTTTTGTTTTATGTTTATTTATTTATTGGAGAGGGGCAGAGAAAGAGAGAGACAATCTTGAGCAGGCTCTTAACTGTCAGTGCAGAGCCTCATGCAGGGCTTGATCTCACAAAGTGTGAGATCATGACCTGAGCTGAAAATAAGAGTCAGACACTTAACCAACTGAGCCACCCAGGTGCCCCAACAGTTTTAATAAACTATATTTACCTTGGAAATTACCTTTATCAATTAGGTTTTCAATTGTATTTAAAAAGAGGTTTGCAAAGGAGGTTCTTACAATGTTTTTTTAATTGGGCTATAATTTCCATATCATAAAATTTACCTTTTTTAGTTATATGGGATAAAGAATACCCTCCTACCTGAAATTCATATGTTGAATTCATCTAGTACCTCAGAATGTGACTGTATTTGGAGATAGGGCCTTTAAGGAAGTAATTAAAGTAAAACAAGGAGATATGGATAGGCCGTAATTTTAGTATGATAGGTCCTTATCAGAAGAGATTAGAACACAGACAACACACAGACCATAAGGTGACCATGTAAGGACACAGTGAGAACACAACCATTGCGAGCCAAAGAGACGCCTCAGGATAAAATCAACCCTGGCGACACCTTCATCTTAGACCTCTAGCCTCCAGAACTGTGAAAAATAAACTGTATTGTTTAAGTCACCCAGACTGTGGTATTTGTGATGGCAATCCTAGCAAACTATTACATAAAATACTCAATTCACATTTATGCAACCATCACCACTGTCTACTTCCAAAACATTTTCATCTCTCCAAAAAGAACCCCTACACCTGTTAGCTATAACTCTCAACTTCTGCTTTCCTCAGTCCCTGGCAACCACTAAATCTATTTTCTATCTCCTTACATGTTGATATCCATTTGTCCCCACACCATTTGTTGAGAATACTTTCTTTTCCCCATTGAATTTTCTTGGCATCCTTGGTGAAAATAAGCTGACCATAAAAATGTTTATTTTTGTACTTTCAGTTCTATTCCATGCAACTATGTCTATCTTGATGCCGTTTATTTTTGGTGGGGAAGTGAAGGGTAATAGACATTTTCATCACTTGAAACTGAACTTTTTATTCTCATTTTCTCTTTCCTTTTGAAATTAGTTTTATGTAGTTCAAGTTGCTGTCACTTCTGCATTTCCATGAACAGGACTGACTGGGGCAGTTTATAAAATTCCTGTATCTTACATAGAATAGAATATCCTCTGCTTTTAGTAAAGAATGATTTCTTTACTGATTGGATGGGGGGGGCAGGGCAATATGAAGGGATTTGCCCTTCTGTTTTTAAAAATAGAGTTCTGTCTTGCAGGATCCTAAATTTTCCTCTGCTGTTTTTTTTTCCTTTTAACTATTTAGCTTCCAAAAAGCAATTTCCCTTCATTTTTTACCTTCTTTTCCCAAAAGATTTGCCTTTTCAAAATTGCTTCTGTGGGTCCTTTACACATAAGTCCCTTTCCTGTAGTATGCTCTGATCTATAAGTAAGCTTTTTTCAAATCTTCAGTATTAAGGGAAGAACTTCTTTTCCTGAAAGTGATTTTAATGAATCTTAAGCATGTCACCAGCTCCTTTCTTGTCCTGTGCAATTTTTCCCAGACCACCCTTGCTGTCCACCATGGCTTCCACAGGGGTATGAATGATGGCTTATTATGATTTGATGTTCATTTTTCTATTTACAGATAATCTGAAGTTTGAACACTCTCTTTGTTCTAGTTACGTTAAAACATGGATTATGTACAGTTTTATTTGTTCTTCTTTACTGTTTTTGGAGGATGTGTAGAGATTCAGATTCATGAACTTGCTGTTACTTCAGTTATCCAGTCTATCGTTTAATATTTTTGTAAATATTTTGCTTGTTTGTTTTTCCTGGAGGAAGAACTGTCAGGCTCTTAATGATTTGAGGTATGTTTACTCTAGTATTACAATAGTAATACTGCTTGAGAGCAATATTGCAATTGACTAATCTTCACCGACAAAATGGTCAATAGAGTATAAAGTGAATTCTTACAGATACTGTACTCCTGCCATGGCATTAAAATAAATTATAAACTATGTGACATCTAAGGAAGAAAAAATATTAACTAAATGCAAAATAAAACAAAAGTCTTACATACAAAAGGAGTTTCTTTTAAGGTTCTCTTTCTACTCAGAAAATTATTTTTCTTTAAACAGTTACGTTTAATAAATTATAAGTTTATCATAATGTCTATATAAGAGAGTATTTGATTCACAGTCCATACTACTTTCGGTTTTTCTTGAGCTTTGCTTACCAGATCACAGTCCACATGAAAAATCTAATGAACAGAATATTAAAAATATCAAATGAAATTACTGTCTGCTTATATCTTAAGGAATCTTTACCTATACCTAATAGAAATTAATCTGGAATTAGTTTTAGTAGAAGATATTGTTTTAGTAAAAATATTTTTTTAAGTTTATTTATTTATTTTGAAAAATAAAGAATAAGTGGGGGAGTGGCAGAGAGAGGGAGGCAAAGAGAGAGTCCCAAGTAGGCTCTGTGCTATCAGCACAGAGGCCAACACAGGGCTCAACGTAATGAACCATGAGATCATGACCTGAGCCGAAATCAAAAGTCCGATGCTTAACTGACTGAGCCACCCAGGTGCCCCAGTAAAGAGGTTTCTTTAAATTCCTATGACTTACTATTTGTATTCTTGGTGATGCAATTTAGTATGTGATCTTAGGGGGTGCCTGGGTGGCTCAGTCGGTTTAGCAGCCAACTTCAGCTCAGGTCACGATCTTACAGTCTGTGAGTTTGAGCCCCGCGTCCGGCTCTGTGCTGATGGCTCAGAGCCTGGAGCCTGCTTCAGATTCTGTATCTCCCTCTCTCTCTGCCCTTCCCTTGCTCACTCTCTGTCTCTATGTCTCTCAAAAATAAAATAAAAACGCTAAAAAAATAAAAAAAAATTTTAATATGTGATCTTAGGTAAATAACTTTGCCTCTCTCAGCTGTTTTCTCATATGAAATATGTAATTATTTGATAATATCTATTGTGAGAGGTTGTGAAAGGTTTAATTAGTGTTTCCAAAATCCTTTTAAATACTTGAATGAAAAAGAGTCAATGCAAATTACCAATAATTATCATTTTGGCTAGGACACATTACTCCACTAACCACCATTGCCAGAACACTCATTGCGGTATCTTAGGAAACTAGTGTATCACCAAAAACCTACTATTCCCCTCAATATAAAACCATTTTACTTTTTTTCTTTCTTTTTATCTTTTCAAATTTTTATTTAAATTACAGTTAGTTAACATTCAGTGCATATAATAAATAGAATTCAGGGATTCATCACTTACATACAACAGCAAGTGCTCTCCTTAATACCCATCACCCATCCAGCCCATCCCCCACTATGCCCTCCATCAACTCTCAGTATGTTCTCTATCTTTAAGAGTCTTTCATGTTTGTTTCTCTTGTTTTTTTTTTCCCTTCCCATATGTTCATCTGTTGTGTTTCTTAAATTCCACATATGAGGGAAATCATATGGTATTTGTCTTCCTCTGACTGATTTCACTTAGCATAATACACTCTAGCTCCATCCACGTCCTTATAAATGGCAAGATTTCATTCTTTTTGGTAAAATCATTTTACTAATAGGTATTGCTGTATCATACACATAAGAATGTTTAACTGTTTTACCAAATACTATGCATTATACACTATTATAAAGTATTTTTCTTTTTAACATAAAAATATTTTACTGGGACATGAGTGGCTCTATCAGTTGAGCATCTGACTCCTGTTTTCAGCTCAGGTCACGATTCTATGGTGCTGGGATCAAGCTCCACACTGAACGTGGGGCCTGCCTAAGATTCTCTCTCTCTCCCTGTCTTGCCCCTCCCCTGCTCACATGCATGTTCTCTCTCTAAAATATAAATAAATAAGTAAAATGTCTTAATAGGAGCTATTGCTACTTCATGTAATAAAAATAATTAGCCCTTCGCACTAATAATCAGTCCTTTGTATATGTCCATATTACAGTGAGTTGACTTTTAATATTGCCCTGAATCAATGCTTTCTTTCTTAATCGTTCTTAGAATTGAAGTTTTTCTATTCAGGAGCACCTGGGTGGATCAGTCAGTTGAGTATCCGACTTCAGCTCAGGTCATGATCATAGTTTGTGGGTTCTTTTTTTTTTTAATTATTTTTTTAATGTTGAGTTATTTTTTGAGAGAGAGAGAGAGGGAGTGAGACAGAGTATGAGCACTGGTGGGTCAGAGAGAGAGAGGGAGACACAGAATCTGAAGCTGGCTCCAGGCTCCGAGCTGTCAGCACAGAGCCAGACGTGGGGCTTGAACTCACGAACTGTGAGATCATGACCTGAGCCAAAGTTGGATACTTAACCAACTGAGCCACCCAGGCACCCCTAGTTTGTGGTTTCTAACCCCGTGTCGGGCTCTGTGCTACAGCTCAGAGCCTGGAGCCTGTTTCAGATTCTGTGTCTCCCTATTTATTTTTGAGAGAGAGAGAGAGAGAGAGAAAGAGAGACAGTGTGAGCAGGGGAGGGGCAGAGAGAGAGGGGGACACAGAATCCAAAGCAGGCTCCAGGCTCTGAGCTATCAGCACATAGCCCGACGCAGGGCTCGAACACACGAATGCAAGATCATGACCTGAGCCAACGTCGATGTTTAACCAATTGAGCCACCCAGGCGCCCCATGAACTTCACTGTTTTAATTTGCAGTTCCTTGATGACATGTGATGTGGGACATCTTTTCATATGCTTATTTGCCATCTGTACATCTTCTTTGGTGGAGTGTCTGTTAAGGCCCTTGGTTCATTTTTAAATTGGGTTATTTTCTTCTTACTGAGTTTTAGGTGTTCTTTATATATCTTGGATTGCAGTCTTTTATCAGATGTGTTTTTGGCAAATATTTTCTCTCACCCTGTGGCTTGACTTCTCCTTTCTTGACACTGTCTTTCACAGAGCAGAAGGTTTTAATTTTAATGAAGTCCAACTTACAATTATTTCTTTCATGGATCATGTTCTTGGTGTTTTATTTAAAAAGGCATAACCAGGGGTACCTGGCTGGCTCAACAGGGAGAGCATGAGACTTGATCTCTGGGTTAAGTTTGAGCCCCACAATGGGCATAGAGAATACTTAAAAATAAAACTTTTTTTTTTTTTTTTAAGGCAGAACCATATCCAAAGTCTCTAAGTTTTCTCCTGTTTTATCTTGTGTAATTGTATAGTCTTGCATTTTATACTAGACCTGTGACCCATTTTGAGTTAATTTTGGTTAAGGGTGTAAGTCTATCTAATTTCATTTTTTTGGCATGTGGGTATTCAGTTGGTCCAGCATCATTTGTTGAAGGGACTATCTGTGTCCACTCTGTTGTCTTTGCTACTTTGTCAAAAATCACTTGACTACAGAGGCACCTGGGTGGCTCAGTCAGTTAAGTGTCTGACCTTGGCTCAGGTCATGATCTCGAGGTTCTTGAGTTTGAGACCTGCATCGGTCTTTGTGCTGACAGCTCGGAGCCTGGAGCCTACTTCAGATTCTGTGTCTTCTCTTTTTCTGCCCCTAACCCACTCGCACTCTGTCTCTCTCTCTCTCAAAAACAAACATTAAAAAAAAAAAACTTTAAAAGATAAAGTTGACTATAACTGTATATACGTATATAAATATATAAGTATATATAAACATACATACACATAAAAGTATTTATATACCTATATGTATACATACTAGGGTCTATTTTTGAGCTCTCTAATCTGTTTCATTGATCTATGTCTACTCTTTTGTTAATATCACACTACTCTGATTACTCTAGTTATTTAGTAAGTCTAAATGTTGGGTAGCATCAGTTCTCCAACTTTTTTCTTCTCCTCCAATATTCTGTTGGCTATTGTTAATTTCTGAATAAACTTCAAAATCAGTTTGTCAGTGTCCATGAAATGACTTGCTGGGATTTTGGGAGCTAAGGTTGGGAAGAACTGGCGTCTTGCTAATATTGAGTATTTCTATCTATGAACATGAAATTTCTCTCCATTTATTTAGTTCTTGATTTGTTTACCAGAATTTTCAACTTTTCCTCATATAGCCCTTACACATATTTTGTATATTAGACTAATATCCTGGAATCTCACTATAATCACCTGTTAGTTCCAGGAGTTTGTTTTTTCTTTTCAAATTTTCATTTAAATTCTAGTTAGTTAACATATAGTACAATACTGGTTTCAGTAGGATTCAGTGATTGATCACTTACATACAGCACCCAATACTCGTAATAAGTGCTTATTTGTATTTCTGTGGTATTGATTGTGCTCTCTCCTTTTTCTTCATGATTTTATTTATTTGGGTCCTTCCTCTTTTCTTTTTGATAAGTCTGGCTAGGGAGTTATAAAATTTATTAATTCTTTTGAAGACACAGCTCTTAGTTTCGTTGTTTGGTTCTACTGGCTTTTTTGTTTGTTTGTTTGTTTTTATATCATTTATTTCTGCTTTAATCTCTATTATTTCCCTTCGTCTGCTGGTTTTAGGCTTTATTTGCCGTTCCTTTTTCTAGCTCCTTTAGGCGTAAGATGAGGTTTTATATTTGAGACATTTCCTGCTTCTTGAGGTAAGCCTCCATTGTAATATACTTCCCCTTAGGACTGCTCAAAGGTTTTGGACTGTCGTGTTTTCATTTTCATTGCTTCCATGTACTTTATTTCCTCTATAATTTCCTGGTTAACTCATTCATTCTTTAAAGTAGTATGTTCTTTAACCTCCATGTATTTGTAGTCTTACAAATTTTCTTCTTGTGGTTGACTTCAAATTTCATAGCACTGTGCTCTGAAAATATGCATGGAATCGTCCCAATCTTTGAGCCCTCTCAGGGCTGATTTGCAATCCAGTATGCAATCTATTCCGGAGATGTTCCATGTGCACTCAAAAAGAATGTGTATTCTGCTGGTTTAGGATGAAATGATCTGAATATATCTGTTAAGTCCATCTAGTCCAGGGTGTTATTTAAAACCACTGTTTTCTTGTTGATTTTCCTCTTAGATGATCTGTCCATTGCTGTAAGAGGGGTGCTGAAGTCCCCTACTATAACTGTATTATTATCAATAACTTTATGTTTGTTATTAATTGATTTATATATTTGGGTGCTTCCAAGTTGGGGACATAAATATTTATAATTGTTAGATCTTGATGGATAGACCCTTTTAAGGAATTATGATATAATATCCTTCTTTGTCTCTTGTTACCGTCTTTGCTTTAAAATCTAGAGCTTGGGGGGCTCAGTCTGTTAAGTTTCCAACTTCGGCTCAGGTCACGATCTTGCAGTTCATAAGTTCGAGCTCCACATCGGGCTCTGTGCTGACTGTGTGGAGCCTGGAGCCTGCTTCAGACTCTGTGTTTTCCTCTTTCTAGAGAGAAAGACCCTCCCCTGCTCATGTTCTCTCTCTTTCTCTCTCTCAAAAACAAATAAAAACATTTTAAAAATTAAGAAAAAAAAGTATGGCTATTCTGGCTTTCTTTTGACATCCATTAGCATGCTAGATGGTTCTCGATCCCCTCAACTTTTTTTTAAAAATTAGTTTCTTATGTTTGTTTATTTTTGAGAGGGAGAGAGACAAAGTGCAAGCAGGGAAGAGGCAGAGAGAGAGGGGGACACAGAATCCAAAGCAAGGTCCAGGCTCCGAGCTGTCAGCACAGAGCCCAAGGCAGGGCTTGAACCCATGAACTGTGACATCATGACCTGGGCTGAAGTCAGGCACTCAACTGCTTGAGCCACCCAGGTGCCTCTCCCCTCAGCTTTCAATCTGCAGGTGTGTTTAGGTCTAAAATGAGTCTTTTGTAGCCACCATATAGATGGATCTTGTTTTTTAATCCATTCTGTTACTTGGTCTTTTGATTGGAGCATTTAGTCCATTTACATTCGGAGTGATTCCTGAAAGATATGAATTTAGTGCCATTGCATTACCTGTAAAGCTGGTTTTCTGGTGATGTTCTCTGTTTCTTTCTAGTCTTTATTGCTGTTGGTCTTTTTTTTCCACAAAGAGTCTCCTTTAATATTTCTTGCAGGGTTGGTTTAGTAGTCATGAACTCCTTCAGTTTGTGTTTGTCTGAGAAACTCTTAATCTCTCCTTCCATTCTGAATGACAGCTTTGCTGGATAAAGTATTCTTGCCTGCATATTTTTTCTATTCAGCACGTTGAATATATCCTGCCATTCCCTCTGGCCTGCCAAATTTCTGTGGACAGATCTGCTGCAAACATGATCTATCTTCTCTTGTAGATTAAGAGCAAACCATCATCCCTCTTGTGTCTGGGCTTCTATCGGATTCCTGCCTTCACCCTGTCTGTGTCCAAGCTGTTTTAGATCAGGTGTGTGGCTGAGTTTCTAAACTCCAAGTATTAGAGACTTGAGTAGCACAGCCCTGGCTGATCTTCTGGGGGCGGGTCTCACTGCGCTTTTGCCATCCCATTCCAGGAAAGTAGTTGCACAACCATGCAGCAGCTCGAAGGTTATAGCAAAGGAGAGCAGAAAGCCGACACCAAGACTCACTGCCCTCAGTTGGTGTCTCCGCTCCTATGCCTGGGAACAGTGCAGCACGTTGGTGCCATGCTTTATTCTGTCTCCAGAGAGCCCTCACTGCCACTCCCAAACATACTACAAGCAGGGGCACTGTTTCTCCCCATGTGACCCAGGGGATCCTTAGGCCATGCTGTCCGCTCCCAGGTCTCTACCCTCCTTCCCCACAGGTGCACCACTAAGAATGGCACAACCCCAATGGTGGAGGACTTCTAAGACTTCAGATTTTGTGTTCACTGCTTATAATACCTTATGGTAGTCTCCAGAAGCAGGGCTCTCTCCCCTCCAGAGCACTTGTGGCACCTGTGGTTCTTATCTCCCCCAAATCAATTCTCTGAAGCTCCTACCTTCCAGGATTCTACTTGTAGACTTGTAGTTTTGTTCTCTCAGTCCTTAGATTGATTTCTTGGGTGTTCCGAATGATTAGACATATATCTAGATGTGTTCAAAGGATGAGACAAGTTTAGGATCCCCCTACTCCTCTGCCATCTTAACATCTCCCAGTTCCAGAAATTTTTGATTCTTTCAAAATTTCTACATAGACAACCATACCATCTGCAATTAAGACAGTTTTATGTCGTTTCCTAATCTAATACCTTTAAAAAAAAGTTTTTTTTTACCAAATTTCAGCCTTATTTAGGTGTAATTGGCATAAATTTTTAAGATTTTTTTAAGTAGGCTTCATGAACAGCAGAGCCCAACATAAGGCTTGAATTTAAGACCCTGAGATCAAGACCTGAGCTGATATTAAGAGTCAAACACTTAACCAACTGAGCTACCCAGGTACCCCCAAATTGTAAGATATTTAAAGTGTACACCATGGTGTTTTGATATATGTATACAGTGTGAATCAATCTGTACACCTTTTATTGCCTTATTGCATTAACAATGAGTTCCAGTACAATGTTGAGAAGGAGTGGTGAGATGAGACATCTTTGCGTCATATCTGATCTTAGTGGGAAAGCTTCAGATCTCTCACCATTAAGAACGTTAGCTGTAGGGGCACCAGGGTGGCTCAGTCAATTAAGCGTCTGACTATGGCTCAGGTCATGATCTCACAGTTAGTGAGTTTGAGCCCTGCATTGGGCTCTGTGCTGACAGCTCAAAGTCTGGAGCTGCTTCCAATTCTGTGTTTCCCTCTCTCGCTGCCCCTCCCCCATTTGTGCGTGCCTGTGTGTGTGTGTGTGTGTGCGCGCGCGCCCCCCCCCCCGCGCGCGCATGCTCTCTCTCTCTTAAAAATAAATAAACTTAAAAAAATTAGCTGTAGATTTTTTGTAAACTTTTTACCAAAGTGAGAATGTTCCCCTCTATTCCTAGTTTGCTGAGTCTTTATCATGAATGAGTGTTGGATTTTGTAAACTGTTTCTTCTACATTTGCTGATATGATCATGTGATTTTTTTTTAGCCCGTTCATATCCCAGATTGCAGGAACTGATTTTTTAATGCTGAAGCAGCCTTACATACCTGAGATAAATTGCACTTGCTTGTTATATGTAATTCTTTTTACACATTTGTGGATTTGACTTAATATTTTGCTAAGGATTTTGGCATTTATGTTCATAAGAGATACGGGTGTCAAGTTTTATTTTCTTGTAACCCTTTGGTTTTGGGTATTGCTGGCTTCACAGAGCCGAAGTTAAGAAGTATTTCCTCTGCTTCTATCCCCTGAGGTTGTAGAGAATTGGTATAATTTTTCCCTTAAATGTTCGGTACAATTCACTAGTGAACCCACGTGGGCCTGGGGCTTGCTGTTTTGGAGAGTTATGAATTATTGATTCAGTATCTTTAACAGATATAGATTTATGCAAACTTGTATCTTTGTATGTATCTTGATAAATTGTGCCTTTAAAGGAATTGGTCCATCTCATCTAGGTTATCAAATTTGTAGGCACAGAGTTGTTGACAGTATTCCTTTGAAATCCTTTCAGTTTCCATGGAATCTGTAGTGATGTCCTCTGTTTTTTGACATTATTAATTTGTACTCTCTTCTTTCTTAGTTAACTTGACTAGAGATCTGCTGATTTTATTGATCTTTTCAAAGAATTGGCTTTTAGTTTTGTTGATTTTTATTACTGATTTCCTGGTTTTAATTTCATTGATTTCACTCCTAATTTTTACTTTTCTTTTCTTCTACTTACTTTGGACTTAATTTCCTCTTTCTTTTCTAGCTTTCTAAGGTATAAACTTATTGAATTTAGATCTTTCTTCTTTTCTAAAATATGAATTCAGTGCTATAAATTTAACTCTAAGCACTGCTTTGCTGTTTCCCACAAATTTTGATTAAGTTGTACTTTCATTTTCATTAAGTTCAAAACATTTTAAAATTTGAGATTTCTTCTTTGACTCCTATGTTTAGAAGGGTATTGCTTAATTTCATGTATTTTATGATTTTCTAGTTACCTTTCTGTGATTGGTTCCTAGTTTAATTCCATTATGGTCTGAGAACACACATTATGCCCATTTTTAAATTTGTTAAAGTGTGTTTCACGTCCTGGAATATAGTTTATCTTGGTGAACGCTCCACATGAGCTTGACAAAACATTAAATTTCCTGTTTTGGGTGGAATCTATATGTCCATTATATCTAGCTGATTAAAGACGTTGTTCAGTTCAAGTATGTCCTTACTGATTGTCTATCTGCTCAAACATTGTCATTTCTCAGATGTACCCATCTGAGAGAGGAGTATGGACGTCTCCAAGTATGATAGTGAATTTGTCTATTTCTCTTTGTAAGTCTATCACTTTCGTATCATGTAGTTTGATGCTCTGTTGTTAGATGCATACACATTAAAAATGGTTATGTCTTCTTGGAGAACTGACTTCTTTACCATTATGTAATCCTCTTCTTTATCCCTAATAGCTTTCTTTAAGTCTGCTATATACAGATATATTTAAACAGATATACACATATATTTAGAATGAATTTCTTGCAGAAAACATAGAGTTGGATCTTATTTTTTCATCCACTCTGACGATGTCCTTTAACTGGTACATTTAGACCAATGACATTCAACGTAGTCATTAATATAGATGGATTACTATCTATTACGTTTGTTACTGTTTTCTATTTGTTGCCCTTGTTCTCTGTTCCTATTTTTACCTTTCACTCTTTTCTGCCTCTAGCAGTTTTAACTGAATGTTTTACATGATTCTATTTTCTCTTTCTTAGCATATCAATTATAATTCTTTTTTTTTTTGCTGTTTTTACTAGCTGCCCCTAGAGTTTTCACTGTACATTTACAACCAATTCAAATCCACTTTCAAATAACATTACTTCACGAGTAGTGTATCTTATAATAACAAAATAATCCTAATTTCTTTATTCCAGTTCTTGAATCATTTGTATTAGTCATTTTGCTAATATGACTTATATATGTACTTATATACATATATATAGATATACACATAATTGATTGTTGGTATTATTTTGAAAAAAGTGCTATTATATTAAGAAAAAATTCAAAGTTCGTATTTTACCTTCATTTTTTCTTTATTTATTGTTCTTCCTTTCTTTATAAAGATCTGAATTTTGACTTTATTATTTTCCTTCTCTGTAATGAATTTCTTTTAATATTTTTTGTAAAGGAGGTCTACTGTCAGCAAGTTTTCTCAACTGCCGTTGGTCAATTTCTCCCTCAGTTTTGAAGGTAATCTCACATGGTACAGAATTCTACATTATGGGGTTTTTCACAGCATTTTAAATATTTCAGTTCACCCTCTTTTCCTTGTACGACTTCTGAGGAGAAAATTGGTGTAATTCTTATCTTTGTTCTTATTTGGGTAAGGTATCTTTAACTCTGTTCTTTTTCAGGATTTTTTTCTTTTGTCTTTGATTTTTTTGTGATTTGAAAGTGATATGATAAAATGTAAGTTTTCCTGGACATTTTATCCTGCTCGGTGTTCTATGGATATCTGGATATCTGGTTTGGTGTCTGACAGAAATTTGGTAGAAATTCTGTCATTATTGTTTCAAATGTTTCTTCTGTTCTTTTTTCTTCTCTATGAGATAATCCCATTAACCCATGTTGCGCTTTTTCTAGTTGTTCCACAGTTCTTGGATATTGTGTTCTGTTTTTCTATAGTTTATGTTCTCTTTAATTTTTGGTTTTCATGGGTTCTATTGTCATATACTCTAACTCAGAGATTCTTTCCCCAGACATGTCGAGTCTAATAAACTCATCAGAGATATTCTTCGTTTCTGTAACAGTGGATTTTGTTTTATCTGTATCATTTTTTTTTACTGTTTTTTCATATGATTTGCATGATTCTGCTTACATTGCTTGGCTATTTTTGTGTGTGGTCTACTTTAACCATTAGAGCCTTTAGCATATTAATTAATCATAGTTATTGTAAGTTCCTATTCCATGAAGAACACAGCATGTTAAAAATATCAAATGGGAAAATGTGCATGACATAAAACTGGGATGCTATGTTAAAAAATTTCAACATCTCTGCTATGTCTGGTTCTGATGCTTGCTTTTATCTCTTGAAATTATATATATATTTTTTGCTTTTTGTTATGCCTTTTCATTTTTTCTTGAATAATTTATTGGGATAAAAGGAACCGCTATAAAGAGACCTTTAGTGATATAATGGTGAGATATGGGGGGAGGGGAGGCATTGTACAATCTCATGATTATGTCCCAGTCTTTTAGTGAGCCATTGCCTATGGACTATGAACTTCATAACAACTTTTCAGGTTTTTTGTTTGTTTGTTTGTTTGTTTGTTTTCCCTACTGCCTTAGGTAGGACAGGATGGCTAGAGTTGGTTGGAGTCGGCACTGCTCCTCCTCTACGAGGAAGGGTAGAGCTTGCTATAGTTGGGTATTTCTTTTACCCAGCCAGTTAGGGTCTGATAATACCTCAGCAGTTTAGGTTTTGATTAAGTCGTTTCCTCTGAGGGCAAGAACAGAGTGATCTGGTGTATTTCAAGTGGTTCCTTTTCTCCTCCCCTTGCCAGAAGTCCAAGGAGAGTTTTCTTTGATATTTACTTTGGGAATCTGGTCTAGTTCCTGAAGGTGAATCTCACAATATTGTGGTGGCCCTCCTATGAATGGGTCTCACTGGAGTTTTTAAGTCTCAGAATCGTCCACACTGAGCCTCCGGGAATTCATCAATTACAGTTCAGGTTTTCCTACCCAGGCAATGGTTCCTGCGGTGCTTTCAGCTTCTGATTCTCCACTCCTATAAGCCACAGCTAACTGTATTTTCCTATCTAGTCTCTCCAATCTTGGGGAGAGAGTTTGCTTTGTGTCTTCCTCTCTCTTATGAATTCAAGAAGAGCTGCTGATTTTTCAGTCGGTTCAGGGTTTTACTTGTTGTTAGGATGGAGTAGGGACTTCCAAGCTCCTTACGTGTGTAACCAGAAAGTGGAACCACTATTCCTTGATCTTTAAGAGGAACATATGGGGGCGCCTGGGTGGCTCAGTTGGTTAAGCGGCCAACTTTGGCTCAGGTCATGATCTCACGGTCTGTGAGTTCGAGCCCTGCGTTGGGCTCTGTGCTGACGGCTCAGAGCCTGGAGCCTCCTTCAGATTCTGTATCTCCCTCTCTCTGTGCCCCTCCCCTGCTCATACTCTGTCTCTATGTCTCTCAAAAAAAAAAAAAAATTAAAAAAAAAAAAAAGAGGAACATATGGTCCCATTCTTAAGGATTAAGGGCCTGTATCACTAACTTTTTTCATAAATTAAGGTAATTTATTTATCTGCATGAATTGATGGAATACTAAGCTAAAAATACTTTTTGGGGGGGTGCCTGGGTGGCTCAGTCGGTTAGATGTCTGACTTCTACTCAGGTCATCATCTCCCAATTTGTGGGTTTGAACCCCATATCAGGCTCTGTGCTGGCAGGCTGGAGCCTGGAGCTTGTTTCCGATTCTCTCTCTCTCTCTCTCTCTCTGTCCGTCCCCTACTCATACTTGCACATTCGCTCTCTCTCAAAAATAAACGTTAAAAAAAAATTAAAACTTTTTTTTTGTAAATTCAGGAAAAAAGAGAAATGTTCCCTTACTCCTACTTTAAAAATAACAATGGAATATTTAATAGCTGAATCTGTATTTTAAAATTTTATTTTATTCTTAAAAGCATTTTTAAATTTACCTTAAGTTTTGTTCATTTCTTTTCCACAACATTTTTCTGAACAAAATAAGTTAGAAATATTGCAAAAACAGTTCATGTGAATTTTGCTGGGAACAAAGCTTAAACTCTACACACTGTTTTGATATTAAGAAAATAGCCTTTTAAATAGGGTGTAAAAATTTCTATTCAGCACCTAAGAGTTGATTTTCTCACTTTGATTTAGGAGCAGTGTTGCAGTAGTATATTTAGGTCTTTATACACATTTTTCTTTCTTTAAAGAGAATAAATGCTAATAGTTTTTATGAGGTTTGGTTCCAAGCACAGATAAGACTAAACACTAACAGTTTATTTCTGAACATTATAAGAAAGAATTATTATAATTTAACTTTAAATTCTTTACTTCAACTTTTTAGATATAAATTTTCATATATCCAATTAATTTCATAATGCTATAATTTGTTTTATTTGCTTTATTCAGATTAAAGATTGTTAATAAGGCCTATTAAAATCCTGATATATAAGTTCATAAAAATAATTGTATTTTAGAAGTACTCTAGCAATTTGTAACACAAGGACTAATAGCAAATTGATGTACCAAGAAAACGTTTGGTTATCAACCTAAGGAAATAACATCTAAAACAAAAGAGTCACGTCAATATATGTATTTATAAAACTGTTAAAGGAAACCAAATATTCATTAAAATTGTACTTCAGGGGCACCTGGGTGGCTCAGTCGGTTAAGCGGCCGACTTCAGCTCGGGTCATGATCTCACAGTCTGTGGGTTCGAACCCCGCGTCAGGCTCTGTGCTGATGGCTCAGAGCCTGGAGCTTGCTTCGGATTCTATGTCTCCCTCTCTCTCTGCCCTTCTTCTGCTCATGCTCTGACTCTGTGTCTCTCAAAAATAAATAAACGTTAAAAAAATTTAAAAAAAAATCTTTAAAATTGTACTTCATATTTTCATTCACATCCTAAGACCCTAATATGAAAACACATGTTTAAAGCTTTCAATTGAAGAATATTTGAGATAAAGTTAATAAAAATAAAAACTGCCATAATAGACTTCCAAACAATAACCACTTTCCTGAGAAAAGCCTTTCAATAACTTGATCAAAATTGGCTGTATGCAAACAGAAAGTACTGATTTAATCTCTCTAAAAACTGAAAGTTTAATTTTTTAAAGTAGACGGTTCTCAGCTTTGAAGAGAATAATATTCAATCCACAACAAAATCAACAACTACCATCAACGTTTGTGTGCTATACTAAAGTTAAGAATTACAAACATTAACCATAAACGAAATATTCAAAGTATGTCACTATTATCATAACATTTACAATGACATAACAGAGGAAAATGTAGAATTTCTTCTGTATTGTCCTTGGTCCAAATGGCCATCTTGCTGTCAAGAGTGGCCGAGGCTACATGGTGAAAACTGAGATTCAATTCTTGGGTAGGAACAGGGTAAAGAAGCTAAGTAGTATAAGTGTGTGCATATGTATAATTTTTAAAAAATTATTATGATATACAAAAATATTGATAAGGTGTTTTTAAATAATTAAGTATATTTAATGGCTTTACCAAATCCTGAGAAAATGAAACAAGAATAGTGGAAAAAAATTTAGATAATTCCTAGGTGGGCTAGTAGTACAAAGCCAGTTAGGTGTATTGGGGGATTCTGGAAGAAATACAGTTACCATTTCTTATGATTGAAATAGGTAGGTGACTGAAATGCAGAACAGTATCAATACGTGAAAAAGACTCAAAAGAGACCTAAACAATAGTATTCTGCATATAGTTCTGAACAGTTTAGTTTTCACAATATAAAATCCAGAAATAAATCCAGTATAAATTTGAAAATTCAGTGTGTGACAAAGGTCATATATAAAGACAGGATTATTTTAAGAAATGCTACCAGCACAGCTGGCTATCCTCTGAATGTAGCATAAACCTGGATCCTATAATCTTATTCTGTCGCACAAACTAATTTGAGTTTAATTAAACATTATCTGGAAAATCTAGGATATTTCATGATACAATCCAGGGAGAGGTTACGACTTTATTAAACTAAACTAGAAACCTAAAGTCATAAAAGAAATCACAGATCCATTTTAACATATGAATGTATCTTTGGCAAAAGAGACTAAATGGCAAGTCAAGAGACAGATCAGAGAGTTGAAAAAACCCCGTGAAGACAGGAGAGAGTGGTAATAGCTATCACAAATTGAAAAGAAAGGATAAATAATCAATATAAATAGGGATTTAGATAAGAGGTACTTTTGGTGAAAAAAATCCAGATGAATATGATGCTATTTTAAAAAATAAATGGTTAGGGGCGCCTGGGTGGCTCAGTCGGTTGGGAGGCCGACTTTAGCTCAGGTCATGATCTCGCAGTCTGTGAGTTCCAGCCCCGCGTCAGGCTCTGTGCTGACGGCTCAGAGCCTGGAGCCTGCTTCTGATTCTGTGTCTCCCTCTCTCTCTGCCCTTCCCCTGTTCACGCTGTGCCTCTATGTCTCTCAAAAATAAATAAACATTAAAAAAAATTTTTTTTAAATAAATGGTTAAAAAAAAACTCCGAGTAGTTCTGTGTGTGTATGGAGAAAAAGAGAGCGCGTGTGCACGTGTGTGTGCATGTGTATTTTTGTGTTATAGAACTATTATTTTAAGACTGTGTGACCATGCAGAAAAAAGTGCAGAAAGATACTGATTTTGCAAGGATATCTGTACAGTGGTAAATAGCGGCAAGAGAGACAAATTATGAAGGAAAAGGGAAAAAAGCTAAATAAAAGGCTGATACTAAAATAGCTATTATGAATAATCACATACCTATATTGTTATAATATCATACACATGAAGAAAAATAAGAAGAGTACAGTAACCAAACATGCTAGAGGGAATATCTAAGGAATTTCTATCAGTATTTGGATGTTCTTCCACTTATAGTCTCATCGAATGTAATCTGAAGTGGCCATGGAGGCCAATTATTATCATTCTGATGTGTGTGTATGTTTAGCTTGACTGTTATTAAAAGAACAGGGTCAGTTCAGTCTGGTCTCACAGTTTACTCCAGGGGTCAGAAAACTTTCTGTAAAAAAACAAATAGTAAATGTTCTAGGCTTTTTGGGCCATATTGTGTCTATCGCAACTAGTCAACTCTGCCACTGCTGGGTAAAAGCACTCACTCATAGGTTGTGATGGTTAATTTTAAGTGTTAACTTAGCTAATGCAGAGCATCAAGTTATTTAATTAAATGGTAATTTAGTCATTGCTGTGAAGATATTTTGTAAATGTGCTCAATATCTACAATGTGTTGATTGTAAGCCAAGGAGATCATCCTTGATAATATGATGGGCCCCATCTAATCAGCCTTGAGAGCAAAAACCGCTTTTCTGAAGAAGAAATTCTGCCTCAAGACTGCACTGTCCACTCCTATCTGAGTTTCCAGCTTTCTGGCCTGCCCTGCAAATTTCAATGTGAACAGTCCCTACAACTATGTTAGCCAATTCTCTAGACAGATAAATAAATAGTTCTGTTTCTCCGGCCAACTCTGACTAATATACAGACAATACATAAACATAGCCTGGCTGTGTTCCAATAAAACTATTTACAATAACAGACAGTGAACCAGATTTGGCCTGTGTACCATATTTTTCCAACCCCTAGTATTATTAATAATAAAAGCTGCTTTTATTAAAACTATGTCTCAGGCAGTGTGAGATGTGCTTCACATAGATTCCAAGTGCCTCACAAATTGGGAATTGCTCCTGATCAGCTCATGTATTCTGGAGGAGCTACATGAATAAGAATGATATTCCTAGAACTAACAAGTTCTAGACCATGATCTGAGGTATAAGAAAGTGTTTCTCAGAGAGGGTTTTAAGATGGTAGTCTCTTTGTTTTTATATTGTTTCATCTATTGGCTCTCGGGATTGAAAATTTTTGCAGCACAAATCAATCGAGTGTCTTGGATGTTTATTAAATGTGACACCTTTGAATAAAACTCGAATTTCTAAAATTCCATTCAATTACGGGAAAAATTAAAATTCACGAAACCACTAAATAAGGAGTTTATCATTTTTGGAATGAATGGAATTCTTTAAAGATTTCAAAGCAAAAGATGTTTAAGAAGGAAGAGTCCTCAATCTGTATACTATTATTAAATAATATTATATATTTAAAATTACTTATAACTTAATTTTTTTTGAAAGAGAGAGAAAGAGAGAGTGTGTGTGTATGTGTGTGTATGCATGCAGGGGAGGGGCAGACAGAGAGGGGGAGAGAGAGAATTCCAAGTAGACACCACACTGTCAGCGCAGAGTCCCACATGGGGCTCAAACTCACGAACTGTGAGATCATGACATGAGCCAAAGCAAGAGCCAGACGCTTAACTGACTGAGCCACCCAGGCGCCTACCTAAAATTACCTATAACTTTAAATAGTAGATCCTAAACTTGGTTGATGCCACAAGTTTCCCTTGTCCAGGGATTAGTAAGATTCCCATCTGAGAAGAAATTGGCATCCTTTGTTTTCAACTCAGGGACCTTTCTATAACCACTCTTTTCTCATCCCAGGTATTACCTCCTGTTACTCAAAAGCTTAAGAAATAATCTACATTTAAAATGATTTGACTTAGGGGCACCTGGGTGGCTCAATTGGTTAAGAGCATTGGGTTCTGCGCTGACAGTGTAGAGCCTGCTTGGGATTCTCTCTCTCCCTCTCTCTCTGTTTCTCCCTGACTTATATACTCTCTTTCTCTTTCTCAAAATAAATAAATAAACTTTCAAAATGCATTTAAAATTGATTTACAAAAAGCAAATATGACCACACCTTTTCGATACCACAAAGTTTATTCCAAGTGAAAAATATCTTTAAGACTGCTTTTACATAGAGAAGCTTCTTAGAAGGTTAGGTTGTGGGATGACAAACTTTGAAATTTTGTATCTGAAAGAGAATTCTCTAAGCTATCAGGTAGTTGAAGAACTATAAACTTAAGAGGAAAGGACTGTTGTGACCACGATCAAACTACAGACAAATTATTATAAATAATCTGTATATTTATACAATAATTATTAATAATTATTTATTCATTGTTAATTAATTATATATATAATAATATATATAAATTATAGAAGGGGAAAACTTAATAGTAGTATGGAAACTTATTTAAGTGGTGTGGGCAAGTGGTGAACCAAGATATTTAGATAAAAAAACATATGTCGGAGTTGGTCATAAGGATAAAACACTTACCAAAAGAAGGTTAATTAGGGGAATTTTGTACAAAAAAAAAAACAATTAAGGAGTCTAAATTGGTCAGAACAGTTGTGATTTCAAGTATTTTTCTGACAAATCATTTTGTACTGATTTTTAGATCAGAAAATATAGTCACCATTGTACCCATCTGTATCCACAATTCTATCAAATTGTCTTTAACATATGAAAATCTCAAAAAGGTTTTGAAAATGATAGTTACATGGAAACTCAGATCAGAAAACGTATTTTATTTTATTTATTTATTTATTTTAATCTTTTTTAACGTTTATTTAGTTTTGAGAGACATAGAGACAGAACGTGAGCAGGGGAAGGGCAGAGAGAGGGAGATACAGAAACTGAAGCAGGCTCCAGGCTCTGATGAGCCATGAGCACAGAGCCCGATGTGGGGCTCGAACTCACAGACCACGAGATCATGACCTGAGCTGAAGTCGGCCGCTTAGCCAACTGAGCCACCCAGGCGCCCCAGAAAACATACTTTAAAAAGGATGACAACTAACCATTCTTAAGGAATAAAAACATACTTACCAGAGGTCTTTATGCAATTACTAGCGTCAGTAAGAGAGTCTGGAAAGTATGTTTAGCACAGAAAATTGGTGCCACACTCACCTCTGCTGATATCATCAGTTCCGGGTGTGGATGAAGCCATAAACTGTCAAAATCTGATCCATTCTCGCCAGGTTTGGGGGTTCTGTAGAGAAGTTACTGCTATCAGGTCTGACTGCCATAGCTCAGGAAAATGCTGCAGTCATTCCTCTTAGCGTAGAATATACTTGAGAAGATGTTTAAGGGACCTATATAATATTAAGCCCCAGAAAGACAATATTAGCAGTGGTTTAGACATGGAATACAATAGCTAACAGTTATGAAATGCTTATTATGTTCCAGAAACTAATGTATTACCTCATTTAAAGTCTTCAACAGTTCTGTAGGGTATGGGTATTGTTATTAACCCCATTTTACAGGAAACAGGCTTAGCAAGGTTAAAGAATTCCTCAAGACAACAAAAGTAGTAAGAGAGAAACAGAGCTAGGATATGAACTCATGCAATCTGGTGCTTCAGGTGTGTGTATCCATAACCATATCCATAGTGGTATACTCAACAAGGCTGCAAAAAAAAATGTGTTTTCTAAAAACGGCAACTTAATTTCCTCTAATGTGTTCACTTAATCCCATACCAGATGCTTAACCTTTAACTCCTAACTCCTAATGTAGCTTAACATCCTAAAAAGCTACACAGGCATTTATATGCCAATTTTAAATAATAGACTTTGAATCTTTAAAACTTACAATATTTTACATTTTCTAATAGTGAATGAAGCATGGGCAGTCCGTTGGTCTCCCAGATTTGAAATGGGGATGAGAAGTGATAGTACATTCTCTTCAGATGAAATGACAAAGAAATACATACAAATCTCATACTTCATTTATTGGAATTATTTGAATACAATGCATTGCTTAAAACCTAATAAAACAGTCACTTTAACAGATGCCGTTGAGTAAGCCTACAAGTTTCTGTAACTTATCTTTACCGTTAAAGAACTTTAACGTTTGATACATCATTCAAAATATGTACGATATCACCTGAATCCACGTAATGTAATATAAATCCACATCAATTGTAGTTTTCCCTAATATACTTTTTTATTTTTTACTAATCATTTACATATTAAGCTTACCACATTTACAGGGTTTTTAATGTTTCGCCTAATTTTTACAAGACCATTTACCTTAAAATTTTCCTCCAAGTGAATTTTTACTGCAAAATCTGTAGCTACACTATCAAATATCAGTATCACGATTTTAAAAGACATGACTGTAAAAGTACACCACCACCAAGACTGAATGACCACCAGCAAGAATCGGTCCTGGACAAATTGGCTCCAACACTGAAAGGTGAGGCTCTCAGGCCACCGGCAGGACGGGCAGGGGGTGGGAGGAGGGGAGGTCGGAAGAGGCAGTGCTTGATTCAAGTCAATAAACATTCACTGCACCACTTACCAAGCACCAAAAAAAAAAAAAAAAAAAAAAAAAGGAGCTAGGCGATATTTCCACCAGTGGGCCCAGCGGGCTTGCGGGAGGGGGCAAGGGCCGATGGCGTGGACTCGGGCGCTGGGGAACGGCGACGCTGAATCAGAGCCTCTTGCCAAGTAGGCAAGGCGGCCAACCAGGACCGGGCCTCCAGAACCCCTCTCCCGGCGTCCGCACCCTCGCCGGCCCAGCCGCCAGCCCGCCGGTCGACCAGCCGCAGCTGCTTACCGGTGGCGCCTCGCTGCCTCCCTGGGGGCAGCCCTTCAACGGTTGCCGCAGTCAGAGCACCACCCCGCGGTAGGGTACGTCGAGCCCTCCCGCAGCTCTCGGGTTCCCCGCAGCGCCGCCCCTCTCGCGAGATGTCGGTGGAGTCCGTGAAGTGGGGTTAGGAGAAGGGAGGGGCTTTTAACGGTGGCGGCTGGTTTTGCGCCGGATCCGGGAGAGGGGCGGTCGCCATTGTGCTTCTCTGCGGACTGCTTTGGCTCAGTTAGAGGCCTAGAACTCCGAGGAGGAAGGCGGTGGTGCGATCGTTGCGAGAGGGACACGCCCTGTTCATTGCCAGCTCGGGAGCAGGGGTAATAAGCTGCGGCGCTCGGGCTTTTCTTTCTCTGGGAGTTGGTTCTAACCTAGGCCGCGTGGGGGAGGGGAGAAAACGAAGTACAGGCCTGGGGACGCGGAGGCTGCTTCTTCCGTCCTTACATGGGGCGGAGGAGCGTGATGCAGGACCGCGAGTACGAAGGGCGGCCAGGCGCAGGCCACTGCCGATGGCCTTTCATTTCGTGGTGGAGTTTGTGACGGGTGGAGGGGCAGATTGTACGTCTTCATTATGGACGTGTTGTTGGCAAGGGCTGGGGGTTTCGGCCCTGCTTTGGCCTTTGGCGGCCTCCTCTGGGATCGGGGTAAGGAGGGTCCTCCAGAGCCCTGCGGGCCGGGCGAGTCACGAGTGAAGTATTCAAGGAGCGCGGTGTGGAAGGCGGGGAAGTTTGGGGCTCTGCCAACCCGGCCCCGAATTGAAGAGACTTTGCTAGCTCCTTAAGTTGCGGTGACTCTTTGCTCATTGATCGCCCCATTTTTTGAATATCGTGATACTTTGGGAGTTGCTTTGTATTGTGATAAATTATATGTTCTTCGAGTTAAAATAGTAGATGGTATGTATAAAAAACGAACCTGTTGGTGGAAGAAGTAAAAATATGGAAGGCACCATTTGTAGAATATTCCCTCATTTTGATGGAACTGCGTAGTGAAGACAAACATGTACTACAAACACGCACCTTAAAATAGTACAATTATTTTTCTCCCTACGTACACTTGTAGACAGTAATATACGGGGGAAATCTACCCTGGTAGTGGATTCGTTACTAGTATCGTTTGGCACTATTGAGAGTAAATGTGTCAAAGTGAAATTGAATTTAGTAAGATTTGTTTTTTTTTTTTTGTAGGACTCTTAATTTTTTTTTAAATTTAAACCTCCCCTTACCTCCTTTCTGTTTAAAACTAAGAGGTAAGGTTAAAAATGAATTTTTGTTTTAAAAACCAAACAGTATATTGTTAAGGCAGACACAAAGTATAACTAGATTTTTTTCGCGGGGGTAAACATTTTGTTTCAGAAATGAGGTCAGTATTTCCTTTACAGGTCTACAGCCTTTTGTGAAACAGACCTGGATTTGAGTCTTAATTTTGCCGTACATTTTGCCTCAGATTTCTTTAGAAACAGCAGTTTTCCTAGAGTCGATGTGAGGATTAAAGAATGGGGTAGCCTGTAGTAGTCAGCACCTAGGGGACACAGTACTCTCAAAGTGAATTTTTAATGAATATATACAATTGGAATTGATACTTCAAGTCCAGGTTTTTATATTCTGGTCAGAATAACTTTAAAATACTACTCTGCTTGTAATATCTCCTCCCCTGTAATCTGTATTTATATAAATTCTGTACTACAAATGTTTATAGATAAGAACTTTTTGCAACTTTTCCTTTGCTTTAAATTATGCCTCCCATGTCAGCCTGTGAATATGCGTAGTCTTGGTATTTTTTAAAGTTGCATCCAGGGTCTGATGCCTTGAATAAGAATGATTAAAAATTCCTACACAGGCAAGAGTGCTTATTTTCCAAGATAAAGCACAAAGATTTCCTTATATAGACACGCTTATATGTTGTACATGAAGATGTCAGATAATCAAATGAGACGTCATCCATGACTTGCATGCAGCCAGTCTTTAATGAGCTCCATATCTATTTCATACAACTCTTCATCTGGCATATGTTCAAGAGTTGCCCACATTTTAATATCACGTTTTGGGAAAATGGTAGTGCAAAATTATCAAATTACATAAAACACTTTTTAATAATTTTTATTTGTTATATTCTGACTACTAGACTAGGGCTTCACATTACAAGAACAAGCTGGACACCTCATCCGCCCTACACAACTCATAGTTTAGTCCTGAGACTAATGTATAAACAACTACTGCTATTATCTTGGTGTAAGTACATAGTAGTACTGTGGGAGGACCGAGGAGGGGTGTTTAATCTTTGCGGAAATATGAAGACTAGGAGTTTGATAAGGAAACTGCACAGTCATGGTATCATGTTTTGTTTTAGGAATGGACAGTTTGTTCCCATAGCTGCAACAAATTGAATGGAAAATGACATGCAAAACCTCTACTGTTTCAGAAAGTGCTCTATGCTGTTGGGAATGGAGAACTGTTGTATCTCTAAGCCCAGTAACAGTGATTTTTAGATTACTGACAACATCTTTCTGTTACTGCAGATAATTGTCAGTAATAAAGAACAGTGGGGGAAATGCGTAAGTGGAAGGTAGAGTGAAATGTTTGCGTCAAACCTTATTTTTAACCAGCAAATTAAACTTAACTAGTGAACCGTTTAACTCCTAAATAACAGAATTAACAACTGATCCCATTAGGATTACAATGTAAAACAGGTAAAATTTTGAATTACTTGTAAGATCTATTGAATTCATTAAAGCAGAATTCTGTTATAGTGAAATAATTTATCTCCTCACAAATCATTTTATAGAAATTCCGTCTTTAAAAAGTTGCTGATAGTAAGATGAAACCAAGAGCAAGGGATAAAATTATAATTTGAGAGTTGGCTAGCGTTTAATTTTCATTGATCTTAACTTTTCTATTCTAGGCTGAACTCATGTGACCAAAGCTGGTTTTTCTTGCTCTCAAATATATTTCTCTGCTGCTCTACCAGTTAGACTACATAAGTTGAATACCTGGTTTTGAAATCACCTACTGCTCTCCACCCAGTTTTGTCAACAGCTTTAACAGAGGGCAGCTTTTGAACCTTAAAAGCTAGGTTCTCATCTTTCTATTGCACTTCAGTGTAATGTATTTCTCACTTTCCAGAAAAGAAACCCAAAATGGTGGCCACTCCAAAGATTGAAACTTGACATTTACAAATTAATTTTTTTTAATATTTATTTTTGAGAGAGATATGGAGTATGAGTAGGGGAGGGGCAGAGAGAGGGAGACACAGAATCTGAAGCAGGCTCCAGGCTCTGAGCTGTCAGCACAGAGCGTGATGTGGGACTCCAACCCACAAACCATGAGATGATTACCTGTGTTGAAGTTGGTTGCTAAATTGACCGAGCCACCCAGGTACGCCAGCAGGTTAAATATATGCTTTAAAGGAAAACAGATTATCTCATAAAGTAGTATACAGACTTAATAATCATTTTCTTGTGAAAATGTTAAACCTTTGTCTGATTATTTTTTAAGATGTGGGTATGTTTGTGTTTTAAGTATCTGTCAGCTACAAACCCAGAGGCAATTTTTTTTAAGACCCCAAAGAGTTCTGTGCTTTCTTATGTGAGCACCCATAGCTTCACATTTTCCATGTTCACTAGAACTCATAAAACACTAGGATTTCCCACTTAAAAAAAAATTTTTTTTCCCTCTGAAGAAGATAGGTTAAACAAAAGGCTATACCAAGTAGATGTAAATAATGGAATTAAAACTATGCAATTCTGTGAGACTACTGGCTATTGAAATACATTGGTATTTTTTGTGATAACTTTGAACTTCATGCCATGAATTTATTGTGCAGTAATATTGTGCTCTGGATAATTCACTAATTGCCACTCCCCTAGATATTTAAGACAAATTCTAAATTAGACCCTGAAATAGAGTCAGATTTTTCATAGAAACTGGGTACATAATAATTGTAGCAAAATAGAAATTAGGATGAATTGTGAGGCTTTACTCTATTGCTGCATAGCAAACGACCTCAAAACCTAGTGGATTAAAACTACTGTTTACTATTTTACAGCCCTGTGTGCCTGTCAGGCAGTTCTGGTTTTGCCAGGGTTCACTCACATACCAGTTTTTAGCTATAGGATTTCTCAGACTGTGAGGTCCAAGATGGTGTCACTCACATGTCTGACCGTTGGTATCAGTTAACATGTAGGCTTTGCTCCATGTGGTGATCTTATGACGTGGGGGTCTCAAGACAGCATTCCAAGAGAGTGAAAGTGGAAGTTGTAAGACTTAACAGCTTTGCAAATCAAACGATATCACTTAGGCTGCATTCTCTTAGTCAAAGTAAATCTCACGAAGACTAGCACATATCCAAGGGGTGCGGAAAAGAAGAGTCTACCTCTTCTGGGCACACAGGCAACCTCATAATGCAAAGAGGTGTGCATACTTGGAGGGATCTGGAGCCATGTTTTGTAATTCCCCAGGTTGCTTAGAACAGTTGAAGAATAGGCACTCTTGAAGATGTGTGATTGGGATTTGCTTTAAAATAGAGAATGGTGGGGTGCCTGGCTGACTGAGTCCTGGAGCGTGGGGCTGTTGATCTTGGGATTATGAGTTAAAGCCCCATGTTGGGTATAGAGATCACTTAAAAATAAAATCTTAAAAAATAAAGGATGGTAAAATAGACTATAAGGTCAGATGTTGATAATTACTGGAGACTGTTGATTGATATGCGGAGGTTTATTGTCTCTAGTGTATGTTTGAAATTTTTTATGATAATTTTTTAAAAATATACTCAGGTGTTCTAAACGTTTCGTGGAGTGATTTTAATGTTCTACTTAGTATTTACTAGAATACTACTTTAGTGATTAAAATTTTTAATTTTCTTTTGTGATGTGTAGATACTAAAGAGGGTAGACCAGTAGTGCTGCAATTTAGGGAATTATTCTTAGGAGTTCTCTAGAGTTTATTATTTTATTAAAAAAAACATGTCTTCACTTTTAAGTAATTGCTTCCCTTAATTACAAAAAGAAGAGCAAGTACATTAAAGAAATTTAGAAAACTAAATATAAAGAAAATAAAACCCAATCAGAGATAACAGAAAAAATGTTAATAATTCTTGTTTTTCTCAGTATTTGTGTACATATTCCAGTGGGTGAGGTATATTTCTTTATCCTTTAGCAATTATCCCCTTGTAGTAAATCTGCATGATTTTAAAAGTCTTACTGTGTGTTAAAAACAAATTTCAAGTAATGAAATAGCCAACAGAATGTCTACTAAGCTGTATGAAAATCTTTTAATGGTGATGTCATTGCTTAATAATAGCAAGTATTTGCTGAATACATACTGTGTTCCAGCAGAGTTCACAATATACCTTTGAAGTTACCCCGTTTTGTAGGTGAAGAAATTAAACATGAAAGAAACTAAGCTTAGAGTCACACCAAGTAAAGGACAGACCTTATAGCTTGGATTCTTAACTGTCATTTCTTCTTTTTAATGTTTATTTTTTGTGAGAGAGCCAGTTGAGAGAGGCAGAGAGAGTGAGACAGAATCCAGAGCAGTTTGTCAGCACAAAACCAAATGTGGGGCTCGAACTCACAATCCATGGGATCATGACCTGAGCTGAAATTAAGAGTCAGATGCTTAACCAACAGAGCCATACAGAGGCCCCTTAACTATCATATTTCTCCAAATACTTAGAAATTGACTCTTCTAAAAATTGAGCAATGCATAATTTATTGTGCCTCGCCTCAGTTTCCTATTTTTTCTATCTTAATTAATATCTTAATGTCTTAAAGAAAGAGTCGTAGGTGTGGGCTATACTTTGTTAATATAGATCGGGCTGGGGCCTTTTTGTTAGTCTGGTTATTTGATTTTTGACTACTCGGTGATTCTTGACAGATTCTGAACAGGACTGTTAACAGTGCTGTTTAAGAGATCCCTTTATAGGCAGAATCAGTGAAAAACTTTATATGCTCTCATTTCTCTGGTCTTAGGAATTAGTAAGTTTTCCAACTTTGGTAACCAAAAATCCAAGCCCTGCTTGGTAAACAGTTTGTGGTAGTGCTCAAAGAAAGTGTTACTGTTAAGTAGGGTAATAGGTAGAACTCCTTTGGTCTTAAAGTGTTCTTGTATACTGCCCGAAGCCTTTCAATTTACATTTTCATAGTGCCCCAAATTCTACTAATTAGATATAATCATTGGAAGGAAGCACTTAGGTTTACCATATAGAAGGTACAGTGAAATCAGAAGGCAAGAAGGTAGCCTGTGTGTATAAGGAAAAGCAAATAGATCAGCGTATAAGTGATTTAAAATCTCTTATCACCCTGGGTTGCTGTCCTGTATTTTCAAAACTATTTGCAACATGCTTCTAGATCACTTGCATATACCTCAGGCTTGTTTGAAACTCATCATGTGTTTTTTTTGTCTACCACTCCCAGCTCCCTGCCAGAAAGAAAATAAAATTTGTTTTTCATCATTCTAAATAATCTCCCCCCCCCCCCATAGAATTCTTTTCTATTTGATGTGTTGAATATGCCTTCTATCTATTTACTTTCGGACCCTGTTTAATTTGCCTTGGAGCCAGTGTGTTTCTTTCTGATAACTTGTCCTTAATTGGGGACAAACTTGGTGGAGGGGTGGTGTTTGTTTTTAGCTGATGGTATTTCAGAATCTTTAGTATCTCCCAAGCCTGTAGTCTATAGCATTAGATTGTTCTTCCTTATTCCACAAAGGTAGTAAAATTAATTACTAATTTTCAGTGTTATAAGAAATGCAGGAAGATGTTTATGAATTTATTATTAAGACTAGACAAAACTAAAGTTTTGTTAGACTACTAATTGTTTCATCTTTGGAAGTTCTGTTTATCAGGAACATAGTTTATGGGGTCCTAAGAGAGAAAAATAATATACAAGTTGCTGGTGGTAAAAGCTTCAAAACCATTATTATTTTTTTTATGTTTATTTTTGAGAGAGAGAGAAAGTGTGCATGCAAGGGAGGGGCAGAGAGAGAGGGAGATCCAGAATCTGCAGCAGAGTACAGACTCTGAGCTATCAGCACAGACCCTGATGTGGGGCTTGAACCCACAAACCACGAGATCATGACCTGAGCTGAAGTCAGACACTTAACCAACTGAGCCACCCAGGCACCTGGAAAATCATTGTCTTGTTGAAGTACAAACTCTTGAGCAGAGGTCACAAGGTTGCCTTTACAATATGGATATAAAATATTTTATGAATTCATTCCCTTTAGAGCCCCTTCTATTCATCTCTCCCCTTCCACACCATCCCTTTCACTCTGGCACTCAGATCATTTTCTATTTTCCAGTTCTTCAACGTGCTTTAGTGTTTGTTTGCCTTCTCCTTTTTCTATTTTTATTCTTCAAAGGTCAGGTCAGACATTCCCTTCTCTGAAGTCTTTCTCATCTGGAATTTTTGGTTACTCCCAATCAATGCTCCCGTGGCATCTTCAGATTTTTGTTGTTTTTAACTATAGTTTTCAGTTTGGTGTATTGATGTAATTTCTAGTTATTCTAGTTGATATTTGCTGGACTTCCTAACTCTGATCCTGTGTCACTTTTGAAACAGTTTCAGTCAGTATGTCTTCAATTTTTTCCTCCATTCTGATCCTTCTGTAATTCCACCTAAATGTACGGTAGACTTTCTTAGTCTTATTTCAGTGTCTCTGAAGCCCTCTATTCTATATTTACCATCATCTGTTTTTCTGTGCTTCACGCTTGGTAACTTTCTTCTAGCCTATTTTCCAGTTCCCTAGGTTTTAGTTTTGCTTAATTTACTGCTAAATGCATCAGTTTTCCACTTTGCAAACATTGGAGCCATATTCATCTGGTTCTGCCCAACTCTCTTATCTCCTAGCAGTGGGTTCTTTTTCCCTTGTATTTTTGTGTGTATTGTAATTGTTGTTTAAATGCCAAATGTTGTAAGTAAAAGAAGAGACTGAAATAAATAATATTTAAGCTTAGATGTGGACATTGGGCATTTTCCACTTTTGTCACTTTTGTCAGACAGTGTGATGGGTTGAGTTGGTTTAGTCTGTAGTTGGCTTAGTTTTGAGGTTTATTATCACTTTATTTACCCTCAGAGTTTCAGAGTATTCCAGTAGTTGACTGTCACTACATAGTGCTTAGTGTGAGGCTTTGGATACTAGAGGATTTAAATATTCTTCTCAGGCCTCAACTTCCTTCAGGCCCTGCACATCTGTAGCATTAAGGGGTCTCTCTCAGTTGTTACAACTCTCTCAGCAGTAAGCTACCTTTCTTTCTTATTTGGACCAAAGCTTGGGGCAAAAGGGAGTGTTCTTAGTTCTGATTAGAACTAAGAGTGTTCTTAGTTCCCTAATCTTAGGCAGGCTCTCTATGCCCCGTCCTCAGAAGTGGGGCTGCCCTAAGATTTCTATCCTTGCAGCCTTCTAGAGTCTACAGTGCATGCAGACCCCTGCCATCCTCCCCCACCCCACCCCACCCCACCCCACCCCACCACACCACACCACAAAAGCAACAGATCTCTGCCTTGTATTGATGGAGGATCTTGGGCAAGCAGGTTTCATAGCCCTTCCGCAGTAGCCACAGACCAAGGTCTTGTATTAGTTTAGAGTCTGTGCTGGAGGTGGGTTTCATACCCTTTACTAGCAATAGCCAGTCCCACCTTGTAGTCCTTCAGGATCTGGACCATGGATGATCTTCAAGTTTCTTTCTCTCTTCTTAAACATAGGCAGGTCCTGCATACTACAGAGAATGAGACTTTTGAGATATCATGTCTGTTGTCATTCTTTGTTTTGGCCCTCAGTGGAGGCCTGTGTAAATGACTTACCTTGTGTTGAGGCTCCCACAGTTACTAAAGTGTTTCACACTAACAAATATTTGTCTTTATGTATTTAAGAATTTGATAAATTTTTGCTGTTTGTCAGCCTTTTTGATGGCCACTTTTGTTTTATTTCTTCTTATGGAGGGGCTTACCGTGCTTTATAGTTCAAATCGTCTGTTTGCTTTGTAGCCTCAGTTCTGGTGGACTCAAGAAAAATGATTTTATAGATTATCTGGCTCATTCATGTTGAAATGATGGTCTCTTGTGGCTTTTCATGAAGCAGTGGGGTACACCTAAGCCCAATTTTATTTGATTTGTTTGACTTTTGACAATATTCAAGCAGAGGGACACCTGGGTGACTCAGTCGGTTAAGGGCCAGACTCTTGATTTCAGTTCAGGTCACGATCTCGCAGTTTGTGGTATTGAGCCCTGTGTCAGCCATATGCTGATAGCATGGAGCCTGCTTGGAATTCTCTCTCCATCCCCCGTCAAAATAAATAAACTTTATTTAAAAAGTATTCAAGCAGAGAAAAGTTGGGAGACTAGTAAAATTAATATCTGTATGACCATGCCTTGTGCATGTCCTGGGCTTTGATTTAAATTTTCAGGAATTTACAAATGCTCCCAGGGTAGAAGTAACTTTTGTATCTTCATATCTCTTAGAGTCCCATTTCCTCTTCATTGTTGACCTAGTAATTCCTTACTATCTTGTCAACTCTTCATTGCTCATAAGACTATGCTCTTTATATTTCAGTCTAACGTTTTTCATTGTTTTGAGGAAGGTTTGCTTTGAATAATCTGTTATAATAACTTGTGATTCTCTTCCATAGAATTCTGTATATTTCTGTTACTATATTTGTATTATATTGCAGTTATTTGTGTATTTTTATTCCATTCACTCCCTGTACCCCTTAAGTACGAGTTCAGGAGATTGATTTTACTATATTTTGAGAATATAGCACCTCATGTGGTATATTAAAAGTACTAAGTAACTTTTAAAAGTTAAACTGTAACTAGGAGTTTTGTTTTTTTGTTTTTTTTTGTTTTTTTAAGGTAGTAATTGGAAATTAACTGGAAACAGTAGGTTAGAGTTCTGGATGCTGGGCCAAAGAATTTACACTGTTCTTTTTAAAGTACTAGAAAAAACAGTTTGGTTAGAAATGGCGTATTAGTAGTAGAATGAAATACAAAGAAGAAGGTGTGTGGGTTAATGATGAATTTGCTTTAGACAGATCTTAATATGGTATTTTTAGGGGCGCCTGGGTAGCTCAGTCGATTAAGCGGCCGACTTCGGCTCAGGTCATGATCTCGCAGTCTGTGAGTTCGAGCCCCATGTCGGGCTCTGTGCTGACAGGTCAGATCCTGGAGCCTGCTTTGGATTCTGTGTCTCCCTCTCTCTCTCTGCCCTCCTCCTGCTCACGCTCTGTCTCTATGTCTCAAAAATAAATAAACGTCAAAAAAAATTTTTAAAAAAATGGTATTTTTAGAGACTATGTTGGTTTACCCAGAGTAGCCTTTCTATCCAAGTATAGTCTTGCTGAAAAACATTGTAAAATTCAATTTTAATTTGTTTGTATTCCAGTAGAAGTTGAGAGGTAACTTTTCATTTGCATTTAACTTGTGATTATGAGATCTTGATAATTTGCAGATAACATCAGGCACAGAAGTACAGAATTTTGCATGTCAGGTGATGACATGGAATTCTTTTAGACTTTTTATCTGAACTAAGAGAAGGTATAAGGAATTATTTTTGCCACAGAATAGATTTGAATTATGCTGTCTAAGGTAGAAAACACTTTTTAATCTAAAGATCTCTTAAAATGTTCAGCAGGTCATTGGAAAACATGAACATGGTTTGTTTGTTTTTTTTGAGAGACATAATGACAGAGCATGAGCAGGGGAAGGGCAGAGAGAGAGGGAGATACAGAATCTGAAGCAGGCTCCAGGCTCTGAGCTGTCAGCACAGAACCCGACGCGGGGCTCGAACTCAGACCGTGAGATCATGACCTGAGCCGAAGTCGGCTGCTTAACCAACTGAGCCACCCAGGTGCCCCTGAACATGTTTTAAAGAACTATTCAGAGAGTTTCTTAGGAAACCCAGCAGACTGAAATTATCTACAAAAAAATAGTCAATTTTTCTAGTTGCTAACAAGTCACAGGTTTAGGAGATGAACAGACTATATCATTTGTGGCGTTGGTATGAACACCTGTATTCCACTCATGTTGCTTATGTCAGTCTCTGTTAAAATGCCTCAAGGTGAGGGTACACTTAACAGGGTAAAATCACAACTAATTAGGTAAACTAGCAGTTAGATATCTGCTCCAGAGAATCTTTACCTAAGAGACCTCATTTCCAAAGTTGAAAAGTTTAATAAAGTAAAATTCTAAAATCGATCAAAAGATTTTTCCTTCTTTCTGCATTCAAACCAAGTCTAGAGAATGGAAAATCAGCCCCTTGCAGCTAGCAGTGCTTCAGCTTACTAGTCAAATATGTTGATAAGGAACATGAATACATAATTCAGGTAGACCCATGATGCCTAGGACTTGAATGGCACCTTAAAAGAGTATAAATTGTGTTGTGGAAGTTCATAGCAGTCATGAGTGCTGTATGCAACGTGAGTAGGAAGGTATTGCAGTTAGTTACATATCCCTTTTGCTCAAACCCATGGTCCTCTGTCCTGTCTGACTTCATTTATAAAACGAGTTCAGGGATGAAATTATCAAGAATTTGAATGTGTCAGCCTCAGACTTTCAGGGTCCTATACTCTGCATAGGTGTCGCACACCTTGGTGATGTGTTTATTACCAAACAGAAAGAGAGCTGTCTAACTCTGGAATCAAATCTAAAGAAATTTAGATTTAAAGACCATAATGTTAGAGAAACCTAAGAGACTATTAATATTGACCATTGAGGAAAGATTATACACATGAACTTTTTTGTACTGTACTCTTTTAGTCTCAGTTAAAGTATTAAGCTTCAAATACCTTTTTCTGATAGTCCATTCTTGCTTACACCTTTCTTTTATAGCACTTAAAACAATTTATGTGGTTTGCTTGTTTTCTCCCTATCTACAATGTCTTAGTCACTATCTCAGTGTTCACATTCAGTGTTATCTATCCTCTTACCTCATACCCTTGTTTAGTGTTAATTATTGTGTCTAGCACTCACTAAGTATCTAGGCTTGAAAAAATGCCTCCATAGTACTTTGTAGGTGGTCTGGTAGAAGTCTTTCAAGGACCTGCACATTTTATTTTCTTCTACATTTTTTTTTTTGTGCTTTTGACCTACAACTTACGCAACCAAGTTATGTAAGCTTTCTGGTGACACCTACATTGGCAGAATTCAATCAATTTATGTAGAGGAGTTGCCAAAAATAGTTTTATGCAGTATAAATTATATATCTCAAAGGGCTCTGCCTCTTTGCCTTCTCCCAAGAGGTTTCTTTTGAGCAGATTTCCTACTAGGTTAGTTTCATTCTGCAGGTAAGTCTGCAAGTAAGAATTGGTATAAAAACAAAGTAAACTATAAGGTATGATTAAGAAGCATAATTATTATTAAAGAACCATTTGCAGGCCTGTGTCTCTTGAAAAAAACTTTGTCGTATACTCATCACAAATATAGTCCCTCGTTTAGTATTTTTTTTAATGTTTATTTATTTTCAAGACGTAGAGACAGAGCGTGAGCAGGAGAAGGGCATAGAGAGAGGGAGACACAGAATCCGAAGCAGGCTCCAGGCTCCGAGCTGACAGAACAGAGCCCGACGCGAGGCTCGAACTCACAGACCGCGAGATCATGACCTGAGCCGAAGTCGGCCGCTTAACCGACTGTGCCACCCAGCACCCCCCTTGTTTAGTATTTTTAAGCCTTCTTAATAGGATGATAAATCTGGTATTCATTAAATCATTTATGGGTTTTCAAATGTCAGTATTTAACCACTGATATTCTTACTAATGTAAACCCTCTTTAAATGTCAAATTCATAATCCTTTCTTTTTAATAAAAAAATGTGTATAGCTATAACGTAAATGGTTTATAAAAAGCTGAAGGTAGAAGATTTGTTAGGTGACTATATGCTTTATCATCCAAATCAGGCCACTTTTAAGAGACAAACCAAGGACTATTAATAATTGTCTTAGGATAATGAGCATAAATTATGACTTTTCTGGCCATACCAGGCAAACCAGGAAATATGGTCATCCTACTTAAAAAGAAAGAAGTGTTTTGTCCCAACCTTCATTCCCAGTCTCTTTCCAAAGGCATTGACCCTCAACTTATTAGCTGTTCTAGGATTTACCTTCATATTTCTAAATAATGTGTTGACACCGTTTCATGATTTTTTAGTATTATGTGTATTTTTCTTATTCACCCTTGTCTTCCCCAGTCACCTTTATTCTACAGCATGTTTTTAGCAAAATTATTGATTCAGTAGCTTATGGTTACATTATTATAACTATGTATGTAATAAGTTTGCCTTTGCCAAGCATCCCCTTTCTTGAACAGTAGCTATTTTCCTAGCAGAAAACTAATTTGCCATTTGTTCTTTGTATTCAGCAGTTTTTTCCCCAATTTTATTTTCTTAAGTTATGTATGTATTTGGTGGGATTGGCGGGGGTGGGGGGGTCAGCAAAAAGGGAAAGGGGGAGAGAGAATCCCAAGCAGGCTCAGCGCTGTCAGCCCAGCTCCATCTTAGGAGCTATGAGATGACCTGAGCCAAAATCAAGAGTCAGACACTTAATTGACTGAGCCACCCAGGTGCCCCTCCCAATTTTATAATGGTCTCTGACACATGCCAAAATAGTTTCCATAGAATTCTCCCCACCCCCCAACCCCTTAGAACTTTGCTTTCATTATCTGGAATCCTGCTCCAGTCTGGATTAGCTGTTCCTTTACTTCCTTTATACCTTTGGAACTATTTCCTGTGTTCTGTGTCTGGAGTTTCCTTTACTTAGTGAAGTTTCCTAGGTTCCATGTCTGTTTCTTTCATTCTTTACACTATCATTTTTGTAGGACATATTTCATTTAGCTTCCTTTGATTTTTTTTTCTTGTTTTTTTGATCTTGTTTTAAAGATCTTGAATGTCTGAAAATGTGTCCTCTTCTCCACCTTACACTTAAGGTTGCTAGATTAGAATTCAAAGCTAAACATTTTTCTCAGTACTACAGTCAATTGCTTCATTGTCTTAAGAGTTTTTAAAGTTGTAATTAAGAAGCCAGTAGGGGGTCTTCCCTTCATTTCTCATCTTCTGAAATTTCAAGACGATAAATCGTGATTAGTATTGGCCCTTTTTTCTTTGATCCTGCTGGGTACTCTAGAGCCCTTTCAGTGTGGAGGTTTATATCTTTCAATTATAGAAAGGTTCTTATTTGGTAATTTTTCTTTCCTCTGTCTTTTCACTGTGGCTAAAGTCAGATGATAATTTCTCTGGTTAATTCTCTGAATTTAAAGTTGTATTTTCTACTTTTGGGAGGATTTCTCAATTTATTCTTAATAGTTATATTGAATTTAGTTTAATGTATCACATTTTTTTAAAAAAGTGTATCCTATTTTGAATGGGACATACAGACTTTTATTACATTCTGATTGCTTTCTTAAGCACTCTGTTATTTAATGAATGGATGTCTTTTGATTCATTTGAGGATAGTAGTTATCTCCTCTCCTTAAATTTTCTTTAAGTTCCATTTTTTGTTTTTTACCCTGGTCTTTCTTTCATGCTGGAGGATTTCCTTGGATACTTAGTGATCCTTACTGTTTGTCTGTTTGAAGGAAGCACTAAAAAAGCTGATTAGAGAGGCACCTGAGTGGCTCCATTGGTTAAGTATCCAACTCTTGATTTTAGATCAGGTCATGATCTCAGGGTTGTGAGATAGAGCCCCATAATGGGCTTTGTGCTGGCCGTGGAGCCTGCCTAAGATTCTTTCTCTCCCTTTCCTTCTGCTGCCCCTCCCTTGTTTAAAAAAAGAAAAAAGAAAAAACTGATTAGAAACTCCTGGTGACTAGTGGACTTTGCTATGGAGTAGGAGGTTCATGTGGCAAACTAGCTTTGTAATTGGGAGTAGTCCAAATGTTACTGTCTAGAAATCTTATCTCTGGTGTTTTGTTTGGTGATCAACAGTAAAATACCTTAATTTCGTGGCAATATTGTAAAAATAGAACCTGGAAAATGTTGTCAGGTCTCAATATTGAGCATACAGATTTTTTTATTTTTTTTTTACTTACCTCTGTAGAGATGATTGTATGCTTAGGTGAGGTAGATTGCCTGTGAAATCCTTATTCTCAAAAATCCTTATTCTGACTTTTGGAAGAACGAAGCTAGGGGAAGAATTTTGGGTTTTATCGTTCCAGCTACAGATTTTAATTCAGCTCACTTCGAACCCCGTGCATCTTTTTTTATGGTAATTTCAAGTATTGGTTCTTTTTAGTGTGCTAATGCCAAATGCTTTGCTTTTAGTTTCTACCTCTTTCTAAGTGCCTAGGGTATAGTTTTATCTTCTCTGCCTAATACCGTACCTCTCCTCCTTTGGATTTTCTGAATACATATTGAAGTTTCATGCCTCATGTGGCCTCCTTTCCTGTTCTTTTTTCAAAGATAAAGCTCTTAGATTCATTTATTGTCTTATAAGGGTTTTGGAAAGAGGGGCAAATAGATCCATAAGGACAATCTGTCGATTTTTTTTTAGATATATAATTATTTTTGAGAGAGAGACAGAGCTCGAATGGGAGAGGAGCAGAAAAAGGGACACCCAGAATCTGAAGCAGGCTCCAGGCTCTGAGCTGTCAGCACAGAGCCTGACATGGGGCTCGAACTCACAAACCGGGAGATTGTGACCTGAGCCGAAGTCGGATGCTTAACCTACTGAACCACCCAGGCTCTCCTAGGATAACCTGTATCGTTTTTAAGGGGAAGTTCAAAACTGACTTTTTTTGAAAAGTTTTCTTTGGTCTAATCATATCTCAGTATATCTTTCACTGTGATTTCTTATTAGCTAGATATTCTTGGTGGAATAATTTTAATTGATTATACATTTGTGTTTTCATGTTTGTTGTAGATTTCCTACCGCGTAATAAACCATATATTTTGATGTTTTTTTCCTCTCTTCATCTCTTCTGTTACTGCCTCATACCATGTTTTTAAAGTAAATATTATCAACAAAGGAAATTCTTTTATAGTAACTTTTAAAGTAGAAAGTTGTGATTGATCCAAGATAGGTAAGTTAATGAGGTTACATGCCAAAAATAAATGAGGTATTTTTACCTTAAACGTTTAAATTTGAATGCTTTGGTAAAGCTTATACAAGCAGCATGTCAGGTAAGTGAAGTCCATTTGTTTGCAGTTGCTTTAATTTCAATCCACTACCAGAACAATAAGGGAAATTTTGACGTTGAAAGTGAGAGAAAAGTTGAGATTATTATGATTTCTTTTTATTTGCCACTTTCTTTTGTCCTTTTTTCTACTCTCAAGACTGGTGGTTTCTCACAACTGAGAATTTAGATTTCTAAATTCTTTCCCCCAGAAAAATTAAAAAAATTTTTAATTTATAAAAATAATGTGAGGGGTGTGTCTCATCAAGTTAAGTGTCTGACTTTGGCTCAGGTCATGATCTCACAATTCAGTGGGTCGAACCCACATCGGTCTCTGTACTGATAGCTCAGAGCCTGGAGCCTGCTTTGGATTCTGTGTCTCTCTCTCTACCCCTACCCTGTTCACATTCTTTTTCTCTTTCTCTCTCTCGTTCTCAAAAATAAACATTAAAAATGTGTTTAAAATAAAAATAATGTCTTTATAGCAGTACTATTTGTAATAGCCTAGAATTGGAACCAATTCAGTGTCCATCCACAGAATAGGCAAATGAATTATGTGTGTTGTTACAGTAAAATACAATCCAATCCAATTAAAGTGAACTTACAACAGCTACATGCAACAACACAAATCTCACAAATACAATGTTGAGAGAGTACATGTTTCTATTTATATACACACAGGTGTCCACCTCTATCCAAAAGTAGAGCATTTCTGTGAAACCGTTTGTAAGCTGAAATTGGTATAAAGTGAAGAAGCAAATACCAATAGTTTATGTGAGAAAACTATTGAATGTTCCCAGCCCAAAAAATAACCTCCGTCAGACTTTTCTGACACCTTAGGCCACATCTTGTTAATGGTTGCCCAAAATAGATTGAGATAAAGCACAGAAACTTAGAGACACAGTAATGGGAGCATGACGCCAAGATGATGAATGTAGTTCTTGGGGAAAGGAGATTGGTGTTGTCACTTGGTACTCAGTACACACTGCCTCTGTAATGGCTTCCTGCAAAACAAACACTGAATGCTTTTTTTTTCCTCACTTTCTGCCTGTTTTTGTTTTTTAGAGAGAGACTGTGCATGCACACATGGAAGAGGGAGAGAATCCCAACCAGGCTGCACACCCAGTACAGAGCCCAGTGCAGAGTTCGATCTCAGGACCGTGAGATCATGACCTGAGCCAAAATCAAGAGTCAGATGCTTAAACAACTGAGTCACCCAGGCACCCCATCACCTTCTTTTTACAAAAGCAAAAATTCTCTTTGGGTTTCTTCTGGTTAGTGAAAACAGCTGAATTGGCATACATGGACTTTTAAAAAGTGGGAGATACCTGCATAGTTAAAAGATCTTACATAGCTGTTGTGACTCTTGGTATAGGTTAAGGAAAGAAAATTTAGAAATTATTCTCACTTTTGAAAAATTCTACAAATTTGTGTAGGATTCTATAGAGAGACAAAATTGAGTAGGAAAAAGAGCCCAGGCTTTGGAAACAACCTGAGTTCTTCATCCTACTTTTATCAGTTTGCTTCATTTTATGGGCAGTAGGAAGCCTTTGATGAACTTTACACTCCTGCCGTATAGAAGAGGAATTTTGATAGTTTCATAATTCACCATGCTTTATAAAGTTAATTTGCATGGTTAATTCATGATTTGAGCTGATGATTACACGTGGGTGGCTCAGTCATTTAAGCGTCTGACTCTTGATTTTGGCTCAGGTCATAATCTCAGGGTTGTAAGATCACACTTCTCAGGCTCAGAGTGGAGCTTGCTTGGGATTTTCTCTCTCTGTCTCCCTTTGCCCTTCATCCCACCCCTGCCCCCCAAAAGAATGAAAGAAAGAACCTAAAGTTTACATGGTTTTCCAAAGGCAATTAATCAAAATTTGCATTTCACAGGAAACTTCAAGAATGGAGTCTAAACCTTCAAGGATTCCAAGAAGAATTTCTGTTCAACCGTCCAGCTCTTTAAGTGCTAGGATGATGTCTGGAAGCAGAGGAAATAGTTTAAATGATACCTATCACTCAAGAGATTCTTCATTTAGACTGGATTCTGAATATCAGGTAACATCTTATTTGGACTATATACAGTCTCATTTTCAAAATCCCTGGGGCCACATGTTTTTTAGATTTTTAGATAAGTGTAATTTTAAGATCTTCAGCTGGATTTGAGGCATCCTGTAATAAAACACATTAATATTATCTGCAGGAAAATGAATGACTATTTACATCAAGTATTAAAAACTCAACGTTTTTCAAGCTTTGTGGACTTCAAAATAATGGAGAAGGCATTGTGGTCCGGGGCGCCTGGATGGCTCAGTCAGTTGAGCATCCAACTCTTGATTTTGGCTCAGGTCATGATCCCAGATTATAGGATTGAGTCCCAAGTTGGGCTCCATGTTGAGCAAGGAGCCTGCTTAAGATTTCCTTTCTCTTTGCTCCTCTCCCTAGCTCATACATCTGCCCTCCCCAACCCTGCTACCCTCCCCCAACCCCCACTCTCAAAAAAATAAACATGGCCTTGATCGTCTTATGTAAAATAATTATACTGTATTTCAAAGACTTGGAAACCTATTAAAAACATTTAAGGGTAAATTTAACTAGTCAGTGTGAATGACTTGGTCAGAGGACTAAAACTACATCCTTTCTTTAACATTATATGAATTCATCTGACTTTTCTCTGCATGTGCACAAAGCAGTGGTGGAATAATGATTGTTAAGCGTTTTTATTTCACAGGATGGCATGGTTTCTAAGTATTTTACTTTTATTGGTGGGTGATTATTAATAGACTGTCCCTTAGATGAACTTTGGGTTTTATTTTTATGGTTAAAGTTTGCAGATTCATAATCTGCAGAAAGCTACATAACCTACTCTTATGTAGTTAATTTTCCTTTGGATTGACAGCAGAGTTTTGAAAGGGCTTATTAGTGATATAAACACAATAGTTGTATAAAACAATACAAGTTTCAGAAGGCATGATTTCTAGGTTTAATGTAATTCATATGACTTATCTTTGAAATTTAAGTTTATTGCATTATTGATTGAACAGCTAATGAAATCATAAGTGATGTGCAAAAAAAACTTGAATCTAAAAGAATCTTTTAGTAAAATTTTCCATTTAAGTTATTTATAAATATGTATGACATGTGATGTCCTATATCACAGTTTCATTTTATTTTTTTAATTTATTTTTTTTTAATTTACATCTACATTAGTTAGCATATAGTGCAGCAGTGATTTCAGGAGTAGATTCCTTAATGTCCTTTTCCCAGACAGAGTCTCATTTTAAAATATTTCTACACAGTAATAATCATTTTATAAAATACTCAGAGAAAGACTGAAGTAAAATATTTCTCTAAAGTGCCTAAATCTGCTACATACTTCCTCACTTTTTATGAACCATTTACTCTTATTTTATTTCGTTTGTTTTTAAAGTTTGTGTTTTGAGAGAACACAAGTGAGAGAGGGGCAGAGAGAGAATCCCGAGCAGGCTCCTCAATGTCAGCATGGAGCCCGATGCAAGGCCCAAACCCATGAATCAGGAGATAGGACTTGAGCTGAAGTTGGATGCTTCACCAACTGAGGCACCCCTTATTTTATCTTTTAATAATGTTTGTTTGTTTATTTTGAGAGAGAGCATTGCCCATAAGCTGGGGAGGGAGAGAGAGAATCCATGCAGATTCTGCATTGTCATTCTAGAGCCGATGTAGGGCTTAATCTCAGGAACTATAAGATCATGATCTGAGCCAAAGTCAGGAGTCAGACGCTCGACCCACTGAGCCACCCAGGCATCCCAGCTTAGTCTTATTTTAAATGTTGGTCAATAATGTATTTTTTTATTCTATTGCTATACAGAAGGACACTTGCCCAGAGGTACAGAATCGTATATTTGCATTCTGTAGAAAAATTCTGGGTTAAATGATTGTGACTTATTAAGAGCACAGATTTTTTCCTATTTTTTTTTCCTATTTTTCATGCAGCTTGTTAGTAACGAACACAGACTCTGAAACCAGACTGTATTGCCTGGATTGGAGTCCTGTTCCATTACTCACTAGCTGTGTCAACCTAGGCAAGTTACTTTACATCTTCTCTTTCTTATTTTCTATATTGGTCAATTGAGTTATTAGTGTTAGGTGAATTATTACACTGAATGAGAATAGTGCCTGCCACTTGATGATAAACACTGTATAAGTGCTGGCTGCTACGTTTTTCATTATAATTGTCATAGCTAATTACATCAAGTGGTAAAACTCTTTAACTGTATTTAGAAAACTTCTTGACATCCACTTTAAAAGGTATTTACAAGACTATTCCTTCCAGCTTTTTCTTCTTTTTCTTAATGTCCTAGATTACTCTAAAAGTCTCAGTTTTCATTGTGGAAGTTAAACAAATGCAGGCATGAAAAACCGTTTATATCTTTCATTGATTCTTAATAAGATAAATCAGCTTTGAGGTTTTTCTTAATGTTTTTCATTTGATTTAAATGGCATCCAATTTTTTCTAATGGATTATAGGAACATTTCTGGTGTTAAATTAACTACTTCTAGCCTGCTTTGCTCCTTAGTTTTGATTGAAAAACTGAAACTTAGGTGTTCTTGTGTAAATTATTTTATATCTGGGTTCTGTTAAATGGTGGTAATAGTAGCTTCTCATACAGTGATTACTAAGATTAATTGAAATAAATAACACATTAAAGCACTTATAACAACTGTGGCTGAAACTTAGGGTTCAAATGTTTCCATTTATAATGATGATTGTGATCGCTACTGTATTCATTATTTCCTGGCTTTTTTTGGTTTAAATAGATAATATCCTTAAGGTTCAATATGTTACAGGAATATTTAAATTACGTATTATATTTAGTTTTAAATAATCTTAATACTACTCAACAAAATGTATATTTAAATTTACAATCCCTTTAAATATTAAAGGGAATATTTTAAAAAATCACTGACTTTTTTATACTACTGTTTGCAACCCAGCCCTCCCCTTATCTCAGACACTTAGTTAAGTTGAAGCTTCAGAAGGATAGATAGGCATGATAGATCAATTTCAGTTATGTTAAGGATTAAATAATAGGGAAACACCTTATATTTATATAGTGCTTAGTATTTTATAGAGTAATATTTCCTTTTAGCTTTATTTACATAGGGTAGATACTTGTGTCATTTTATGCATAAGGATCTGAAATCTGGAAAGACAAGTGATTTCCCCCAGTCACATGATTAGGATATCGTGTACCTAAGAATCTAAATAAGACTTAGGGATAGAATTGTTTCTTTGGGAAAATAGAGATTCTAAGTTCCGAACAATTGATTTTCTGAAATCTTTTGGTTCTCAGCCATTTGTAAGCTGCGCTTCCCGTTATTAATCTTGCTGATATTTTTGTTACTTCATGCTGAAATTTTTGTTAACAGTTCGGTTGAAAACTATGATCATCTTATCTCTTTGGTAATAGTAAGTAGAATTTTAAATATTTTTGAAAAGAAAATATAATTCCTATAATTCATATTGTAAAATAAGAATTTGGGAGCATTTTGTCAAAATGTAATAATTATTTCACATATATTTCTTTTTTATTTTATTCTTTTTAGTTATTTTGAGAGAGAAACCAGGCATGCGAGCAGGGGAGGGACAAGGAGAGATGGGAAGAGAGAATCTTAAGCAGGCTTCTTGCTGTTAGCGAGGAGTCCATCACAGGACTCGATCGCACAAACCATGAGATCATGACCTAGGTGAAACCAAGAGTCCAATGCTTAACCAACTGAGTCCCAGTTTTACATATATTTCTATAACTCAATTTAAGCAACCATAATCATACTACACTTTCTCTGTGTTGCTTTGAAATTACTTTTATATTTTCATTTTTATTCTTTTACAATTTTTTAAAATTTTTATCTTTTAAATTACATACAAGTTAGTTAGCATATAGTGCTATAATGATTTTGAGTAGATTCCAGTGATTCATCCCTTATGTATAACACCCAGCTTTGAGATTACTTTTAATGTAAAATGATAAAATGAGAGGCTTTTTGTTTACATATTCTCTAGTTTGTAGATCAGTTTACAGAGCTCAGTTCTATTTGCATGTTATCTCAAGATTTAAAAGAATCAGTGGTCATTAACATGTGTTTATCTACTATAAGGTTAGCTTCCAAAGAACAAAATACAAGCAAGTATGCATATAATCAGTCAAGAAAATGAAAATAGTTTTAAAATGGAATCAGGAAAAAAAATAGATAAAATACTGAAAGTAGATCAAAGTTGTAATACTGTAGGCATTTTAAGTCCTGCAGTGTTTTAATGTTAAACTTGGACTCTTGTTTTGGGCTTCAGAAATAAGAGTCAGCTTTCAGCTTTTAAGGTGTTTTGTTCATAAGGACAAGTAACCAGTTCCTCAAAGAAAGCAGTGCTTGGCAGTTTGGTTTGAAAGAGGACCATGATGAATAATACAGTCGACTATATCTTTAGTCAAGTGTTCATATTATTAGTATATTCCTAGTTTAGTCAAGTTGTTTCATGGCAAGCCTCAGCATTAGCAAAGGGTGTGATGCCAAAGTACAGCTCAGGGAAAGTTCCATAAAGGGACGACAGAATGATCTAAATACCAGTTTTCTGTTAGTCTTCGTAGAGGTATTGGAGAGTTTTGAGTCATCAGTGGACTCCAAATCCTTTTTTGTTTATGTAAGGTTTCTCACCTGGATATATCATAAACTTGGGCATGAATGAATTCATAAATCTTAAAGTCATCTAATGTCTTTTTTATGAAGATTGAAAAGACTACTCATTCTGAATACAAAGTAGAATGTAAGATTTCACATTAGCCTGGCGGTGTATGCTCTGTGTATGCTCTAACACATGAATATTTAGAAGAGGTCAGAGTTCCAAATTTTTGCTTATGGCTAAAATAATTTTGGTCTGGAAAATTTTCATAGCGGGAATTAGCAGTCATCCCATTTATAGCATTGATTCCTGGAAATGAGGAGCCAAGGAAGAGCATTTCATTCTGGACTTGGTTCTGTTCCAGTGCATTAAATGATTAAGCATTGTGTCCAGTGAATGACATTGGTTGTATTTGCAGCAGTTGTTAAGGTTCTTTTTTCAAGAATAACTTTATTGAGATGTAGGTCACATACCATATGAGTCACCCATTTAAATATACATTTTCGCGGGTTTTAATTTTTAATTTTTTTCCTGTTTTTATTTTCGAGAGAGAAGAGACAGAGCATAAGTAGGGGAAGGGCAAAGAGGGAGACACAGAATTCAAAGCAAGTTCCAGGCTCTGTGCTGTCAGTACAGAATCCAGTGCGGGGCTCGAACCCAACAAACCGTGAGATCAGAGCTAAAGTTGGATGCTTAACCAGCTGAGCCACCCAGGCACCCCTACAATTTGGTGGTTTTTAGTACATTTGCAGAGTTGTACAAATCATCACCACAATCCATTGTAGAACCTTTTTATCTCCTCAGGGGAAAAACCCAGATTCTTTAGCTATCGCTACACTGCCCCTCCTTCTCAGCACTAAGCAACCACTGGTCTACTTTCTGTCTCTGTAGATTTCCTTATTTTGCACTTTGATTAGGAATAGAAGCATATGCTGTGGTCTTTTGTACTAGCTTCTTCCACTTAGCATGCTTCTTAAGGTTCATCTCTGTTATGGCATATATCAGTACCTCATTCCTTTTTATGAATGAGCAATATTCTATTGAATTGGATATACCTTTTTTATGGACGAATAATATTCCATTGTGTGGATATATCACATTTTGTTTATCCATTCATCCATCCACTGATGGACATTTATGTTTTCATCTTTTGGCTATTATGAATAATGGTGCCATAAATATTCATGTACAGTTTTTGTGCAGACTTACAGTTTCAGTTACCTTGGGTATATACTTGAGAGTAGAATTGTTCAGTCATATTTTATAACTCTGTCCTCAATTTTTTGAGGAGCTGCCAGACTATTTTCCAAACCAGCTAGACCAATTTATATTCCTACCAGCAGTTAAGTATGGGGGTTCTGATCTTGCCACATCTTTGCCTACACACTTACCTTACATTTTGATTCTAGCCATCCTATCATGGGTGTGAAGGATCTCATTTACAGCTTTGATTTGTAAGTTTTTTATTTAAAAACAAATTTTTTTAAATGTTTATTTTTGAAAGACAGAGTGAGCAGGGGAAGGGCAGTGAGAGAGGCAGACCCAGAATCCAGAGAGGCAGAGCAGGCGCTGAGCCCTCAGGACAGAGCCTGACGCGGGGCTTGAACTCACAGACCAGGAGATCATGACCTGAGCTGAAGTTGGCTGCTTCACCGAATGAGCCACCCAGGCGCCCCAAAGATTTTGATTTTAAATTCCACTTTTTCATTACTGGCATATGGGAAAGGCGTCAACTTTTTTAATATTAACTTTGTGTTCTACAACCTTACTGTAATCCTTTTTTAGTTCCACAAGGGATTTTTTTTTGTTACTGATTCTGTAAGATTTTCCACATAGAGAGTGTCCTCAGCAAATAAAGACAGTTTTATGTCTTCCTTCCCAGTGTGTATACATTTCATTTCCTTTTCTTGCCTTATTGCGTTACTTAAAACTTCCAGTGCAGTGTTAGGAAAGAGTGATATAAAGAAGAACCAAGTAAGCCCAAAGTTAAAAGGACAGAAATTAAAAAGATTAAAAGATAGAGACTAAAAAGACAATAGAAAAGATAAGTGAAACTAAGAGCTGATTTTGTTTTGTTTTGTTTTTTGAAAAGCTAGACAAAATAGACTAACCTTTGGCTGGGCTCACCAAGAAAAAAAGAGGACTCAAAATCTGAAATAAACGGTACTGTAAAAATACAAAGGATCATAAGGGACTTCTGTGAACAATTATATGCCCAAAACTGGACAACCTATAGAAATAGGTAAATTCCTGGTGGTTACACATAACCCACTAAAACTGAATCATAAATAGAAAATCTGAACAGATCAGTAATGATAAGGATATTGAATCAGTAATCAAAATCTCCCAACAAACAAAAGTTGAGGATCAGATCACTTCACTTATATAAATTCTGCCAAACTTCTCAAACTTTTAAAAAACAGAAGACATTAAGATTCCCAGTTCATTTAGTGGGGCCAACCTTACCCTAATAACAAATCCAGACATGGATACTGTACGAAAAGAAATAGGCTAGTATTCCTGATGAACATACATGCAAAATCCTCAGTAAAATATTAGCAAATCAAATTCAATAATATATTATGAATATCTTAAACCATGGTCAAGTGGGGTTTATCTCTAAGATACAAGGATGGATCAACATCCACGTATCAGTCAATGTGATATTCCACATTAACAAAATGAGGGATAAAAAATTACATGATCATCTCAATAGATGCAGGAAAAGTAACAAAATTCAGCATCCATTTATGATAAAAACTCAGCAAAATGGGTATAGAGGGAACATAACATAGTAAAGACTATATATGACAAGCCCATGGTATGGGCTTGAGTATGATATTTTGGGGCATCTGAGTAGCTCAGTCAGCTGGACTGTTGATTTTGGCTCAGGTTATGCTCTTAACAGTTTGTGAGATTGAGCCTTGTGTCAGGCTCTCTGCTGACAGCGTGGAGCCTGCTTGGGATTCTCTCCCTGCCTCCCCCACTTCCCCCACCCCCCTCAGAAATAAATACAGAAAAAAAATCCCATACTACCCCACAACAGTCTACAGATTTGATGCAGTTTCTACCAGAATTCCAGTGGCATTTTTCACAGAAATAAAGGTCTTAAAATTTGGTTTCTCAAAAGGTACCAATAGCCAAAGCAATCTTGAGAAAGAACAAAACTGGAGGCATTGTGCTCTCTGATTTCAAACTAGATTAGAACCGTACGACTAATCAAAACACTAAGGTATTGACATAAGAAGCAGTTAAATCAGCGGAATACAATAAAGAGCCCAGAAATAAACCCATGCATATATGGTCAATTAATTGACCACAGTGGAGCCAAGAATGTGCAGGGTGGAACGGGAAGTCTCTTCAATAAATGGTGTTGGGAAAACGGGAAAGCCATATGTAAAGGAATAAAAATGGACAGTATCTTACACAATATACAAAATCAACTTAATGGATTAAAGATTTGAACATTAGATCTGAATCTATAAAACTAGAAGAAATAAAGACGGTAAGATCTTTGACAGAGGTCTTGGTAATTTTTTGGATTTCATACCAAAAGCAAAGGCAGCCAAAACAATAGTAAACAAGTGGAACTGCGTCATATTTAAAAGCTTCCGCATAGCAAAGGAAACCATCAAAAAAATGATAAGGCAGTCTACCAAACAGGAGAAAATATTTGCAAATGATAACACCTTATAAGGGGTTAATCTCAAATATATAAAGGAATTTTCATACAACTGTGTAGCAGACAAACTGTCTGATTATAAAATGGGCAGAAGATCTGAATGGACAGTAGGACATATTAGTGGCCAATAGGTACATGAACAGGTATTCAACATCACTTATCAAAGAAGACAATGACCTATCACCTCAAGAATGGCTATCAAAAAGACAAGAATTAGCAAGTGTTGGTTAGGTTATGGAGGAAAGGGTGGAAATGTAAATTGGTGCAATCACTATGGCAAACATATGAAGGTTCCTCCAGAAATTAAAAGTACAACTACCATATGATCTAACATTCCTGCTTCTTTGTATTTATCTGAAAGAAAGAAAGGCATTAATTCAAAAAGATAAGTACATACACCTGCATGTTCATTGAGCATTGTTTACAATATCCAAGACATGGAAACAACCTAAGTGTCTACTGATGGATGAATGGGTAAAGTAAATGTGTGTATGTTTACAACGGAATTTAATTCAGCCATAGAAATTAAAAATATCCTACAATTTACAACAGCATGGATGGAATTATGTCAAAGTGCAATATGTCAGGCAGAAACAGCTCCCTAATTAGATCTCACTTAAATGTGGAATCTAAAGAAAACTCTGAATTTATGGGTACCGAGAACAAATTGGTGATTGCCAGAGTCTGGGAGGTAGAGTTGGGCAAAATGGGTGAAGGTGGCCAAAGGTATAAATTTCCCATTATAAAATAGTCTTGAGGATACAGTGGACAACGTGGTGACTATAGTTAATAATACCATGGGATGTATTTGAAAACTGGTGAGAGAGTCGATCCTAGAAGTTTTCGGTCACAAGGGTAGAAATTTTGTAACTGTGGTATAGTAGTAGATGTTAACTAGAATTACCGTATTCATCATTCTGATACACACACACACACAGAATCATGTGATACATCTAAGACTAATGTTATAAGGCAGTTACATCTCAATTTTTTTTTTTTAAATAAGAGGGTATAAAAAGAAAAGCAGTGTTGAGAGGAGGGACATCTTTTCCTTATACTTGATGTTAGGGGGCTTTTTGGGTTCCCCAACTCAAGTGGGGAGAGGGTGGGATCCCTCACACAACCCACATAATTCTTGGACACCATTAGTGTGTCCAAGAATTCAGTTTCATTGTAATGCTTATCTACTTGGAGATAGCATGAGATTCCACATGTTAGTGGAAGTCCTGCAAGACTGTCTTCTACCCACTCCCCCACTTTAGATGCCAGTCACAAGCTTCAGGCCAACTGGCTGTATATTTATTATAGGTTCCATCAACATCCACCTTAGCTTTTAGTTTTTAGATCTTTTAAAAGTTATCTATTTGTCTCTCTGTCTGTCTCTCTATTATTTTTGAGTGAAAGAGACCAGCGGAGGGATAAAAAGAAGGAGAGACAGAATCCCAAGTGGGCTCCATGCTGTCAGCAAAGAGCCTAATGCAGGGCTTGAACTCCCGAAATGTGAGATCATCACCTGAGTTGAAGTCAAGAGTTGGACGCTTAACTCACTGAGCCACCCAGGCACCCCACTTTAGTTTTTTGCTAGAGTGGCTCACAGAACTCAAGGAAATTCTTTATGTTTACTAGTTTCTTAAAGAATATGAATCAGTAGCCAGATGGAGAGATAGATATGGTGAGGTATGGGGAAAATGTGCAGAGCTTCTGTGCCCTCTGCAGGCATGCCACTCTGCTGCATCTCCACAAGTTCACCAGTCCAGAAGCTCACTGAACCAAGTTCTTTTGGGTTTTTATATTAAGTCATTTGCCATTGGCTGTTTAAACCTTGGCCCCTCTCTTCTCTCTGGAGGGTGGGGAGTGAGGTAGAACTGAAAGTATAATCCACATTATCACAGAGGACATTCTTGCCTTATTTGTATAGTGTTCTTAGTCTCAGGTGTAGAACATAATGTTTCATCAGTTCTGTAGATTACTTTATCAAGATAAGTGTACCCTTGATCCCTTTTTGTTTTTTAAATTCAACATGAGTGAAATCATATTGGTCTTTCTCTGACTGACTTATTTCACTTAGCTCCATCCATGTTGTTAGAAATGGCAAGCTCTTATTCTTTTTTATGGTTAATAGTCCACTGTATGTAATGTATGGGTGTATGTATATATACACCACATCTTTATTGATGGATGCTTGGGTTGCTTCTGTATCTTAACAATTGTAAATAATGGTACAGCAAATATAGATGTGCATATATCTTTTTGCATTAATGTTTTCTTTTTTTTTTTTGAGTAAACATCCAGTAGTTGAATTACTGGATCAAATGGTATTTCTGGTTTTAATTTGTTGAGGAATCTCTATATTGTTTTCCACAATGGTTGTACCAGTTTGCTTCCCACCATCAGTGCCCTAGGGTTCCTTCTCCATATCCTCCCTAACACATGTTATTTCTTGTGTTTTGATTTTAGCTATTCTGACAGGTGTGAGGTGATACCACATTGTGGTTTTGATTTGCATATCCTTGATTAGTGACATTGAGCATCTTTTCATGCCCCTATTGGCCATCTGTATGTCTCCTTTGCAGAAAGGTCTAGGTCCTCTGCCCATTTTTAAATCAGATTGGGTTTGTTTATTGTTGTTGTTGTTTGGTGTTGGGTTGCATAAGTTCTTTATATATTTTTTTGGTTATTAACCCTCTGTTGGATACATCATTTGCAAATATCTTATCCCATTTGGTATGTTCTTTTTGTTTGGTTGAGGTGTAAAAGTGCTCTTTGGGGGGTATAATCCCTATAGCTTAATTTTGCTTTTGTTTTCTTTTCCTGAGGAGACATAGCTAGAAAAATGTTTCTACAGCCAGTGTCAAATTATTGCCTATCTTTTCTTCTAGGAGTTTTATGGTTTCAGGTCTCACATTTAGGTCTTTAAACAATTAATTTTGTGTATGATGTGAGAAAGTGGTCCAGTTTCATTCTTTCGCATGTAGCTTTCCAGTTTTCCCAGCACCATTTGTTGAAAAGACTGTCTTTTCCCCCATTGTATATCTCTCCTCCTTTGTCTTAGTTCATTTGACCTGAAAAATGGGTTTATTTCTAGATTCTCTATTCTGTTCCATTTATTTATTTGTCTGTTTTGTGTCGGCACCATACTATTTTGATTACTATACATTTGTAGTATAGTTTGGAATCTGGGAGTGTGATTCTTACAGCTTTGTTCTTTCTTAAGATTGTTTTGCCTATTCTGGGTCTTTTGTGGTTCGATACTACAAATTTTAGTAGTATTTTAAATCTGCAAGAAATGGTATTTTGATAGGGATTGTGTTGATAGGGATTGTGTTAAGTCTGTTGACTGTTATGAACATTTTAACAATATTTGTTTTTCCAGTCCATAAGCATGGAGTATCTTTTCGTTTCTTTGTGTTCTCTTCAATTTCTGTCATTATTGTTTTTATAGTTTTCATTATACAGCCTTTTCACTTCCTTGGTTATGTTTATTACTAGGTATTTTATTATTTTGATTGTAATTATAAATGGGATTTTAAAAAGTTTTCTTTTCCATCTGCATTTTTTATAGGTATCGTTTATCAAATTGCTGAAATTACCTTTCACTTCATTTGCTGAGAATTTTTATCAGAAAGAGATGTTGGATTTTATTAAATGCTTTTTCTTCATCTGTGGGTCACGTGATTTTTGTTTCCTTAGCCTGTTAATGTGATGGATTACATGGATTTTTTTTTTTTTTTAATGTTGAACCAGCCTTACACATCTGGTTACGTGTCTTCATTGTGGTATGATTCTTGTACTTTCTGTGTTAATATTTTATTGAGGACTTTTGTGTCTCTTCATGAGAGATAGTGGTTTGTAGTTTACTTGTTATTTGTTATGTCTTTGTCTGGTTTTGGTATTGGGTTAATCCTGCCCTTGTAGAGTGAATTAGGAAGTACTTTCTCTTCTGTCCTCTGCAAGAGATTGGAGAGAATTGGTGTATTTTCTTCCTTAAATGTTTGGTAGAATCCACCAGTGAACCCATGTGGGCCTCGTGTTCCCTGTTTTGGAAAACTTATTAAGTATTGATTTAATTTATCAGCTGTAAGTTTTTAAATTATTTTAGATTCAAGTTTCTTATTAAATATATGATTTACAAATGTGTTTTCATTAATGTTCTTTTTTTACTGCACCGTCTTAAGATCAGTTGTGTTGGCAATGTTTTTTAGACCTTCCTAGAAATCTTGAACAAGAATTCTTTTAGCAGCATTATTCATAATAGCCCAAAAGTGGAAACAACCCCAAAACTACTTTTTAAAGCGTCCATTATCTGCAGAGCAGTATACTTTGGTGATAGACTCATTCTCTATTTTAATTTGCCCACCAATAGTCCCAAATTGTTAAAATGATTCAGAATGGTAAAAAAGTAAATTCAGACTGAAGGTATTTGAACAGTGGACCAAATTGGTAGCAGCCAAAAACGGTTTTGATTTTGAATTTAAGCCAGCAGAAATACTGGTCAGAACCTCTGTTTTTCCTTTCCACATATTGATACTAACAAGCACTTTTGTCTCTTGGATGATATATAGCCTGCATGGGCATGCACGGTAGCCAGTGCCTGAAAACTGAATTGATTTTAGACTTTATGTTCATTTCTCACAGTGTCTCTAGATTTAATGAGTTTATATCTCTTATAATTACTCTTTATTGCCATTGCTTTTGTCGTAAGGACTTATTTCCTGCTATTTCAATGACAATGAATTTGATTTTTCTACTTTCTGTTCATTCCATTTTTTTCATCTTCCACAATGCCCTAAGGATCTTTCTAAAAAGTGGTTGATCTCATGGTATTTTCTCCTTCAGTAGTTACTAAAGTCCTATCTGCAGAAGTGCCATGCAGCAACAACTTGGTCCATGCAAAATGAGAAAAATAAGGAAAAGATTGTATATGAATAAAGTTTATTCACTTTAAAAGTCTGTTTTATTCTGTTATGTTGTCATGTTTGGGGAGTATATAAAATGTCCCTTTTAAGAATTGGGGTGGGATTAGATGGTATTTGCTAATTAAAAATTTCTTGCTTGTCAGTGTGACACTTTTTTCTGAATTTTAAATTAACATCTTTATTTTGGTTTCTGAAATCCAAAGGTCTTAGAATCAGTGGCATGTAGCATATGGTCCTTAATACCCTGATGATGGCTTGGTTGTGAAGCCATACATAAGATGGTTTGGTTGTCAAATATGTAATGAATTTCATCTCTAATGCTATTCCAGTTCATTGATTGAGGCTCTGGGGAGGACTTGGTCCAGAAGGCTTGTGAGACCAAGTTTGTACTAAGCTGAAGCCACATTGAGTATGCAAAATATCCACTGGGCAAGAGATGGATGAAATCCTGATCTGGCCTATTCCTACTTATTCTGCTTTGCATCTTCTGTTTTTCCATGTGTGTAAGGTTTATTCTGTAGAGGTACCCTGAACTAATAATATAGTTCCCTGAAAGCATGCAGTATGCTTCTTGTAATTGAAGCATAATAGAAAAGGACACTTTAAAAACCTATGGTTGAAATATGTTCTTATTATTTAAACCTACAATTTTAAAGGGACAGACTAATCCTTTTCTTTTTTATGCCTTATATAGGCATAAACTGCTTAACCAATTAAAGAATTACAGGAAGTGAAATAGTTTGTACGTTCTGAGTGATTTTTGTGTTACAGGTTGTTATAACTTAGGTATGTATATTTATGTGTTAGAAAACCTTGAGTTAAGAGTTTTAATATGTACTATGTTTAATATGTACATGTTTACCTGTTTCTTAATTCAGTGATGAAAAAATTGCAGATACTAGGATTTTAAAAAAAATACCATTTACATTCTGAGAAAACTATAGAATATATTTCTGGCCATTAGATCCAGGATGCATTTTTTATTATTTGAAAAATCTTGTTTTTATAGTGGAGTTTCATAATTCATTTATATATTAGCACTTTTTTTCGTGTTCTCTTCACCTTTAGGAACAGGACGTAGGTTTCTCAGGAGTTTGAAATATTAAACCAGGAAAACAAAATGATCGTAATAATTTTGTTACTCACCTTTTCCTAACCAAGTGTTTATATACAGTTACATAGAAGATTTAATCTAAATCAGATTGATTACCCAGCAAAGTACAATTACAGTATAAAGGGACATGTGAGTAAAAAGGAACAAGACTGTGAAAAACCTACATATTAGAAAAATGTATGCTTGTGAGGAATGAATGGAATTGGGGATTAAATTTAATAGACTGAATACAAGCATTTTGTTCCGTTAAAACTATTTGTTGTTTTTTTTTTTAACTTCTAGCCTACATCCGCATCCGCATCACCATTTCAATCTACATGGTATAGTGAATCTGAGATAACTCAGGGAGCACGCTCAAGATCACAAAACCAGCAACGGGATCATGATTCAAAAAGACCTAAACTTTCCTGTACAAACTGTACGTCTACCTCAGCTGGGAGAAATGTTGGACATGGTTTAAATGCTGTATCAGGTAAGAGTTAATTTTGTGTAAGGGTCATTAGATATGCTTTGGGGACTAAAACCCTTTTACCAAAACTTAGTGTTATTAAACAAGTTCTGTATGTAAGACAGCAGGCCAGAAATGTAGTGGAGATTTCAAGATCTTACCTAAAGTTAGTGCTGAAACTAAAATTAACTCGTTATGGATTTTCTTTCTAAATTTGATATAAATTTCCTATACAAACAAGATTAGCATATTTTGATTAAAATTAGAATAGCTGATCTGTTTGGTAATCAAATTGGTAAAAGTGACATGTGTTTTGCTGGTTATCGTATAGGAGGTCACCATTTTTTTTTTAATTGTTATACTAGGGAAGCCAAATTTACCGATAAATTTACATTCCCTAACCTAGCAAATAAATGGTGAATGTTGTGTTATGTACTTATATTTAGAAAACATAGAAATTCTTTAAACAAAAATAGTTGCTGTTGTTCTAGTTGGAGTCCTGTATAAGGACTCTGAAAGCGATGATTCAGTTCTATCCCTCTGTATGGCATTGAACAAATCACTTAACTATTCAGGGATTTAGATGACTTATCCATAAAACTACGTGCATGGTATTTTGTACTCACAGACATACATTTATTGCACAAATTGAAAACATCTTTTCCTTGAGGGGGCAGGAGGCTCCTCCTCACTTACATTCCTCTTCAAATGAAACACTAGGAAATGCCTGAAATAGTTTTAAGGTGAGACAGAATCGAGATGACACAATTGGAGATAAAATTCTTGAAATGCATTTGTATTATCGTTTGAATTAGTGTAAGCTATTCCTTTCTATTTTGATAGGCAGGACCGCCTGGGGAAAGACACTGCCCATCTGAAGAATATTAAGAGTAGTGTGATGAGTAAGAGCAGACTGTCCTTAACATTGTAGACAAACACCATTGTGCACAGATACTTTTGGTCTCTTCTCCTCTGTGAAGGCGTAGCATTAAATACCCTGGGCCATTTCCCTTAATGAGGAGGAATCAATAAGGCTATTGGGACTAGGAAAGGAAGAACCAAAATTTCAAGGTAAACAGTTAGAGGGGAAAGGTTTCAGACTTATTTTTAATATATTTTGTTATATATGATTTCATTTAAAAATTTAGATTATGATTGCAACAGTATATTAATTCTTAGAATTAAGAATGAACCAAGTGATAATATTTCTGGTAAATCTCTTCAATGTCTAATAGTAAAACATCTTCCATTTTGAGGTGGCTTGATTTTGATTTTAGCTGTTCTCCAATATTACTTTCATTGACTTTTCAGGAAATTCTGCATCTTTCACCAGCTTTGCATTTTGTTCTATAATTATTTTACATCATGCTTACACGGTATGGTCAGGTGTTCTTGGAGGTGACAGACATTAACATCATGGATAGATGGGAAATTTTAGTGTTTGAGTAGGAAATAATTTTCTAAGTGATGAGTTTGTTAGTGAATAATTTTATGTTTTGCTGAAATTTGCTTCCGATTGCAACTGTGTAACCTTCCTGTGTAATACTGCAGATTTGTCATCAGAAATCTTGAAAGCATTTTCTGAATTAAAATTTCTTCCGTTATTTTAAGAATCTTCTTGGAGGCATAATCAAGTTCCTAGATCTTCATCAATGGTACTTGGATCATTTGGGACTGACTTACTGAGAGATAGAAGAGATTTAGAGAGAAGAACAGATTCTTCCATTAGTAATCTTATGGATTATAGCCACCGAAGTGGTGATTTCACAACTTCATCATGTATGTATAAATTGTATTGTTACGTATAACTTACCTGATAATGTTATATTTTCCTTTGTGTATTATTAAAATCACAGTACAAATACATAAAGTGCATCTTACAGAGATTTCAAAATAGCTTAGTATGTTTTTATACTATATACTAGCTTATTTGTTCTTATACTTTAAAAAATAAAAAGTTTAAAATATATGTATAGTAATATCTGGATTCTGTCTGCTTATAATTATCTAAATACATACGTTGGGGCACCTGGGTGGCTTAGTTAAGTTTCCGACTCTTGGTTTCGGCTCAGGTTATGATCTTATTGTTCATGAGATCGAACCCTGCGTTGGGATCTGTGCTGTCAGTTTGGAACCTGCTTGAGATTCTCTCTGCTCCTCCCTTGCTCATTCTCTCTCTCTCTCTCTCTCTCTCTCTCTCTCTCTCTCTCCCCCCCTCCCCCTCTCCCTCTCTCTCTCTCAAAATAATTACATTAAAAAATGCATATGTCGTAAAGTATACTAAATAAATTTTGCAATCCCCATAATCATTTGCGTTATACAGTCGACCCTTGAACAATGCAGGGATGAGGGTTCTGGCCCCTATCTGCCCCTTCCTCCAGTGCAGTTGGAACTCTGTGTATAACTTTTCGCTCCCTTAAGACTTTACTACTCATACCCTACTGCTGACTGGAAACCTTACCAAAAATATAAGGAGTTAACACGTATTTATATGTCATATGTATTACATAATGAATTCTTACAATAAAGTAAGCTAGAGAAAAGAAAAGTCAGTAAGAAAATCATAAGGAAGAGAAATACATATGTAATTTCTACTATATTTACCAAGAAAATTTGCAGATAAGTGGACCTATGCAGATCAAATCCATGTTGTTCAGGGGTTAACTGTATAGTGTAATAACTGAATGGTAAAATTCTGACCTAACTAAAGCTTGAAGTCAACATTTTAAGGCATCATTTAGAATTATTTATTGAAGTTGACAGATCTGGCAGGCAAAAGTGGAGTTTGATTTACGTAGAAGAAAATAGGTAAATTTGTTTGGGGCACCTGAGTGGCTCAGTCGGTTAAGCATCTGTCTTGATTTTGGCTCAGGTTATGATCTCACAGTTCGTGAGATTAAACCCTGCATTGGGTTCTGTGCGGATAGCACAGAACCTGCTTGGGATTCTCTGTCTCCTTCTCTCTCTACCCCTCCCCTGCTTGTGTTCTCTCTCGCTCTGTCTCTCTCTCTCTCTCTCAAATATAAGAGAAAAAAAATTGTTTTACGTAATCTCTACACCCAACATGGGGCTCGAATTCACAACCTCAGGATAAAGAGACACATGCTCCATCAACTTAGCCAGTTACATCCTGTTTAGGTTATTTTAAAATAAGCTTATTGGGGCAAGCCTTTTCCTTGACCATTGACCAATGACCAATGAAGACCTCTTTTTATTTGCTTGGTTTTAGGTGGAGGAGCTCTAGTATACAGTATCAATGACATCTAGGTTCGAACCTCTAATAAAAGTATAGGCTAGAATAGATTTAGTCACTAAGCGTTTATCCCTTCATGAAGATCCACGTGTTAGCACAGTAGCAATCTCTAAGCTAAGTGTATGGATGACAATTCTTTATAAAGGAATGCTGTATTATTTCTTATCCCATTTCAAGATTAGAACCACCAGTAGTGGGCTCTGTTCCGACTCCTAGCTTCCAGGAAGTGTTGAAAAGTAGAGGTGTGTCTGATGAGTAACAGAGATAAGAATCACTGCTTTGAACTTGAAAGAAAACAGATTAGAGGGATTTTGAGCTGTTAACCAAGGTCTGCCATAAAATTTTAAGGATGATAGTATTTGTATGAAATAACTTTTATACTTCTTGAAGAGTAGGAAGAATCTCCAAAACACTGTCTTCCTAGGATTATTTTGCCATTATTTGTTGTAAGAGTTATTTACAATGAATTATTTGGCACATTTAAAATTCCTTACCCATTTAGAGGTGCCTAGGTGGCTCAGTCAGTTAAGCGTTGGACTTCGGCTCAGGTCATGATCTCATGGTTTGGGAGTTCAAACCCTGCATCATTCTCTCTACTGTCAGCGCAGAGCCCGCATTAGATCTGCTGTCTCCCTGTCTCTCTACCCCTCCTCCCTCACACACATGCTCTCAAAAATAAACATAAAAATAAAATACCTTATCCATTTAGATATTAGATATTTACCATATCAATTTCTGATTAACAAATTCAGATTGTTATACCTTCATCAAGTTAGTAGATTTAGATGTTTGTCTCATTAGCTATGATGTATTTCTTTCTTTTCAGTTTGCAGTGTTGACGACTTAGATGTATAAAAAGAGCAATACATTTATGAGTTTTTTTCTATAATAATAGTTAAGCTGTATATTCATAATAAAGCAGTATCAGTTTGAATCCATTGTTTCATTTTGCAACAATTTGTTAATAAATATAAATTTAATGATACGCATTGTTTCATGTAATTGGTTATCTCTCTTTTCTTTCAAAAACAGATGTTCAAGACAGAGTTCCTTCTTCATATTCACAGGGAGCAAGACCAAAAGATAACTCAGTGAGCCCTTTACAGTTGAATACATCATCCACAAACCACCAAATGCCTTCTGAACATCAGACTGTACCATGTCCTAGGGACTCTAGTAGAAATTCTCTAAGATCAAATTTTTCTCCAAGAGAATTGGAATCTCCCCAAAGCAGTACACAGCCTGGATTTTCTTATATTTCAAATAGAGGTGAAACCTCAACCATAAGCAGTACAGATAGGGTTGGTTCATCTCAAAGATCATTTCAAGAATCTTCTGACCACGAAGGGAGACGTTCAACCAGAAGATTGCTGTCACGTATAGCTTCTAGTATGTCATCTACCTTTTTTCCCCGAAGATCTAGTCAGGATTCCTTGAATACAAGATCATTGAGTTCTGAAAATTCTTACGTTTCTCCAAGAATCTTGACAGCTTCACAGTCTCGTAGCAATGCAGCATCAACTTCCGATGTTCACGATAATAGGGCATCTGAAGCTTCTCAGGGATTTCGATTTCTTAGGCGAAGATGGGGTTTGTCATCTCTTAGCCAAAATCATAGCTCTGAGCCTGATTCAGAAAATTTTACCCAAGAATCTGAAGGTAGAAATACAGGACCATGGTTATCTTCCTCACTTAGAAATCGATGCACGCCTTTGTTCTCTAGAAGGAGACGAGAGGGACGAGATGAATCTTCAAGGATACCTACCTCTGATATACCATCTAGATCTCATCATATTTTTAGAAGAGAATCAAATGAAGTGGTTCACCTCGAAGCACAGAGTGATCCCCTTGGGGCTACTGCCAACAGAGCACAGGCATCTGCAGCATCGAGTAGTGCTGCTGCCGGTGGCTCCACATCAGATTCAGCTCACAGTGGAAGAAGCACAGGAATCACAGGGATCCTTCCTGGTTCCTTATTTCGGTTCGCAGTCCCCCCAGCACTTGGAAATAATTTGACCGACAATGTCATGATCACTGTAGATATTATTCCTTCAGGTTGGAGTTCCTCTGACGGAAAAAGTGATAAAACTAAAAGTGCACCTTCAAGAGATCCAGAAAGACTGCAGAAAATAAAAGAGAGGTAAATTCGAAAACCTGTCATAAGTCCATAAAGCAAGAGCAGATTAGAGGAAGAAATCTTTGTTTTTTTTGTTTTCAGTTTTTTTTTTTTTTTTTAGTATTTTTGAGAAAGCACGTGAGTGGAGAAGGGCAGAGGGAGAGGGGGACAGAATCTGAAGCAGGCTTTGCAGTGAGACTGATGTAGATGGGACTTGAAGTCACAAACTGTGAGATTGTGACCTGAGATGAAGTCAGATGCTGAACTGACTGAGCCACCCAGGTGCCCCAGAAATCGTTATTTCTGAAATGGGTTCTCATAGCATTGATACCTGAAATTTCTTTCTTTAAAATTTATACTCACTAAGATGTTAGATTCTGAGAGGTAAAATGGATGAGAATTCATAATGAAGGTAGGCATTGGGGGTATAGATTGCATCAAGAAATAGTCTAAAGAGGATTATTTTTATTTTTTATTTTTTTTAATGTTTATTTTTGATAGAGACAGTGCGAGCAGGGGAGGGACAGAGAGAGGGAGTCAGTCATGGAATCGAAGCTGTCAGCAGAGCCCCCTATGTAGGGCTTGAACTCAAGAACCGCGAGATCATGACCTGAGCCAAAGTCGGACGCTTAACTGACTGAGCCACCCAGGCACCCCTAAAGAGTATTTTTAACCAGCTTTCAATACAGCTTTTTGCATAAAAAGGCAAAAAAATCTTAATGTCTTACCCTGTTCTTTGATAGACCATTGCTAAATAGGACTGGTAAAGGGGCCCTAGTGGTTTATGAATTATCAAAACCATCTGTCTTAGCCTTTAGTAAAATTCGTTTATCATTTATTTTTATTTCTCAGACTCTCACAATAAGGTAAAATCATTAGCACAAATTATTTTGTTTTCGAAGTCCACATGTACACTGAATAATCTTTATATATTGTGATATTCGACAAATAGTTTAAGACTTAGAATCTTTTTATGCAGATGTAATCTTTGTATAGTTGAAGATTGCTTAAAAATCTCTGGTAAGAGTGAAAATATGAAAGATCAGAGGCTCAGTCCCAACTTGATAATTTATTTTGTCATTTTAGTGTACTTAGTTTTTCCATCTATTAAAATAATTTTATTACAAAATGGGTTAGGATCGTTGTAAAATATACTTCTAGGAAGAAAAGACTTAGGTAAAGCTGAGGTTGTGGAGTGTTTTAGGTTTTTTCTTTTTCTTGTTCATAAAGGCCTATCATAATGGGATTGTTGGGAAGCATAGTTTTTACTATTTTAGATTTTTTATTTTTTTGAGAAGAAGAAATACATTCAAATCTAACTCTCTGGGGATAAAGGGAGTCCGGGATGTTGGACATTAGGCTACTACATTCTCTTTTTACCATAGGACTATTCTCTTCCAGCATTTGAAGTTTGCTGTTTTTCCTTTCTTGGAAAAAGATGCCCTGGTAATGTTAGCTTTAATGTCATAGTAACTCCCTCTGATTACAAGCTGTCTGCTGATGAATGTAGTAACTAATTTATTTCCTATAAATAAAGGAAGTTAGGAACCTAAATTAGTTAGGTTAATTTGAGGGCAGTGTTTTAACAGGGAAAAGCGTTAGTTTAGTAATTTCCAGAGACAAACAAATTAAGCCAGCACCACCCTGTTTGTCATAGATAGTGTGTGGATATTCCTTTGTTATATATTTTTTGCTAATACATGAAGATTTTAAGACACTCCACAGGTAAATTAATAAGGGTCTAAAAAATTAAAACTCTTAAGTAAAAATAATTGAAACTATAAGCCAGAGAAAGTTAAATCTGAAGGTAAAATATAAATATTTATGCCTGCAGTTATATCTCTGGTTTAACCAGGGCATGATAGTCACCTGATAAACAGTTGTACATCTAATCTTCTTTCTACACCTCTTTTGGTAAATTCATTAGGAACCTTTATCATCCAGGTCATAAGTTTAGCATTACGTTGTTGTAATTTACTGAATACCTCTTTTCATGCCAGCAGTGGACTAAGCAATACGGACTTTAATAAATACACACACACACACACACACACACAGAGCTTTTAAATATTTGTAAAAAAATATGTACATATATATGGCTATCATTCTGCATTTAAATTCAGCAGTACATGTTGGCCTATTATGTAGAGGACATTGGTTAATGGAAACTGCTTCACTTTAAAAGCGTACCCCGTAAAAATGAGGATGATTAAATAACATTGTTGGGGGTGGAGGAAATGAAGAATGTAAATAAGTCTTTTGTGTTTTACTGTGATTTAGCACAAAAAATCTATCAGTTTAACCCTATGTGGTTCTGATAGCATGTAAATGGAAACTTATAAGTCAATATTTAATTTATTGAAGTTGTCCTAAAAGTTTTTTGGGAGGTGGTGGAGGAAAGTGCTAAGTATGTAAATGCATTACGTTTATACTGTTGAAACTGAAGTAGTCTGTGATACTGTAGAGATTAAAATTTCTTAGGGATATTTGTAAAGTGATTGTGAAAAACCAAGGTGTTCTATGAAATAGTGTGATATCAAAAAGACAAAATTACTTAAGGCATTGGCAGTAAGTAATAGGATATCCTCTTTCATTTACCTTTAAAACATTTATTGTAATTTTCATTCTCATTGAATTGGTTTTTTACGGTGGTTACAGTTTTTTATGGTTGTTTTTTTTCTACTAAGAGCATGAATAGAAATAACAAAAAATATTGTTTATGTATGATTGGAAATGACCAATCAGGATGTTTTTATAGTTGTGTTTACAAAATGTTCTTCTTTTCTAGTCTCCTTTTAGAGGACTCTGAAGAAGAAGAAGGCGACTTATGTAGAATTTGTCAGATGGCAGCTGCATCATCATCTAACTTGCTGATAGAGCCGTGCAAGTGCACAGGAAGTTTACAGTATGTTCACCAAGATTGTATGAAAAAGTGGTTACAGGCTAAAATTAACTCTGGTAAGATTTGCCTTTTTGCGTGTTTTGTTTTTGCAGCCTTTCCAAGAGATGCACATACATACACATTTTAGTTAGCAAATTTATTGTCAAATTTATACTCTTATCAAAAATATGGTAATTTTTGAGCAAAAGCATTAAAGAATTTCATTAATCTTCAAAGATTAATTTATTGTGCCGTTTTCTCTTTAATATTGTTTATTGGGAGGGCATCTGGGTGGCTTAGTTGGTTAAGCGTCCGATTTTGTCTCAGGTCATGATCTCCTGGTTTGTGAGTTTGAGCCCCATGTCGGGCTCTGTGCTGACAACTTGGAGCCTGGAGTCTGCCTCAGATTCTGTGTCTCCCTCTCTCTTTCTCAGCGCCCCACCCCCTGCTTGCACTCTCTCTCTCTCTTAAAAATACTTAAAAATAGATAAATGAATAAATAAATAAGATGTTTATTTTTGAGACAGTGTGTAAGCTAGAGAGGGGCAGAGGGAGAGGGAGACAGAGAATCAGAAGCAGGTTCCAGGCTCTGAGCTGTCAGTACAGAGCCCAACACAGAGCTCAAACGTAAAACTGTGAAATCATGACCTGAGCCAAAATCAATAATCAGACATTTAACTGACTGAACCACCTGGGCACCCTTGTTTTTTTAATGTTTATTTATTTATTTTGAGAGAGTGAAATTTAATTTTTAAGTTGAGAGAAATTTAACTGCTACCAGAGGACATAGTAAAAATGATGCATAAGGTAAGAAGGGTGGTTAATTATATCAGATTAGTAAATGTACGCAATTAAAAAAAACCTTTTTAATGTTTATTTATTTATTTTGAGAGAGAGAGAGAGAGAGAGAGCAAGCAGGGGAGGAGCAGAGAGAGAAAGGGAGACACAGAATCCCAAGCAGGCTCCACACTATCAGCACAGAGCCCGATATGGGGCCCAGTCTCAAACTGTGAGATCATGAGCTGATATGAAGAGCCAGATGCTTGACTAAATGATCCACCCAGGTGCCCCAGTGTACACAGTTGTGTAAGATTGATGGCCTGACATAGGAAAATCATTTGTGAGGTATGATGACATTAATAATAATTTTAATCATCCTTTGGAAGACTTGGGTAACCTGTTCAAGCTGGAGATTATGAGGTTCCTGGGAAAATTTTTTTTTGTGTGTATCTAGGTAGCAAAGGCCTCCTTAGGGTTGGGAGGTTCTGTTTTCTTTTAAAGTAGCGTGATCCCAGTGCTGTGGGACAGACTCATCTCACCTGTTGCAGCCTCTTCTTAGCTGTAGGGTGTTATGACAGCTTCTTGGCTTTATAATGCCCTGGGGCATTATCCAGATTAAATGAATGTTCTTGCCACTTAGTAAGGGCCCAGAAATGTTAGCCATTATCAAAATGAAAAACAAGTTGACTCACCTAATACACTTGTAGTTAGACTATTAATGTTGTATAGGCAGGTAAACAAGATGGTACAGTGTATTAAGAACATTGCCTTTTTGGAATTAGGCCTAGATTGGAATAATAGCTCTAACACTTAACTGGAGGATCTTGAGTAAGTTTTTTTTTTAACATTGGTTCTCAACCTTGGCCGCTGATCAAAATTACACATTAGAGTTTTAAAAAACATTGATGCCTTAGATCTACTTTCGGACGTTCTTAAGTAGGTCTGGGATTGAGCCTCAGTTTCATTATGAGTAAAACTGAGTGATAAGGTTGTTGGTGAAGGTCAAATGAGATGACATTTATAAATAGTTTCTCACAGTACCAGGCATGTGGTAAATACTCATTTAGATGGGTTTTATCAGGTTATTAATAAGCTTTCTAAGATAATGGTCAGATGAATGTAAAGATCTCAAGAACTGTACCTTCCTGATAAATTTTCACAAAGCTTTCTCATACTTACATAAAGAGCCCATCTACTAGAAGACTTATTCTGGTAGAGATTGTTTTAAACATTTATTAAGCAACTGCCATGTTTGGACTGTTACTCTCAGGATGTGCAAAAATGAATAAAGCAAGTCTAGTACAAGTTGAGGCAAATGCAGTCAGGGCAATCAGGGCCTACTGAATGAGGTGGGGTCTTAATGGAAAGAACCCTAGATTCAACATGTAGGGATAAATGGACTTTTCCCAGCTGTATATGATCTGTTGAATGTTGTTCTGTAAGTCACTTAATTCCTAGAAGAAAATACATGAAGCACCAAGATGTGAAAGAATTTGTACTAAATTGATTTCAGAAGTCCATATTTTATAATCACATTTTCCTGCTTCTCAATCAGAGAATAGTTTTAAGAAATGTCTGATAAATGTGGGGTACTTAGTGGCTTAGTCAGTTAAGCATCTGACTTTGGCTCAGGTGAGTTTGAGCCCCGCGTTGGGTTCTGTGGACAGCTCGGAGCCTGGAGCCTGTTTCGGATTCTGTGTCTCCCTCTTTCTCTGCCCCTCCCCTGGACGTGTGTGCCCTCCCCCCTTTCTCTCTCTCAAAAATAAATAAAATATTAAAAAATTGAAAAGAAATGTCTGATACATGTCTTTCATGTTGTTTGTTCCCCATCGGGTCATATTGTTGACTTGCCCTGAATTTAGCTCAGTGGTACAATATTAATTGTCTTTAATTAAAATAGTCCAGATACATTTTGATTTCAGTATCTCTATGTATGTTAGACTCCTAAAACAGCAACAACTTGCTTTTATTCATATACTTGAAATATACTATCTTAATGTAATTTGACTATAGGGCATTTTGAGACAACATAGACAACGTACTACCTCAGAAATAGCACTCACTTTCTGTTCAACTAGTTATTTTCAAAAGAAAATGTATATAAATTGCTACTTAGACTTTATCCCAGATTTTACTGTTTAAGAGCTCTTTTGAAGACAAGTTACTACTTTTTTTCTTCTAAATCTTGGCGATAACAGTCAACAAATGTTAATTGAATTGAATCTAAACCTCTACCCTGTTAATCACATGACTTCTCTAATTTTTAGGGCATATATATATATATATATATATTTAAATTTAAAGCCCCATCTAAAAATAGACATGGGGGGAAATGGCTAGATGATTAATTAGACAAGATTATGACCTATTTAATTGGAGCCAGAAACTTAGGAGTAACCAGTGACTGCATAGTGGACAGAACTTTTTTTCCTTTTAATTGTGATGAAATATAAATTAAAATTTCCCTTTTAACCATTATTACATGTACAGTTCAGTGGCATTAAGTACATTCAGAATGGTGTGTGACCATCACCACTATCTACTTCTGAAATTTTATCATCACCCCAAAACAAAAACTCTTTATCCATTAAGCAGCAGCTCCCACCTCCCCCTATCCCTAATCCCTGGGTAACTTACCTACTTGCATCTATGTTGTAGCATGTATCAAAACTTCATTTCTTTTATGGGTAAAAGGAACTGTTTTTATCTAGACAAAGGTGGATTCATTTTGTTCCCTCCTAGCTTACAGAGCATGCACATTTCTTAGAGGACAAAAGGTCTTGGGTATATATTGTCCTAGCAGAGATACTGGCCTGGATATGGGTAACTAGTTGTTTGAGATACTATGTTATTTAACTTTGTTTTCATGGCATCTTGCCAAGGTACTTAAACTTTACAAGGAATAATATTTTGTGGAGACAGAGCAAACTAAGTTTTCCTTTTCATTTTACCAGGTTCGTCATTAGAGGCTGTAACCACCTGTGAACTCTGTAAAGAGAAGTTGCAGCTTAACCTGGAGGATTTTGATATTCATGAACTACATAGAGCTCATGCAAATGAACAAGTTAGTATATTTTGCCTAATTTGGTAAGTGTCTGTTCTATGCTTAAAGGACAACTCTTGAAGAAAAGATTAAATCATGGTCAGAAAACCTGCATTAAATAATAATAGTAATGTTTTTAATATAATTCTGTTACCAACATTAAGTATTATATGATTTTATAATTTCTCATTATTTTCCCCCTAACTTTTTAAAGCACGAGGCAAATAACCCAAGTCACAGATTTTTAAGTGTAAGGTAAAATTGATCACATGCTTTCTAAATAAACCTAAAAATAATAAAAGCTTAGGAAATGGGTCCCAAAGTAACATGCCAATCTTCTCTCCCAGAGCTGTCTCATTTGTGAATGCCTCTGAGTACTGGAAAATAATCGAAACACCAAGCCCCAGAGCTGCATCCCAGTTCTGTATTTTTTTAATGTTAGGAGTAATTTTTTATGTGCCTGTATGATCCCTTATTCTTCCTCAGTGTCTGGTTCCCTCTACCCTCCCCATTCTCACTTCCATCTGTATGTTGAACGAGTTATCTTATATGAAATCATTTATTCCAAGTTCACATTGTTTCTCTTTCCTTTAGTATTTGTATCACTACAAATAAAGAATGTCGAGATTTCTCTGATTGTATTAAAATTTTATTTCAAATATTATCCTCTCGTTTCTCAGATTTCTTAGTATATATTGATCACTCTTTCCCTCCTTCCCCATTGATTGGATCACTATTTTTTTCTTGACACTCAGAGCTCAGTATTTTTTCCTTTTTAAAGAAAAATTCAGGCAAGGGGGAAGATGTTGAAAGAGATTATGAGGATAACTGTAGGGCCATACTATCCAAGTGTACTTATTAGCATATTTGTGATAAAAAGAGTGATGATGGTGAGAGAATGCATGAATGCTTGAAAAATACCTTTTAAATGAACGGGTAATGGACACTTTTCTCCCCTTTTTTATCAGAAGTGAAGTTTATGTAACGACCATTTAAAGTGAACAGTTTATTGGTACTAGTACACTTGTGTGCTGCACAACCATCACCTCTCTAGTTACAGTACATTTTCATCTCTTCAAAAGAAAATCCTTTACCCTTAAGTAGTTGATCCCTATTCCCCTCTTCCTTCCCCTGGCAGCCACCAATCTGTGTTCTGTCTCTTTGGATTTATCTATTTTGGATAGTTCACATAAATGGAAACATGCAGTATGTGATCTTTCATGGACATTCTTCATTTTTGTGGACACTCTTCTTAAATTGTGGGAATATAGATACCCGTTAAAGTGTGATTAAAACCAGGGAATACTCCTTACAAAATATACATAGACACAAAATCTGTATATAATTTAAGGGACTCCCAGATCTCTTGAAGCTAACTGCTTAGATCCAGGTTAAGAATCATTGATCTAATGAATGAAAAAAATTAGGCAGTTGATACAGTACAGATGTGCTACCCTAATACTAATTATTCTTTAATGAAGCCAGTTGTCCAAAAGGAGTACCACTTTCAGTAAGGAATTGTCTTAAATTCTTAAGGAGTTTCTCTCTAGACAGCTAGACATTGATATTTTAAAGAACAGGAGGAAAGAGTATGAAAAGGTACAAAGAAATATTTTTTCCTCAAAGTCAGTAGGTTTCAAAGAATGGTTTTCTCCTCCCATTCTTTCTTTAGGTGCTCCATCGTGTCTCTTGAAGGTGGTTCTTTGGCTTTTCAGTACAGCTAAGAATATTTCTATTGTTCTTCAAGGATTTTAATGATTGACCTCCTAAATAATTTAGAGACACTGGGAAATATTAGGTGGAGTCAATATAAAAATGACAGTCTTCATTAAGCTTTCTGGCTTTAACTTAATCTTTGTTCTTTGTGAATCATGGGTTCTAGTGGCCTGATGAATACCCTCATTCTAAATAATTAGTTTAATACATTTTAGTCTTCTGGATACATGATTTTCTTTTAAATTAAAAATAAGCAGAGTTAATGAAATAAAGCATTTACAGAAACTTTTAATCAATTTCAAATTTGTCAAGTATTCTGAAGAATCTATAACCAGTTACTTGCTGAAGTTGATACTTAGAACATAGATTTCTTAACAAGAAAAGTTATCAAATATGTTACAATTTATAGATCATTATGTAATGATTACAGATTAGATTTTTAATAACCCTGTATTCATGATTTGTTTTCTTAGCTTCAAAACCAACAGAACAGCATTGAACCAAAGAACTATTTTTACCCACTGCAAATTTCTATGTGACTAATAAGAGGAAGTTACGTTACTACCTTTTTTTAGTTCATTTTTATATTTACTGTTTCCTTTAAGTTAATTAAATTACATAAACAACTTGTCAGAATAGGATTTAAAAAAAATTTTTTTTTAACATTTTTATTTATTTTTGAGAGACAGAGCCAGAGCATGAGTGGGGGAGGGGCAGAGAGAGGGAGACACAGAATCCTAAGCAGACTCCAGGCTCTGAGCTGTCAGCACAGAGCCTGATGCGGGGCTCGAACTCATGAACCGTGAGATCATGACCTGAGCCAAAGTCGGATGCTTAACCGACCGAGCCACCCAGGTGCCCCCAGAATAGGATTTTAGATACATAATATATTGGTTTTGCTGTGGATGAAATGGCAATTTTTAAGCAAATAGTTGTAGCCATTTGTGTAATGAAATCAGTTTTGAGCTTTATGTAGAGCCAGAGCATTCATTCCACCATCAAATGATTTTTCCCACTTTTATATAAATCATTACATAAAAGAAGACTATATGAGAATAAAAAGGTTATTCAAACACCTATTTGAATACATTATATGGCCCATTAGTTAACTTTTATGAAATTATGAAGGACAGCCTTTTTTCTTTCTTTTATTAATAATATAATGGCATTATATCTCTTCCCAGGATCTGGATATTAATACATTTCCTCCAGTTTATCGGTATGCTATAAGTATCAGTCTCAATTCTACTAATTTTTCATTCTTCATATTTTTCTTTTTCTCCATTTGCTTTCCTGTCGAAGGCTGAGTATGAGTTTATCAGCTCTGGTCTCTACCTAGTTGTGTTACTGCACTTGTGCGAACAAAGCTTTTCTGATATGATGGGAAATACAAACGAACCAAGCACACGTGTCCGAGTAAGTAATACTGGAGTGGGGGAGAAGGGGAGGGTGTGATGCAGCAAGTGTTCGCTTTGGAAAGCAGATTGTTTTATATGTTCACATTTTGTTTTCTTTGGGGAGCTCTTCTATTAGAACGTGTCTTAAAAATAAAGATACTGTAGACTTAATAGAAATTGCTGTCTACCTTCTATATCAAGCAGGCTAATTTTTTCAAAAAGCTATTTTTAGAGAAGTAATTTTCTAGCTCTTGAAGGTAATTGGAATATATTTTAGTGAAAAACAGGGACAGAATTGCACATACTTAGGGAAAATGCTTTTTTTCATTTGGGAGGAAAAACAATTCATTATTACAACTTAGAAACCTGATACTGAAATTGAACTCCAAAAACCAAGAGTATATGGGAAATTAACTTCAATTTCATTTGTTAATATCCTATAAAAGATTATCAGTGTACTAATTTTTAAGCATTCATATACTAGAAACTACTTAAGGTACGGACTGTTGTGTTTACTCTGTACACTCTTACCTTAATGTTAACACTTGAGCTAGCTGTCTCTTAGATCCTTATAAGTGTATGATACTACTTACCTCAGTGTACCATAGAAAATTTATACCCTTCTGCTTTGCCCAATTTCTATGGCAGAGGCTAGGGCCTCACATCTCATTACTGTAGTGTTGTGAACACTTCATATCTTGAAATGTGTTCATAAACATATACTTCAGACTTTTTAAAATACTCACTTTGATGACAAAAATAGAGCTGAGTTTCTGGTGAGGTGTAATGTTTTTGTTTTATCTTGAAAATTATCAAATAACCAGGATATATATATATATATATATACACACACACACATACATACACACGGTTTCTAAATTGGTAAAATGTTTTTCTCTAATGTTCATGTGAACATTCCTGTGAGCCATTTGATGGATTATTCAAATTATCAAGAGCATTCAGAATTTGAGCAGAGATCTCTTGACTTTTAAATACTTTAGAAATCGTAGTAACTAAATATAGTAGATGCTATAGATGATTTTGTAAAAGATTAATAACTTAACCTTTTTAAAATGAATAAACCTTATATAAAGCATATAATAAGATCTATTGAATTCATGACTTTGTAAAAGGTATAGACAAATTATTAAAGTGAAAGTCATTTTCATGACTTTTTTTAAGTATTAAATACATCTGGAGCTATCAAATTAGGAAAATAATATTATTCCTGTTTTGTTTCTTTGACCACTAAGAGTAAATTCATTTGTGTCCAAATTGTAATGGTTTTATTTTTTTCTCCATAATGTTTTGAAGTGTATTTATGCAAGAAGACAGAATGCCATTGGATAAAATTATTTTATTGTGTTAGCTTTCAGTTTCTACATGATTCATGATTTCTACATGACCATTTATATAATAGTGATAATATATAACAGTTAAAAAATATTTTAAGTTTGTAATTTTTGATGTGGTGGTAGAAGGACCCCTGTTTAAAAGCTTAAAATGGTGTTTGACTTTTTAAAGTAGAAATGAATCTCCTATACTGACTCTCTTTTTAGATTCTTTGCAACATTTAAACTACTATATTTCTTTCTGCATTATTTCTAGTTTATTAACCTTGCAAGAACTCTTCAGGCACATATGGAAGATCTCGAAAGTAGGTGGAATTTCCCCTTCCCAGACTTGTTGAATTTACTTTTGCAAATTAAATCCACAGACCAAAACCTTACTGTATACTCTTTCTGCCAAATTAGAGCTTCATTTATAGACTTAATAATACCGTAATAACTGATTTGGGAAAGATGGGTTGGGCAAGTGAGTTTTTTTAAAGCATATTTAAAATAAATTTTTTTAAGGTACAGAAGGATGTATTTTAGTGTTTTATTTAAAATAAAATTTTATTTTTAGTCGCCTTAATTTTAATAATTTTAATCAAAAAGAAGACCTCTAACTACTGGTCAAACCACACTTCTAAATCTGTTAGATGTGTGTGTGTGAGATTTTAATTGTTATTTAGCTTTGTTAGATTAAAAGTTTTCCCTGGGTTTGTGTATAGTTCTAGCAGAATAAGGGTGAAAGATTCCTAGTTCTGAGTCCATAACAGAAGCCATAGTTTTTTTTTTGCTCCTTGTTCAGGTCCTCATGGACCTTTAATAGGCAGCCAGCTCCGCCAGCAGCTCCAATCTCTTAAGATCACGTTCCAGCATTAGGACTTCTGCCTGGGCTCCTATGTGAAGGCACTTAATGCCCAAATCTTTACAGGCATCTGCACAGCTTAACCTCAAAGTCCTACAACCTCCAGGGTGCTTCATACCAGGTGGGCACAGATATTGGTGGCTCTGAAACAGTTCCTGGGAATTCAAGATTACCCTATTTGTACTTTTTCACCCAAAGCAACTGGCTCCCCACGATCAGATTCCATTACACTCTTTGAAGTGTTTTAAAACATATATTCTCCACTCGATTATCTTCTGTACTCATCTTCAAAACACTTGGAGTGTTGCCTGTCGTGTGCATGTTTTTACCTTTAGGGAAAGCTCAGCATCCTTTGAAGTAATGTTTGAGAAGGACTTGGTCTTCATGAGAACCTTTTAATTCCTTGAGTATTCTAAGACATGGATTTTTGTCATTAAGCCTGTACTATTTTTAGGTTTTGAAAGGTTTAGGGGTACAACCAGATGCCTTTTCACATTTTAGTATGTGTGAAAATGGTATATAAAGGAGTCTGGTATGTAAAGTGGGAATTCATTTGGTGTATGTCTTTTTTTCTTATACACAAACTTCTTCAGATCCCCTTAATGTTATCTAACACAAAGATCTCTTATAACAAATTATAATTTATACTTTGCCAGATGTGATGGTAGTAATTTGTTTCAGATGGTAGTAGTATTTTCCCCAGATTGTTTTTCTTTTTTTTTTAACATTCTCACTTAGTAGTTTCCTAAACATAGCAGTGTCTACTCCCAACATGTGAGAAAGATGGAAGTGAAATATACCCAGATTCAGCTGAGAGCAAAAGCTGTTGTGCGTGCTACAAGCTTACTCCTCTAAGTACCAGAATATTAATGTATTGTAAAGTTGGTTCTCACTGAATTTTCTTCTCTTGTGGAGTTAATTGAATAGAAAACATGAGAAGTTCTCTGAAAAACTGTTTTATTTCTTAGTTTGATATTTCTCCATGATGTAGCATAAAACATAACCAGAGGATTTACTCATTCATGAGCCAAGTATATGCTTGCTATCATTTACTAAAATGGATTTAAGATTTCTGCAAGATAGATTGAAACATGAAAACTTAAGTTTCATCCATACGAGTAGGATAATGTTTTTGTTGATTCCATTTGTTGGGTGCTCTTAAATATTGCGTTTAATATTACTACAAGTAGAGTATACATCTAACCTTTCTGCCCTTGATAATAGGGGAGATGCTGGTTGGGTGTTTATTTTAGTAAATTCCATTTTCCTTATCACACAGAACAGTGTACAGAATCCATAGTTTGATACTTCGGTCCATCCTGTAGACATTCCAGGATGTCTATTTTAAACTTCTGAGCTACTATGATTCTTAAATAGAGGTCGGAAATATTGCAAACATGATGTTTCTGACAATGTAGAAAAAAGTTTTTTACTAAATCCCGTTGTTTTAACTTAGGCTGTGTCTATATAAAGCTTTTTGGACTAAATAGAGCTTTTTCTTGGCATTATATAGACATAGCTTCGATGTAAATTGCAAGAATACCCATAACCTATTCTGTGTACATTTTTTTTCATTCTCATCGGATGCATCAAACATGCAGCGGTAATAAACCAGATTCTACTCAGGTGTGTGAGAGCACTTGCCTTAAGTTCATTTTTTCTCTAGTGTCTATATCATTAGCTACTGTGAACACAGGCTGATCTCAGAAGCATTTTAGAAGATGTTCTTCAAGCACATTTTTAAGCATTCTCATTTTTATAAAAACTAACATAACAAAAAGATGTGGGGGTGGGAGCATTATGGATGGGTATCACCTACAGTCAAACCACCCCTAACCCTGTCATAACTTACCATTTTGACCAAACAATATACTAAATTGGGGTTTTTTATTTTACAAGTCATTGCTGTTCTGGCTTCGTATTTACACATCCATTCTCCTCTGCCTTAAAATCATTCTTGATCATCCTGTTTTCTTTCAACAGCTTCAGAGGATGATTCCGAAGAAGATGGAGACCATAACAGAACATTTGATATTGCCTAGCTTCATATAAGAAAATGGATGATCTGTGAACAAGTGTTTATTAAAACTGGCAATTACGTATGAATTAATTTTGTGGGGAATGCCTATTGAATACATTGACTATATATATATAAATATATATGTGCTATATATTTATATATATATAATGAGTATATATATATACACACATGGATGTCCTGTGTGTGTGTGTGTGTGTGTATATCTATATATCTATATATATATAAATTCTCAAGTATTGCTGAATTAAAATTCTCCTGGACCTTTTAACATGGCCGTGAATCTGATGTTTATCAACTGGTCATCAAAAGTATTTTTCTTTAGGTGAGTGGGAAAATGTTATCCTTGTTTTAAATATCTTAAGTAATGCTGATGACCCTTTTTTGTGTTCTGATTACTACAGTCATATTTATGAAAAAAGGTTCATGTTTTTAGTTTCTTGCTAGTGAAAAAAGTGGGACAAAATATGCTTTTGAAATAAAATGGCACCTAATTATTTTTCCTTTCAAAATGCCTTAAGTTGCAATCTCATTTTCATGATCATTTGCTTCCAGTGTTTATAAAAAAATAATTGGGAAGTTATGAAAGCATTATATATTAGGTTCCCAAATTTAATATGAATACTAAATTCACTTAGCAATAAGATCTAATTTTTAAGAAGTATATAAATATAAAATGTTTAAAATGATGGATAAATTTTTGTATCGATTTGCACAATGCAGATTATATTTGATAGGCCATAGTATGTAGGTGCTCCTTTTAGGAGTATTGCAGCTGTAAATTCTATCAGAATTGCCCATCAAATGCTATTTGGAAAAAAAAATTATTGCAATCTCAAGTCGACGGAATATTTTTAAATCCCACATTTAAAGTTTAAAACACTGGTTTTCAATGTGTTTTTTAGTGTTGTCACTTCTTTATATAGATAAATATGTGTAAATAACCTGTTTGGATCCTGGTCGTTTTTAACTGTTCCTTGGTAATTCTGAGCATTTATTTAATGACTTAATATTTTTCACGACTTTTGGAGAGCAGATGCACATTACCTACTCACCGTGAATAGATCTATACCGTGGTCAGGAGTTGTGTATACTTTCCTAACACTGTATATTTCCTCTGTCAACACCTTTTAGGATATGCTTTTAAATACCTTCAGGTGGTTTCAGATTTAAATAGTTTTATGTTATGGCAACTAACTACATTTTCAGAACCTAAATAAAAACCATGTAATTTCTCAAATGTGAATCAACAGTTTACCCACACTTAGTTTGTTGGTCTTAATGTAAAACCTTGGCTGGAAATAAAATGCATACTGATTGATGTACTTTATAGTTTGAAATGTTTCCTTTTGAACTGGTGGTGCTCAAAGTAGACTTCAAACCTTAAAGCTTTTTTAAAAAGTAAAATCTCAATTCATACAAAAATATAAATGTTTCTAAAACATTTGCTCAACTTTTACCTGTTATTTCTGCATTGCCTTATTTAAAGAAAAAATACAAAATTTAAGGATCCCACTTTCACTATTCTTTGGGTCCTTAGGGGTGCTTTCAGTTTGAAACATTTACACTTTTAATAGAGCTCAGCATGAAAGTGGAAGTATCTTCTGCTTAACCCACAAAAACTTTTTATTTAAAAATTTAAATAGTAGAAAACATTCCATTGGTATACAGTTTATTGTCATATTAAATGCTTAATGATAGATACACAGTGGCTTGAGCAAAAGTATTCTTTCAGTTTCTTAGTACCACTTACTATTTCAGTTTTGTATAAGCTTCTGATACTCTGTAAGTGTGAATTGGAATAAAGGAAAGTCTTTTCATTGGTTGTTACTTTTAAAACTATATAAACAGAAATAGAGACCATATTGTACTCCCTACAGAGAATGGAAATTCCTAGGAAAATGCAGTTTAAAGTAATGTTATTCTCTCTAGAAACCTGCCAAATGTTAATTTATATTGTCCTTATTAACTAAAATCAAGATGTTGAAGAAAGCAATTTATACATTTTGAATATAAGCAGGTATGCTTATGTTATTCAAAATATAAATACAGAGCTTGAATGAATGACCCAGTTAGCTATTGACCACTGAATAGATGCTAAGGCCCTGTTACAGATGTTCTGATGTTTGAAGAAAATTAAGATTTAACACCTCACTAACCAGGGACCTCTACGGACTTACTCAAAAAATGAAATCAAATATGGAAAATTAAATGTTTAAAGTAGCCATTTTGAAAGAGTTGCCATAGGGTAGAACTTATGAAGAAAATTCATTGTATGAGTTAAGTGGAAGAGGAGGTTCTAGAGCAGCACTGTCCAGTAAAACTTTGTGATAATGGAAATGGAAATGTTCTATAATTTGTATTGTTTATTATGGTAGCTACTAAGTACATGTGTTTTGAGCATCTGAAGTATGGCTAGTGCATACTTCAAGTTATATTTAATTTTAACTTAAAAAGTCACATGTGGCTCGTGGTTACTATATTGGACATTGTAGAAATTTGTGACAGAGAAAGAAGAGTTAAGATCTGTCTTAGTTTTTAAAAGACTGGTAGAATTTGAATAGAAAAAGTAGGAAAGAATTCCATTTAGTCTTGTTCACTGTTAGTACCACTCTTAATAACTTACCAGGAATAAAATAGTATCCAAAATCTTAGAAATTTAAAGCTCTTGCAGAGCATGGTGGTTTTGTGTAATACAGCTAGTGTAACATCTGCTCTTTTAGTGCCACACAGCCACACTGTATAGTGCTGTTGGCACTTTTTAGTTTTTCCTAGGTCATTAAACAATAGTGCCATTAATTGTGATGAAGGATGTTATTCATAGTGCCAGTGGACACAGGTCGTGTAAGCTGGGACTTTGTTGCCTTGGGAGATAGTGTATCTCCCCAAAAGAAAAGTATTTCCCATAAGATAATTCATGGGACATGGTTTAGGGAGAGAGACTACTACTTAGAGCTTTCAGGATTCTGAATACAGTAAACATAATTTTATGTGAACTCCCTATATTCTTTATCTTTTCTAATATTTTTAAGCTGTTAAAGGATGCTAAGGAAAATCACTCATTTCAGCTCTAGTTTTCATTTTTTACCGCCAAATAGTTCTTCTGCCCTTTGTCTTAAAGTATACAGTACATGTACTGAAAACTTTGAGCATCACCACTACATTAGGATGTAGTGTGTTTCTGCAGTTTTTGCTAACACAGTTTTCATGTCCTTGAATGATAGTTCATCAGTGGTGTGGGGAGCATCGAGATACCTTATATATAGGAATAGATCTCATGGTAGAGGAGAAAGGCCGTAAATAAAGGGGCTCTGTGATATGTGTCATCCTTATTGCCAACCTCCTCCACACCTTCCTGGTATGGCTGTAATCCCTTTGTTCAAAAAATTTATAAAATTTCATTGATATTCTAATCATTTGTTATGAGTGCAAAATAAGATTTCTGGTCCAAAGTGATGTTCTAAAGTAATGAAATTTTAAAACTATGTGGAATATGGGGTGGCTAAAATCTTAAAAGTTTTCTATATCTAACTCAAAAAGGAAGATAAAAATATTGGGGAATTGTCTGCCATAGTAAATACCATGTGTGATATCTTAATGTATAGGATCTTTAAAAGTCTTTATTTCTTATTTTATTAATAAAAGAGCAGGACCTAGAAATTGGTTAAGACCTGGTGATTGCCAAAACTACAGTGCTGGTAGAATTCCGCCCCCCCCCCCCCCCAATTATCACCTAAGGTAGTTCAACCAAATGGGAAGGAAGATAGAGCAGTATACTGGGTTTTTATTTTTATCTGCTTTACCACTTTTGGCTTTGTTTAAACTTTTTTAAGTGAAAGGTACATTTAGGGAGGTGGTTAAACTACTAAATTTTATCTATGATCATTCCTTTTTTTGTTTTAAACTTTGTTCTTAATAATCTGAAGATCAGTTTTTGTCATGATCATATGAGAATAATGAATGTTACTGGAATAAGGAAATATACCATAAAAACCATAATTTTCATTGTCACGTTTTACATTAAAATCTTGCACAGGAATCACTGTCAAAAGTATTTGATGTCTTAATCTGAAATTTCCAAAATCTTAGTCAAATTGAACAGCATACTCATTTTCTTCTGCAACTACCAAAACACAGTCGTCGTTATAAGGTGATTGGGGTGCACTTGAAAAAACTGTGGTGAAACCAGAATCCAAATTTCTTTTGTACAGGAACCAAACGATTGCTCCCAAAACTGTCAAAATTACTGTGCTAGCAATCACCAAAGCTGATATTAAAATGTGGTTATCTGAAAAGGAAAAGACAAGAAATACATATATACAGAAATCAGGACATACAGTTGCTGGAACTGCACTTGGGGGCACAAATACAGTTTCAATCATGTAAATATTTGCCTATTAGAATTTCCCACACTGATAAGAAAAAAAATACACTTAATTCAGATTTATATTTCTTAGCTTGAACGACTGCCATTCTCTTCAAGATTTCAGGTTTTACAATTCTCCACTCTACTTTAAGATTTTAAAATGGAAATTACCCACACCCAGGGTATACCACTGTTCTGGTTCTATTTGTCTTCCTTCCTTGGTTTTACTTCCTGGTCTAAGACTTTCCTATTTACTGCTCTTTTCAAGACTAGTTGTCTTTAGATACTTGTTTACATTAATGAAGCTTACTGGTTAATCTGGCTTTTGCCATTTAAAATTGGTTTCACTGAGAAAACACAAGATTGGCAGTAAATTTACCTCCCTTTTTGTTCTATTAAGAACATATATGTGTGTATTCCTGAAGTAATTATGTACAACCTTGCAGTTCTTGGCTATTGAAAACCCTCGTAATCTTTCCGTAAGTCAGTCAGTTCAGGGAAATTAACTCATTTTAGGAGTTAGAAGGAGGAAAATGGCCACAAAAAGGAAACTTCTGTCCTTTCTGATCCTGAGTTTGTAGCGGTCACAGTTTGTTATGCTGCGGGTCGTATTATTTGTATTGGACCTTTAGATAAAAATGTATCAAGAAAGCTGGGCATATGGTAATTACATATTCTTATGAAATATATAGGTATTTTTTAATGAATTCAAATACCGCTTTTTTGCCAGATCTTTTGGCAAATCCTGATATGATTTTGAGAACCATGATAGACCTACCTACTCTTTTGTACTTAAATCTGTATGTATTCCTTTTATATTCTATTCCGTCTGTATATATCCTCTCCCCCCGCAAGTATACATACGCATAGCTTAAAATTTCAGTTCTACAAGTAGCTGTCAGAAAATACTGTGCTCCTGTCCCACTGCCTCACCCTGAATTCCCATTCCTCTAAGCCATTCCTGTTAACATCTGTTATTTGCCTTCATACTTATAAATAACATGCTTACACGGCTTTTCTTGATTTAATTTTTTTAATGTGAAATACATTTAACAAAATAACCATCTTAACCATTTTTAAGTTTACAGTTCTATAGCGTTAAGTACATTCACACCGATGTGCTATGTCACCACCGTTTCTCCACAGAATTCTTCATCTTTCAAATCTGAGACACTATATATTAAACAGTAATGCCCCATTCTTCCCTCCTCTTACTGCTTGTCAGCCATCATTCTGCCTTGTGTAGGTCCACTACCAGGTACCTCAGGTCATTGGAATAACGTAATATTTGTACTTTTGTGACCAGCTTATTTCACTTAGCCTAATAATGTCTTCCAAGTTTGTGCATGTTGTAAAATGTGTCAGAACTGCCTTTTTAAGGCTAAAGACTGGTCCATAGTGTATATGTATCATGTTCTACTTACCCATTCATCTGTTGATGGACACTTGGATTGGCACCTTCCATTTTTTGGCTATTGTGAAAAATGCTGCTATGAACATGAGTGTACAAATCTCTTTGATACCTCTTTTCTTTTGGGTATATACCCAGAAGTAGGATTACTGCATCATAGGTATTTCTATTTTTAGTTTTTTGAGAAGTTACTGCTGTTTTCTGTACCATTTGAAATTCCCACCAATAGCACACAGCTGTTCCATTTTCTCCATATCCTTGTCAATACTTTTCTGTTATTTGTCGTGTGTGTATACACAGGCGCACACACAATTTTTTTGGTAGCCAACCTAATGGATGTGAGGTGGTACTTTGCTTGATTTTATTTTTAAGCTCTATGCCCAATGTGGGGCTTAAACTCATTACCCTGAGATCAGAAGCCATGTGCTCTACCAACTGAGCCAGCCAGATTCCCCTTTGCTTGATATTTTAAGATATTTATTCCCCCTATAGAAGAGGGAGAACTTAATTCTCCAATATACACATGAAGTCCCAAACACTCCTTTCCTCTTCCCTCATAGTTATAGCAAGCTCCAAACATAGAGAAAATCTACATCTGATGACGCCAATCCAGAATTTTTAAAAACAAAAAACTACCAATCGAGAAGGCAACCCAATAAAAACTGACAAAAGACTTGAATAGTCATTTCACAAAACACACTGAAATGGCTAATAAGTGTGTAAGAGGCTCAAGATTATTCACCAGGGAAATGAAAATTAAAATAACTACACCTCTGAATGGCTGAAATTAGGTGGACTCTCCATGGGATGGATGTGCAGTAGGAATGTAACAGTTCAACCACTTTGAAATACTAGTTGGTGGTTTCTAATCTAAACATATTAGCTACCCAATGGTAGTTCTACTCTTTGGAGTATACACAAAGCAAATGAGAAAATAGCTCTAAAGTTTAGAGAATGTTCATAGGCAGCTCTGTCATATTAGTACCAGACTGGAAATGATCCAAATACATCACAGTTTGTAAATACATAACAGTCTGTCCAGACAAAGTGCTATGCAACAGTAGAATAAATATATACGTGACATGGATGGATCTAAAAAAAAAATCCTGAGTGAAAGAAGCCAGTAGAATTCTATTTATGTTCAACAACAAGCAACTCTAACCTATGGTGACAACTCAAAACAGTGGGTAACTCTGGGACTGATGGTGCTAGGGATACATTTATTGGGAATGGGCATGAGGAGAATTTTTGGTGTAACTTTTTTTTTCTATATCTTGATTTGAGAAGTAGTTACCCAAGTGTATCCAGAGGCAGCCATCAAACTGTACACTTAAGATTTGTGCATCTTATTCACACCTCAAAGAGATTAAAAATTATGCTACCAATTGGCAAATACAAAATTTTTAACGTGAGTTTCTGGGAATGCCAAATGGTACAATTCCTCTAAATGGATCAAAGTTCTACATTCACTTTTCAACCCAGCATTTGCATTTCAGGGAATCTAATTTTTAAATAATGTATTTTTGCAAGGTAGATTCACTCACTGCAGCACTGTAACGTCTAAAAACAAGCCAATAAGGGTCTGGGGCTGGTTTATAACCATACAGTGGAAGAGTATGCATTGTAAAAAAGAAGGAAGTTCAGTCTACAGGTAATGATAGAGATACCTAGAATCTATTAGTGAATAAAAGGGCAAAATAAGTCCTAGATCTCAAACTGCTGACAAATTTTTCCTGGCAAAAGAAACACAGGACCATTAAAGAAGAAACTGAACTGGTACCCAGTAAGGATAAAAGTAGACTAGTGTAGACAAGGGCAGGATGGGAGACAGACTTTTCAGCGTTTGCCTTACTACAATTTTGCTTTTTGCACCGTGTGAATAGATTCTCTGTTCTTAAAAAAAAAAAAAAAACGGGCATCTGGGTGGTTCAGTCAATTAAGTGTCCAAATCTTGATCTCAGCTCAGGTCATGATCTCACCATTCATGAGATTGAGCCCCACATCTGGCTCTGCTGACAGCTTGGAGCCTGCTTGGAATTCTCTCTCCTGTCTCTGCCCCTCCCCCATTCGTGCACAGGGGCTCTCTCAAATGAACAAACTTAAAAAAAATGCATCTAGTAAACCTTTAAGACAGATACTTAATGAACTAGAATTATAAGGTCCAATTTTTTTAAACAAAGGTTGCAGACTCATTTCCCACAAAAAAATGAAATTTCAATGGGAAATATAATTTAGTATTTTAAAACATACATATTTGCAGTTACTATATTTAGGATGTCAAGTCTTACTACTAAGTTGAGACCTTTTTAAATTCTTATAAAAGTTGTTCCACTTTATATAATTAATTTTAAGGAGGTCTTTAGTAATATTTTAACATTAGAATCTTAATATATTTTTATGTGTGGGAAGATTTTTAACAAAAGACCATTACTTACCTGATAAATACTTCTTTTCATACGGGACTAAAATAAAAAAGAAAATTAAAATTAATATTCAAGTATGCTTTATTCTAAGTTTGCCTTTAAACACTTTCAAAATATTTAAAAATGAAATATAATGGCTTAATATTCTCCATATTACTATTGCTTGGTCAATTGTGTTTTCTGTTTTGAACAAAGTTTTTTATTTCTCCTTTTTAAAGATGTAGAGGTCTAACAATGTTATTAGCTTTGTTGGTAGAAAAAAAAAGGAAACTCAGTGATGAGGTGAGGAAAATAATTTTGGTTAAAGGCTCTGTAGAAAACAAACCTAATAAAATTAAAGTATACAACTGTGACCCCATTAGTATGGATTTTCTATTTCTGATGTTTCAAGTTATAGTTGAATTAAAAATTTGGTTTGTGTAAATGTTCCCTGATATTAGTATGTGAAAAAAACACAATATTTTAAAACCCAATAAATATTGGAAGTTGAATTCTTCTACCATAAAACTATGGTAAATTTAATATAATCACGATAAACTATAGTTAAGAACCGTGCTGAGGCAAAAGATATATATATATATATATATATAAAATTCTAGATGTAAAGGGAAAAATAATTTTGGTTTACAGCTGAAGTAGAAGGGGGGGAAATACTAAAGATGCAAAGTGAAGAAATGGCTGTCATGCTTCAAGTATCCCAAAATCATATTTTGAAATTTTAAGTGTTTTTAATGAGAAAACAATTTTTTCTGAAACTTAGAACAAGCTTTGATGTTTAACAATAACATCAAAATACTGTTGTGGGATACAATAATTTTGTCCATTAGAAAGCATTCTGAGGGGCGCCTGGGTGGCTCAGTCGGTTGAGCGGCGGACTTCGGCTCAGGTCATGATCTCGCGGTCTGTGAGTTCGAGCCCCGCATCAGGCTCTGTGCTGACAGCTCAGAGCCTGGAGCCTGCTTCGGATTCTGTGTCTCCCTCTCTCTTTGCCCTTCACCTGCTCATGCTCTGTCTCTATGTCTCAAAAATAAATAAATATTTAAAAAAAAAAAAAAACATTCTGATGGGGAAGAGGGGGATGCTCAGAGCCCAGGGGTGGTGGTTGGAGGGGCAGGGGCCAGGTTCAGAGCTTGCACCTCAGGGTGGCGGGGGGAGAAAAAACATTCTGATAGGTCAGAAGAAAAATTATATTTTAGTCCAGAATAAATTATTAACCACAATGCAGTTTTTCTTCATTTGCCTAAACAAAGGATGTTAGTACTTGTACAGGGTCAAATTCTTTGTAAACATTAGACAGAACTCTGGAATCAGACAGGAGTATTCTTCACCATTTCTGTTTAATCCAATTACATGCAAGGAGGCTATGATAAATCTTCTGAACAACAGAAGAAATTTTTGACCTCTTGCAGGCTCTAAGGGTGAGCAGATGGAATCAAGTATGCCTGGTTCACATGATCTGGTCTACCTCTGAAATGTAAGAGAATTACATTAGACTTCCGAAAGACTTGGGAGCATAGCATCCTAAATTATTCTGAAGTCTTTCTTTCTTCTAATTTATTGAGGCATACTTGTCTAAAAACAATTATTTTAAAACCAGTCCTACTTTCCCCACCCCACTAGGAATGGGAAAAAGTCTTCAGTCATACTTACTAGCTGCTTTGCAAAGGGTTCCTTCCACAGAAGAAGTTTCACAATTTCCTTTTTTCCATTCACCTGTCTTGGTGTGCAAAAAGGCACAGGTGTCAACTAGATCCTCACCATCTTCTTGGTCTGTCCACTTATCAAATGTCATATTTGACTTATCAAACCACTTGAAACTTGCATCTGTCAGTTAAGAATATTTTTATCATTATGCCAGTGTTAAATGGAGTTAAAAGAAAGTCAAAGAAAAGCCTCTGGGATTAAAGGTAGGAAGTTACTAAGATATGTCTGCTCAAAACATTTGGTTGTAGGATTTAAATTAGGAGGAATATATCTTGCGTACAAGCAAATCCAAAGTATTGGCTCAAGAAGGTTCTGCGGAAGATCCCGTTTTTGAAAATAACAATAAAGTAACATTTTCGTGGGGGAAATAGCCAAGAAAATTAAAATACTAATAGTAACCTTAGTAGTTTCATTTCATTAATTATGCATGTACTCTCTGTTTCCTACAGGGACAATAAATACATTTACATAATGTAACCTTGATAGTTCAATCTAGCGTTATCTTATGGTTGACACATTTATGACCCTACCATATTACAAAAATGCTGAGCCTAGAACCATATGTTACTCCAGGCAAAAGAAACACATACCTGCTCAGGAAAAAAGTGCAGTATAGGTCACTGGTGCACACTGAAAATAGAATACCCAGAGACCACAGGAAACATCAACTTGAACTACAGAATTGAAGAATCTCAAAGTTACCAGTTTTATTACCATTAAAGAAAAAAAATGGTTTCCTACAAGGTAAATCTCACTTACCATCTGTGTCAAAAAACATGCCTAGCAGGACATCATCTGGGACTTTCCACTGCTTTTTCAACGTCTCCAGGATAAAGGCATTTTCTTCCTCATTATGTATGCTTACCATGTCTGCTCCTGAAATTATTTTTAGGTAGAAATAAAGTTAGTATGTTTCCAGAATCAATGCAGATCACATGAATTATATAAAAAGTATGCGTTATAATACACTTACATTAATATATTACACATTTACACTTTTAAAATTTACCTTGAGAATATGAACAATTTTGAAGAGACCATATACTCATGAGAAGAGTAAAATGATGTGATAAGTTGAGCAGTGTGGAGTTGGTAGTTCAGACAGTAAGGGAACAAAAGATCACGGGAGACTTGAGCAATAGAACACATTTTCTGCATCTCTCAACTTTCCTTTTTCCCATTCCCTCCTCTTCTAGCAACCATGGTTTCTCCTGTCCTTACTTCACTAGTGTAGGGAGGAGAAGCTCTGACCACATCCAGGAGAACTGAAAAGTATGAAGCCAACTTGCCAGAACAGTTGCAAGATGTTGCAAAGTTCAAGCAACAGTCTGTCTGACCTGCCTTATTCAACTGGCTTTCCTGTGTCTGCTGCCCAAAGTCTTATGCCTTACCGTATTTTCTTCTGTGGTCCTTAGAAAAGTACTGGTTAAGGAAACTGATTGAAAAAGAGGTCCTCATTCTCACTGGATAGTTGATTTTTCCTGAGACACTTTCATGTGATTGAAGAGTAAGAGCAGCAGCTCCTTATATTTTTCTCTCTCATTCATTAGCTTTTGTTGTCCTTAAATTGTAAGCTACCTCTACATATAAGCATCCTATAAAGATCAGGAGTAATACTTTCCAAGAGATATTTCACCCTGTTTCCTTATCTAGACAAAGATTCTCTTGCAAATTAAAAAGCATTTCACTGTCTTAATTGGATTAATAAGAGAAAATGCTAGTAGAGTTAGTTTCTTTCATGATATTCTACTTTTTCAAGTGAAAACAGTTGAATAAATAATGACATCAAAGTTTGTGCTCATAGCAACCAGAAAGCTGGTGGGGATACATCTAATCCTTGGGAGTAAGACGAAAGTAATGTAACAGCCTTTCAGCTGTACTCAGCTAAATATGAAATATAACACAAAAATATTAAGAAACCTAGGACTTTCCGGCCTTGGTAATTTAGAAGTTTCCCGTTTTCCAACGAGAAGTTGTTGATCCCATGTATATTTTACAATGCGGAGACTGTTCTGTACTGTAACTAACACAAGCACCTGGAGGAATGAGGAAGTCTTGCCTATTAAATTCTTCCAAGATCATCCAAACTTAACAAAGTCTCCTGAAAATTCCAGAATAGTGTCTTCGTTCAGCGGTTCTCCACCTTGAGCATGCATCAGAATCACCTGGAGGGCTGCTTAGAACAGGACTAGGCCACACCCAGAGTTTCAGATTCAACTGGAGATGGAGCCTGGGAATTTACATTCCCAGAAGGTTCCAAGGTGGTCCTGATGCTGCAGATCCAGGAACCATCCTTTGAGAATTACAGGTGGCTTAAACCACAGGCTACTATATTTATGAGGCCACTATATTTATGACATCACTCTAAAGTTGATAATATTTTTGTAATAAGTTAACGGTTAAATGGAAAAGACAGAGGTATTATGTACTGATATGGTAAGAAAAATTTGTATTAAGCAATTACTTTTACATCTTAACAGAGGCTTACAAAAAAAATAATAAATTTAACCATAGAAGAAAAGAAAATTACTGTAGGGCTAAAAAGTCTCCCCCAAACCATACTGGATTATTAGAGAAGAAAATCTCAAACTGGGCAGACTAAAGCTCTATAATAAATAAAGAAGCGAACACCTTAATGGAAGAAAAAATTTGGTTTCGAGACTGCAAAAAAGACAGTTCACCCTTCCAGAAGGAAATCTAACAAAAGAAATGCAATCTCACTGGTAAAGAAATGAAAATTAAATTAAGCAGACTTCCAGACTTCTAGATTAAACAGTGTTGGCCCTGGGTATAACAAAATAGGAATTCATAAGCGGTTCCGTGGAGTAAAAATCAGTACAACCTTTTTGGAGACAATGTGGCAAAATGTGTCAAAAGTCCTAAGGAAAAAAAAAGCACATATTTGACCCAGCAATCCTGAACAGTCATTGGCTCTGTGCTCATATGGACACAATCATTAATGTTCATCACATGTTTATGACACTGAAAGACTGCAAATAACTTCATAGCCAATATTAAAGGATTAATTAAATCAAGGCATTTCTATATACTGGATTAATACACAGTTATTAGGAAATATGCATTACATTATTTTTAAGGGAAAATGTAGATTATAGGACAGTTTGCTAATTGTGATCCCTTTTCTTATATATTAAAAAAATAGCTGGGATGCCAGGTGGCTCAGTCAATTAAGCGTCCAACTTTGGCTCAGGTCATGATCTCCCGGTTCGTGAGTTCGAGCCCCACATAGGGCTCTGTGCATACAGCACAGAACTACTTCAGATCCTCCCTCTTCCTCTCTGCTCCTTCCCCTCTGGCACTCTCTCTCTCAAAAATAAACATTAAAAGGCACACTGCATTAAAAAAAAAAAAGCAAGTATTTATTAGTATAAATTTGCCTGAGGCGCAATGTCTAGGCTACTTAACCAAAATGTTAAGTCATTACATTTCCTTGGGGTGGTGCAATTTAGAGTGATTTTGTTATATTTTTAAAATATTTGCACATGTGTTTTTCTAAGTTTTTAATAGTGATTGTGCATATTTCAGAACTTTTAAAAGAAAAAATCAGATAGTACTTTAATCCAAAGTTAGGATTCAGCAAGGTTCTACCTCCATTTTTAAACACTCTGTGATGGTTTTCTTATCATTTCCAGCTGCCTGTCTGTTAACTGTCACACAGACTTTTAATCTATTTCACCCTGATACTTGTACTCACTTGTAAAATGTGACCAAAATACCACTCTAGAAAAATTCTCAAGGGAAGTATTTAACTAGGTTATAGTTTTGGCTTAAGTGTTCAGAGAGGAGTTTTTCATCATTTTCTTTGACCTTGTGGAAGCCAATGGAACTGTAATGATTCTTAAGATTGTAATCTAATTAAATACTGTATAAACTTAAATTACTGTGTCAGGCAAGTAAGACACACTTTCATTTTCTTTAACAAATGACACCATAAGTCCCTGGAGAATGCATGTGCATAAGAAACATTTTTTTACAATGCATTACCAGTGACACTACCTGCTGAGATGTAATTTGGGTCTTCAATTCTTTTTATAGCTACTGACATAGCTCACAAATCACAAAAAGGAAATGTTGCAGGTATTTATTTTTTTCTATTATAATGATAACATATAAATTAAAGGTAAATGTTGCAAAATGAGAACGTTAGCCTTTCACAATTATTTTCCTAAATGAATAATGATACCAAAAATAAGGAGAGGTAATATCAAGTAAATTAGCACAAAGCACTGGGAATATTTCTAAGGATAGCTCTCTGCAGCCCAAAAGGTAACAAGTCACTTGACAGGTTTAAGATGCCATTTTGTATTGCTGGGAAGGTTTTATAAATCCCCATGTAACTACTGTAGTATTATACCTTATGCGTTTTCTTCTTCATACATAGCAAACATTGAATTCATGTCTACCTCCTACTCTTAACCAAAACACTGGTCTAGCTAAAAATAAATACCAGTATTATTAACTAATTTTAGCTAATTTTCTGATTAATGAACCGGGTATTTCCAGAGTGGAAACAAATATAGAGGATTATCAATAAATGGTAAGGTTAACAGAAATTTATGAGAAATTAAAAAAAATCCCATCAGTAAGACAAACTGAATTTATAGACTTTTAACTGGGGAAGAGTTACATTTTCCTTTAGATACAAGATAAATTTTATAAGCAAATTTGAATATAACAATTTAAACTCCTGGGGTGCCTGGGTGGCTCAGTCCATTAAGCATTCGACTTCGGCTCAGGTCATGATCTCATGGTTTGTGAGTTCGAGCCCCGCATCGGGCTCTGTGCTGACACCTCAGAGCCTGGAGTCTGCTTCAGATTCTGTATCTCTTTCTCTCTACCCCCCTTCCCTGCTTGTGTTCTCTGTCACAAATAAATAAACATTTAAAATTCCTAAGTGACTGCTCTGCTTGAACAAGTGGAATAAATGGACTCTAGAACAAGCCATCAAGGTCAAATCACAAAGTTTCTGAGTGTTTCCAGTTCTGTTTTGCTTTGCTAAAGAAAAATGGCAAGTAAAACTCAACTATACTATAAGAAAGTTAGCTTCTCACGATTATTTTCCTAAATGAATAATGATACCAAAAATAAGGAGAGGTATTATCTTTAGAAGAAGTCAACCAGTATTAATTATGCCTCTGTAAAGTAAGCATTTGCTTAACTGCTAAAGATAAGTGGTAAAGCTGGACAGTGAACTCTGGCCTAGTGGTTCACACAGGCTAATAAGAATATGGCAACATGTCTTTTCTTGGCTCTCAGCCTCCCAAATAATTTGTTATTGAAATCTAGATCTAAATATACTTAATATAAGTAATTTTTGAAAAAAGATGAAATTGTTATAGAGGAAGCCCCATTTGAAAATATTCCCATTATTCAATTTTTTAAAATATTTATTTTAATAGAGAGTGCATGAGCAGCTGATGGGCAGAGATGTCTCTCTCTTTCTCTCTCTCTCTCTCTGCCCAGAGAGAATCCCTGTGCTGATGGCACAGAGCCTGACTCAGGGCTTGAACTCACAAACCATGAGATCATGACCTGAGCTGAAATCAAGAGTCTATGCTTAACCAGTTGAGCCACCCAGTCCTCAATTTCTTTAAAATGAAACCATACAGGTAGATTGGAAACACTGTCTTGCTTTCAAAGAGCCAACGTTCAACACCATTTGACCTGAGTGAGTTTTTCAAAGAGAAACAATACGCGTTGAGTACCACATGGCACTTAAGAGGATTAAACACCTCTATGCTTACATTCACTCCTATGATAAGTGAGCATGATTTGATATTCTTCCAAAATGTATTGGTTGGTAGAATTTTTTTTTTTTTTTTAGGTAAAGGGCATTTCTAAATGCTGGAGTTACTAATGAGTCTAAGATAAAATTTAATGAAATGATCAAGAGATTTTAGATCTCAAGTCGTAATAAAAAGTACCTCTAAAGAATCAAAGACTCTCGTATCACCATCACATGTATTTCAGTTGAAAAAGTTGCTAGTTCACATCCTAGTTTCAGTTTGAACTTACAAGTATCACAATTAGAGACAACAATAAGGATGCACTTTGGGCCAAACATAAAGAACACCCAAGGACACCTTTTAAAAAATACTATCTTTATTTAAAATATTTCACAATGTGAAGTTCTAAATATATTTTCCAGAGAACACTGAGTGTATCTGCTGGCAAATAGCCTTTTTCTTTTTCTTTTTTTATGTTTCTTTATTTTGAGAGAAAGAGACAATGAGCAGGAGAGAGGCAGGGACAGAAAGAATCCCAAGCAGGCTCTGAGCTGTCAGTGCAGAGCCCAAGGTGGGGCTTGATTTCACGAACCATGAGATCATGACCTGAGCTGAAACTGAGAGTCAGACATTCAACAGACTGAGCCACCCAGACACCCCTCTCCTTTCTCTTTAACATATATTTCTTTACCACGGTTTCATTTCATAGTCCCATTTGACTTCTGCCCACACTACATATCTGAAACAGCACTTTCAAGGCAGAATAAGAGTGCTCTGTTAGACCTTGCTAGACCCTGGATTAAATCTTGGCTATGCCACTTATTACCTGTGTGACCTTGAACAAATAAATTGAACTTAATTTCTCCCATTGATAAAAGGAGGGTAATATTAAACCACCTGACATGTCCATCAAAGCCAGTTAAAGTACATGGTGTGCCTAAGCACACTGCCTGGCACAGAGTACACATACTAAACAGACGCTGCTGTTGCTAAGTTTCTGGCACACAGCTTTGGACAGTATTGTCTAACAGCTGTCTTCCAACTCAAAAGTTAAATATATGTCCAATTCCACATATGACATGTATTATGCAATGAAAATTGTCCATTTATTATAGGGACTCAGGTAAAAGTGAGATATGACAAAACTATTTTTTTTAATGTTTATTTTTTTGAGAGAGCAAGACCAAGTGGGGGAGGGGCAGAGAGCGAGGGAGACACAGAATCAAGCAAGCTCCAGGCTCTAAACTGTCAGCACAGAACCTGACGAGGGGCTTGAACTCACGGACCATGAGATCATGATCTGAGCCAAAGCTGGAAGCTTAACCAACTGAGCCACCCAGGCACCCCAACAAAACTTTTTTTTTAAGGAATTAGTTAACACTGTTTAACAACTGTGAAGAAAAAGGAATAAACTCCTTACCATGATCAGTACACTGATTTCTGACGTCCTCTATGCTTTCTAGTTTGACGGCTTCTTGAAGAAAAAGGTAACAACTGTCTTGGAACTGAACCCAGGAAGATGAAGGACAGTCTATGTGGGAAAAGAGAAAGCCTGTTAAAGAACTTGAAAAGAATTCCATGAATTCCTAAAGATAGTTGATATTAAATTTTCAATGAAAAAAAGAAAGGCAATATCATTTGTTAATTTAACAAAAAGCTCAGTCTTTGTTAAAAGACATGACTCCTATGATAGGAATTTATTTGTCTCCGTTCTGTATACGGGAGAAGAGAAATGTGCCAGCGATTCCCATCTGATTTGACAGAACAAAGTTACAGGTCTTTAGGGTGTTTAGAAATTCAGACATGTAGATTACAGCATTATTACCAAGGCAGCAAACTATCAAGAAAGCCGATCAATAGAAATACAAGCTTTTTGAAGGTTGTCTTTGCAGTATATAGTAACAATTTTAAAGTCTCAAGAGTTTACCAGATCATTTTAAAAAATTATACTTCCGAGAACAGGGAAGAGCCAAATTGCTAGATTATGAATATTCAGACATATTTTTATACTGCACAGGAAAACAAGATTGATGTTCTTATGAATGATCTTAGTTTAACACTTCATCAAAGCAGATTCTTTGAACTAGTTCTATGAAACAGAACCTTCTCTCTTCCTCCGTTGCTGCAGAGTAGAGTGGCACCTCTTTCGTCTCTTGATCTCTTTTCGTTCACTATAAATGTGTACATCTGTAAGCCTTGGCTCTGGAATTTCATTAGTATTAGAAGCAAAAGAGCTTGATTTCACTGGCCAGAATGGGGAAAACACAGGAGGATTTTATTGAATTCCAGTGAATAAAAGAAGCATAAGGCATTAATATTCCCTATTCCCTTAAGTGTCTATAGGGAAAATCACTATGATTTTTTCCTAGTTTTACTTTTAAGTTCTGTTTGTAATTTTGGTATACACGAGTAAAAGAATCTGCTACTACAAAGAGCAGAACTTGACTTCAGAGCTATGTTAATTTAAATTCAACAACCTGAATTTACTAAGCTCAGAATATCGCAAAGACCATTAGTTGTCCCCCAGTACTTGACCCCAGCAGTTTTTTTTTCTGGTGTATTTATTGAGTTTTATTTTGTTTCATTTCATTTCATTTCCCTCAGTTTCTTATACAGCATAGCCTACATGGCCACCAAGCTAAACTGTTTTCCAGTCTTCTAGTAACTTCTGGATAATGAGCTATAAGCTGAAGTGAAAGGTGCAAAACTGCCTTTAAAAGTACTTTAAAAGTATGTTCCCTGGATCATACTTCCCCTTTCCCACTGGCTAATGGTGTACTCAGGCATCTTTAATCATATGAACAATGGAAACGACCTGGGAAGAACAAAGCAACAAGACAGGAGGATCCTACATGGGGCCAGCACATCACACTCAGACTGTTATACTTACGTGGAGCCATCACATCACACTCGGATTGTTAACCTACATGGAGCCATCACAGCACACTCAGACTGTTATACCTACATGGAGCCATCACATCACACTCAGATTGTTAACCTACATGGAGCCATCATATTACATTTGGATTGTTATATCTGCATGGAGCCAGCACATCATACTCAGACTGTTATCAGATAGGAAAGAAACTTCTATCTTGATAAGCCATTGTTAATTCAGGTCACTGTTACAGCAGCTGGGTCAATATCTTAAATAATACCCTGGGTTACTTAAAATTGCCCCCATAGTGAGACCTGAATGTTTCCTGGCCTCATATTGCTACATTTAGTAGTTAACTCATCCAAGATGGGGGTGCCTGCCTGGCTGACTCAGTTGGTAGAACACGTGACTCTTGATCTCAGATAGGTTCAGTATAGAGATTACTTAAAAATAAAAAATAAATCATTCAAGATGTACTAGCATGAGGATAGCTGTCTCAATATATAATTTATTTTAGATACAGCTTCTTTCCTTCCTGCTGTTCTGTAAGTACTTGCATTACACATGTGACTGCCTTGGCTTGAACTCTGGTAGGAATCTAGAACTTTCTCACTGTGGTGGCTTACAGGTAGTTGGTAGGAATATTTTAGCACATTTACTTAATGAAACATTAAGTAAAAAAAAAAATCTGGCTGTAAAATTATATGTGCAGTAAGGAGTTTAAAAGCAAGAAGTCCAGAAAGGTTTAAGAATTGGAGATGCCAGACACATCTGTCGGGGAAGGGTTCAGGGAGGGCCTGAAAACAGAACGCATGGTTGGAAGTCTGTATATGAAGCAGCCATGTCCTTAGATCCTCTTCCTAAGAAACGGTACTCAGCCATCATACTTTCACTATACACCTTTGCTGCCCTCTTTGAAAGTCTGGTTCTTACTCAGGAACTTTTTTAGATTCACATAAGTGAAATCATGTAACACCTGTCTTTCTCTCTGACTTACTTCACTTAGCATAATACCCTCCAAGTCCATCTGTGTTGTCACAAATGGCAAGATTTCATTATTTTTATGGCTGAGTAATATTCCATTGTTGTGTGTATGTGCATATATATATATATATGCACACATATATATCCACATCTTCTTTATTCATCTATCAATAGATACTTAGGTTGCTTCCATATCTTGGTTACTGTAAGTAATGCTACAACAAACATAGGGATGCATATATCATTTCATACTATCTTTCATTTTTGGGAGCTAAATACACAATAGTGGAATTACGGACCATATGGTAATTCTATTTTTAATTAAGGAACCTCCAAATTATTTTCCACAGTGGCTCCACCAATTTGCAGTCCCACCAACAGTGCATAAATGCTCCTTTTTCTCCACATCCTCGCCAGTGCCTGTTATTCTCAAGGTGTAAAAAACCATTTTTTTATGTTTATTTCTTTTTGGAGAGAGACACGGACCGTGAGCCGGGGAAAAGCAGAGAGAGAGAGGGAGACACAGAATCCGAAGCAGGCTCCAGGCTCTGAGCTGTCAGCACAGAGCCCAAAGTGGGGCTCAAACTTATGAACTGTGAGATCACGACCTGAACCAAGGTCAGACATTTTACCGACCGAGCCACACAGGTATTAAAAATACTTCAAGGTATGACAGGAAACCATCAAAACCCTAGAGGAGAAAACAGGAAACAACCTCTTTGACCTCAGTCATAGCAATTTCTTATTCATCTCCAAAGGCAAGGGAATTAAAAGCAAAAATGTACTGGGACCTCATCAAGATAAAAAGCTTCTGCACTCCAAAGGAAACAATCAACAAAACTAAAAGGAAGGGGCACCTGGGTGGCTCAGTCAGTTGAGCATCTGACTTCGGCTCAGGTCATGATCTCGCGGTACATGAGTTCGAGCCCCGCGTCGGGCTCTGTGCTGACAGCTCAGAGCCTGGAGCCTGCTTCGGATTCTGTGTCTCCCTCTCTCTCTGCCCCTCCCCCACTCATGCTCTGTCTCTCTCTGTCTCAAAAATAAATAAACATTAAAAAAAAAAACAAAACTAAAAGGCAACCGACAGAATGGGAAAAGATAGTTGCAAATGACATATTGGAGAAAGGGCTAGTATCCAAAATCTATAAAGAACTCACCAAACTCCACATCTGAAAAACAAAGAATCCAGTGAAGAAATGGGCAAAAGACATGAATAGATGCTTTTCCAAAAAAGACATCCAGATGGCCAACAGACACATGAAACGATGCTCAACATCACTCATCATCAGGGAAATACAAATCAAAGTCACACTGAGATACCACCTCACACCAGTCAGAATGGCTAAAATGAACAAATCAGGAGACTATAGATGCTGACGAGAATGTGGAGAAACGGGAACCCTCTTGCACTGTTGGTGGAAATGCAAACTTCTGTAGCCGCTCTGGAAAACAGTGTGGAGGTTCCTCAAAAAACTAAAAATACAAGTACCCTATGACCCAGCAATACCACTACTAGGAATTTACCCAAGGGATACAGGAGTGCTGATGCACAAGGGCACATGTACCCCAATGTTTACTGCAGTGCTTTCAACAATAGGCTAATTATGGAAAAAGTCTAAATGTCCATCAACTGAGGAATGGATAAAGAAGATGTGATTTATATGTACAATGGAATACTACTTGGCAATGAGAAAGAATAAAATCATGCCATTTGAAGCAACGTAGATGGAAGTGGAGGGTATTATGCTAAGTGAAGTCAGTCAGTCAGAGAAAGACATATGTTTTCACTTGTATGTGAATCTTAAGAAACTTAATAGACGACCATGGGGAAAGGGAAAAAAAAAGTTACAGAGAGGGAGGCAAACCATAAGACTCTTAAATAGAGAACAAACTGAGGGTTGATGCGGGGCGGGGGAGAGGGGAAAATGGGTGATGGGCATTGAGAAGGGCACTTGTTGGGATGAGCACTGGGTGTTGTATGTAACCCACGTTGATAATAAATCATATTAAAAAATAATAATAAATAAATAAAAATACCTCAAGGTATTTTTAAACTTCCTCTTTGATTTCTTCATTGACATTGTTTGTTCCATAGTATGTTGTTTAGCCTCCACATGTTTGTGGGCTTCAGGGATTTTTTTCCTTTTTTTTTTCTTTTCTTTTCTTGTGTTTGGTATCTAGTTTCATACTAGCTATGTTGTTATCAGAAAAGATTCCTGGGGCGCTTGAGTGGCTCAGTTAGTTGAGCGACTGACTCTAGATTTCGGCTCAGGTCATGATCTCAAGACTCCTCGGATCGAGCTCCACTGTCAGCATGGACCCTCCTTGGGATTCTCTTTCTCTCTGTTCCTCCCCTGCTCACACATGCTCGCTCTCGCTCTCAAAAGAAATAAACATTTAAGAAAAGATGCTTGATATGATCTCAATCTTTTTAAATTTATTGAAACTTGTTTTGTGGCCTAACATGTGATCTAAAGTGAGAATATTCCATGTGCATTTGAAAAGAATGTGTATTCTTCTCCTTAAGCCCATCTGGTCTAATATGTTGTTTAAGGCCGCTGTTTCCTTATTGATTTTCTGTCTGGATGATATATTCATTGATGTAAGTGGAATGTTAAAGTCCCCTACTATTATTGTATTACTGTCCATTTCTACCTTCGTATCTGTTAATATTTGCTTTATATATTTAGGTGCTCGTATGTTGGGTGTACAGATATTTCTAATCGTTATATTCTCTTGTAGGACTGATCTCTTTGTGATTATGGAATGCCCTTCTTTGTCTCTTGTTACAGTCTTTCTTTTAAAGTCAGTTTTGTCTAGGGCTGCCTGGGTGGTTCAATCAGTTAAGCATCCAACTCTTGATTTTGGCTGAAGTCATTATCCCAGGGTTGTGGGATTGTGCCCTGCATCAAGCTCATGCTCAGCTTCTGATTCTCTCTCCTCTGCTCTGCCCCTCTCCCCTGCTTGTGCTCTCTAAATAGTCTGTTTTGTCTAAGTATTGCTACCCAGCTTTCTTTCCATTTCCATTTAATATCTTTTTCCATTCCTTCACTTTCAGTCTATATAATAGGTCTGAAGTGAGTCTTATAGGCAGCGTATAAATGAGTCTTGTTTTGTTTAAGTAAGCCCTAAGCCCAATGCAGGCTTGAACTCACAAAACCAAGATCAAGAGTCACATGTCTACCACCTGAGCCAGCCAGGTACCCTGGGGGTCGGTCATTCATTCATTCATTCAGTCACCGTATGTCTTTTAATTGGAACATTTAGACCATTTACATTTAAAGTAATTATTGATAGCTATGTACTTACTGCCATTTCGTTGTTTTCTGGTTGCTTTTGTAGTTCTCTCTGTTCCTTCTTCTCTTGCTCCTTCCCTTGTGATAGGACTTCCTTTAATGTAATGTTTGGATTCCTTTCTCTTTATTTTTTGTGTATCTATTATAGGATTTTGGTTTGTGGTTACCACGAGGTTCATATATAGCATCCTATGTATACACCAGTCTATTTTAAGTTGATGGTCGCTTAAGTTTGAACACATTCTAAAAGCATTACATTTTACTCTCTTCTCCATTTTCTATCTGACATCACATTTTACAACTTATCTTATGCATCCCTTACCTAATTACTGTAGATATAACTGACTTTACTACTTCTTTTAATCTTCATACTAGCTTTATAAGTGGTTGATCCATGACCCATACTATATGTTTTCCTTTAACAGTGAATTTTTTTCTTTCAGAATCTTCTTACTTTTATTTATGGCTTTTTCTGCTTAAAGGAGTCCCTTTAAGGTTTCTTGTAAGGCCAGTTTAGTGGTGATGACCACATCCCTGCCCCTCCTACCCTTCCTTCTCAATGTGGCTTTCTCTCTCCATCTTTAGCCGTGGAAGAGCTGCTCTGCTAGCTCTAGTTGTGCTCAGAGAGAGCTGACCTGTACTGTTACCGCCTTGCTGTGTCCATGAGCAGAGTTGAGCTCAGGGTCCTCCCACTCTGCCATCTTGATCCTCCTTCCTCTTTTTTCCTTACATTTCGGTGTTACTAACTGGTATCATTTTCCACTTGTCTGAAGAAATCCCTTTGGTTTTTCTTTAACGACATGTCTACTACAAACTCCTTCAGTTTTGGGTTTTCTGTAAAAATCCTTATACTGCCTTCATGTTTAAAGGACATTTTTGCAAATACAGAATTCTAGATTGCCAGCTTATCTTTCATTTAAGATTTAACTTTAGTGTTTTGGCTTCCATCATTCCCACTGAGAAATCAGCTGTCAGTCTGATGCTCTTCCTGGCTGCTTTTAAGATCTTGTCTTTGTTTTTTAGCGGTTTGACAGTGGTATGCTTAATTTTTTTGTGTTATTTTTTTTTAATGCTTATTAATTTTTGAGAGAGAGAGAGTATGAGAAGGGGAAGGGCAGAGAGGGAAGGGGACAGAGGATTTGAAGTGGGCTCCACCTGACAGCAGACTCACAAATCATGAGATTGAAGTCACAAATCGTGAGATCATGGCCTGATTTAACTGAGCCACCCAGAAGCCCCTCTTTTTTTTTTCCAATCCTGCTAATAATTAATTGCACTTATTGAATCTATGACTTACTTTCACTGGTCTCTTTCAGAAAGTTCTGGGCCACTATCACTTGAGATAATGTTTCTATTCCATTTTCTCTCTTCTCTCTTTCTGGGACTCAAATCACGTTTATGTTAGACTTTTCACCATGTCCCACATGTCCCCTTTGCTCTTTTCTATATAATACTTTTGGCTCTCCATACCATAATCTTATTCTTTCTGGTGTACTAATCTACTCCTTAGACTTTAACAAATCTACTGTTATACACTTATCAATTGAGTTTATAATGTCAATGCTTCTTCAGTTATAGAATTCTAATTTGCTTATATTTTTATAGATTCGGGGTCTCTGTTGAAATTCTCAATTTTATTATCTATATTCTTAAACTCATTACAGCTAAAGTCCATTCTGATAACTCTAATTTCTGGGTTGCTTCTTGGTATATTTTTGCTTTGTTTCCCCTTTGGCGTGTTTCTTATTCCTTGTTAAGTGGTTGGGTTTTTGTTTGTTGGGTTTTGGTTTTTGTTTTTAATCACCAGACACCGTGTAGGAAAAAATGCAGACGCTCTAGATGATGTTATTCTCCTCTAGAAAGGACTCTAATGGGAAGCCTGGGTATTGACATTTCAAAGAGAAGGAAATAACTTGAGCTACAACTCACAGACTAAAGGAGTTTGCCATATACAGAAAGAAAAAGAAATTCCAAAATAAAGGGAATACCATAAAAAGCACAATGACAAGCACCCAGTAAGGAGTCAAATACTTGCTGAATTAGTGAAGTAGGCAGGTCTCTCCCTCCTTCCTTCCTCCTACCAGATAATGTTTCATGTATTAAGACACGAGAGACAAAACAGTCAATTCCAGAATGAAACTCAAATAGAAAATCACAAGGGCAGATACTATCAAATGCAAATTTTTATTTTCTTTTTCTTTTTCTTTTGCTTCTCTCACTTTCTTCTGATTCCTTTTGCTGCCTTTTATCGTTATGAAACTAAAAAAAAAAAAACTTAAATGGAAACAGACACCATTACCATATTTGATGACACCTGAAAAATCTTTACATATCATTGAAAGTTCCTGGCTCATAGGCTTAGAAATGCTGCCGTATTATTTCTAGTCAAAGCTACACATAGCATTTTCTACTGATAATAAAGAACTCAAGAACATAAAAAATAATTTTTGCAATACTGTTTATATGTAATAAAGCAAATCTATTAGGTACACAAAAATATAATCAACCCAATAATGTAAGTTTACAAATTACTTCTTTGTACACTTGTAGTTCTTATGCTTTATAACTGCTTTCTAATTCTGCTCTCCGAATCATCTATTGATTAAAGTATACTCCCATTTCGGAGGCAGCTCACATGTGAATTCTCTGTGAAGTGTCCAACCCTCATCTTCCTGTAGCCTCTGACTCCTCTGAACTTCTACAGGGCTTTGCACTATACTATATATGAGAGGCCTTTTTGTTTGTAAGAACTAAAGACTTGTTGAGGTTACCCCAAATGATAGAGATTATAAGGATACAAGAGATAATAAGAAATCTGAAGATTCTATCTCAGCAAATAGGCCTCTTGAGTTCTTATACCAGGAACTCCCTTGAGCTGCTGCCTAGCCTAAAAGAGCCATCCTTTGATGTAGGTAATCATCCCTATTTTCATTAGTTGTGGTTAGGGCAGTGAGGATAAGATGGCATAAAACAGGAGGACCTATGCATAAGAACCACAGGTAGCCGTTCTTCTTGAAAAGGGGCTGTTCCCCTTTGATGATGGACGCATTCATATAGCACTGATCCAATCCTGCTCTGTATGACAGGTATCTGACACTTACCCTGTTTTCCCAATTGGACTGTTGTTAACTGCATGACAACAGAGACCATTTCTTTCTTTTTTTCCAAAGCTTATTTATTTCTTTTGAGAGTAAGTAGAAGTGGGGAAGCAGCGGAGAGAGAGAGAGAGACAGAGAGAAATGGAGGGAGAGAGAATTTCAAGCAGGCTCCACACCACCAAGCACACAGCCCAACATGGGGCTTGAAATCACAAACCTCACGATCATGACCTGAGCTGAAGTCAGACACTTAATTGACTGAACCACCCAGGTGCCCCGACAGAGATCATTTCTTAAATCTAACTGTACCCTCAGTAATAACTATCATAGTGTCTCGTACATAACACAGATAGCATGCAAGGAACTAGGTCGCCGCAGAGTTCTGATTTAGCACATTAGGCTGTGGAGAAGTCTGGCTCTGACTGCATGACCCTGGATATGTGACTTAACCTTATCGTGCCCTAGTTTCCTTACCTGTAAAAACAGGGATGATAACATAACAGTACCTATTCTCAGGGGGTTATTATGGCAAAGCTGTTCTAGGTGCTAGGGATTCCACAGTGAACAAAAAGGAAAAAAATCCTTCCGTCCTTGTAGTTGAGGCAGATACACAAAGGCAAGATATGTTAGAAAGTGTTTTATATTTAGAGGATATAACAGCAGTCTATTATTATGTAACAAATTAGTAGCTTAGAATGACAAAAACAAACAAACAAACAAACAAACCAAACCACTACCTTTATTATTCACAGTTTCTCTGGGTCAGGAATTTGGAAGCAGCTACTTAGCTGGGTGATTCTGACTTGGGGTTTGTCATGAAGAGACACTCAAGCTATTGGCCAGAGGTGCAGCAATCTGAAAACTGAACTGGGGCTGGAGAATAAGCCTTCAAGAAGGCTCTTCATATGGATGGTGGGTTGATGCTCACTGTGGGGAAGAGGCCTCGGGGTTGCCTGAGGCTCCTTAAGACATGCCAGGTGGTTTAGCTCAGAGCAAATGATTCAAATGAGAACAAGGGAGAAGTGCAATCTCTTTTATAATTCAGCCTTGGGAGTCACACTCTGTTACTTCTGCACTGTCCTGTTGTTTACATAGGTCAGCCCTATTTGGTGCTGGGGTGAGCTACACAAAAGTATGAATACCAGGAGGAAAGAATCACTGGGGCCATCTTGGAAGCTGGATGGTGGTTAAGTACCGAGGAGCAAAGTTAAACCAGAGAAGATCCTGAGTGTAGGTTAGAGGTTAGAGCTCCAATTTTAGAAAGGAGTCCAAGAAAGATCTCATTATAAAGGGTGACATGTGAAAAGTCTGAATGAGCTGAAAGAAAAAAAGCCACGTGGAAACCTAGGTCAAACAGGGAATAGCAAACACGGACCCCTGAGATGGGAACGAGTACAGTGATGATAATGATAATCACAGCAACTCAAAAAAACCATTGTTGAATAATTACATAAGCAATACTCGGTAAAACAAAAAATTTAAAAAGCTTCTGGACAGAAAAATAGAAAACGAACTGTTCACTTCCTCAAAATCTTCAACTGCCTCCTCCTCGGGCTCATTTCAGCATTAGCGGTAACCCCAGTTAATTCAGCACTGAACCCTTCTTCTCGTGCTGCAGGTTGGTGTGTGTCCCCAAAATACCCTGTAAGCACGACTCAAGAGATATATTCTTACTTTGAGAAGAAAGGTGTTTGGGCAGAGGCTGGATACGTCTTATGAGGAAAGCTGTGGAGGTTCACGCACTTCACGAGCAGAAAGCGAAGCTAAGCCTTCTTCCATGCTGTTATCTTTGCAATAACTGTTATCATTAAAAATCTGCCTCTTCAAAATACTGCCATAAGTTCTCAATTACAGACGCTGTAATGTTTTCTCTAAAAATATATTTCAGTGACACACACACACACACACACACACACGGCCTGCCCACAATGCTCTCTGCAAAGTGCTTTTCTGTTACTCCTACTTCTTCACAGTAGTCCTGAAAGATAGGTTGTTATTAATAACGTTTATATTATTATGTGACTTCTTATGGATTTTATAACTTTATAATTCTATTGACTCAATATACGCAGAAACTTAGGAGCCTGATAAAAATTTAGCATCTTGTACTGAAGATTCCAAAAGTTTCTACATAGATCCTTTGCCTAAAATTACCATGTGCTAAGACAATAAAACGGCACATCTACAGGCATTTGGTATTACCAGTCAGTTCTAGTAGAACTCTCTGTTCCCTTATAATTTCTCTTCTTAAGCAACCAGGCACAGCATAAGAGGAAGTGATCCTTGGGAAATACTTGTGCTGAATGTTAACAAAGTGAAGGCAAGGACTGCACTTTTTCCCCTGATCAATAAGACCTTTGCCCCTCTCCATTAGGACATGAGTCGCACTCACGTACCTTCCACAAGAGCACCAGTGGCAGAGGCAGAGAAAGAAGAGAAGCTGTTTGCTATGTTTGTTATGTATGAAGGCTGGAGTAGGGTTCCGAGTCCGTGACTCACCCAGAGGGCTGTGGCTGTACTCTGGGCTGCAAGAGCTCCCTGAATCACAAAGAAATTCGGCCACTCTGACTCCCCCTCCACGTCACCCTTCTCAACCCAGTTTCCAAGATGTCCATCTCCACCTTCCACCCTCCAGTCCTGTCATAAGAATTATTTATAGAATGCGGGTGCCAGTGTTACTCTGCACCTTTCTTGCTGGGCATCACTGGTCTGTTTTCTTTTTTTTGGTTTTTAATTTTTTTTTTAATGTTTATTTTTGAGACAGAGAAAGACAAAGCATGAGTGGGGGAGGGGCAGAGAGAGAAGGAGACACAGAATCTGAAGCAGGCTCCAGGCTCGAGCTGTCAGCACAGAGCTCGACGCGGGCCTCAAACTCACAGACTGCGAGATCATGACCTAAGCCGAAGTCGTACACTCAACTGACTGAGCCACCCAGGCGCCCCTGGTCTGTTTTCTTATAGATTCAGTTTCAAGATTTGCCCTCAAAATCTAAAATGACCCACAAAAAAAATACAATACTTGATACATATCATAAAAAACTGTAGACTGGGGCACCTGGATGGCTCAGTCGGTTGAGCATCAGACTTCAGCTCAGGTCATGATCTCACGGGTTCGTGAGTTCAAGCCCGGCATGGGGTTCACTGCTGTCAGCACAGAGCCCACTTCAGATCCTCTGTCCCTCTCTCCCTGCTCCTCCCTTGCTATAAGCACATTTTTAAATGCTTCTCAACAATAATAATATCTAACTGTAATTTCACTTTTTCACTAGAAGAAAAAGAAACATTAATGTTTCAAAATTTACAAAAATATATCTGAAATAATTTCCCCTGAAACGTCACTGTGTCATCTAAGAGGATTAGAAAAAGTTACATCAATAGATTAAACTGATTTCATGCTTTGAATTCAATTATGAGATCAGTTCATGACAGGTAAAGTAATTTAAAAGAAACTGAAATCCCATCATCCCCCTTACTTTTTAAAAATCATTCATTTAAAAATTTTGATCCTTTATGGGGCGCCTGGGTGGCTCAGTCGGTTAAGCATCCGACTTCAGCTCACGTCATCATCTCACAGTTTGTGAGTTTGAGCCCCACATCGGGCTCTGTGCTGACAGCTCAGAGTCTGGGACCTGCTTCAGATTCGGTATCTCCCTCTCTGCCCCTCCCCCACTTGTGTTCTGTCTGTCTCTGTCTCTCAAAAGTAAATAAATGTAAAAAAATAAAATAAAACAAAATTTGGTCCTTTTATTATAAATTAGATAAAAGTGCAGAGATACAACTCAAAACAAAAATTCACAAGACAGTAAAGTTTCTGCTATTATGTATCTTTCTTTTCTGGTAGGGGGAGGACAAGCAAGATGATGATGAGGAAACAAGATGCACTCAGGTAGTATTAAGTGCTTTGAAGAAGATAAAATATGGAGTTGTGATATTGAGAATGTGGGGCGTTCAGGGAAGGCCTGAGGAGCTGACATATGAACAGAAATTTGAATGATGTGGGCGGGGGCAGCCATGCCAAGGACAGGGGAAGGGGAGGGCAGTCTGGCAGAAGAGCCGGCAGGTGCTTGAGTCCCCAGGGGCTCAGTGTGGATAAACAGTGAACAGCATGAGTGGTGAAAGAGAAGGTCAAGAAGGAAGGCAAGGGCACCTCATCTAGGGCTTGTAGGCTATGGCGATTCAAACTCAGTAACGTAGATCCACACGGCGGCCACGGAATGAGGACCTACTCTGAATATCCTTAGTCACTCATCTCATTCTGCCCATGGGAAATCACTGACCCAATAAACATATACTGATCGCCTACTGTGTGCAAAAAGCACATTACAGAAGAACTTTTCAAAAGGGATGCCACGGGACCTTACTCAGGAATTTACACAATGTTTTATTCATTTTGATTTTCCAGGTAAAAACTAAGAACATAAGATCACTTATGCTACTAATAAACTCCAAAGTAACAGAACGATTTCCGTTTCAGCGTTAAATTTATACCCGGTGCACTACCAAAGGTGCTTTTCTGTTAAGATCTTGCCATTCAGCCAATTCTGTGATAACCTTGAAAAGCTCTTTCTTGACGCGAGTCCTAAGTCTAACGTAATTTCCTGCTGGTGTCTGGATAGAATGTTGTGGAGTATTATGATGAAAAACATGGTTTTTTTCAGCCCTATATCATCAACATGTATGTGAATGTAATCAGTAACCACAAATATCCAAACCCACATAAAGTGGCATTCATGATGTTTTCTAGTTGCGATAATTACCCTTCATTTTGCAGGAAGAGAACAGAAGGAAGGAAATCAAGATTTGCCACGACTGCAACAGGTACCAGCCGGGAAGTTCTCACTTAATGCTCATGATAGTCCTGCCGGGTATTATCTCCAAGTGCAACGAGTTGGGTAACTTGATGAAGGCCACACAGTCCGTACCTAACTCCAAAGCTTATGCTCTTTCTAAATTAACCCTTAAAGTCTCCTCATTGATAGCAGCTGACTAATTACTAGAATTAATTTATACAACACGCACTTCTTAAGCTTTAGAAAAACCTAGTGACCAGTACTGGACTTCTAAAAGGAAAAAAAAGAACAAAAATTTTCCAAAGATAGCTTGTCCTCTATTACTGATCAAAAACAATTTCTCTGAAAAGATAGATATCAACATCTAGAAATAGATTTTAAAAAATATGACAGGAAAAGTATGAGGGCATGGCAGCCCGGAGGGTTCGTTACACAGGCGTTTAGATGTTACTGGCAAACATAACAAGGGTGTGTGTGTGTGGAGGGGGGTGTCTCGAAACAGTACAGCCTTGTCTTAGACAAAAAACAGGCTCCGTTTCTGGGTTTTTTGCCGGAAAAAAAATCGGCACATCTTGTTTCTGCCCCTCCATAGGCAGCAGATGGCATAACTCGTCCTAAATGCTGATCCACAAGAGCTCCCAGAAAAGGAGCTTTGAGTCCGAGAGCAAGTTCTGAGCTGCTTACTCTACTGCTGCCTCCGACACTGACATCCATTCAAACATTCCTGCCTGTCAGCAGGCTTCCAGCAGAAACTTATAAAATGGCAGCGAAATTCAGGGGGAAAAAAAATAAAAAACAAACAAACAAAAAAAACCCAAACCAAAAAACACTTGCATAAGCATTTTATTCAAACCCACGCAAGTATTCCCTCGGCTCTTGTTTATTCTGCTCTTTAATTCCTGGAACTGTTCACTCAATAGTGTTTCTGGATGGAAGTCTTTTCCCCCATGCAGTATTTTTGACATGCTTGTACAAAAAACTTGTTAAAAACAAACACCCCACATATTCAACGATATTGTCTGTCTTCCTCGTGGGTCATTTTGGCAATGAGTAACTAATCATGTGTGATTTTTCAGATGACACTTGCACAACAGCAGACCAGACTTAACTACTTTTTAAAATCAATCCGAGCGTCGCCTGCTCACGTCCCACCGCGATCCAGGGGTTAGCTGGCTGGACTCTTTTCCTGTTTCAACAACTTGACCACCAAGCGGCGGGACAAACAAGCCGGCGAGCGCCAGAGGGCCTGCTTCCTCCCGCCCCCACCCTCCGTCCGCGCGGCGCGGAGGGGAAATCTCCGCAGCCGACTTCCCGACTCATTTCGGCCCCAAATGGCCCTGAAGCCCCCCTGGCGTGCGGCTCTAAGTCCCTCTGCTCTGCCATCAGACGGCACCCCCGTTTGGGAACCCCTTCCCGCGAGTGGGGTCTGCGCCGAGGCTGTGCGCACGGTGGGCGAGAGAGGGCACGTTCGGGTCGTCGACTGGCCCTTCCCTGGGGCGCATTCTCGGAACCCGCTGCCCCAGAGGGCGCCGGGCGGGGGTCACCAGGAGGTGACTGGACGCAGGGCCCCGGGGGCAGAGGGGGCGCACGGGGGTGGGCGCGCAGGGCGGGGCGAGACGAGACGCCGGGTGGGGAGGCCGCGCCTCCGAGCCACCCTCGGGCGGGCAGCGGCTGGAGCTTCACCGCCGGGCAGGGGGTGAGGGCGACGGCTCGGCGTCGGACTCCCGGGGGGTGGAAGGGGGCGCGCAAGGGGCAGCTCACCCGCGACGGCGGCGGCGGCGAGGCCCAGCAGCGGTAGCAGGAGAGCGGGCAGCGCGGCCCGGGGCATGACGGCGGGTGCGAGCGCCCAGCCGCGCTCCTCGGAAGTGCCGGGCGCTGCGGATCCCGCCCACGCGGCCGGTCGTAGGGGGCGGGGGAGAAAGGCCCAGGGGGCGGGAGGGGGCCCGCCGCAGGCGGACCCGGCCCCGAGAGCCCGCCCGCGCGCCGCCTCTGCGAAGCATCTGTTGTCTTTGAAACTTGTTCTTTGAACTGGAATAATTTCGGACTCTCAAAAATGTTGCAAGAAGAGTCCGAAGAATTTCCATAGCCCTTCAGCCAGCCTCTCTAAATGTTAACATCGTGTGTAACTCCAGTTAAAACTGGTATAATACTATTAATTCAGCTACAGCTTTTATCATATTTCGTCATTTGTCCCTCTAGTGTTCTTTTTATGTTGTGTGTGTGTGTGTGTGTCCTTTTCTGTTCTAAAATCCTGTCCACATTATACACCGCATGGAGATATCTTCCCTCCTTAGTCTCCTTTAATGTGGGGCAGTTCCTCTGTCATTGTCTGTCTTTCCCCCATCTCGTTTGAAGAGTACTAGCCAATTATTTTGTAGACAACCCTTCAGTTGTGGTGTGTCTCATGTTTCCTCTTGAGGAAAATTGGAAAGACAGGATTCAGCTTATGTTTTTGTTTCTTTAGTGAGAGTACCACGGACATGATGTGTCCCGCCCAGGAGAGACACCGGTGTCAATTTGTCTCATCGCTGGTGATGCTAATTTCGATCACTGGTTAAAGTGTTTGCCAGATTCCTCCTTTGGATCTAGTGGTCAGAAACCTTTTCAAAGGCTCCTCCCAGTGGACTATGTCCCTCAGACAACTTTCATCTATTTTCAGCTTCAGGGATTGAAGTCTTTATGTTTGCACAGCCCTGGAAAGGAACCAACGCTGCCTATACCTTGATGTCAAATTTCTAGCCTCAAGAACTGTGAGACAATAAAGTTCTGTTGTTTAAAGGAAAAAAACAAAAAACAAAAACTATACTTGCTATAAGTATAAACTAGGCAACTGTAAATGGACTGGTGATGGCATCTAGAACCAGATAACACAATGCACAAACAAGGGCCAAGTAAGACTGCTTGTTTAAACCTCAGACACAGCCTCAATGTCTTCAGCAAAACACTATTTTATTTTTTTTAATTTGTTTTTAATTTTTTTTTAACGTTTATTCATTTTAAGAGGCAGCATGAGCGGAGAGGGGGCAGAGAGAGAGAGAGGAAGATACAGAATCCGAAGCAGGCCCCAGGCTCTGAGCTGTCACCACAGACCCTGATGCAGGGTTGAACTCACAGACTGTGAGATCATGAACTGAGCCGAAGTTGGCCACTTAACCAACTGAGCCACCCAGGCGCCCTGAGACACTATTTTAAAATCAAGTCTAAATTCAACAATAATAACACAAACTACTCAATTAAAAAACGTACCAATGATCTGAATAGACACTTCACCAAAGAAGATATACAGATAGTAAAAAGCATATGAAAGTACTCGATATCATATGTCACTAAAGAATTGCAAATTAAAACAAAAATGAGATACCACAATACGCCTATTAGAATGGCTAAAATCCAAAACACTGACACCACCAACTGTTGAAGAAGATGAGGAGCAAAAGGAACTCTCATTCATTGTTGGTGGAAATACAAAATGGTACAACCACTCTGGAAGACAGTTTTAACAAAACTAAATATATCCATCCCTACCATACAGTGCAACAGTCTTGCTTCTTGGTATTTACCTGAACAATTTGAAAACTTGCATACACACAAAAAGTTGCATATGTATGTTTATAGCAGCTTTATTCACAATTGCAAGACCTGAAAGCAACTAAGATGTCTTCCAATAGGTGATGAACAAGCAAACTGTGGTACATTCGTACAATGGAATATTATATAGCACTAAAAAGAAATGAACTATTAAGTCTTTAAAGGCCTTAAGAACCTTAAATATATAATACAGTATTATTACCTATAATCACTATGCTGTACATTAGATCTTCTGAACTTACTCCTCTTATAACTGGAAGTTCGTACCCTTTGTCCAATATCTCCCTGTTTCTCCCACCCTCAAGCCCCTGGTAACCACAACTCTACTCTGTTTTTCCTCTGTAGCTGTTTTCTACTTCAAATATAAGTGACACCATTCAGCATTTGTCTTTCTCGGTCTTACTTTTTTTTTGGTATTGAAATATAAATTGACATATAACATATTATTTTCAGGTGTACAACATAATTCTATATTCGTATATATTATGAAATGATCACCATGGTAAGTTTAAAAAACATCCATTGCCATATATAATTATACATATTTTTCTTAAAAAAAGAAAAATATTTTTTTTTTGGCTTGGCTTGTGATGCTGACTTATTTCACTCAACATAATGTCCTCAAGTTTTATCCATGTTGTCACAAATGGCAGTTTCCTTCTTTCTCATGGTTAAATAATATTCCACTGCGTGTGTATGTGTGATACAGGTATATATATATGTACATATATATATATATATATATATATATAATTTATTTTATCCATTCAGTCATTGACAAATAACTAGGTTGCTTCTATGTCTTGGCTTTTGTAAATAAGCCTGCAGTGAACATGGGAGTGCAGATATTTCTCGAAGATCTTGGTCTCATTTCTTTTGAGTATACAACCACAAGTGGGATTGCTGGATCATATGATAATTAAGTATTTTTCTTCTTTTTCTTTCTTTTTTTTTTTTTAAGTAAGCTCTACACCCAACGTGGGGCTTCAACTCATGGCTGCAAGATCAAGAGTCGCATTCTCTACTGACTGAGCCAGCCAGGTGCCCCTGGTAATTCTATTTTTAATTTTTTGAGGCTTGGTCCTCTTCTTTCTTCTTCACAGATTCCTATTCCTCAACTTCACCGAGGTAACTGATGACAGGTAGAGGAAACCAATCAATTTTCCTGGTGGTTATCAGTACAAATATATGACTTTTAATTTCATCTGGGTCCTGTATGCCTTTTCTATGATTCTTTTATTTGTCTTGGTCATTGTTCTCCCCCATTCCTCTAATCAGGTATTGCAGAATTTTTTATTATATTCTTCAAACTGAGACCCAATTTACTACTCATGTTGAGTCTCAATAGAAGATCTTGCCTTCTACTCGATAAAGGGGGGCCATCAGGTATAGACAAAACTTTTCAAATGCTTCCTGCTCTCCCTTTCTCTTCTACACAAGTCTTCCTCTTGTGGCCTCATAGAGGAAGGCAGTCTTCCTCATTCTATCCAAACCTGGGTCCTCTTTCTATGAGCTCATACCTGCCCTACTCCTCCATCTACCCCAAGATCTTCTCCCATGACTCCATCTCTTCCCTGCATCATTAATTTCTCTCTATCTACTCTTTTTGGATCTTTTGATTTGTTTTGCTTTGTTCCTCTCAGTTTCTAACCTGTGAACCTCTTTCTGTCCTTCTTTGGAAAAAAAAAATTCTTCAACCCTCCTTCTTTCTTTTTCCACCATACTTTTCAGAATCTCACATTCCCCATTTCTTAATTTCCCTTTCACTTTGTGGCTCATTCTGGGTTCTGGCTTCACTCTGCTACATTTCCATGGGCTTCAATCACCAGTGTTTTCCTAATTTCTGGAGTCTAGTTTTATCTGACTTTATTTCTCTGTTGCTTAGCAATTGGAAGAGACATGGAGGCATGGGAGAAGATCTTGGCGAAGATGACGAGAAGGGCAGGTCTAAGCCCATAGAAAGAGGAACTGGGTTTGGATTGACTCGATATTACATTGCATTAAAAGGGTATTTGGGGGGCGCCTGGGTGGCTCAGTTGGTTGAGCGGCCGACTTTCGGCTCAGGTCAGGATCTCACAGTCTGTGAGTTCGAGCCCCGCGTCGGGCTTTGTGCTGATGGCTCAGAGCCTGGAGCCTGCTTCGGATTCTGTGTATCCCTCTCTCTCTGACCTTCCCCTGCTCACACTCTGTCTCTGTGTCTCTCAAAAATAAATAAAAATGTTTAAAAAAATTAAAAAAAAAAAGTATTTGGGAACTTAAATCCTAGGGCTTCCCAGGACTGACTGTCAGCCCACATAAGGTTCCTGGAGAAGGTCTCTGAGTTGGGCATTGGTGAGATCCCTTTTGGCCTGAGATAGGTAGGCGGCCTAGACAACTTTAGACCAAAACACAGAATGAGTCCTCCTCTGTATTTCAGCTCCTGTAGGCTTAGGAGTGGGGAAAATGGGATGAAGAGGAAAGGCTGATGAGGAAAACTAGTGAAGAGGTTGGTGCAAACAATCCAGGGTGAAAAATAAATAATAATTTATTATTAATTAATTAAGAGCTCTGAATTAAGAGAGCTGATAATGAAGACAGCCACTCTGTGAGAAGTCGGAGATAAAACTGACAGAATTGTTGGATTAGGGAGATGAGAAAGAGAAGATTTGAGGATGAATTCTGAATTTCTAGCTTGGGAAAAAAGGAGTGTGGTGTTTTCACATTCATTGAAAGAGAATATAAGAAAACTTAGGGGAAATGGAAAAAAAGTGTCTAAAATTCTGCTTCTGATTAATTTAGCTTGGAAAAAAGAAATGTACATACACTGAATTTGTTGAAATGTAGATAATTGTAAGAATGTTTTAATTTAGAATATGCAGAGAATTAGAGGTAACTTTGTATAGACGATGAGGTCTAGTAAAAATAATTCTTTGACATCTAGCTAAGATTTATCTTCTTAAGCAAGATAAAATTATTGAACTAATAACAATCAAGTCTTCATTTCCACAAGAGGGTTTTAGGATTAAATGAACCTACAATAAAGGAATCCGAATCTCTTTCCCTAGAATAAATTTAGCAGGGGCTTGAGGATTTGGGGTTACCAACATAATGGCAGTCATTTTCAGAAGAGAACTGCCAGATAATGGCAACATCTTGCCCTCGGGTCAGGGACGGGAACATGCTGTGTGTGGGGAGAAAGGAGGAAAAAGAGGGTGACCAATGGTATCACTTCCACATTTGTCCCCTGTACCTGATCATTAGGTGTATTTACTTGCTTTTTTCGGTACCCAGTTTTGAGAGATCAACTTTGTCAGACCACATGTGAGGGCTGGATTAGCTAGGGAAGACTGGAAAAGGCTGTCGTCGTTTCTTCTGATCCATCTGCAACAGGTCAAATGGGAAAGTGAACACAATACAGGCAGTTCTGGTCATGCTGAGAAGGACTTTCATGTAGACTGTCCAGTGGGAGTTAGAAATATGAGCCTGGAAGTGGATACGTGACCTATCGACCTAGAAGTGGCTGATGAATGCCTTGGGCTGGGAGGTAGGGGAGAATCCCCTAAGGGAGCACCAAGAATGCGAAGTGAGTGTGGATCGTAGATGGAATTTCTGCTGATCCAATAGTTAAAAGATTTGCTGGGGCGCCTGGGTGGCTCAGTCGGTTGGGCATCCGACTTTGGCTCAGGTCATGATTTCACAGTCTGTGAATTCAAGCCCCACGTCAGGCTCTGTGCTGACAGCTCAGAGCCTGGAGCCTGCTTCAGATTCTGTGTCTCCCCCTCTCTCTGCCCTTCCCCTGTTCATGCTTTGTCTCTCCTGCTCTCAAAAAAATAAAAAAATTAAAAAAAAAAGATTTGCTAAGAACTGCTGAGTCAAAGGTATCTGAAAAAAAGACTCAAATCAAACATTCAGAGATACAGGATGATATTTATTCTTTAAAAAATGTACACGAAATCTTAAGAATACCTCACATTACAATAGCTGAACACTTTACTTTTTCTTATACTATATGCCTAACATAATAAAACCCGACCTGGAGATTTTGTTGAGATATATTTTTTCAACAAGAATAAACAACACTTTTACCAAAAAAATGAAAACAACTTTGTTATAGCATCACTACTATATATAACTGTATTTTCACATCAAGTTGGTTTAGTTCTTTGAAGAAAGTCTCTAACAACTAAAATTGTACAGATCACAGGGCAAGAGGACCTAGTCTAACAAATTCAGTAAAAGATACTTCAGGACAACTGTACTATACTAGACTATACTAAAACTGTCTTTGAAAATTATTTATAAGTTTATCATAGTATAAACACTCTAAATTTTAAAATAAATCTATGGATATTATACAAAAATATTCTAAAGTATAAATATAAACACTGAATAAAATATTCACCATGTTCAGTGGAAACTATTATTAAAAATATATTCTAGGTGGCAAATTTAAAGCGATAACCACAAAAACAGTGTTTCCTTAATTATTCATCATTTAAAATATTTTAATAGTAGTCACAAGGATTAGAGTTTCATTATAAAATTTTCAGTCTTACAAATGCAAGATATACAATTTCTTGTATACATAGACCTCTTTTCTCTTAGGTGTACAGAAAAAGGCATCAAAGTAACACAAACTTCTTAGTCAAAACTTGACATGTCATGTAAAGCATAAAAACTGCAAAAATTTCAAGAACTTGTATCCTTAGCTAATTCCCTTTAAGAAGAAAAGAGTTAAATGTTGTACATAAGAAAAGACAAAAACCACACTGCTACAGTATACTTAAATAAATCTAAAAACAATGTTCCCATATACTTTAGAAAAATGTTAAGTACTAAATCTTCTTTAAAAGCCATTGTTTTATGAATAACTATGGCAAAACAAAATTATTTGCATTTAAACAATTTTAGTATGAAATATGTTTGGAATAGTATAAGAAGCATCTTGCCAAGAGCATTATTTTGCTGTATAAAAAAGTAAGCATATCTCATTAATAATCGCTCCTAAATGCTACAAATGATTATTTTAAAACAATGTTGATATTATTTACAGTTATGTTTTTACCTTGAGGTACAAATTTTGCATTAGGCTATATATATATATATATATATATTTTAAAGTAGGCTTCACAGCCAATGTGGAGCTTAAACGCACAACCCTGAGATCAAGAGTTGCATGTTCTACTGACTGAGCCAGCCAGGTGCCCCTAGGTTGGATATTCTTAAAAGCTAAAAGGTAGACTTGTGACTTAGTAACATGACAATTTTAAGTTAAAATGCCATTAAAATATACATATCCTAGTTACTAACTACATTCTTACAGAGAAAATGCACATTAAATTTATTACCCTACAAATAACTTGGACTTTAGTCCCAGCTTTGGTTCTTCTCCATTCTATCAAGTAAAGTTTTAAACATGGCATTTTGTGGATAATTCACTGTAGATACTAGCATTGCAATTAAACAACTGAAAAAGTACTAATGACTTCTACTTTAGAACAGAGTAAATACTGACACTGGGAAAATCTGAAAAGGCTCATTTTCCCTAACACATTAGTGCAAATTAACAAACTTTTAGAAGAATTCAGTCATGGAAAGTGGGAAGCATAATCTCATCTTCATTCATTCCTTGTTCATATCGAACTGAAGAGAAGCCTGCCCAGTGCAAACGGTTCTTTTGGAAGAGGAACCAAATCAGTGCACTAATGAGAGCTAAGACACTTAGCACAGCAAATGTGATAGCTAGTCCTCTGTAATCAGAGCCTAGAATAGGGAAAAGTTTGACATTGGAGGAGAGAATATAAAAGTGATCATTATTGATCTAATACATTAGGCTCTGTGTCACATTGTAAACTCTGTATGAATTAGACACAATAAGTACCTGATTCTTTCATAGTATTAACGCAGAATTCAAAGTCATCATCAAACACTCAAGTACTTTCTTTACAGACTTAACTGTTTTCCTTTTCATTCAAATCCTATTCATTGTTTTAGCAATTTTCTTCTAAGAAACTTAGAACATTATCCTTATTCTCACTTTCCCTTCTCATCACCCTTTCTGAGAACATCACTCACAGTATATTACCTTACTTTGAGAGCAAATTGCTGTAAGTTGTAAAATTTGTGTTTGATTTACCCAGTGCCAAATACAGTGTTCCTTGCTTTTTTTTTTTTTTTTAACGTTTATTTATTTTTGAGAGACAGAGCATGAGCAGGGGAAGGGCAGAGAGAGAGAGAGGCAGACACAGAATCTGAAGCAGGCTCCAGGCTCTGAGCCATCAGCACAGAGCCCGACGCGGGGCTCGAACTCACAGACCGTGAGATCATGACCTGAGCTGAAGTCGGCCGCTTAACCGACTGAGCCACCCAGGCGCCCCTAGTGTTACTTGCTTTAAAGCAAATTTACGATTTTAGGATGACTTCACTTAGCTACTTAGCTATTCAATTTCAAATGCTCTCCCAGGCCCCTTCTCTGTGTCCTGCCCAGATGGACTCATTCGGTCCCCTTGCTTTAAACACTATCTCTAAGCTGACCTCCCTTCTCTTTCATATGTCCAATTGCATGCTAGACATTTCATATGAATATCTCATCTCCATATGGACAGTTCAAAATGCCAAAACAGAACACTTGGCTTACACCACCTTAACCCTGCTCCTCAGCTCCCTCCATAATCCGGTTGTTTTCCATTTCACTCAGCATAGAACCTAAACTCTTAAGCCTGGCTTCAAGAGCCCTAGGCCTCTGGTACCTGCCTACTTTTCAGCTCTTCCTTGAGCACTCATCAAGCTTGTTCTGCTTGAGCCTTTTTGCTCCAGCTGATGTGCGTCTTCCCCTGATCTTTGTTTGGCCGGCCTTTCAAATCTCAGCTTCAGTGTCTCTTACTCTTAGACATCCTCCCTGATAACCTAATCTAAAGTAGCCATCCCCCTACCCAGCACACAAAATAGGGCATGCCACACAGTAGACACTCTAAGTATTTGCTGAATCAATGCATGAATATATAGATACCAATCACTCTAGTATTGGGGATTTATCTTTAATATTTATCCACCAAAAGGATGTTTTTATGCTAAATCTTCAAAAATGTTGCTGTGAAAAACTTAGAGCTCCTTTCTCTAGAAATGAAATTAAGATAAGATTTTTATGGTTATTTTATGCATCAATTCAGGATGAAACCTAAGTTTAAATTATGACTTCCTACAGATATTCCTTCCAGGAAATTGTAAATAACTAAATCCAGTTTTGCACTGTTGCTAAGTTAATCATGAGTTTTATGGGAATGAGGAGAAAGGAATCAAACTACTGAGAATTAGACCTTTGAACTTTTACATATTTGGCCGATAGAATCGAATATATCTTAAGAACATATTCAAAGAAATGAGCTCCCTAATATAATGGCAGCTTCAATTTTTCTTACGAAAGAATTATACAAAGCTTATGCTGTTTGTGGTTTTACCTGGCAGTCTTAGACCTATCTTGGCATTTACTTCTCTTGAAATCTATTTTTCTGAGGAAAGAATCTGTGTAGCTTAATCAAGATTTTTGGATATCCTTTAAGGACTAAATAAGGACTTTAGGGCCAAGTGCAAAACATTCCACACAATTGAGTTGCACATTTATTTCCCGACCTGTTCTCCAAAAATATTCCTTAAGGACAGGTTCCATACTTACCCAGAGGAGCTTTGCAAACAACTCTTCCATAGCCATGTGAACATTCAACTTTTATCCAAGTTTCATTTGAAGCTAACAAAATGCTACATTTTCCACCACCACTCTTAGTTTTATTAGCCCATTTGACAAATGTCACTTTTGATCCATCCAACCAATTCCAAGACTGATCTAAAGAAAGAAATTCAGTTTCTAAATTTCTAAGGTAGAAAGGCACGTGGCCCGTACAACTCATTTACTTAGAACTATGCCGTGCTACAGTTGAAAATGAAACTTCTTAAAAGTGAAAAAATTAAAAAAAAAAATTGGTCCTTCAGTTGCACTTGTCACATTTCAAGTGCTCAATAGCCATATGTGGCTAGTGACTACTCTGTTACACAGCACAGATATAGAACATTTCCATCTTTGCAGAAAGTACTATTAGACAGCACTGATATAAAATGCGGTGTTTTGATTAAGAAGCAGAATGCTTGCACATTCATTGTGGGAGGGATAGATTTCTAAAGACCAGATTCTCCATCAGCATCCTCACCTCCTACCAAAAAACTTGTATCATTAAAGATGTGCTGGGGGAGGAAGGGTCTAGAGAGTCCAGGAGAGTTCTCCCCACCGTGACTCCATATTTATTTTCTACCTGAGGAAGCACCATCTTGTGGTGATAGTGTAAACACAATTTAGAACTCATTTAGATGGCCAACTTTGAATCCATTCATTTTGACAAGTGCTTAATATTTTGGAATTCGTATGTATTTCAATTATTTAGAATTCGACTTTGCATACAATTTGAAACCCACTTCCTATTCTTGTATTGAATTTGTATTCTCAATTCATTCTTTATCAATTTCAAATTCACTCATATCTTTTTTACCCATTATTGCTTGGATTAATCCATTATTCCTTGAGAAATTCTTCCACAGATCTTTTTTAATTCTGTGTAATTTTACTAAGCTAGTTAGAAAAACAAAATCACCATTAAGAATTAATTATTCTCTTGGGGTGCCTGCATGGCTCAGTCAGTTATGCGTCTGATTTCGGCTCAGGTCACGATCTCACAGTTCTAGTTAGTGAGTTCAAGCCTACGTCAGGCTCTGTGCTGTCAGCTCAGAGCCTGGAGCCTGCTTCAGATTCTGTGTCTCCCTCTCTTTTTTAAGCTTTTTTAATAAGCTTAAAAAAAAATTACAGATACAGTGTGAGTAGGGGAGGGGCAGAGAGAGGAAGAAAGAGAATACAAAGCAGGTTCTGCACTGTTGGTGCAGAGCCTGATGTGGCGCTCGAACTCACAAAACTGTGAGATCATCACCTGAACCAAAACCAAGAGTCAGACGCCTAACCGAATGAGCCACCCAGGGGCCCCAACATTAAATTAAAAAAAATTAATTATTCTCTACGGTAAAATATTTTAAAAGGGAAGAGAACAATGAGAAGAGAAATTTCTGAATAATAGAGTTATAAGCTACAAAAATACGACTGATAGACACTAGAACTCTATGGGGAGTAAGTCATGGGTTCTTTGTGGGACATGGTGGGGGGTCACAAATATCGCTGTAGGAGAAAAAATATGCTGTTGATCCAAGTATCTTGAGCCTCTAGAACATCCCAGGTGATTTAACCTGACTTTCTATTTCATTAGTGTTTTCCATCATTACTAATAAGTCACTTGCATATTCATTAGGAATTTATAAGTCTCCAAAACAGCAGGCAGACCTAGCTTATTCATTGATAAGAAGCATTTGAATTAACCACCATTTGACATTCTTTAGCAAGGCTGACATGGTATTTAGGATAAGTTGGAACTCTCTTTGCACACTGTCCACACAAATATGTCACTTACCAGTAGAATGTTGAGATAATCCGAGCCAAACTCTCATAGTAATATTATTATTTTCCCTCATCAGTCTGCTCACAAATTTATTCTCATCTTCATCCTTTATGGTAACAACAGTTGCAGAATGATCTGTTGAAGGAAAACAAACCCTAAACTAATGAGCTTTATGCAAATTAGGAAAGTGGCTTATTCTTAAACAGTCACTTAAGAAAAAAATCAAGATCAAGATCACTGAGAAATTCAAGCTTTACATAGAGAATACTTTTAACATCTGATATTTGTGTCAGAGTTTTAAAAGAACAACATTAATAGATTCTTAAAAAAGTTAGAAATATTTCTAGATTGAAACTTTATATAGAGAAGTGTTATACTTCTTTAAAATGTGTACCTGATAACATTTTTTTTTTCTTAGAACTGCCTGCCAATGAGACCTTTGTATTTAAACAGTTAGCTATAAGAAGTGGGGTATGTGATTGCAGAAAGACATATCAGCATACTCTCCCCAACAACCATTTCCATATAATAGCTCAGCTTTAAATTCACTTCTATTAAAATGAAAATAAAAGCAAATAGGTTTGGGATATTGAAGAGCATTAGCCTTTCCTATTATTTTATACGTAAATGAACTTGGTTGTGCCCATTATATGTTCCTAAATATAGTATGGAACTGAATACTCTTGAGGTTTGATAAATCGTCCTAAACCCACAGAGAAAATAGTATCATCACCATCATCAGGCAAGGGATAAAAATAAAATAATAACTAGACTTGGAGATAAATCCTAAGAAGAATCAAATCCTCTTCAATAGTGACAAGCCTATCTACACTTGAACTAAAGCATTTCTTTTGTGGTGGTGATATTGGGAGAATGGCAAAGGCAAGTCTCCACTCCTTTATAGAAGATCACAGTGTGCACGTGCTTGTTTAATATTACATAATCCTATAGGGAAGATATCACTATTTTACAGATGAGGAAACTGAGCCTCAAGGAGATTAAGTAAATTGTTCGGGTTTATACAGCTAGCCAGTTATAAAATTAGAGAGCCAATCTCAATCTTTTCTAACAACAAAAATAGTTTGAATGCTCACTATTTGCAGGGCATTGTGCTGCATTTGCATACATCATCTCATTTCATTCATTCCTACAACAACCCAACCTTTGAAATAAGTACTATTTTCATTCTCACTGTTCAGATAAGAAAAGAGAAGCAATTATGTAACTTCTATAATATCACTCGGCTAGTAAGTATGGGAGTAGGATTTAAAATTTAAAGCTGCCTGCCTCTAAGGCTTAAGTACTTAACTCCCACACTACAATGACAGTAAACCTTTCTATTTTCCCTGTAGGAGCAAGAGGCTTCTGACTTTCAGAACACATACATAGTTCACAGTAGTTCCCATCATGTGTGTGTATGCGTATACATATAACCACACAGCAGTTTCCATCATGTAGTCATGCAGTATCAAGGAGATTTTTAAATCAGTCAAATGTCTCCACAACAGTTAGCCTCCACAATGGTTAGCAAAATAAAGGAGAGATACGCCATCAATCTGGTTAAATTGTTACCCGAGGATGCAGGTCTTTGAAATACTCTCGGTGGTCTCCCTAGAAGTCATTTCACAGTTTGACTATAGAGTAAATTTATTATGGGAGAGATCCAATTATTGCTGTTCTTTAAAAAGTCTTGTTCCTTATGATGTTCAGAGGATATGGGGCATTTCTATTGCAGGATGGAGAACAAACCATGCTTCCTTGATTTGGTTACCCTGGTCAGGACAAGCTTACTTATTTATAACTAAGTAGTGGGAAAATCTATAATTTTGTATTTAGTACTTAACCAACTTCACAAAAACTTTGCCTTTAATCCCTTCATCTAAGTCTCTCTAACTATATTTAAAACCATTTCATTTGTCATTATTTTCACATTAGGATTCACTTAGCAATTTTTTATTCTACTTCTTCCCACTTACTTTTATTTTCCATGTGCTTATTCTTACATTGGTCATTTTACATGGCTTTTCCAATATTCCACTTGACTCCTGTATCATAAAATACTTAAACATTTCCCCACCCCTGGGAAATTAGGTTATAAAATGTTATTATAAATACTGAGTGTTTTAAAAATATTTTCAAAAACATAATCATTATTTCCTTGGGAAAAATTCCAATGATTAAATTATTGAGTCCAAGAAAATCAACAGACTTTAACTTACCAAGTTTTGAACAAAACTGTTCGGCTTCTGAAAAACTGTGCAATGCCTGGTCAGATGCATAACAGTGGTCCCTGTGCTGGATCCACTGTGACTCATTCCCTTTCGCTGCTGGACATCTCGATGAGTATGTACGAGAAGACACCTCTTTAGCTATAAAAATGTTAGACATGACTGTAAACATGCACAGACAAAATGGTTGACTTTTAAAATCTCACTAAACCCTATTTGAATCTGTGGTGAGTGTGGGTAAGAAAGCATTCAACTCAATACACACACCAGAGAAAGCTACAGCCCATACTCTAAGAGTATATATATATATATTTTAATGTTTATTTATTTTTGAGAGAGAGCAAGTGGAGGAGGGGCAGAGAGAGTCGGGGATAGAAGACCCAAAGCTGGCTCCATGCTGACAGCAGTGAGCCGGATGCGGGGCTCAAACGCACGAACCTTGAGATCATGTCCTGAGCTGAAGTGGGACACTCAACAGACTGAGCCATCCAGGCACTCTTAAGAGTATACATTCTAATTAGCTTTTTGGAATACCATTTTTAAAACTTAGAAAATAAAAGACAGTATTTAGCCCTCTAAGATGGAATTAGCCTAATGTAAAAAAAATTGGAGAGACAGAATAAGAAAAGAAGTAAAGACAGGCTGAGTAGGATTGTAACTACTTTGAAATAATATTTAAAACCATTTCTTTGGATTCTTTTTGTCTTGGTAATGTATAACTAATTTTACCTTGCCACATAAAGAACTGCTTTTAAAAATCACATCCGCAAGATAATGACCTGAGCCAAAGTCGACACTTAACCGACAGAGCCACCCAGGTGCCCCATGCAAAGTCTATTTCTAAAGAAGGTTGCATTCTGAGGTTCTGGGTGGATGTGAATATGGGGGGTACCATTTAACCCACTATTGCACTGAATTTGTGTTTGTTCATGTCATTCAACTTGATCCTATAAAGTCTGTTTAGCTAACACAGAAGCCCTTTCCATTTTCTCATGTACTTTAATTGTTTTTCTAAAACATTACATTCGTTTTCTGTACCTAACAACTGAGATGTCAGTTTTTGATTATCCATTCATTTCTCATTCTTGATCTCATTCCCCCTTTCTTGTATTCACTTGCTACTCTAGATAAGGTTTCACATCTTCTGCTTAAATCTGTTTAATTCCAAATGTTGGATCTTCTCTAGAACATTCTTTGGAACAGTAGCATGGCAAGCACTGAGAGCCAAAGGCCTCAGATGCCACCGCCACCATCTGTTGGCTTGTCCATCAGGCCCCTGCAGCTCCTGGGGGGTCTTAGTTCTTCTGCTCTTCTTTAAGGCCCCACCTGTCAGGATGAGCCCAACCCTGGTGGAAGGGGCTCTTTCCTTAGATTTTAAGAATCATATAAGCTTGGAAATGCTGAGTTACACAAAGTTAAACTGCTGTCTTTACTACAGAAACTTTCAGAGTCATCAATATGATAAATCGGAACTTAAGTATTTACCAAATTTATGTGCTTTTGAACCCTTTTTTACTGCATTTATTTATTTATTTATTTTTGAGAGAGAGAGAGAGAGAGAGAGCGAGCGAGCAAGAGAGCATGAGTGGAGGTAGAACAGAGAGAGAAGGAGATACAGAATCTGAAGCAGGCTCAAGGCTCTGGGCTGTCAGCACAGAGCCCTGACACGGAGCTTGTAGCTCATGACCTGGGCTGAAGTCAGATGCTTAACTGACTGAGCCACCCAGAACCCCGAATTCTTTTTTAAAAGTAGTGTTAGCCTTTGAGGAACATTGCTAAGTGAAACTAAAATTCATAAATTCTACAGTAAAATGTACCTAGTGGTAGAGGAACCGAAAGTCTTTAGGCACATACCCTAAATGGGTATATCATGTTCATTTCTCTTCACAAAGTATCAAATTTATTTTATACGATTTGTGAATAAACATTATTTAAAACTTACAAAAAATTCCTTTAAATATTTAATCATGTGCACAAGACAAAATGTCATATTTTAATAAATATAGTTATCAAAATCAAGTCTTACATTTTGTAGGTTTATAACAAATAGCACCGTCCCTAACAGACTTGCATTTTTCATGTGTCCAAATTCCTTTTGGATCCAAGAGAACACAATTTCCAGCAGATTTTTTATCTTTCCATGGGATGTAGTCAAATGTACTGCCATCAGACCATTCAAAACTTGACTCACTTCCCTGTTTTAAGAATAATAGAGATAAGAAAGTTTAGGACATTTTTAGCATAAGAATCACTTTTTAAAAAAAAAGAATAATAGAGATAACCTGAATCCAGACAAAAGAATGTTCAAAAAGAACACTAAGACGAACATATATACTTTAAGAAATATTGGAATGGATTGTTAATTATTTGCTTACAATTGTTATAGGTCTGGACCTATTTGTAAAGTCAGGATTTACTTTTGATGTATTGATTTAAGACATTTACTCTGGTGCAGTTTAAGTAAGACTTTAAATTTATAGACAGTTATTATACTCGGTCTCTAGATTTATTTTTTCTAAGGATGAGTTTATATAATACTTGAAATTAAATGTGCAACTGGCTTCCATTTGTCTCAATTACAGATTTATATTACCGACCTTCATATTATTCTGAATATTTTTTTTATGTTTTATAGCTCTGTGGTTTGTATCTCTGGTTACATGTTTCATACTACAGAAGTCACCAAGTAGCAGGGGTTTGGAAGAGGAAAGTATTTCCCAAGAAACTCATATGGGAGTTTTGATTTTTTTACTTTTGACTTTTCCCTTATTCTATAATCCTAAATTGTCATCCTTTCTTTTATTTTCTCCACTTTGTTCTAAAGATTCTTTAACTTAGATTTTCAGTTCTAATCTTTGTAGATGCCTGTTTCTTGGGTGGGGTGGGGGGATCAGACATTATTATAGGTACATGAATATACTAATTAATAGGATTCGAATAGTGGCACAAAAGATGTATTTATTACCGAAATACTACTCTCAAGTAGTGCTAATTTGTAGGGGGAAAGTGAGAAGAAAATACATATTTATTAGTCCTAATATTAAGAATTTTATTTAGCATCTTATATAAATTTTTGTGTTAATCTCACTATAATCCTATATTAAGGAAAATATTATCACCCAATTTTACCAATGAAGAAATAAGCTTCCAAAGGTTAAATAACCTGCTCATTATCACCAAACATATAAATAGAAGACCTGCCACTAGTACTAGAACTCAGGTTTTTCTGATTTTGTGCTATTCTTTTTTTACCAGCTTTCCAACTGATCTGCCCCTACTAGGTAACAGAGAGATGTTGTTGAGATATTAATCTACTGGGCCCTTGGGGTGGCCTGGCAGCGTCTAGGGCAGCTGCAGTCCTGGCCGTTTGCCCTACTACATTCTACAAATATAATTTTCTATTTGTTTTATGTTGCAAAAAGATAAGAAAGCGTGCTGCTATGCAAACTGAATCCCTGAACTTAATCTGATGTTATACTTTGAATTAATATCTTATGCTCTAATTTCCAACCTTCTAACACATTCGGAAAATTTCTGGAAAATAAGACAAGACTTACGTCGTGACTTGAGAGTCCAACCCATAGTGGAAATCCATCACGTTTTACAATATCTTCCAGAAAAAGCTGGCCATTTTGGTCATGAACACTTGCCAAATAACCTCCACTTTGAGAGCACATGTTCAACGCTTCATACCATGTTACCTTTTTTTGAATAACATTATAAATACCATCTTCATACGGAATAAACTCTGGTAGAGTAGCGTTATATTCTTCCTTGTAGTCAACTATAGTAATTAAATTAACAGTATTAGTGATTAAATTTAAATTATTTAAAATACATATTTTGGGTAAGACTGGGCATGCAATCATTTCTAAAGTTAAATAAAACTATATTTTGCTTATTAACAAGGGAGGTAAAATGCATATTTTATTTTTCTTATTGCCACAACACATATAATAGGTTCCTAAATAGTATAGTTGCCTGGTTGATTAAAAAAAGATATAAATACTGTTTTTTATTTAAAGAGCTCACATATTAATTATGGGCATTAAACAACAATACCTGAAATTCAGGCAAAACAATTAACTACTGTAATATGTGTGACTGAGTAGAGAAGGAGAGATTAATTTGAGTTAAGAGAGTCAGAAGCCTGCTTAACAAATTAGATTTCCAGAGTTTAGGTGAGACAAATTAGGACCAAAAAGATATAAGCTAATCAGAAAGCTAAAAGCAAATGAAGAATAATATAACAGTAACAAAATAACAATAACAACAACAGTAACAAAAGCACAATAAGGGTACTTGAAAGAGCTCTCAATGGCCCAAACTAGAACAATGTGAATAAAATATTAAATAACGTAGTATATTGTATTATAACCGAAAGTATAAAATACATACCAGGAACTGATACTGATGTAAATAACTGACCGAATAAATTTTAAAAAGGGAGAGAAGAGAAAAATCTCTCGTGCAGTGGAATTCTAAATAATTTACATAGATACACCCCTCTCAGAAAGGTGGAGAATAACTCTTCAGTCTGTAACTATGGACTGGATATACTGATGCCCTTAAAAAGAGTACAGTATGGAAATGGACAAAAGAATAACTTTGCAGTGGAGAAAGCTGATAACACCTACAGCCAGGTGATCAAGATTAAAATCGACAGTGGGAAGTTGTATTGATAGCAAATACCTTTCATATGATGAAAATGACCCTTTAACTCTGTGATTTTTTCCTAAACCTCAAACCCACAACTCCAGTTTAATCACGGGAAAAACATCAGCCAACCCAAAGTGAGACACATTTCACAAATACATGACCAAAAATATACATGACCAAAAAAGTGCTCCTCAAAACTGTCAAGGTCATTAAAAGCAAGAAAAGTCTAAGAAACTTTCACAGCCAAGAGAAACCTAAGGAGACAAGATGACTATATTAACATGATATCCTGGCTAGAATCCTGAATAGAAAAGGGACAGTAAGCAAAAATGTTAAAAATCTAAATAATGCATGGATATTAGTGAATAAGTAGTCCACCATATTGGGTTTCTTAGTTGTGACAAGATGTCAATAATAAGGGAGACTGGTTACGGTGTATATGGGAACTCTCTGTACTGTCTCTGTAACTTTTTTTATAAACAGAAAATAATTCTAAGATAAAAAGTTTGTTAAAGAAGTAAAAACAAGGTGGGAGACTTCTTGTCAATAAAAAAAACATAAGTAAAGGTGCAAACGAGGATAAGCACACACTCTCCATGGGACACGTAAGAGATCAGCCTGACAGAAAAGGAGCCTTATGGAGCCAAGAATGGGGGGAAAAATCAAGGTTGGAAGAAAGTCTAGAATTTTGGAATGGACAGTGTTTCTTGAAAGTCTTAAAAGCTTACATGGACTCAAAGGTATTGGTAGTAGGGAATCCCTGGAGATTGTTGATGGAAATGGTATTCCAGAAAGTTATTCTGTGGTACTATGAAGGGAGAAGGTCAGCCTGGATGTCAGCAGAGGTCTTAAAAATTAAAACAGTTTTTAAGCTGTTTTTAAGCTGTGAAAAACTTAAAACTGATATGCATTTTAAAATAGATTTATTTAAGGAATTAGGCAAATTTAAGAAAAATTTACTTTCAGCCTAGAATGTCAAAACTCTACCCAAACACACTTTCTTATTTATAAAAATTTTCTTCGGCACCTGGGTGGCTCAGTCGGTTAAGCATCCGACTTCAGCTCAGGTCATGATCTCATGGTTCGTGAGTTCAAGCCCCACATCGGGCTCTGTGCTGACAGCTCAGAGCCTGGGGCCTGCTTCAGATTCTGTGTCTCCCTCTCTCTCTGACCCTCCCCCGCTCACACTCTGTCTCTCTGTCTCTCTGTCTCTCTCTCAAAAATAAATAAACTTTAAAAGATATATACAGTTGCACGATTCCCACCTGTGGAGCGAATTAGCCTTATGGAGTGAAAATTCTACATTAGCAGACTTACCCATTTCAATTTTACAAGCAAGAATGCTGTTCTGGATATACTGAAGTATTTCTTCAATAACATTGAAGGGCTGAATATCCCAGAAGCCATCAGTACTCAAGCCAGCAAAAAAAATGCCATTTTTTATATCTGGTCTTCCTCCTCTCCAATTTGTGTATGATAGCATGGTCTTATCAGACCACATAAGCGAATTATCTAGAGAAGAAACATTTTTTCTACATTTAGAGATTAAATCAAGATTTGAATTGGGATTATGAGGTTAATATTTTAAACTCAACTAATTTTCTTTCTTCTTTACCTACTTTCTAAAGAGTAGTATGATTATGTATATCTCTTTAAAATATTTTCTGACTATAACAGTAAATTATGTTTATATTTGACAGTTAACAAGTGACTTCTTTTAGTAATTTCTTTTCATGGCCCTATTTTTGAAAAGTCCGAACTTTTAAAAAAACAAAATCCTTAGTATAGGTGGTATATATAATTATTATTTAAGATTAAAGTAATTAAAAAAAAATCTATGGATGTGAATCGAGCTGGTAAGAATTAGATTTAAACTAAATTTGCTGTTTGCTTGAAACATCTTTCTATATGTCACTCATATTTCTATACATTTTAGTTAGAAATTCTGTTACTCATAAGATTTATAAAAGAAGTTAAGATGATTAAAAGGAAGTCTACAGATCTGTAAATGCTTTTCAGAATGCAGAATACATTTTCAGTTGTTTCAGATAATATATCTAACAAGATACATCAGAAGGTAAAATTGAAATCTCTATATCCTGGGTGTGGTCTCCACTGGTCCACAGGGGATCAGTTCCCTCCATCACTTTCATGTACAGCCTGAGAACATTCCACCTAGTTTCTCTCCATTTTTTTCCCCCGCTTCCTTAATTTTAAGGACATTCAAGTGTCATTGGAGAAAAGATTTGGGCACATAAGTCCTACTGTGATGAATTCGTCCTCAACTGGTAAGCTAAGTGTTAGCCTCCTCCTGGCCCCAGAAGGTTTCTTCCTGCCTTTGCCCCAAATCGCCACCCCCTACCTGCTGATTGCACCATTACACCACGAAATGTCTCAACGAGACCCCACCCCGCCGCTGCGAAGAACAATCCCTAGCCAATCATGAGGATCCAGCACCCCAAGAGGAACCATCACTAGCCAATCACAAGGATCCAACTCAGCTAAACACCATATTTGGCGTCAACCCCAGCCGGAATCCGACCCAGAACTGCCACGACTTAAAACACCTGCCCTCGCCCTCCCCAGGCGCGACTTCCCTGACTCCCCTACCTTCCAGTCACGGAACCCTGCCCGGGAACTTTGGTCCCCCCAATAAAATCTCTTGCTGTTCCCCTCACTTGATCTTCGTCTCCTTTTTCTCTCTCTCTCTCCATTTCCGGGCCATTCTAAATTCTAACACTAAGTCTTACCTATTGCTTGATACCTTAATTTTTGTTAACTCATCTGCAAGCCATAAATATTTAAGAAAAACCTTAGCAACTTTGAGAAAAAGTCAGGTTAGATAGCAAGGAGAAGGCTATTTTTAAAATGGTCATATTTGAGTAATTTAGCTTTTACCTATAGCTATCATTGTCCTTTGTCTCCTAGTAAGCCCACCCCTTTCTTGGGTAAATGTATGCTTTTGATGTATTATGCCCCAGAGTGACATTTTTCCTAATTCCAAAACTTCTATTATTTTCAGGACATCTGTAAGTAAGTATTTTTCTAAATTGGCCTATTATTAGGGTCTGTGCTTTAAAAAGTCTCATAGCAATTATACCTTGGACTTGTGGTATTCAGTACCAATTTGAAATATTTCTATCCCAATGTCAGACTGTTTCTCATTTTTCTAAAGTATACTCCAAACCAATGCTGTAAACCAAAAGGTACAACATTAATAGAAGTATAATTCCATTCTCACATATCCCAGATACTTACTTAGGAGAGATATAAAGTAAATATTGAAGATTTCTGTGGCAGCGTCGTAATTTTTAGTTAGTCCTAAATTGCTAGAAGGGATAGTAGAGAGAAGAAATTTCCCACCATTTGACTCTAAGCTTGGTGGTAAAGGGATTTTAATGGCAGATCAGAGATACAAAAACTGTCTGGTATTTATATAAGTTCTGCTAAGTGCATAATTATAATTTTGTATATTGATAAACATATACTTTGAAGAACTATACTGCTGTAGCTTGATAAGTTATTTATAATGAAGTATGAATAAAGAAAAACAGCCCATTTATAACTTACTTTCATAAGTTACGCCTAATGTGACCCACGAAGCCATATTATTCAAGTGCAGAAGTTGCTCAAGAACAAAGTTATTCTCTTTTTCATCTCGAATACTCAGAACATGTGATTTTGGATCTGTTATATAAAAAATAGTCAAAAATTTTAATAATTGCTTACCTAGAACACTTTGATGGATTAGAAAATTTTATTTCCTACTTTAAATAACTCTAAAACAATATTGAAAATAAGACATGTGCAAATTAAAACTATCTCATACTAAAATGAATGGATTAATAAGCTTTCAGACATTTTGATGTTAAATTTTGACATTCTGATGTCAAACATTTTGATGTCATATAGACTAGTGTAAAACCAGCAGCTGAGTAGAGAATCAAAAACAGAGACTTTCTTCACTTTTCCCCCATTCAAATCTTGTTTTGAATTGGTACAAATTTACGCTGGCAAAGATACACTGTCAAAAACTGTAATAAATAAAACCTCTTGGATGGTCTATATGATAGATCTTCCTTTTCCTTAGAGATCACTCTTATATTTGGATTATAAATGTTTAATCTTTCCCAAAAGGTCCTCCTCAGGAAATTATCAGGAATTTCTCAGAAAAAGATTAGATGAATAAAAATGTCACAAACATTAATTAAACAAAGTTAAACTAGTTCATTTATGCCTGTACTTCTTAAAGTATATGCTAATATATATTTGATGATGTCTAACAGGAAGCAATGGCACGTAGTGTTTCTCAACCTTGCACTTTTTCAAAGAATTCTTTTTTGTAGACTCTCAAGACTAGTTTCTAGAGAGCACACTTTTGGGAATAATGGTTTGATATTTTCCATGAGAACTTCCCACAGTTCCCAGGTCCACTGCTGAGAAGTCGTAAAGCTTCTCACAGGGAATATCTGAAGAGTCCTGAGAGCTACAGTGTGAATTATGCATTTCTTCTAAACAGAGCTCTTCTTTGCTTTCGATTACTTATCTGGCCTTTCAACCACCCAAATGTGCCTATTTTCACTTGGCCTGCAGCTAGCTTGGTTGAACATCCAGTTCTCTGCTTGCTAGTGTCATTTCTGTGTCTTTTAAAGTAGAACTCATTTTGTTTACACATGTAAAGACAGACTAGTTCTCTCATGCATAGATAAAGAAGTAACTCTTATATTCTCCATTTTAACAAAAACCAAATTTTAATACTTTTTTGTTGATAATGTAGAAATTAGGAGAGGAGTATTTTTGAAATCTAGTCACTAGTGCTAATTAAACATATTTATAACACACTCAGATGAGACTTGTTTATTAATGAAAAAATGTAATGACCATATAAGATACTTACTCAGATTCTGGCATTTAGAATGAGCTTCATCTGGTGTTGCTACCTGATATTTAGTCTTTCCTATCATGAAATTATAGCAACAGTTCTGAAATGGTATCCATGGAGTTGAGAGAACGGGAGATGGACACTGAACACTGTCAACCGGTTTGATCTCTTTTTCAGTCTCATCTAAAAAAATGACAATGGTAAGAATTCTAATTTTAGATGTAAATGTTAAATCCTGTTCAGAGTAATTAGACTTGATTTGTAGGGAATATTCAGGAAGCCAATAAATAATAGCCTAATGATGCTTGTTCTGTTCATACTCAAATATAATGTGACCTCTTAACTAGGTTTCTGTAGGAAGGAGTTTATTTAACATAATTTCTTTCCCTGCTGTGGAGTGAGTGGGAGAATATAAAACATGAGGTGCTATTAAGTTAAATGTTGTCTCTGTCTTCTTGTATCACCAAACCTCAAATACGAGGGGCAACCTCAGAGACTGTATAGAGATGTTAATAATAGGCACCTAACTATAACTTTAGGAACTCATCTTTAAGTTTCTGTTTACTAGTATCTTCTCTAATTTTAATTTTTTAAATGTTTATTTATTTTTGAGAGAGAGAGAGAGAGAGAGCGCACAAGCAATGGAGGGGCAGAGAGAGAGAGAAAGAGAGAATCCCAAGTAGGATCTGTGCCATTAGCAGAGAGCCTGATGTAGGGCTTGAACTCACAAACCATGAGATTATGACCTGAGCTGAAGTTGAACACTTAACCGACTGGGCCACCCAGGTGCCCCTCCTCTCTAATTTTGAAGGTACATTTTATTTTTTATTTATTTTTAAAAGTTATATTTTAATGAAGTATATGATGGTCTAAGTTGTTGCTTTAATGAAAGCAAACAGAAATAGTTGAAAATATGATTATGGCTTTTATTATGAAAAAGGCATATATTCCAGGAGATGCAAATAGAGATATACTCTACTCAAAGTCAACAAACAGATTTCATATGCAGTAGAGACAATCCAGTATCTCTCTTAGGTTGCAACAACTCCCTTTGGGAAGTAGTATTTTCTTTCTACTGCAAACACACAAATGTGGGCCCCTGGCAGTTGTAAAACCACTTCACTCTGAGCTAGAGATTGCATACCTTACTCAAGCTAGGTACATCAGATTCTCTCTAAGAATTTGGAAAGTATAATTTAGGGATAGTCAATTCATCTCCAGTTGTGGCTATAATTGAAAGCTTCAGAGCTGCCATGTTCTCCCATGCACAGAGAGAAGCAGAAAGGTTATTAAAAAAAAAAAAAAAAAAGAGTGCAGATCCATGAGAGAAACAGAAAGGATAGGTGGGAGACAGTATCTCTAGGTTCCAAATTCCATTCACTTTCTGATTCCCATTCCTCATGAGGCTCAGCTATATCCTTATTTTTGAGGATCTAAGTATCCCTTTTGGCTTAAGCTGGCTTCAGCTGGTTACTATTACTTGCAAATAAATGAATCTTAACAGTGACTCTTAAAAAGAAAGATTAGTTGTTGATGGCAAGAATTACAAAAAAATAATTCCCACAAATATGAGTTTTCTATAGAATATAAACACAAAATATATACAAAATGAGGCTAACGGGGACTTAAAACTCAAAGGTCAAGTACCATTGTCAGCTGACAAAAATAAAGATATAACACGTCTAAAATAACAAATCAATGACAACGTATTTAATATATAATAATTCTACCTGAATTTTCACAACAAATTTTGTTGTTAAAAAAAGGGCGTGATTATAATTTCAAAACCAGATTTTGCAAAACCACCCCCCATAACTTAAAATACTTAAAATTAGCATACTTCCTGAATAGTAGCAAATAGCGCCTGGTTGCTCATGCTCACAATCAGATGTTTTCCAGAATCCATCAGTGTCTAACATTACACAGTCTTCAAGCTGCTTATTATTTTCAACCCAGCGACTAAATTGAAGATGTTTCCCATCTGACCAGCCATAGTTGAGTTCATCCTACAAGCAGCAGAAATACATTTCAAGTGGCGATACTTCATGTTATCTCCTTTGTATTATTTTGACCCTCGTGCTCAATCTAATAACTTTTAGTTTTATCTTATATTTAGCACATAGTTACATAGCACTTACCATGTGCCAGGCGCTGTTCTAAGTGCTTTGCAAAGGTTAACTTACTTAATCTTCCCAACAACCATATGTGATAGGAACTATTATATTTATTTCACAGATGAGGAAACTGAAGGCATGTAGTGTGCCCAAAGTCACATAGAATGTGTATTGCAGTGCTGGGATTCTAATCCAGGCCATCAGGTGCTAGAGTCCATGGCCTGAGCCATTACGCTAGGCTGCCTCACACATAGTTGGAAATGTTGGGAAAAATGGTTATGGAGCTAAGCATATCGAGTTTTGAATTCTGGCTCAGTCTCATATTAGTTTTTGATTTGAGTTTACCTTGCCAAGTTTCTATCCCCTCATCTATTTAATGGATATGACACTTAACCTCTCAGGGCTGGAATTAGTAGGGTAACGTGTAAAACACATAACTCAATGGCCAGCTGGTACACAGAAAGAGCTACATAGATGTTAGCTCCCTCCCTCCTAACCCTGACTCAGGCCTTCTGGATCTCACACTGCTGTTTCTACAATTGTCTTTATAGAAAAGCTTCCTCATTCGCTAAATTCTATTGTGCACTAAAAGTCTGTGAACATCTATCTTTACATCCTGACAAGGGCCTGACCACCCGCCTATCTTGAGAGAGGCTTTACAGAATAGGTACAAAAGTCCAGGGTACAGACCTGTTTGAGCTTCCCATGGTGCTGCCAGAGCAGCACCCCTTATACATTGACCAAATGAACTAAGTTGTCCCGAGGCCCAAAGCGATTTTGCATCATTGGTTTATTTGGAATATTGGGCAAAGGCCACACACAATATCCTTAGTGAACCATAAATAGCAAACATGTTCAGGCTTCAACGCCACCAACTGTTTCATTCTGAAAACTGTTCTCTACCAGAGCTCCAGTTGTAACTTTGTGGTCTAAACCCTGTGGCCTCAAATGTGCCCCTCTGGCCATGGGATGTTGCTTGTACTTGGAATTACCCTGGATTCCTTCGCCTTTGTTACACTTACAACTAACCGGGGCACCGGGTCTTTGGAACTTCTATTCCTCATAGATAAATCACAGCACCTTCTATCTCTCTGCTGAATGTGATCTCTCTTTACTAAGACTGTGTCTCTTTACTAAATTCTTGACCTTAATTGATCTTAATTAAAACCTGCCTTTTCTAAAGGAATAAGGTCCTTTCAACACCCACAAGGGAAGGCTGTTTATTTTTCCATTTTCAGATACCTCAGGGCTAGAAGAATGGGATAGCAGGTTGTTTTTTTTTTTAATCTCCTTCAGTCATTTCCTTTGAGGTTTATGCAAGCTCCCAGATTCCTTGTCTCTTTCTGACATTCACTGAGGACTTGTCTCCTTGTTCCCCCTGATATTCACTAAGGAGAAACCCCATATCTTGCTCTGTCCTGGTCCAAACATTGACTTACAGACATTAATGTTCATGCGGATGATTCACCCAGTGCCCGGGCCTTTTTGACTTCCTCTATTTCTATGTGGTTCCACTTCTATGTACTCGAGTGACCCACTGCCACCGCCACACTCTGAACTTTATGTAACCCAGAACTGCCACAGGCCTTAGTACAGGCCAACATCATTTCCTGCATGAATTTCTGTAAGAAATCTCTAGACTACTCACATCCTTCCCCACCCTCCACCAGTATAATTCTTCTTAAGTAAAAATCTGATATTGCCACTACCAAGTTTAACATCTTTCAATACCCTTTGTTGGTTTCAATGTAAAATGTATCCTGTCCATGTTCCAAAGATTTAAGGCAGCTTATGCAATACATAATAAAAAGTTACATAGAATATGTTAAGGAGTGAAAGGAGAAAGAGAAACATGGGTACAAATTGAAAAAAAGATAAGAAATAAGGCCAAAATCCTTAAGTGGTGAATAAAAAGTTACAATATGGCGTGATTTTAAGTATCTTAGAAATATACACGTGTACACAGGAAAAACTTGAGGGATATGTAACAGATTATTAAATTATATTTATCACTAGGTACTGTGACTATAGGTGATTTTAATTTTCTTTTAAAAAATTTACTATAAATTTACACATTTTCCACAGGGACAGTATTGCTTTTGTTTCAAAAGGTTAAAGGTGATTGAAAGTAGGAAATGTAATAACTTATTACCACCTGCACAAGAAACACAATGATGAGTTTCACATAATCCTGAACACTGAAGAGGAGATAAATAAATGCAATGTTATGAAAGAATTGATACAGTAACCCTTGAAAACTGGTTCAAGCTGATGATCTGGCTTAATCTGAAAGTCTTAGAGAAACCATTCTTCAAGCAATTTCTAAATACTACTTTTAATTGAGCTTCTAGTAAATGCTGGTGGTAATGAATCCAAAATTTGTCAAAGGTAATGTTTACTTCTGAATCTTTTTTAAATTTTTTCACCCATTCTCCAGTTCGACTCTGGGTGTGTGCTAGGACTAAATAACCTTCAATCACATTTTTTCCATGCAGCCCCAAAACCATGTTGGTATACACCACATTAGTATACTGAGGGTTTTCCCAAGGTATATATAACTTAGGCTTGCTTCACAATGCAATGTACTCTTCTGTCCTGCTCTGTCAATTGCCCTCTCTCTGAGAGTGGAGAATATGGTTTAGGTGACATCTATCTAAGTAGGGCTTCCCCAGTCAGGCACTGTGCAGATGCAGGGGGCAGAGTCCCCACCACAATCTTTGTAAATGGCACCCCTCACCTAGAGCATAATGTATGCAGCTTCACATATCAGCCCTATATCTTACCCTTCAGTGGGTAGAGTATCAATTACATAGAAGGCCTAGAACAGAGACAAAAATGACCTATATTGCTGACAGAAATACTACAGCTTTACTTTTTTTTTTACTATAGCTTTATGTTTTTTAAAAAATTACTTATTAATTATAGCTAAATGCTTCAGAAGCATAAATGTTCCTGTTTATGTGGCATGTTTGTAGCTTAGCATTGGGAATTAGCAGGAGACTATAGTATTATTTGCTGGGCTGTGAAATGAACTAGAAGTACTCAAGACATCTATCCAGGATCAGGTCTTGAGCTGTGGCGAAACACTACCCTAATTCCCTTTTAGAAAGGCTTAATTTTACTCTGCTGATTCCGAAAGGGATAAAAAGACTCTTTCTCAGAAGCCACAGTACTTCTACATACTGAATCCCATCTGATTTTTTAATTCTCCTCTTCTTTTCTTCTTTTCATTGGCTGGGGAGAGATGGCAGTTTCTGCTTCCAGCTCAGTCTTTTACTAGAATAAAAAGAAGTGCTCAACTGTATATGTCCACTAGAACTTCTTCTTAATCTAAACAATAAAGCACCAGATCTTTCAACAGTGGAAAGATGACTGCCACTAAAAATTACACACTTCATGAAATCTCCTCAGTGGAGTAAGATTTTACAATCTCCGTGCTCTTTTAGTCTGGTATGAGAAATGCTGTGTGCAACAAAAATTTCACATTCTGTCACCCAATCCTGGCAGTGTGACTGAAAACTTACATCTTGACTGGAGAGTCCAATCCATAAAGAAGAGTTATGAAGGACCGTCTGCACAGTTAGGAACGCCTGCTGGTAAGGGTCTGTGATGCTCACTAGGTGCATGCCATCTTTCCGACACTCCTTCAGGGCATCAAACCAAGTCAGACTCTTCGGGATTATTTTGTACAAATTATTTAGATACTTTATAGTATCTGAAGTATTCTTCAAGGTCTGTCTGCTTTCAATTTCTGTGTGTAAAAGAAAAAAAAAACCACAAAAACCACCCACTCTGCAAGGCAAGGGACATTTCTTCATTTTTCCATAAGTACTTTAGATATTACTTATCTATGCATTTATTTTAGATTTTGGTTGGGAGAACTAGGTATGTCTTGCTGTATATCTTAGGTAATATGAGTGAGCCACATCTTTTTTCTTTTTTTCTTTCTAAAATTGGAACAATCTTCGGGGAAGGGGCAGAATAAAATTCTGTTTTTGTTTATCTGATTTAGGAAGGAAAAAAGGTATAAGCAAAGGTAGGCTCAATAAGATTACCATTTCAGGTTGGTGTCAAACACCTCCTTTGTTTGAACTCCTTCAACTAGAGAAGGTGTTAGATGTTTCCTTACAAAGTTTTCATCTGGGAGCGCTCCCATGAAAAAAATGTCCCAAACAACCCATAACAAGATATACTGAATTATTGCTTTACAGTACTTCCCTGAATAAAGCAGTTACTAAAAAGTATGAGACAAATGAACATAGGTTAATTTAACAAAAAGTTCTTTAGAAGTACATGGATTATCTACTTCAGGTTCTCATTACATAACAAAGTTTTTAAAAATTTTTATTTATTTGTTTATGTATTTAATTTTTGAGGGGAAGGGGCAGAGGGAGAGAGAGTAAGAATCTTAAGCAGGCTCCATGCTCAGCACAGAGCCCATCGCGGGGATCAATCCCATGACTCTGGAATCATGACCTGAGCCCAAATCAAGAGTTGGATGCTGGGGCGCCTGGGTGGCTCAGTCGGTTAAGCGGCCGACTTCGGCTCAGGTCATGATCTCGCGGTCTGTGAGTTCGAGCCCCGCATCGGGCTCTGTGCTGACAGCTCAGAGCCTGGAGCCTGCTTCGGATTCTGTGTCTCCCTCTCTCTCTGCCCTTCTCCTGCTCACGCTCTGTCTCTATGTCTCAAAAATAAATAAACGTTAAAAGAGTTGGATGCTTAAGTGACTGAGCCATCCAGTCGTCCTGAAAGGTTTTTCGTTTTTATTTTTTTCAAATCATTTATTAAGAACATTAGAACATTGTGATCAATGAAAACAATGTGACACTTTTTAAAACATCTTTTTGAAAATATGGATGATTCTTAATAAAAAAATTTTTTTAACATTTATTTCTGAGAGACAGAGAGACAAAGCACAAGTGGGATAGGGGCAGAGAGAGAGGGAGACACAGAATCCAAAGCAGGCCCCAGGTTCAGAGCTGTCAGTACCAATACTGAATTTTGATATTTAATTCGGTAAAGCAATGACACTTGAAAAAAAATCACATTCCGTTTGAGATAATCTGACTCACTGAATCAATATGGATTTAGCCATATTAGGTAATTTTAGCCTAAAATTAGCCATGTTGAATTTTAGGAAGCTATATGTTTATAAATTAATATTAATTCATTTATAAGATTTTCGTGAAAAAGTACTGTATATGTCTAACAGCATAAGGTACCATAGTTTTCTAGATAATAATTTTTACCTGAATATTTCTGGCAGAGAGACAGGGTGTGGTGTTCACTGCAGGAAGTAAAATTCCATGTCCCAGTATAAGGGGACTTTTGGAGGTTGAGCATTAGAGCACAGTGGTATTGGGACTCTTCCTCAAAAATCTAAACAAAAAGGCAAATATGTAAAATAATCATGAAACTGTCTGAAGATCCCAACAAGAAAACTTTATATTCCAAATTGGATTTTTCCTCCTGTAAAAATTCCATTAAAGAGCTGACCATGAAATCACAAGAAAATCCTCAAAAACTTCCAAAGCATGGGAAAAGGGCAATTAACTTTAGAAATTATAAAACAAAACAGTGGCAATATTGTTAAATATAAATTCTAAACAGATCAAGAAAAGCTGGTACAAGTAAGATTAAAACACAATTATAGTAATATTTAACACTCTGCTCTCACTCTTGACATTTCAAAGCAAAAAAGTAATTATTAATTCAATTTATTAGATGTTTATAAAATTTTCATGATGACAAAATGTATACTATACAACAGAGAACTCATCTTAAAGCTTTGATCCTATACTAGTCACTATAAAAACATCCATAAATATCTATTTAGATTTCATTCTCTGATAACAGATCAATAATACCAGGTAGGAAAATTTATTCGAAGTATATTGTTCCTATATTTTTATATGCTTGAAACATATCACACACTTAGAAAAATAAGAAAAGTAACCTTATCCCAGGAGTTACAGATTTTATAAAAACACGTACACACATACTACACAATAAACACTGAACCAAAACTGAAATAAGATAATTTTAGGAAAGAATAGTATCACCAGGGATATGTGTAAAACTTTTTTTATAGAGGCAAACATGTACTATTATTATTAAAGTGGTTTATTTACGTATAGTTGACACACAGTGTTACATTAGTTTCAGCTGTACGATATAGTAATTTAGCTTCCCTATATGTTATACTATGCTCACCCCAAGTGTAGCTACCATCTGTCACCATATAACCCACTTATAATATCACTGACTATAATCCCTGTGCTGTGCTGTTTATTCCTGTGATTTATTCATTCTGTATTTTCCTCTCCTCTTCACCCAGTTTGCCCATCCTTCCACCCCTCTTCCTCTGGCAACTATCAGTATGTTCTCTGAACAAACATTCACAATTTGTTCTCTGTGTTTATAGGTCTGATTCTGCTTTTTGTTTGCTTATTCATTTGTTTTGTTTTTTTTTCACATGAGTGTTTTCTACAAATGCGTGAAATGATATTTGTCTTTCTCAGTCTGACTTATTTCCCTTAGCATAATATCCTCTATGTCCATTCACGTTGCCACAAATGGCAAGATCCCATCCATTTCTATGGTTGTGTAGTATTTCTGTATGTGTGTGTGTGTGCATGTGTGTGTACGTGTGTGTGTACATTTTCCTTATCCATTCATCCATCAATGGATACTTGGGTTGCCTCCATAGTTTTATGGGTTATTGTAAATTATGCTGCAATAGATATAGGGGTGCATATATCTTTTTGAATTAATGTTTTGATTTTTGGGTGAATACCCAATAGTAGAATTCTGCAAATATATATTATTAAGTGTATTCTGGTTTTTAAAGGAAAGATGAACTAAGAATTGAATGCAGGAGATTAGAAAATGAATAAAGTATAACTCTAAGAAAAACAGTATAGAAAATGTAGTAATATTTGTAAATGTATCTCAAGCAATAGGAGTAGAGGATAGAGAAGAGGGAAGAGAAAGCCATAACACACCAATTTTGTAAAAATCTGAATGAGAAAAAGTAAAAAATCCCAATCAAAATAAGATATGGAGATTTAAAAAGATAATGGTATACAAAATTTTATTTTAATACATCAGAAAATCTAAATGAGGGGTACCTGGCTATCTCAGTTGGAAGAGCATGTGACTCTTGATCTTGGGGTTATGAGTTTAAGACCCACGTGGGATGCAGGGATTACTTAAATAAATTTTAAAAACTTAAAAAAAAGAAAATCTCAATGAACCAGCCAACTTTCTTGAAAAATACAAATTAGCATAATTGTTATAAGGAGAAGCAGAAAATCCAAAAGGTACCAGTGTCTTTGGAGGAAATTGAAAATTAATATTAATAGTTCATTTTAAAAAATATGCATCAGAGAGCTAAAATCTTTAAATGAATTGTCTATGTAATCCTGACATTGTGCTGTAGGTGTAACAGTGTCAGAATTTACAGATTAACAACTGAGGCTTAAGAAAAGTTAAGCAGGGGCACATGGGTGGCTCAGTCGGTTAAGGGTCCGACTTCGGCTCAGGTCATGATCTCACAGTTCGTGGATTCGAGCCCCCCATCCGGCTCTGTGCTGACAGCTCAGAGCCTGGAGCCTGCTTCGGATTCTGTCTCCTTCTCTCTCTGCTCCTCCCCAACGCATGCTCTGTCTTTCAAAAATTAAATAAGCATTAGGGGCGCCTGGGTGGCTTAGTTGGTTGGGCGGCCGACTTCAGCTCAGGTCATGATCTCGCGGTCTGTGAATTTGAGCCCCGTGTCGGGCTCTGTGCTCACAGCTCAGAGCCTGGAGCCTGCTTCAGATTCTGTGTCTCCCTCTCTCTCTGCCCTCCTCCTGCTCATGCTTTGTCTCTATGTCTCAAAAATAAATAAACGTTAAAAAAAATTAAAAAAAATAAATAAGCATTAAAAAAAACTTAAAAAAAAAAAAAGTTAAGTAAACTTCCAAAGGCACACTAAATGGCTGGATGACACTGAAACTCAGACAATGTGACTCTGGAGTATAAGCACTCAACCACTACACCAAATCCCTTTATTATTAAAGAATAATCTCTGAAAAGTAACATCACATGATTTTTTAGGTAATTTCTTCAAACTTTCAGGGAAAGATAATTTTCCATGCTGAGTCATAATTTCAAAACACAAAGGCAGAAAGCTACCCAGTTCATCTTACGAAGCTGACATAATTAGAAAAAAACCTGACCATATAGCATAAAAAATTAACTCTATGAACAGAGATGAAAACATTCTCAAATAAAATTCTAATAAATCCAATTCAATATACTAGTAAAATAATAACCTGGTCTGAGCAAGTAGATTTTATGATAAGAAGATGAAAATGGTTTGTTTTTTTTAAATTTTTAAGCGTTTATTTATTTTTGAGAGAGAGAGAGAGTGCGCACGCACAAGAGTGCACACAAGCGGGGGAAGGGCAGAGAGAGAGTGGGAGATACAGAATTGGAAGCAGGCTCCAGGCTCTGAGCAGTCAGCACAGAGCCCGAGGCAGGGCTTAAACTCACAAATCGTAAAATCATGACCTGAGCCGAAGTCAGATGCTTAACTGACTGAGCCACCCAGGTGCCTCGAAAATGGTTTAATATAGCTATACCACAATTTTAGTAGATGCTGGAAATAAGCTTTAGAAAATTCAGTACTTATTCCCGAATAAAAGTTCTAAATAAGCTAGTTATAGAATGATAAGACTTAAGCAAAGAGTAGGCATCACATGTAACAATGAGAGACTTCAGACAGTCCAGAAAATCCAGAGCAAGTCTAGGATGGTGGCTATTACTTCCGGCAGTACTACAGTTCTGGAAGTCTGACCATATGTAGTGAAGCATGGACAGGTAATTGAAGATTATGATTCTCTAATTAGGAAACCCAAAAAAGTCTGGTGAAAAACTCTGAGAAGTAATAAGAGGCTTTTAGAAGATGGATGCCCATGAAATAAATGTATAAATATACTCAAATAATAGCCCTCTACATGTCAGTGAGAAAATAAAGAGAAAACCTGCCATTCTCAGAGGCAATGAGACAGAATTACAAAAACTTCACTGAGGGCTCTGAAGGAAGACTTGAATAAATGGAGAGATATATTATAGCATATTTTTAAATTAAAAGGTTAATAGTTGGAAATTGACTAAATAATTATAGTTTGGAAGAATGGATAAGAATAGCTAAAACTATTTTTTAAAGGTATATATAAAGGATAACTATTCCTATTATATTTTTTAAAATATGGCAAAATTATAGTATTTAGGTCAGTGTTATAGCTATGTAAGAGCATATCACATACACATACATTTAATATATGATAAAGAAGGCATCCTATATTGTCTTTAACAAACGGAAGTGTATGTAATAAGCGATGTTAGACAGGGTTATGGAAAAGCCTTAAGTATTCACTGACGACATATGCCACATATTATGGCTGTACCATGCTGTCAGGAAAAAAAAGGCAAAGAAAATATAAGCATATATTTAATTAACATTTACATGATGAACTTTGTAATCTAATAGAAATGGAGAAAAAGGGAAATAAACATATTTGAATGTACACACATGCAAAAAATCAAAACATTTTTATAATCTTTTTGGTATTCAGAGTTTAAAAAATGTACTGGAATATTTTTAGTAAGCACAAGAAATATATAGTTAATATGTTTAATATTTACAGAGTTATAATATCAATAAGAAATACCTGAAGGCAAAAAAGAAGAAAGGAAATACATGAATGCTTTGATAAATACTGGCAAAAAATAACATTTACACCTGATGAAATTCAAATTACTATTGAACTCATAGAAGTTTTTTTTCTTTAGATATCAGAGAAATATTAAAAAATGATATATTTAAATTACCAAATTAGCACGAATTTTTAAAAGGCCATGTCCCTTACAGGCAACGTCTTTATAAAGAAGCTAAGAACACTGGTTCTGTGGATTCTTGGACCTAGATTTAAGTGTGACTCTGCATGCGTGGCTGCATGATTGGGGACAAGTTACATGATTCCTTCTGTTTTTACAATTATAAGACAGAGGTGGAGTAATAGTCCTTTTCACATTTATTGTGCAGATTAAATGAAGTAATGCATATGATGCATTAGCAAAGTACCTGACACATATTAGATGCTCAACAAATGTTAGCAATTGTTAATATGCTGGTATGGATAAAATGGCATTCATAACATATTGCTAACAAAAATATAAATTCATAAACCTTTCTGGAAAGCATTTGGAGATCAGAGTTTTATAACTACTTATATCTTCTGATCTGGCTATATAACTTCCAAAATCTATCTTAAGGAGGTAATCTGAAATGTAACCAAAGATTATGCACAAAAATGCTCACTGTAGCACTATTTATGATTATGCAAAAATAGAAACAACCTAAATACTCTTGCATATCTATCAAGAAACACTGTGCAACTATTAAAATGCTTATCAAGTATATCTTTTAATGGCAGAAGAAACTACTTATTATATAATATTAAATGAGAAAAGTAGAATACAACAGTTTATATACAATGGTATACAGACTGTGATTTTATCTATGTCAGAAAGATAATATATGAAGAAGCTTTGGACAAAAAATGCTGAAATACTTATTGTGACTTCCTAGATTAGGGTTCAAATATAGTTTGAGACTCATTTAGTAGGTTGTGACATCAATTCAGTAGATCTTGACTCACATATGTGACCATGAAATAGGATTGGATAGGAGAAGGAGAATAGCTTAGACTAGACTAGACTAGAGTAGAATAGAATAGAAAGAAAATATTTGTGGGTATATGCAGTAAGGGTGAGTATTGTTTCTTGAAACATCTGTTTCAATTCAATATTATATTTATATTCATGTACTAAGGAGTAATTTAAATGTGTTTCTTACTATGGGGCTATTGCTGAAAGATCGAAAGCTACTGGCCTAAGTCTCAGCAGGGTCAGAGTTGACAGTTTTTTTAATTGCATTTACTCTTCTACAAGCTTTCAGATTTTCTATAACAACCAAGCATTATTTTAACATTTACTTTGTACATAACTACATATGACTCAGAGTTCCCTTTGCCACCAACATCTACCTTGAGCAAAGTTATACTGCATCAGGAATATCAACTGACTATTGTCTAGGCATATCTTTGGAATTTGACTTTAAAGTTAATTTCTTAATCTTTGCCATTGTGCAAAAGGTGGTTTATATCCAGCAAATAGGGAAGACAGAAGCAGTGGGGAGCAGAATCATGGTATAGGGTAATATTGTTAACATAATGCTTTTTTCCCTTCTATAGCTTCTCTATGTGTAGCTGTTAGGGAAAAATGATCACTAATCACCAATTTTGTACTTTTGGCCCCAGGAGACAGCCCCAAATCCCAAAATGTTAATAAAGCATTTATATTTGCTTCTATTTCCATCTCACTACTTGATGGCTTATTGTGGTTGTAAAATAAAAGGTATGGAACCTGAAGCTACTGTGAGAAAACAGGGGCATCCGCTTGAATGCTGGGAACTCCTGTTCTTCTTGTGACAGTTTTATTAAGATATCACTCATGAGTGATATAATTTACCCATTTAAAGCACACATTTTATAGTTCTTAGTATATTCAATTGTGCAACCATTACCCCAATCAATTTTAGAATATTTTTACCACCCCAAGAGGAAATCCCATATCCTCTGGGCATCACCCCCAATCTTTCCTTCCTCCTTAGCCTCTGGCGATCACTAACTAATACATTTCATCTTTAAAGATGGGCCTGTTTTGAACATTTCATATAAGTGGACTCATAAAATAGACCTTTGTTCATTTTTTTATATGTTTATTTATTTATATTGAGAGACAGAGAGAGAGAGAGAGCGAGAGAGCACATGGGGGAGGGACAGAGAGAGAGAAAGAGAGAGAAAGAATCCCAAGCAGGATACACACTGTCAGCGCAGAGCCCAATGTGGGGCTTGAACTCACGAACCATGAGATCATGCATGACCTGAGCCAAAGTCGGACACTTAACCACCTGAGCCACTCAGGTGTCCCAACAGACCCTTGTTTTTATCTTAATCCAGTAATTTATGGAATACTTGGGTATTTCACAAACCTAGATAGATTTCTGATTTAAAAAAACTTACATTTGTTGGTATTTTCAGCCTCCAACCAGTCAGTAATGGGTGAAAGTTACTGTAGGTCAGCTCCCTGTTATCTGTCCACTTGTTTATCCTTTCATAGGCAGTCCAGCGCAAACCAATCCATAAAGTAGCCTCCATATCCGGAAGCAAGGATGTAATAAAATCTGTCAGAAAGAGTTTATTTTTAAAGCATTTGACTTATTCAAATTAAAGATATATTAAAAATGTTAATGAATATCTCTTGCTTATCTACAAAGATAGTCTTTCACCTATTCTGTAAAAAACTGGTTTAATAAGATTTAAATTTTTTTTTTAAAGTTTATTCATTTATTTTGAGAGAGAAAGAGAGAGAGAGAATGAGCCGGGGAGGGGCAGAGAGAGAATGAGAGAGAGAGAATCCCAAGCAGGCTCTGCACTGTCATTGCGGAACCCAACGTGGGGCTCAAACTCACAAACCGCATGTTCACAACCTGAGCCTAAACCAAGAGTTGGATGCTTAACTAACTGAGCCACCCAGAGGCCCCTAATAAGATTTTTAATATGCTAATTCCCTACAGTCTCCCCAAACTATCTTGGCTCCCCAGATCAGAATAAAACATGTTTCTAAAACATTCTCCTACCTTGTTCTCTCTGGCTCAACACTGAAGGAAGGGTGCCACCATAGGTGTGACAAGTATCACTTGCTTGAGAAAATGTGAGAGACTTGGGTTTGATTTTGAGAAAACACTGCAAACAAACAAAAAACACATATGAAGAATAAGATTCCAAACACAAGAAAGCTCACATAGTAGGTAAATACCTCACCTTTTAATTTTTTTTTTTTTAAGACAGAGAGAGAGAGACACAAGCCAGGGAGAGGGACATAGCGAGAAGAGAGAGAATCTTAAGCAGGCTCCATGCTCAGTGTGGAGTCTGATGTGGGGCTCAATCCCATGACTCTGGGATCATGATCTAAACCCAAACCAAAGGTCAGAGGCTTAACTGATTGAGTCACCCAGACCAAAACTATATTTAGAATTGCTACGTGTTTATCTTTGCAAATTTGTCTGTAAGTTTATCAGTTATGAAATTGGTAAGTTTATTTCTAAGTAACCGCTTTAGGATAAAGAAAGTCAAAATATTCACAGTGAAAAGCACCTTAATAATAATAAAACTCATCTTTTAGAGGGTTGCTAATTTTTGGTCTCTGAGATATGGAAATCTACAAAGTAATACTATATGAATGCAGGGCTCTACTCTGAATATAAACAACTAGAGTAGTCTATTAGTCAAATTATTTTTTTTTTCAAATCTCCCATTTATTGAATGCTTCCCATGTGCTAAACAGTTTGCATAATATTAACTCATTTAATTCTCACAACAAATGGGGGAAAACTGGGGCATGGGGCAGTTAAGTAACTTCTCTAAAAAGTGAAATAGCCGGACAGTAGTATGGTCAGCATTTAGACTGTGTTCCATCTGACTTCAAAGGCTGCATTCCAGATCATCGCCTCCTTATATAAAAACACATATTTTAAAAGAAATCATCCCCCTTTCTTTTGACAGCATATTTTAATTCAAAATTACATCAACTATGTAAATTAATTTAGTACCAATACCTTAGGGGAAAAAAGATTGTTCTAATTTTAAAATTAATATTTTAGCGTTATTACAGAGGCTTTCAGTTGTCAGACACACGTCTTCCTTTTTCTTTTTGATATTATGATCACGTTAGTAAGGGGTAGTATGCTCTAAATTGTGTTCCTTGAAATATCCTACAAAACACTTTGTTTCATCTTCCTTACAGACTGCAGTGGCCAATGAGCTATACATCATCGTCATCGGGTGGCTTCTAGAAAAGATCCTAGAGAGAACACTCTGAACTTGGGTTTGGACGTTTTATTACGTTAAGAACAGCAGAGCAAAAAGGGGAAAAGGGGCCTAGTTTTGAAGATGTCAGGGAGCTTCCACACCAACCCCAGCCTGCTTCCATTCAAGCTTCTCTTATGTAAGGGAATAGATGTTTTAACACACTATAGCAATCTCTCTACCTAGCATTTCCGAAGAGATACACATGCCCATATAGATTATGAATTTCAAAGAGGCAGATCTAAAATGCTCCCTTTGGAGGCAAGATCAATGATGGACATTTTGTTAGCATGTTGTAGTTCTCAAAAAGTAGTTTGGGAAATGCTGGTCTAATTTAATTGGTGGATACTGCTTGGATGTCTTCTTTCAGGGGGAAAGCCAGAAATTGTCAGTTTCCTTCATGCTATAGAGACAGTCTATTTAAAGTATTACAATCCATTGGCAGACCAACATCAGCAATTTAAGTTTAGTAGCAACAGAATAGGAACACAGTACTCTGAAAGATCTGTAGGCATGACTAACTTGAGAGTCAATGTGGTTTCTGGCAATGCGGAGGATCAGGTGAGTTACTGAAACATGCAGAGGCTATCTTAGTGAAGTTATCTGATGGGCTGCCATTCTGCCCCAGGCCATACAACCAGCAAGAAAGCAATCACCATTTGTACAATGTAGCAATTCCCTTTTTACCTTATTCTGAAAAGCAATCCAATCCCCAGAGCACTGTATTTTAGCTGTAGAATCTGGACTATATTTTTCTAACGAAGAGACATTATATTTTTCACAGATGAAGGGCAACTTGGTACTACAGTCTGCTGGTTTATTTAAGTCTGAGAAATGAAAAGCAAGATTACTATAGTGAGAATTTTCTGTTCAGCACATTTTATTTTTTATTTTTTAATGTTTATTTATTTTTGAGAGAGAGTCAGACAGACACAGAATGAGCGGGGGATGGACAGAGAGAGAGAGAGGGAGACACAGAATCTGAAACAGGCTACAGGGTCTGAGCTGTCAGCACAGAGCCGGACGTGGGGCTTGAACTCGGAAACTGTGAGATCATGACCTCAGCCAAAGTCGGACGCTCAACTGACTGAGCCACCCAGGCACCCCTGTTCAGCACATTTTAAAAACAATCCAGTAGTAAAGAAAATCTCTTCAAATCGATCTCTCCCAAACGGTTAAAATATATTCCTTTTCTTCCCTAGCCATTTCTATTTTCTATTATTACTGTTATCAGTAGGTTATAGCATACCAGTGTAAACATTTGGTATGATGACCACTGTTACCACAGTTCCTGATGGCGAGAAAATAGGTTGAAAGTGAAGGCTAACAAAGGGGAAAGAGACCAAAACTATATTTAGAATTGCTACCTGTTTATCTTTGCAAATTTGTCTGTAAGTTTATCAGTTATGAAATTGGTAAGTTTATTTCTAAGTAACCGCTTTAGGATAAAGAAAGTCAAAATATTCACAGTGAAAAGCACCTTTATCTGCATCTGGAATTTGAGCCACGGTCATTAGCAACAAGCCAAAATAAGATGAAGCAACCAAACATACAATCAAAAGGAAACCAAGGTTAAGCTAGTAATTGAACCTGAAGTTGACAGATTACATAATTAACATTAAAAGATTTGGAATTAATTTACCGCTAAACCACGTCTTGGCAGACATGTACGAACATTCCTCCCGAAATGTTATAGGAAAGTGATGCCATAGATATCGTGAACTGAAAGAAAAGAAGAGATTTCACAACTCATAATGGAGTTACATGTTCCATTCTGTTTTTTACTGTAATTTTACTTCTAAATTTAATGTTATGCCAATATTTTATACCACTTTTTTCTTAATGTTAATATGCAAAAGGACTTGGTTTCTCTAGTCTTCGCAGTTCACAGACTAATGTTCAACACACATTATAAATAGCAATCCCTTTTCTAAAGGGAATTTGGGACTTCTTTCAAATGACTTTACAAAGGCAGCATCAATTGTGTCTCGTACTTTAAAAAGTGACGATCTATGGGCTGCTCGGCAGTTCTCACCCACCACTTCTGTTCATCACCAGATATCTGAAAAACAAACCAACAATCAAAATCACCCAATCTTAGGTGTTGAGTTTTTTAAGAGAGTTCTGATTTAAATACCCTGTCTTACCATAACCACAACCACTAAAATTTCCAGACATTCCATTACGTTGGTCTCTAAATTGTATACACCTGGTCCTTTCACCAAGGAAGTAGATGAAAACTCTCTGTATATTCACTATGTGCTATTTTGCATACAGAAAATATGGTCGCTGTAATTATAGACCTATGTTAATTGGATATATAGTGTTCTACTACAACTAATTATAAATTTAAAAATATACAAATTACTTTTCCCACAAAAAAGTATTTTGCAAAGTTAGTTATTAGAAGAAACAGAAACTCAACTTAACTATAAAATTAACTTTTCCTACAAAATAAAACAAAGAATTAGAATAATTTATATTTATTGATTTCATCTTATAAATTGACATTTATAATTAATCTCAAATATTTTAAAACACTGTGTAATTCTATTAAACTTTTCTAACATGAAATAATGAATTTGGATGTTGTTAGGAAAATTTTACTTCGAAGGAACATTTAACTTTCATAGATTTTGCAAGATTCTGAAATATTTTTTAATGGAATAAATAATGAAAATAAAAAAATTTTTAAATATGTTCTCTCAAATTACATTTGCTATTTTGTTTTTGATGGCTTTTAGTCCTGCAAAAGATGTCAGTGTAGCCAGGGAGCTGTGATTGCTAGCACAATACAGGAAGGCTTCGTCATAGTTTAAGTGAGGATCAGCAACAAACCAATATTCACTCCCTTCAATTACAACTGGAGGTCCATGAATTCCAGCACGCTCTAAGGAAGAAGAATATCCAAATTATGCACAAATCAAAATGCACCCTCTGAATACAAATTAATGTTCAAAACTATTTATAAATAGTAATTCACTTAGATTATCAGCTCTCTCTGGCCAGGGCAGTGTTGTCTGCAAGGCACCGAGGATTGTTGAGCCAGTGAGAGCCACCCTTCCGTACTCACAGAGGACCACAAACCCAGCCTCAAAGCCTCATTCCACATCAGCCAATCACCTTTCCTGCCTGGATATACTTCACCTCCATTGAAGACCTGATAGAGAAGCTGGCACTTAGGCCTGGGCTTAAATACTTAACTAAATACATTATTGAGATGGTAAAAGCAGCTTTGGCTAAATTTCAGTTTTCTTAACTTACCTGGATTGTACCAGTCTGGTGTTTTTGGAGTAAGGCCTATACAAGAAAGAAAGCAAAAGGCTTATGATTAGTATCCATTACAGATAATGTCAGTAAGTGCCTTTAATCTAACTCAAGAGGACTTGCAGAATTGCTGAGTTTGACCATTTCTGGCCAAACCATTACCTTTCATATTATGATTGCTTCAGTTTGAATTTTGTGGGGCCTAAACTAAAGCTGCTTTAGTGGCAATCAAAAAAGCAGATCTGTCAACTATTAAAGTATTACTAGCAGTTCTCTACCTTATATCACAAAGTCACAAAGGAAGACTAGACGGATAAATACAGTAATAATTAGAAAGTATAAATAAGTAAATGAGCATATTATGTACATTACATAGAAGTACGAAGGAATAGGCACCAAGACAAACATCACTGTAGGATGAGATTATTAAGTAATTACTTCTCCATCTAATGCGATTTGAGTAATTGTTCTATAAACCTGGGTTTGGTAGAGTTCATTGTCTTGTATCCTTGTATACAATGTACAACAATCCAGTACTGAAATTTTTAAGAAGGCAAGAGACAAAACCGGGAGAAAAATTATAAAAATCACCCAGGATTCCTAGTTGGAAACAGAGAAAATATGGTATGTTACATAGAATTTTGGTCTTTGAAGTTGAGTGGGTCAGTGTCCAAATGCCCTCAGACCCTTCACTGCTGTGGGACTTTGGATTAGCTGTTTTAACTCCCTGAGCCTCAACTCTATAAATAAAAAAACAAGACTCCACTATCATACTCACAAAGACTGTGAAAATCAGCTTCAGAAGCACCCAGTTTCAGGGCAGAGTAGCTCCCCTAGAATGCTAGTCTTCTCCTCCCTTCTTTGTTTTTTTTTTTTTGTTTGTTTGTTTGTTTGTTTTTGAGTAGGCTTCACATCCAGCTCAGAGCCCAATGCAGGGCTTGAACTTATGACCCTGAGATCAAGACCTGAGATCTAGAGTCAGTCATAGTCATACTGGTTCCAAGGCAAAGACATAATTTGATGAATCTTAGAAATTACAGGGCAAAGTAGTTATTCTTAATTTTGCTGTTGTATCTGGGCCTAATGGACAGATGACCCTACTTAGAGGACTGTCTTCGGTTTCTCTCTGTGAGTCAATTCTCTGCATATCAGATAATTTCTGTCAACAATAAGTCAAATCAGTTAAAAATATACATAGTTTCTTGTTTGTAATCTTGTCAAAAAGTTCTGTTCACTTGTGTCTTGGGGGAAGCTATGTATAACCTTGAAATTTCTTTAAATTAGTGAGAAAAGCAGAATGCAAGTTTGCTTTTTTTTCTTCACAAGATTATGTGTGTGTGTGCAAGGTATCAAGAAGTATAATATACAGATGGCATTACAGATGATTTTACTAAAGACATATTTATGAGTCTTATTTTTGATACTGTTTTCTCAATTTAAAAAAAGAATATTTTAAAATCATATATATCTATAGTAGCTACGGCTATTTAAAATTTTTAGGTTGTCAAAATATCCCTTTTAGAGAAGAGGGGACTAATTAGAACCAATTGGATCAGGTAATGAAAAAGGCAAATACTCTGGTTTCTCTTCAGATCTTATAAATCTTTCACTTTTTTAAAAAAGGCAAGAGCTAAGGGCACCCAGGTAACTCGGTTAGTTAAGTGCCCAGCTCTTGATTTCAGTTCAGGTCATGATCTCAAAGTTCCTGCATTTGAGCCCTGTGTGGGACTCTGCGCTGACAGGGTGGAACCTGGGTGGGATTCTCTCTCTCCCCTTCTCTTCTGCCCCTCCCTGACTTATGCTTGCATGCTCACACATTCTGTCTCTCAAAGTAAATAAATAAACATTTTAAAAAGGACAGGGGCACCTGGGTAGCTCAGTCAGTTAAGCATCTGACTTTGGCTCAGGTCATGGTCTCATGGTTTGTGAGTTTGAGCCCCACATCAGGCTCCGTGCTGACAGTGAAGAGCCTGCTTGGGGGTCTCTCTCTCTCCCTCTCTCTCTCTCTGCTTCTTCCCAACCCATACTTTCTCTCTCAAAATAAAAAAAAATAAATAAACAAACTTTTAAAAAAGAGGGAGGATAACTTCTTTCTGAAAAAAAAAAAGCAGGAACTAGAGGAAAGGTATGATGATTTAGGGTACTGAGGTTTATAAACTGCTTTAAGAAAACCAGAAAAATACAGATTGATACAGAAATATTCAGTTGAGCAGACTTTAGCTGCTCTACTAACTGAGACAATATCCAGCTAGGTGAATATTGACACATTGTAACTTAGAATTTAGGGATTATCAAAGGGGAGTTTACCTAACATTTAAACATCTGGATTAATCATTGACTTCTTCAAACAACTGTGAATAGACGTAGATAGGAAGTTCTTTAAGTTTTTAAATTTTGCTTCTACATGGGGAGGGCAGGGGTACAATTACTTAGAAGATTTATTTAGTTAATTGATTTATGTTTGCTAAACTAGTTAATTCCCTTGTTATTCTGTTTAAAATAAAAAACATATAAAAAGACAAAAAGACAACTACATGCTCTTCATATTATTTGCTGTACTTACTGGTTTGTAATTTCTATAGTTAGGCTGGTGTGAACTCTCTGGTTTGCCCCACCACTCAAATAGGAGGCACAGGGGTGGGGTAGTAGCTATTAGTGAGGACACAGTTTGGAGGAAGCAATGACATGGTCTGTGGCATATTAGCAAATACCAAAGACTAACGGGAGCATCACTACTGCTGCTTCAAACCAGAGAATTATCCAAATTAGCCATATATGTTAGTAACTTCTCTGCTTGTTTAAAGGATATCTGAATTGGTTTCCCTTTGTTCCTTTTCAGGTTTAATCAAATAATCAGGAATAACTCAGGTATAATTTCTCTCTTGGAAAAATGCTGTCAACACACATACAGTTCCCTCTTTTATTAATGGCTTGCCAGTTGCCTTTGTGAAAGAGACTTCTCAGTTACTGTACTGGATATCATGTCTGAAGCTCTTTTAAAGGCAATATGGTGGCCTTTTTATGGAAAAAGAACAATGTTGTAATAGGCAGTTGCAGAAGGAACACTCTGGGTTCTTCGAGAGCTTAGAAGACGATCTACCTTTAGTTCCAATGATTTACATTCAGTTTAGAAATTTCCTTTAGAGCTTTCTGTGCATTTATCACTAATTAATATATTCGATAAGATTATTTAAAATTATTTTTAAATTATTAAAAAATTATTTGGTTGTTAAAAATCTTCTTAACACTTTCCTTAGTATTTCTTTAACATTTTCCTAGTAACAAGCTAAATAAAAAGGTATCTATTTCCCTTTCTCTCTTTTTTGTCACCAAAGCCTCTATTATCAAGCTAACTGGTTTTCTGGATTTGAATTTGAATTCCATAAGCTATTAGCAGTATTGGAGTTCAGTGAAAACTGCTTCTACATGTTACAGAGACCTGCCAAATTTTGATTTCTTGACTCTTACCTCGTTCTTCCCAAGTTTATCTTCATTTCGCAGCAAAATAAAAATTGAAAGGATTCCCTCCACTATGTATCGTCTTTTAGTGGAACTAATCTTTCATTTCCAGATCTAATCTCTCTAAATTTGTCTTAAATTTTATCTTCTATATATTCTTCCATGATCAAAGAGAAAGGTACCATCTAATCTCAACAACTCATCCTTGTACTCAGGCAGGGTAGGAGTCCGGCAGGATGGAGCTTAATATATTAACTGTGTCTTTATAGGCTTTTTAAAATCATGATTATAGACTAAAATGCTCTCCTAGGCACTTTAGGCTCAGCATTTACAATGTTTACATGAGAAGATTGTGAAAAGAAATAACTACCACTTACCTTTTGGAATCTGGCATACCCATTCAAGTTTTGTATCACAAGCAAAAGGTCTTAAGTGAATAAATTCTCTGTCATCATAGTAATACCAGCTTCTTCGCCCTGGCCTGTGAATGACCTAAAGGAGGAAGAGAATTGCAGACCATATTGAAGTCGATGCACCTTTATTAAACACTAAACTTTAGGCCCTATAGACTTTAGTCTATTTTAGCTCTAGCACCTAAGATATTTGTTTAATGAATGAACACAGTGTTTAAACAGATAACAGCCTGATCAAGAACCTTCAAAGGGGCTGATAAAGGAAATAAGGTCATGTTTATGATAAGGTCTTATTTATGTTCAAAATATAAATTTTGCTTCTTTTTCTGTTCTTGTTGATATGAAACTGTAGGTTGCATCTTTAAATTTGAGAAAGGCCAAGCTAGAAAATGATATTTACTTCCGTGGGGTCCAAATAGCAGACTGTGATGAAAGCAGATCTGTGAAAGCGTGACATCAGAGGCCAACATCAAGGGCCCAGGTTCCTGCTGTGGTGTTGCTCTGCACTGCCAGGATGTTAGCTTCCTCTGTGTGATCCAAGACAGCTCTCTACAAACCCCAGCCAGCAAGCAGAGAAGAAGGGACAGGAGAGGGTACGACCTGGGAGGAATAGCCACCACTTTTTGGACTGCTTTCTCTTATGGCCAAGATTCTGGTGGGTACTGTGGCAGGTTAGGTGAGAACCTCCTTCCGGAACACTGCCCGGGCTGGCCTTGTTTCTGACACAGGCAGCATCAGTGTCCCTTTTATTTAGTTCTTCGGTAGATTTTTGAATCTCTTCACACATAGGGATTCTACTTACATAGAACGTCGTCTATTACATCAGTATTCTAGAAACTTTACAAGCTTCTCTGAAGTTTTCATCTTCTCATGTGTTAAACTGAGAATTCTATAAAAATGGCATGATGCTATCTAGTTTATTACTAGAGCAGTTACTCTGAAAACAGTGCTTTCCAATGGCCTTCTCAGGTCTTTCCTCAACCTTCCTGCAGCACTTCTGGACAATCACCTTGAATCGCTTTCTTGGGCTTGCATAGCAAAGATATCATCTATAGGTCTCCTACTTCCTCATCTTAGACTTTATGTGTTGGTGATTCCCCTAAATCCACTTTTGTCCCTTTGTACTTTATTGTTGAAGGCTCTTTTTCCTTCAACTCCAGTCTCTTAGTTTCAACTTACCATAGAATGTTTCTTGCTACTAGTTTGAATTCAAAATATCTAAACTAAAATGTAGTATTTTCTCCATAAACCAATACCCTTTCTGACGGTTTCTATAAATGTGTAGTCATACAGCAGGGTCGGCCCAGACACGGGGGGTTAAATTTCAGTTCTATAATCATGTATACTTACTCAGAACTCAAATTTCTTCTTCATAAGATGAATATGGTAATAGTACCTACCTCACAAGGTCATATAAGTATTAAGTGAAATAGTAAATGTGACATACCTAGTGCTGTGCCTAGCTCACGAGTCCCCAAGTATTAGCTACTGCCACCATCATCACTATTACCACTGTCAATCATTATTATTACCTCCCATAACACTCTTGTTCGTGCACGAAACACACCTCATCTGTCATAGCTCCTGTAACTGCTTGTGTACTTATCTCCTACTGGCCTTAAGTTCTGTGAAGACAACAACTGTCTTATACCTTTGTCTTTGTTGTATCCCCCAGAGCATCACAGACTGCTTGGACTATCATTAATGTAATCAATAAATGAATGAATTTTGCAAAGGAAGATGCCTAACTGGTCTTTTATCTTCTGATCCTATTTACTGCATCTCAAAATTTGACTTGATATGAATCTTCTTTGCCCACCTTGGTTCATATCAAAAATCTTTAATAATGCTGTTGCCTACCATAAATCTAATTTCCCTGCTTTGTTGTTGTTTTGGTTTAATTATTTTGAGAGAAAGCGCTGAGTAGAGGGAAAGGGCAAAGAGAAAAGGAGACAGAGAATCCCAAGCAGGCTCCGCACTGTCAGCACAGAGCCCACTGTGGGGCTTGATCTCACAAACCATGAGATCATGACCTGAGACAAAATCAAGAGTCAGACGCTCAACCAACTAAGACACCCAGGTGCCCCCCACCCAACTTTGTTTTCAACCATGGCACCAAAGAAAGCTTCTTGATCTGTATTCTGTTCTCACTGCCTTAGCCTCTCCCTTCAACTCTCATTATACCACCTCCTCATGCCATCCCCCATTGGAAAGGCTTACTCTGTCCTACCTACACAAAAGCACAGTTCAAACCTCACCTCTTTCTGGAAATAGGCCACAGGAATCACTTCTTCTGAGTTTCATTAGTGCTCCTCTGCCCACTCACTTGGAGTCTATTACTGTACGGTAATAAGAATCATCTTTCTTGAACATGAACTTTATCTTCTCAAATTAAGTATAAGTTATGTAGCTTGGTTCGTACCTCCCACTGCACCCAATATCATACTCCACACACAAAAGGCATTCTGTGGATGTTGCCTGACTGCACACAATGCCAAATTTATTTTTCAAATATGCAGATTTCCCAGCATTGTACCGACCTTGACAGCAGCACAGTCTCTGATATCATAATCCTGCTGAAACTCATTTTCCATGATGATAGTAGACACCTTAAAAAACAAGAGAGGCTTGAAAACTTAAGACTGATGTATACATATTTGCAATTTAGATGTAATTTAGGAAGCTTTAATAACTCAAACACATTCACATGCCATGGAAGGAAAACTTTTTCGTCTTTTTTTTTTTAATATCAGGATGTTAAATCATGAGATGACTTAGAAAATATTGTACTGTCATCAGTTTCACAACAAAGGAAGCTAGAGTTACAGAAGTGGAGGTTAATAGTGTATTAAGTTTGCAGCTGAAATCACAGAGAATCAGGAGTTTACAAAAGACCTTTTTTGGGGGGCATCTGTTGAAATGCTATTCAATTAACTAATTTCAGATATGCTCCCACTTAAAAATGAAAATCAAGGAATTTTATGTTTTGAAAGAATATACAATGAATTGATACAATGGTAATGTGGAGTAAATATTCAATAAATTTGAGAATAATTTACTCCTACAAATGTTACGTAAAACTTCTCTTTAAAATAATATAAACATTTGAAATAGTATTTAAGGTATTTTTAAGGTTTCCCCAAACAAATTATTTCTCCCAATAGAGACATATTCTTTTTTATATAACTCTTATATTTTTAGATAATAAAAATATAAGCTTCTCACTGTGAAAAAAAGAACATAAAAAGCAGCACAAAAAAATAGAAAAAAACTTTACTATCCAAACATGACCACTATATCTATATATCTATATTTTTGGAGTATAGAGAAACTATATGGTTATTTTTTAATTTATATTTTTAAAATTTTATTCATTTATTTTAAGAAAGAGTGTGAATGGGGGAGGGGCAGAGAGAGAGTGGAGGAGAGAATCGCAACCAGGCTCTGAGCTGTCAGTGCAGAGCCTCAAGTGGGGCTGGATCTCATGAACTATGAGATCATGGCCTGAGCCAAAATCAAGAGCCGGGGCACTTAACCAACTGAACCACCCAGGGGCCTGTATACGTTTGTTTTTTTTTTTTTTATTTTAATAAAAATGAGATTAGTAACTTTTTCTCTCACTTCCTATATGTGAATGGATTTCCATTTCAATAGACTTCTTCATAATTTTAACACTTGTATGGTATGTGGTGTAATGTTTAACAATCAATTCACTTGATATTGAAACAAATAATCCCTTTATATTACTCCAAACAAGAAAGTTTAAACTTACTGGCGTACGATCACTCCACTCCCAGGATCCTTGTAAATCTGGGCTCCTTTTATTCAAACCTATCCACAGCCAACGGTGGTCACTATGTAAAAAAAAAGTATTAAAAAACAATTTGAGCACAGATTTGGCAAAAAATATTTAGCATTCACATGTCTAAAATGCTTAAGACATATAAGTTTGTCTTGTCACTAACTGAAAAGCACCGTTTCAAGCTCTCTAAAGAAATCTTTTGAAATAAAACTGAGCCCTAAATATGGGAAAAGTACCATACTTCTTAAAACTAAATTTTAAGTTATGTTCTTCATATGAAAGGTAAAAACAATTCCACTTAGAATTTCAGAGGGAAAAAAAAGTGCATGATTATTTCAAAACTTTTACTGGAGAGCTTCAATACTAGATAATGTTTTCAGATACAGCCAAAGAGAGCAATAGCATTTTCTTAAAGTGTTTATCTATAAGACATTCAAATATCTTTTTTTAAATGTAGCACAAATCATTTGGCTAAATTTTTATTAAATAAGATCAAGATTTTAAAAAAGTTTAATTCCCACTGTCCATTAAGTTTAAACAAGTATAAATATCTTCTTTTTCTTTCAAAGATTTAAAAAATGTTTATTCATATTTGAAAGAGAAAGAGAGAGAGAGAGAGAGCAACCATGAGCGGGGGAAGGGCAGAGAGAGAGAGGGAGACACAGAATCTGGAGCCGAGTCCAGGCTCTGAGCTGTCAGCACAGAGCCTGAGTAGGACTTGGACTCATGAGTTGTGATATCCTGACCTGAGCCAAAGTCAGATGCTTAACTGATTGAGCCACCCAGGTGCTCCTTTTTTGTCAAAGATCTTATTTTTAAGTAATCTTGACACCCAATGTGGGGCTCAAACTTACAACCCTGAGATCAAGAATTGCATGCTCTACTGACTGAGCTGGCCAGGTGACTCCCGCTTTCTTTTTTTTAAATATTAAGTATAAGTATCTTCTAAATGCCAAACTTCATGGGTTATACAGAGAAATATAATTAAACAGTCATTTAAATGGTATATTTAACACTCAAAACTATTATACTTCTATGTATAAGATATTGAGCTAGGTGCCATGGTGACACAGAGAAGTACAAGACTTAGGTCTTAGAAACAAGTCAGGAAGATGAGATATACATTAACAAAGTACATAATGACCATCTGGAAAGATATCAAGTGATATAAAATTTGTATAAATGTTAAGCATTACAAAAGTTCAGAAAAAGAAGGTCACTGTGGATTGCAGAAAGTCACAAAACATTTTGCGAGGTTAGTAGAACAAAAGATAGTCTTCAAAGGATGGATAACATTTCTTTTGAGTCATAATCTGAGTGTTAGCACATACCAATATTACAATTGACTGAGAAGAGAAAGGAGAAGCATTCCAAGGAAGGATGTATACAATAACATATAGAAGCAGGGACATATATTGTAAATATCCCTTTTCCTCAATTAAACTTATTCTCTGGCTAGGAAGATAATGGAAATATAAATAGAAGTGATAGAACCATAAAAACATTTTCTTCACCTCTAACCCCACTTTAAAATATTATCTAAAGTATGTTACACTTTTTAGGCATTAATAAATAGACTATTATCCATGCATATAATTGTTTTTTGGTGATGTTGGTTAATTTCCTTATAATTTAACCTTCTGACTGCAAGTAGTATATATAATCAGCACATATGAGTGCATGCTATATATGTATAACAATATATATAAATGTTAGATGCATACAACACATATTAGAGAAGGGATAGGATCCAAATCTAAAATTAATCTTACTCTCAAGCTCGACAGAATGTATGGAATATACGGAATGTATAGCTGAAAAGTGTAAGTCTGCATTTCGAAATTTTTTTAAAAATAGTTTCTCACTTTTAAATAAAATAATTGCTTTTCTTTACCTCTTTCCTCTAGTCAACATTCCCTCATAATTTATTTTTATTACTTTTTAAAAATTTAAATCCAAGTTAGTTAACATATAGTGTAATAATGATTTCAGGAATAGAATTTAGTGATTCATCACTTGCATATAATATCTAGTGCTCATCCCAACAAGTGCCCTCTTTTTAGCCCATCCCCCCACCCAAAAGCCCTCCAGCGATCCTCAGTTTGTTCTCTATATTTAAGAGTCTCTTGTGTTTTGTCCCCTTCCCTGTTTTTATATTGGTTTTGCTTCCTTTCCCTTATGTTCATCTGTTTTGTATCTTAAATTCCAGATATGAGCGAAATCATATGATATTTGTCTTTCTTTGGCTTATTTTACTTAGCATAATACACTCTAGTTCCATCTACATCTTGCAAATGGCAAGATTTCATTCTTTCTGATTGCTGAGTGGTATTCCATTGTATATATATATATCATATCTTCTTTATCCATTCATCAGTCAATGGACATTTGGGCTCTTTTCATACTTTGGCTATTGTTGATAGTGCTGCTATAAACATTGGGGTGCATGTGCCCCTTAGAATCAGCATTTTTATATCCTCTGGATAAATACCTAGTAGTGAAATTGCTGGGTCATAGAGACGGTCTATTTTTAATTTTTTGAGGAACTTCAATACTTTTTTCCAGAGTGGCTACACCAGTTTACATTCCCACCAGCAGTGCCTAAGTGTTCCTCTTTCTCCATACCCTCGCCAACATCTGTTGCCTGAATTGTTAATGTTACATGTATACCTGACAGGTATGAGGTAGTATTTCATTGTGATTTTGATTTGTATTCCTCTAATGATGAATGATGTTGAGCATCTTATCATGTGTCTGTGAACCATCTGAATGTCTTCTTTGGAGAAGTGTCTATTCATGTTTTTGCCCATTTCTTCACTGGATTATTTGTTTTTTGGGTGTTGAGTTTGATTAAGTTCTTTATAGATTTTGGATACTTGCCCTTTATCTGATATGTCATTTGCCAATATCTTCTCCCATTCTGTTGTTTGCCTTTTAGTTTTGCTTCTTGTTTCTTTTGCCACCCAGAAGCTATTTACCTTGATGAGGTCCCAACAGTTCATTTTTGCTTTTATTTCCTTTGCATCCAGAGACATGTCAAGTAAGAAGTTGCTGCGGCCAAAGTCAAAGAGGTTGTTGCCTGTTTTCTCCTCTAGGATTTTGAAGGCTTCTTGTCTTACGTTCAGGTCTTTCATCCATTTTGAGTTTATGTATGTAAGAAAGTGGTCCCAGTTCATTCTTCTGCATGTCGCTGTCCAGTTTTCCCAACACCACTTGCTGAAGAGACTGTCTTTATTCCATTGATATTCTTTCTTGCTTTGTCTAAGATTAGCTAGCCGTATGTTTGTGGGTCCATTTCTGGGTTCTCTATTTTGTTCCATTGATCTAAGTGTCTGTTTTTGTGCTAGTACCATAGTGTCTTGATGAATACAGCTTTGTAATATAGCTTAAAGTCTGGAATTATGATGCCTCCAGCTTTGATTTTCTTTTTCAGAATTGCTTTGGCTATTCAGGGTCTTTTCTGGTTCCAAACAAATTTTAGCATTGTTTGTTCTAGCTCTGTGAATAATGCTGGTGTTATTTGGATAGAGATTGCATTGAACATATACAGTGCTTTGTATAGTATTGACATTTAACAATATTTATTCTTCCAATCCAGGAGCATACTATGGTTTTCCATTTTTTGTGTCTTCTTCAATTTATTTCATAAAGTTTCTATAGTTTTCAGTGCATAGATTTTTCACCTCTTCAGTTAGGTTTATTCCTAGGCATTTTATTTTTTTGGTGCAATTGTTAATGATACCAATTCCTTGATTTCTCTTTCTGCTGTTTCATTATTGGTATATAGAAATGCAACCTATTTCTGTGCATTGATTTTATATCCTGAGAATTCGCTGAAGTCTCATGGATCAGTTCTAGCAGTTTTTTGGTGGAATCTTTTGCATTTTCCACATTGAGTATCATGTCGTCTGTGAAGAGTGAAAGTCTGACTCCCTCCTTGCTGATTTGGATGCCTTTGTTTCTTTCTGTTGTCTGATTGCTGAGTCTAGGACTTCCAACACTATGTTGAATAACAGTGGTGAGAGTGGACATCCTAGTCATGTTCCTGACCTTAGGGGGAAAGCTCTTACTTTTTCTCCATTGAGGATGTTATTAGCGGTTGGTCTTTCATATATGTCTTTTATGATCTTGCAGTATGAATTTTCTATCCCTACTTTCTTGAGGGTTTTTAATCAAGAAAGGATGCTCTATTTTGTCAAATGCTTTCTCTTCATCTATTGAGAGGATCAAGTGGTTCTTTTCTTTTATTAATGTGATGTATCACATTGATTGATTTGTGGATATTGAAAGAGCCCTGCATCCCAGGAATAAATCTCACTTGGTTATGGTGAATAATTCTTTTAATGTATTGTTGGATCCAGTTGGCTAGTATTTTGTTGGGGATTTTTTGCATCCATGTTCATCAGGGAAATTGGTCTGCAGTTCTCCTTTTTAGTGGGGTTTTAGAATCAAGGTAATGATGGCCTCGTAGAGTGAGTTTGGAAGTTTTACTTCCATTTCTATTTTTTAGAACAGCTTCAAAAGAATAGGTGTTAGCTTTCTTTAAATGTCTGGTAGAAATCCCCTGGAAAGTCATCTGGTCCTGGACTTTTGTGTGTTGGGAGCCCCCCATACTTTAATATAAAGAAATACTTTTCATCTTTTCAGCCTCAAGGCTTTCAACTTATTGCAATGGAATATGAGGACAGTCCCCTTCCAGTTTTGTCATACTGTTTTCTTTCATACAGAAATGTGTAGACTTAAGATAATGCAGTGGAGACAATTAAGTCCTGTTTGAACTTAGCAGCCATAAGAAAAATTTGCAGGTGTGTCTTCAACTATTCAGAGCTTTCTAATGGACTTTCAAATTTATCATTCATTCCAACAGTTGAATTTTTTAAAGTTAATTGTTTATTTTTTGAGAGAGAGAGAGACAGAGACAGAGACAGAGACAGAGACAGAGACAGAGAGAGAAAATCCCAAGCAGGCTCTGTGTTGTAGGCACAGAACACGATGGGGGAATGAGGGGTGGTGGCCGATCTCACAAAACATGAGATCATAACCTGAGCCCCTGAGCCAAAATCAAGAGTCGGATGCTTAACCGACTGAGCCACCCCTACCAACTGCTGAATTTCTAAGCCATGGAGACTAGATAATTGCCATCTACAGTATAATTAAAGTCAGATAGGTAACATAAAGAGGTCAAGATTGCTTCCTTGTTATTTCCTTGAAGACGTGACTTTATTTCTTTCGAATTTTTGCACATAATATATTTGAGCCTGGGAAATTTGTGCAAAATTTTGTTTCCCTAAATTAAGTGTTAGGTATTCTATCTTCTTTTCACAATCAACAGTACAACCAGGAAGATGGGCAAAGACAATTTGTCACCTGCATTTACTCTATAGTCAGCTCCCGAAGAAAGCCTCTTTAAACATCTTATCTCTAAACTTTCCACCCAGTCCTCTCTCGGCCCCATCTGTTCCCACTTAGAAACCTCTCTTTTCAACTTCATTTTTGCTTCTTCGGTAGCATCTCAGAAAACAGTTTCCTAGAAAACACAATTTGCCCCATTGTCTCAAATTTTTAATATTCACTACTTCCTGAGATTGAACTTTATTTCAACCCAGACGTTTATAGTTTTCAGCTACCACTTCAAGAGATTCATTAGTGTGTTATATAGAAAATAGTAGCTACTTGGTTTTCTTTCCATGTGTGGTAAGAGGTGGAACATATTTCCTCAATTGTAACTTATTTCTGGTTTGACCTGGTTTATCTGTAGGCAGATAAGGAGAAGAAGAAATTGGAAAGCACATTAATCACTGCACACCTCTAAAGCAGATTTCAAAAATTTGAGGGAGGGGCACCTGAGTCACTCAGTCAGTTGAGCAGTTGAGCATCCGACCTTGGCTCAGGTCATTATCTCATGGTTCATGAGTTTGAGCCCTGCTTCAGGCTCTGTACTGACAGCTCAGAGCCTGGAGCCTGCTTTGGATTCTGTGTCTCCCTCTCTCTCCACCCCTCCCTGCTCATGTTCTGTCTCTCTCTCAAAAATAAATACACATTTAAAAAATTAAAAAAAAAAGAAAACGTGAGGGAAAAATATGAATTATAACTGGAGAATTAAATCAAATGGAAAATTTCTCTCTCTGTTTATAAATTTCTTCTACTATAAGCACTAAGTATATGGTTTTAGGGTATTAGGTTAAGAAGACATTGCACAAAAGGTTAATATGTGTATCTGTATTAAAATTCCTACTCTCAATTAAATTTCCTGCTGCATCTGGTTTCTAAGGAAAACAGTATCTCAGCTATAAACCCCAATAAATACTATTTGATGAGGGCGCTTAGTCTGCAAAGCCTTAGATTTATATCTAAATCCATTCATGCCACATCACAGGAGGTAGTACACACAGCAGCAACAGCATTGCAAACAAGGCTTTCCCCTTTAATCCTAAAACTATTTTTGCTCTACAATGGCTTTCCCTGGTGGGCTGCCATTAAGAGTTACAAAGATCTTAGCGCCTTAATGACTTGGTGCACCATGAATCCTTTTCACTGAAATACAAACAGAGATGTGGAACTTAGATGGTGAGAAGTATAGCAGTAATCTGACTTAACTCTTTGGCATGCAATACACGATTTGAGCAATGGACATCTGAGAAAGGTTAATTCCTGCAATAAAAAGGTAAGGCATTCAAGGAGTAAGCTTTAGAATCATTTTCTGATATAAATGAGTTTACCTCCTTACTTCCCTTCAAGACAGGGTCACAATATTGGTTTTAGAATACGTTATCTTTCCAAGTAAAGCATGGGCAAATGATCTCTTTATTAATGGAGCACGTACTAAGCAGACAACACAGTCTGCCTTAATATGGCATGTATTAGCTGCTGGCTTAAGACCACAAATAAAATATGGTCCCTATGAACAAAAGGATCATGGTGATTTGGGGGTTTTTGCATGTGTGTGCTTTTCTGTTTTCTAAATTAAATATACATTACTTCTGTGGTCAGAAAAAAAATTAAACATTGTTGTACATTCTTTTGAAAATAAACTATATGCATGGGAATGAAAGAAAGTAGAAAGGATTTACATTAAATGCTAACTATGTTCAGCATTTAATGCTAACTATGTTTACGGAGCTAGGATTTGAGAGGATTTTTATTTTTTTCAGTGTTATTTTTTATATTCCCCAAATCTTAAATAACAAATTTGTATTAATTTTTTAACTGAAAGGAAACTCAGCAAGTGTGATCAGAAACAAAGAAACAAATAAAAAAAAAAAGTCCTTAATTATCTCTCACATTTTAGTTTTGTTTTTCAGTGTAATCTATACTGTACTTAGAAGCGCTTATATCCATGTTATTCTATTTTCCATCAATTGATTCCCATAAATATCTACAACCTCATTGCTTAGTACTTATCCATGGCTCCCTGTTCCAGTTAAAGCTTTCTAACCTCTTACTTGGCGTTATTAAAAATTCAGTTTGTTTATGTCAATATTTTACTTTAAAAATACTTTAGCCTAGACAGTATGATATTATATCTGTCAAGCTTGAGATACAGGGGCCAGTAAGTTGCCCTGATCAAAATTCTCACTTCAGGGAGGATCATCAGGGTATTAGAGTACAATCCAGAGGTGGCCACTGCAAGGATGTGTGTTATCCGAAGCTACAGCTGAGGTTTTGGTTATTAGCAGAGTGAATCTCAGAAATGAGTGTATATAAGCAAAATTAGAAGCTTGTTCACCAGCATGATGTTAGAAATGGGCTCTCATTGGTGAAATTGAAATTATTTAAGAAATGGGGAATAGCTAAAATACTTACGGACACTCTTACCCTTCATGAAAAGTTATTACTTTCTGGTGGAGCTAGTAGCCAGTACTACAAATGGATCTGGGGCTTGGGGTGCTGGGTGGCTCAGTCCACTGAGCCTCTGACTCTCGATTTCATCAGCTCAAGTCACGATCTCATGGTTCATGGGATTGAGCTCCCTGTTGGGCTCTGTGCTTGGGATTCTCTCTCTCCTTCTCTCTGTACCCCTCCCCCTCCCCCACTCACACACTCTCTCTCTCAAAATAAATAAACTTTTTTTAAAATAGATCTGAGGCTTGATCTCTAAATGGTCCCACGTCTTGTCATTGGGTCAAGTTATTGGAACTGCCTGATGCCAGCTATAAATGGGAACAGAATCCTGTCTCTGGAATATTGTCAAATCTACCTCAAATGAACTTTCCTTGCAAGATGGTGGGTGGAACACCTAGGACAGACTGGATGGGATGCTGGAAAGTTATAAAAAAGATTCCATGAAATATTTTGTGCCTGCTTCAATGAATGTTTGTTTAATAAATGTTTATATTTGTGGAAAGATTTGGTCTGAGTTTTGCCTTCATTATAATCTACTCTTAAGGTTGTGGGAAGTAGCTAAGAAACACTAACCTCAAAAGGAAACTAAGAGTTTGTATATCCAAATTGGCTCAGGTTAGTGTGCCATGACATCTTGTATATTAATTTCTAGTGCTAGAAAATGAAGTCCAGAATGCCCGAACTTCTACAACAGATGCTTAATAAATGAGTATTTATGGAACACATGTATTGTATTTTACATAGGTTTCCAGCACATTGTAGTGAAACTTCCCTTTCTTTAATGAGAAAAACACAATAGTGGGTATGTTTTTTATTGTTGTTTGTTTAAAAAAACTTTTTTAGCGTTTATTTATTTTTGAAAAAGAGAGAGAGAGAGAAGGGCAGAGAGAGAGGGAGACATAAAATCCAAAGCAGGCTCCAGGCTCCAAGCTGTCAGCACAGAGCCTGATGTGGGGCTTGAACTCATGAACTGTGAGATCATGACCTGGGGTGAAGTTGGATGCTTAACCAACTGAGACACCCCAGGTGCCCCAGAATAGTGGGTATGTTAATGAAAATCTGGAAAAATGTTCAAATATTTTTTAAAATCACTCAGAATCGTATCTTCCAGAGGTAACAATGAGTAAATTTTTTTTTATGTTTAATTATTTTTGAGAGGGAGAGAGACAGAGCAAGAGAGGGGCAGAGAGAGGAGACACAGAATTGGAAGCAGGCTCCAGGTTCTGAGCTGACAGCACAGACCCCGACACGGGGCTCGAACTCACGAACTGCGAGATCATGACCTGACCCGAAGTCAGATGCTTGGCTGACTGAGCCACCCAAGCGCCCCTGTAATTTACTTTTAAATATAAACAGTATATTTTTATTCTTATATTATGTTACAATATTCTTAAAAAAAAATCTTAATGCACAGGGTATAAAGTCCAAAACAAGATAGACAATAGTGATGATAATAGGGATCTTTACCTTTTTCTGACTTTTATAGGTATGCATTTAATGTGATAGGACTATTGGTTGAACTATCCTTCTTATTTTAACAAGAATTTGTATGTTAATTATACTAACTTTATGATATATTTACATATTAAACCAGGAATGAATACTGAATTTTACCAGATGCATTTTTAGCACCATTAAGATGCTCATATGATATTTAATTTTACATACAGAATTCCTTGTGCTAACCCAACCTTGTATTCTTGGAAGAAATCCTACAGGGTCAAGGTGTGTTATAATTTTTTTTTAATATTTATTTTTGAGGGGGGGAGGGGTAGAGAGAGAGGGGGACAGGCTCCGTGCTGACAATCGAGAGCCCAATATGGGGCTGGAACTCACGAACCGTGAGATCAGGACCTGAGCCGAAATTGGACGCTTAACCCACTAAGCCACCCAGGTGCTCCTCTCTTTTTTTAATATTTATTTATTTATTTTGAGAGAGAGCCAGAGAGTGCATACATGCACGTTAGCAGAGGAAGGGCAAAGATAGAGGGAGAGAGAGAATCCCAAGCAAGTTCTGCACTGCCAGCGCAGAACCCAACATGGGGCTCAAACCCACCAACCTGAGATTATGACCTGAGCCAAAATCACGAGTGAGACGCTCAACCCACTGAGCCACCCAGGTGCCCCAGTATTTACTCTTTCAAGTCTAGTCATGAGGTTGGTCTGCAATTCCTTGTGCTTTTGTTGATAGGCTTTGATATCAGAATTAGGCTAGTTTGTGAACTAAACCTGATGCCTGCATCAGTTTCCATGTAATGGACTACAATCTCTTGCTTGTACTCCTGAAATACAGGTAATGATCTCTTTTTTAAAATGTAAAGAAATTCACATATATAACCATATACTATACTTCCTACCTCTTTCTTAGAATAAATTCTTCGTAAGCTTTTTCCATTTCTTTCATGGCTATTGAATTATTTGGTTTCTACTTACCAACTCAATTGTATACTAATTTGTATTTCCCTAGAGACTATTCATTTTAACAACTTCATTTGTAAAAGCATAGAATTATGCACAGTAGTCCTACCAATGAAAAATTTCTCCATGAAATAAGTTTTATAATCCCTCACTAAGGCTTCATTTTAAATCTCTCTCTCTATTCACTTATTTATTTGGTTCTTTCTTATGGTTTCCTTGTATTTATGTTGAAATTTATTTTTACTTTTAGGTGAATGCTTATTTTCTTTATTTTTGTTTAATAATTAAAGCTCTTTCTTTATTTTTTTATTTTAGAGAGAGAGAGTACAAGCAGGGGAAAGGGGAAAGGGAGATAATCTCAAGCAGGCTTCACACTCAGAGCAAAGTCTGATACGGAGCCTGACATGGAGCTTGACACAGGGCTCGATCTCACAACCTTAGCTGAAATCAGGAGATGCTCAACCAACTGAGTCACACAGGCACCCCAATAATTAAAGCTCTTAAGGCTATTACTGTACCTACCACTATAGCCTCGGCTCTATCCCATGAATTTCAGAATGAGTGTTGTCATTATCATCTATACAGTTTTCATTTTTTTGCCACAAAATTTACTTAAAAACATTGCATTTGTAAGTGGATACGGTTTTACTTCACTTCTTATTTACCTGTATAATTTCATCACTTTGAAATTTTAGGTTTTCTTTTTAGCCTAATAGATCAATTACTGTAAGTGATACAATCAAAGAACTTGAAGAGAAAGTATATATACTTTGTAATGTATGAACAAAGAGGATACTGTTAAATCAACCTTAATTATACTATTCACATATTCTATATATTTTTCTTTTTTGTCTGTCTCACTTGTTGATGAATGAGACAAATGTTAAAGTCTCTCATTACTGTTATTTATTGGACAATTTCACTAATATAATTTTTGCTTTATATATTTTGCTATTATTTTTAAATGTGTAATGGTTTTTGACTGCTATAACTTCATTGTACATTGTACCTTTATTCAAGATGAAATAGATCTCATTTCTCCATTCAATGCATTTTTACTTCAATTGGATTTTACCTAATATTAATACTGTGACTCTAGGTTTAGTTCACATTTGTACAATATAATTTTGCTCATTCTTTTAATTTTCTCATTTTATTTGTTGTATTAAGTTTGTGATTATTAACTAATTGCTATTTAGGTTAATATGGGACAAGAATATAAATAAAGTGAGTCAAGAAGTAATAAATTAGGGACCGTCACAAACTGGATAGTGATGCCCTATCTTGGTGGGTCACTGGCTACTCAGAACTAACAAATTACTGCTATAATATGAAAACGTGTCCTCTTTAATTTTTAAAGAAGTGTTAAAAATACAGATTTTTATTAAAAATTTTCAATTTTGAAACACTACTTAGCTTCTTCCACCTAGGAAAAGAACATCATACTCTTTGGGATGGATAGGTACTAACTGGCAAGATTTGCTTGAGGTATCTTTCAACGGCATATAAGTGAATATCATTATTGAGTGAATTTGCAGACTTGGACATAAATATAACTGATAATGGATAAATTTGGTCTTCTGCCACCTTGCTTTATATTGGATTTCATGCTTTGTTATTTTATTTCTTTATAGTTTGCTATATAAACCTTTTTTCACCCATTACATATTCAGTAGGTGAACACAGTCTGTTTTAAAAATGTACATAATCTGTGGTTCTAAATATGACTTCTACGTAAATGAGGAATTTATTATACCTCATTTTTTACCACCATTTTATCTCAGCATATCCCAGTTTTTATTTATAAATAGGTTAAACACCTGGTCTTGTTAAAACATTCTTATGTTACAGAATTTAGGATAATTTCTTTCTATTTTTATAATTACATATCCATATTGCAATATGCAGACTGGGGCTGTTTTTACATTATATAATCTTCCTTCCAGTTCTTTTAAAACAAATTATTCATGTGTTCTTGATGTTTTTCCATCTCTCAGCTGGAATGTGTCTTTGAACTTTTTTTCAAGAAAGAAGCTATAAGATTATATCAATTATAATCTTCACAAATGAAAAGCAATGAAATTTAGAACTAAAATTAATATATTACAAACATTTTACACCTCAAAACTCTTTAAATGTCAGGTGTATTTTGTTTTTGTTTCAAGTTTTTATTTAAATTCTAGTTAGTTAACATATAGTGTAAAGTTAGTTTCAGGTTAGATGTCAGTTTTAAAATGCCTTCTTACATTTAATGTCCTAAAGAAGAAGGTTAGTTGGATTTGTGTTTTGGTACCTATTTTGTTTATTTATTTATTTTTTTGCTGTTTTTCTTTGAGGTTTTTGTTTGAGTCAAAATAATAAGGCAAATATTCACTAGGGTATGTCCAAGTGGTAATTTTGTCATAATTCTACCTGGTATACCCTGAATCCTTGATTTACAGATTTGGGTCTTCTTTTCAGTTCATAAAAATGAGGGAAGAAAAAAATAAATTCGTGGAGTTGAAGGCCCTCATATTCATGATTGCTCCCAAAGCTTCAGAGAATTTTTTTTTGCTATGATAGCATCACTTGGCCCATATTTCTCCACATTGTCCTTAGGATATCAGAAAAATCATGCAGAAATCCTTCCATCATAATGTCAAAATTGCAATGGTTTATTGATTCTGTTTTTGTAGCACCTCTGATTACTTTCCTATTTTCACATTTTGCTGCCTATCCTCAAAGTAGTTTTCCACAAGAGGGCTGTAATCACCTTCTAATTACTTGTATCTACCTACCATCTCTCAATCTCTCTCTCTTCCTCTCTTCCCACATATGTATACCACACACACACACTGTTGTAGGTTTGTTTTTTTTTTTTTTTTTTTTTTTGCCTATTGATTTAAGATCAAATTCCTTCCCTGGCAAACAAGGATCCTCCATTTTAATGTCCAAATCTCATTCTCTAGCTAAGTGGTATGGCTCATTTCTCCTTGACTGTATCTGTACACTCTGGTCTCAGTAAGTTTGCTAATGTTCTGTTTTCTCTGGCACCTTCTCATATCTTACTTCTCAAAATACTACCTCACCTTCCAAGATCCATCCTTCTTCATAACATTTTCCCCAGTTATACCTCCCCAAAGCACTTCATCTGTCCTTAGAATTGTAGGACCATGGAGTTCTTCCTTACCTTTGTTCTAGATTTTTCACCATACTTTTCTTATCCCCACTGTTGGACTTTGCCACGCTACATAAAGGATGGGGAGTCTATCTTCCTCATCTCTGAATCATTCATACTGTCTTGCACATAAAAATGTTTGATGTTGAACGACTGCTAAGCACTGAATGACTCTTCTAGAAAATAAAACATGTCAATTCTGACTGCAGGACATCAAATTTGGCATGGAAGATCTCATTCTAAAAGTATTACCTGAACTGGTCCATTAAAAAGTGAAGAAATTCCTTTATTTCATCCATATGACTGAAACTAGGAAGGTGTCCTCCAAGAGCTTGGCAGAATCTCTCAGCTTCTTCCCAGTTCCTTTTCCTTACAATTCTTTCTATATGAAACAGCTTAACAAAATACAATGTTAATTTGTTTTGCGGCATAATCATAAAGTATTCATAAATTCAAAATTAATTATGGTCAAATGGTAGGCTTTTTTTAAATTAAGTTTTTAATTCAAATATAATTAGCATACAGTGTTATAGTAGTTTCAGGCGTACAATGTAGCGATTCAATAATTCAATACATTACTCAGTGCTCATCAAGATAAGTATACTCTTAATTCCCTTCACCTATTTCACTCATCTCCTCACCACCTCCCCTATGGTGACTGTCAGTTTGTTCTCTTATCAGTAAGAGTCCGTTTTTGGTTTGCCTTTTTTTTTTCCTTCCTTCATTTATTATATTTCTTAAATTCGAATACGTAGGATTCTGAAATGGATTCTTATAGGTGTAATAATAAAAGGAAAATGTTTTTATTTTTACCCATAATAAAAACAGGTAAAAACCATATACTGTGACAGATAAGACCAACTAAAATGTCACCTAAAGGCCAGCACAGGTGCCACATGGATGACCTTCCTCACCCGGGATGGAGAATGGCTCCAACAAGACACCATATTCTCCTGCTTTGCTAGGACCTTGAGAAATAAATTAAGCCAGCAGGTAAGGCTATAAAGGATATATATGAGTACTTTGGGAGTAGACTTCTGCAGAATGTGCTAAAAATAATAATTATGAACATAATACACTGAGACCTGCCCAAGTACAGGCTTATTTTCTGATGAAGATGAATCAAAGGGCAGACTGCACCAGTCTGCTAACATTGACAGAAGTCAGTAAAACAAAACTTGCCACTTCTGACTATTTCTTTGGTTCATGATGACTAATTTTATGGCAAAGGAATGATAGTCATTTCAAAACAAGAAAAGGAGGAGATGATACAATGGTAGATTGAATTATTAGTTCTAATTCTTTAGTTCTCTGTGATATAACTGTACATTCTTTCTATGGCCTCCTGGTGGGGGAATAATATTTCCCTGCACCTTGATTTGGGGCCCAGCCATGTGACTTGCTGTGATCAATGGCATTTTAGTGGAGATAAGGTGAACAGAGGCCTGAAACGTGAGTATATGTTTAGGCTTGCCTCTCAGCCTCCAGCAATTGACTATAAGAAGAACAAGCCCCTGACAGCTGCTTCCCCTTCAGCCTGAGACCCAGATTGAAGGGCAACATATCAAACTCAGAGCCTGGAACTAGCACAGCTGACCTACAGTTGAAAGCAAAGCTCACCATTCAAGCCTAAACCAAAACAATCAATCCCTATTTGACCCAGAGATCTGCGAACATGAGACTAAATATTTGTTGTCATAGCCACTGAATTTGGGGATGGCATCATCATCAGCTGACTGATACAGGCTCTAAAATAAATATTTTTAATTGTAAGAACTGACAAAATTCTTCATTTGACAACAAGGATTAGAGAGATATGAGAATCACAAGCAAAGCATCAGCATGGCCTGTAGCTTACTCAACTTCTCAGAACAAAAGAACACTAGGAAAAAGCCAGTTCTGGCTCTGGCATTGCTCTTTTGCTTTTATTTTATTGTTTTTTAAGGTGTATTTATTTTATTTTGAGGGAGAGAGAGAAAGGGCACCAGCATGCCAGTGAGCAGAGAGAGATGGAGAGAGAGAATCCCAAGCAGGCTCTGCACTGTCAACACAGAGCCGTATGTGAGGCTCAGTCTCACGAACTGTGAGATCATGACCTGAGCCAAAATCAAAAGTTGGAAGCTTAACCAACTGAGCCGCCCAGGCACCCAGGCCTTGTTTTCTTTTGGGGGGGTAGGATGTGAGCTTATGTGGGGATGAGCTTTCTCATAACAAAGGTTCATTGGTGCTCCCAAACACCTGGGTAGGTTACATCTGTGTCTGGGGAGGAGCATGATTTCTATAAGCTAGGATGGTAGAAAGATAACCTCACTGAGGAATTGAATGAGAATGCTAGTTTACCTTATAACAAGAAAGACTAGAGGGGAAACTATGCCAGCCTTCAGGACAGGGGTCTTCAGGCTTTGGAGCGACCTCTTCAGGCTCAATGGGCCCACTTATTTTCTTGCAAATCGAAAGTGCTCTGAATTTTCTGCAGTCTTTTACCTCCCACTTTCCAAGAGACTTTCCAGTAGCCATAGCCACACACCCACCTGGAGAAGCTAGGGTTGAACGGAAAGTTTAATTAAACATTACATTTGAAAATTAAAGTCCAAATATTTTCTAGTGTCCTTATCCATTATTTGAGCTTAGGTTTGGAGAAGGAATAAAAAGAAAATGGATGAAGAAAATGTCTTGTTTACAATAATGATGACGATGATGACAATGGTGGTAATAAAGAAAAGTGTTTATTACTTGCTAAGTACATTCTAAATTTTTTAAAATTTTTAAAAAATATTTTTATTTTATTATTGAGAGATAGAGAGAGACTGAGCATGAGCATGGGAGGGGCAGAGAGAGGGAGAGACACAGAATCTGAATAAGGCTCCAGGCTCTGAGCTGTCAGCACAGAGCCCAATGCGGGGCTTGAACTCACAAATCGCGAGATCATGACCTGAGCCAAAGTCGGACGCTTAACCAACTAAGCCACCCAGGCGCCCCTATTCTAAGAGGATTAAATGAATCAGTCCTCACAACAAATTGTGGAGTGATTCTATTGTCATACTATGGTACAGTGAGGATTAGTGACTTGTCCAAGTCACTAGTAAGTGGTTAGTAAGTGGTTGATCCAGAATTAGACCCCAGGAGGCCTGCATGTGGAGCTGTACCCTAAAGCACTGTGTTGCTCAGGATAGCCTAAATGGCTCATATTCATGTTAGTTTCACAATTTTGGATAGTTTTAAAGCAATTTAGTAACCCTGAAAACAAAACTCTTTCAGATTCATATCCAAACGAAGAGCTGGTATAATAAAGGCAGAAGGAGGTATATGATAACATACATTTGGTTATTTCTTATTTTATGGCAGACAGAATTTTATTTATTCACAACATTAAGAAACAGTTTGTATTATCAGATCCGTTTTTCAGATAAAGAATAAGTGACTGGCCACGACCATAGTTACTGAGTGGTGGAGCCAGCACTTGAACCCAGGCTGTCTGGCAAAGTGCCATGCTCCCTTTTACATCACACCATACTGCCTGAAGTCGGCAGAAGACAAGAAGACCATAGGTAGGAAAGTAATAAGGACAACTTCTATTCCACAAAGCAGACATTGTCTCATGTCCCATACATGGACAGCAACTGGAACAAGGGACTGGGAGAAAAAGGCTGTGTTGCCCTGAATGAGTGTGCTATTTCCCCCCTGTCCAATCCCCTACCCATGCCTTGTCCATGATGGAAAATTTAATGGTAGTCTTTCTGGCTACAGGACTGAGAGAATGCCATTGTAGCTACTTCCTGAGCACCTCCCCAATCACTGAGGCTTATCTATGAAGAATATAACATTGACTCTAAGGTATCTGAATACCTATAAAAAAAATCCCATGTGTCTTAAATACTAGAACATTATAATTTAAGGCGATATTTAACCAGGATTGTCACCTGTATCCTCCATCTTCTATAAGTGAAAAGATGACTTTGCTATCAATACCATTCACATTTATGGTGGTGAGAATCTATTTCAAATTTTGTGTATCATTATACACTCATATGTTCCAATTACTGCATTATGAAGAGTTGACTTAGTGATCATGTTGTACAAAAACAAAAAAATATAAATAATCCAAAGGGAGACAAGTTGAATGGTTTATAACTCCAGTCTTATAAAGAGCCAAAATCCTCTAAAAAGAATTTTAGGGGCACCTGGGGGCTCAGTTGGTTGAGCGACAGACTTCAGCTCAGGTTACGATCTCATGGTTTGTGAGTTCGAACCCAGCATCAGGCTCACTGCTGTCAGCACAGATCGGATCACTTCAGATTCTCTCTCCGCCATCTCTCTGCCTTTCCCCTACTTGCTCTCCCTCTCAAAAATAAACATTAAAAAATTATTTAAAAAAAGAATTTTAGATTATAAATCAGGGGATCTAAATTTTAGCAAGTCAATAACCAGGTAACATTTTTCAAGTAAATCATCTTTCTAAGTCTCTGTCTTCTCAACTCTAAAATGAGAAGGGACTTCTTAGGTCCTTTCTTGTCTTGATTCTATGGCTAATCATGGTCAATGATTTGAGCCGGTTAAAGAAGGATGAACTAACTTTCAGAATAAATAATACCTACAATATATTGCCTCCATAATTCCCACACATTGGGAATAATAGAAATAAACACATTCAATTTTGGAAAAAGAAATAAGAGAGAGATGAAAATGTAAAGCACTTCAAAATGAAGCTTCTAGATTCTGTTTGCGATTTACATGGAAAAGACAAAAAAAACTCACACCGATGTTCTAGCTTTGTGCCATTAGAGGTAGTTTCTGAGAACTGAGTTTTTAAGCTACTTTTACTGGATTATTCACAAGGATTTAATAAGAAAGATATATTGACTCCTTCTATTTATGGTTCCATAGATAGAGGGTCATTCTGAAGAGTCTCATTTTCCTCACATTTCCAACATAAGTGAAGGAATATAAAAGATATAAAAGATAAAAGATATCTGGGAGGGATACTGCATTTCATAAGTCATTATATTCCGCTACTTTAAATACTTTAAAGGCTAAGGCACTCACCTGGCTCAAAAAAATTCCAGTTGGAAAATGTTACAACTTGCTTTACTCCACCAACACCTGTCCAGCTATACTCTCCATGTGAATCTATATCTCTCAGACCAGTCCAGAAGTATTTTCCTGGAGATTTAGTATACTTTTTAATCATATCATTCAGGTATTCTTGCTCAAATCTACAAAACAGGAGTCAAATTAGTAGGTTTTTTTTTTACAATGACTGAATTACTATATAAATTGAAGATGTGTCTTTTTCTTAGGAAGTTTATTTAGCAAAGGGACCCAGAGTTAAAAGTTCACCAGTACATGTTTCCTGATGGCCACACCTGCTAGTTATAGTCAGATTGCACTTGGTTCCAAAAGGGACCTCATCCTTGTAAATCTTGTAACAGGTTTCTCCATGTCTTTTCCATCCCTAAATCAAAGGAGAAATATCATCACACTGTCTTTCAGACTTGATGTCCCCACTCTGACAAGCAAGGTTCTGCTGCACTGATAAGATCTCACATTTAGAGAAATTAAGGGCATGGCCAGTGAACTCATTCACATGATGAAGGTAGGCTATGACTTCACAGAGAACCCCACAAGAGTGTGAGCCTGTGTCAGACACATGGTGTGTTTTAACTCTCTTAATGAACATAGCTCATCATACTGTAATGCTGTTGGTCGCATTATTTTTGAACAGGATAAATATAAATAGGGGAAGTAAAGATATCAGCATTAAGAATTGTAATCACATATATTTTTATAGAAATTAATGAACAGGTAACTCTTTTTCCTATAATGTTTTTTCCTCTGTAAAGGTGCCAAAATGTTATGATTTACTGCCCTCTGATTTGCTCTAACATAAATGAACAGAAGGTAGTCCTTTCTTCTATTTTCCAAGTCTGCATTGTTTCAGTCTCACCTACCATCCTAACCAAGAAAATGTAATGTTGCTTAGAAAAACTTACACAGGGATTTTACATACCTCATCTGGAGGACACATCTTATCAGATGTTGTATCATTCATTTTTTCTCCCTTTTTCTTACATACATATTTAAGTTTCTCTTCACATGATTGGACTTTCCATTGACCTAGCTTTTTAAAAATAGAAGAAAAATTTCCACAGAGAAATTATTTGCCATATATTTAGAGTTGAACTCTAATGTATTTTTTTATTATTTATTTAATTTATTCGTTCTCAAGTTAGCTAACATACAGTGTAGTCTTGGCTTCAGCAGTAGATTTCCATGATTCATCACTAACATACAACACCCAGTGCTCATCCCAACAAGTGCCCTCCTCAAGGCCCATCACCCATTTCTCCCATCCCCCAACTCCCCACCCCCATCGACCCTCAATTTGTTCTTTGCATTTAAGAGTCTCTTATGGTTTTCCTCCTTCTGTTTTTATCTTATTTTTCCTTCCCTTCCCTAATGGATATATAAGGTGGTGTGTGTGTGTGTGTGTGTGTGTGTGTGTGTGTGTGTATGGAATACTACTTGGTGATGAAAAAGAATGAAATCTTGCCATTGCAACAACATAGATGGAGCTGGAAGGTATTATGCTAAGCAAAATAAGTCAGCCAGAGAAAGACAGATATCATATGATTTAGCTCATATGTGGAATTTGAGAAATATAACTTATTTTAAATCAAGATAGTTTCTTCTCACAAAACTATGAGCAAGGGGTGGGGTGGGGGAGGGGAAGGGAAAGAGAAAATGACTATAAGTGAATGACTAAATCTGAGAATACACTCCTAGGAAATGCTACTGAACAGTCCTGCAAGGTTGTGGCTCGCAGTGTTATTTCAGAACCATATCAAGGTCATAGTGGAGATGAATTCCATTTTCTTATAAGATTAACAATCTTACAAATGTCAAAGGACATTTAGTACAGAAGTTGAGGAAAGAAGAACTATGTTAAGCCTAACATAGTTGCCAGTGTTCTAGTCTTCTTCCATATGATTTGGCCAACCCATGTTTTTGCCCATGGGTTAAAAACTTTTGGGCGTATCAACCACCCATGCTGTCTCAGCTTCCTCATATGTAAATTGGTAGTTAGAACAGCTACTCTTTACGAATTCCAGAATCAAAATTTTCTTCCAACTCTACTTCAGCCTAGATTTCAAAGTTATCTTTCAAATATGTTACATAGCATTAATTTTGCTTAATTAAGTCACTCTGCTTTCTTCAAATTAAATTTTAATAAGTCAATTGTGATAAGAGTCCGTTTTAAACACTGGAATGCTATCTAGATATGCTATCAGTTTACTCTTGCCTATGGAACCTTACTTCTATCTTTGACACTCTACCAATGGTATCTTAAATATCCTTCTAAACAAAGCACCAAATGTGACACCCTTCTAATTTCATCTTTGACAACTTTCTAAATACACTTTTACTCTTGAAACACTTCTAAATACACATATCACTTATTGTTTCTACTTAAGTCCCTCTAGAAGTCTGGGTGACACAAACCTCCTAAATCATTAGGAGTCCCCAGGAAAGCGATACAAACAAAGTATAGAGATACACATGTCTTTTCTCTCAACGCACAACCTATTTTGGTCTCTTAACCTAAAGCATGATCAATAAATATTTAAGCATTCTACAGAAGATGTTCTCTGAAGAACATTAGACCTAATTTTTCTTTTTTATTTAATTAATTTATTTATTTTAAAGATTTTTTTTTAACTAATCTCTACAGCCCATGTGGGGCTTGAACTCACATTATATTTTCTTTCCCAGCTTACACACAAATATCCCAACCAAAGTCATCTTAATAATATTACCTAGTATATAATAAGAATATAAATAAAGAGATCAAAAGTTGCATGATTTACTGACTGAGCCAGCCAGGCACCCCTAGACCAAATTTTTAAATAAAAATACTTTTTCACTCTCAAAGTAGGATTAACGTAAAAATCCGAACATGGATTCACAAGACGATATTTTTCAGTTTAAGTTGTGACTTTATGTTAAATATCATAATGACAGTCCAGAGAGAAAGCAGCTTATTAGAACCAATATGACACAAGAATTGAGTTCTTAAGGGATTTTCTTCATCTGTTTCAGACCAGAGCAGTTACTTTTAGGCAGGAAGAAGGTTGCTTATTTATTCTTTATTTTACTTACCTCTTTTTTCCTGTAGCTACTGGAAAGACAATCTACAGGGCTCTTACATTTTATTTTCTTTCTTTCTTCTTTTTTTTTTTTTTAACGTTTATTCATTTTTGAGAGACATAGAGGCACAGCATGAACAGGGGAAGGACAAAGAGAGAGAGGGAGACACAGAATTGGAGGCAAGCTCCAGGTACTGAGCCATCAGCACAGAGCCCGATGCAGGGCTTGAACTCACAGACCGGGAGATCATGACCTGAGCTGAAGTCGGCCGTGCAACCGACTGAGCCACCCAGGCGCCCCTACATTTTATTTTCTTTCCCAGCTTATACACAAATATCCCAACCAAAGTCATCTTAATATTATACTTAGTATATGATAAGAATATACATAAACCACACAAGGTTTCCTACCTTTCCTAAATAGGAAACGCAGTTGGGAGTCTTATTGTAGGGAACATTTGGCTCATTCTTATTCCAATACGTTAAGGTAACTTCAGTATCATCTGACCACTGAAATAAAGTTGGTTTATTTTTGTTCTGAAGACCTGTCCATATTTCTTCTTTGGCATCTGAAAGAAAAATGTTTTATTTATTTGGTTTTACTCAATTACATACTTCAATATGTATACGGTTACTGATTTTTACATTCTGATAATGGGGTTTTAAGAGCCTCGATGGTATTTACAATTAATCTATTAAAATATTGATGTTAGGAAGGCCAGGAGTCAAGTCCTTTTTAGGGTATTTATGCAGGCAGAGCACACAGTGGAACAGCCATGCTATATATAATCTGTAGGTTAGGTGTTCCTGATATCAGGTTTAGATAAACCTTGCTTTATGGGGTATACAGATTCCCACCACTTCACTTTTACAAAAAAACATATGTACGTGTTTTCACTAAGTGAAAGAAATCTGAAGAGGATTTTCAATTTTATGAAATGGTATTTGCTTCTTTGGTTTATGAAAGGTTTCATAAGAATGGTCTACTTTTGGATAGTGGGGGAAACCTATAATGAAATTCTACAAATACAATCATAGATACTCCAGTTAGAATAGGACTGATGTCCACCACTGCCCTGGAATGACTATGCTGCCTCCCAGGTAAAACAATTAGCAATGCTGACACAGAATAGGTATCTAATATTAGTTATTATGATTAGTGAATCCTAGGAGGAGGATATAATACTGCCTGTCTAGTGTATTTTTGTTCTTCAGTATTTAGCGTTTAAATAATTACAAAAGTGAAATAATCATGGAATAATCATCACTTAAGCATCTGGAACAACTTAAATTGTATTTAGCTTATGAGAAGAGGGAAATAACCGCTGGCTGTACAGTCAAATTGGTAGCTACTAGCTAATGTGGCTATTTGTACATTAATTAAAATTAAATAAAAGTAAAAATTCAGTTCCTCGGTTACACTTCAAGTGCTCAAAACTCATAAATGGCTGGTGGCCGCTGTGTTGGACAGCATAGATTATAGAATAGTTCCATCATCATAGAAATTTCTATTGGATAGTGCAGATCTGTAAAGGTGACTGTAAGCTTTTCATTCACATTAAGGGTCTGAAAATTAGCGGTGCTTTAGAACGTTTTAAACCTCTCAAATAGGATATTTAAAAAACTTACCCCCATTATGGAATTTTGTGACAACCACCTCCACATCTGCTAAAGAATGAATGCTGATGAGGTCACTGTTTAAGGCTCTACAGTTCATGTGTGCCTTATCCCAGGAATCACTTTCATTTACCAGCAGATAGCAAAACCCATTATTTGACATCCAGCGTGCATCACAGTGTGTATCTGAATATGTCCAAATATCTGGAGGAAAAGCATCTCTTTATATTCCAGTAAAGATACATCAGTAACATTCCAAATTCTTTCTCACATCATCAGGATTCTAGAAAACTGGGGAATGTGATTGTCAAATAGAACAAGGACATGGATTTATGCTATATAGAGTCATAAGCGTGAGTACAGGGATACAGGTAATGATATGACTTTAATGTGATACAAATGTGCTACATGACAGGGCTCTGACTCTTTGAGGAGGAACTGCCCTTAGTCCTAGTAGAGAGAAGAATGGTGTGGGGTAAGCCATTTGCTGATAAATCTCTTCTTTGCTATGGGATTTTTTAGGTTCCCCTCCAGTCTCTAACTTTGAGAGGTTATGAAGTCCAACCTCCTTTCATGTATGGTCAGATTAGCAAGGGGATGTGCATTAATGCTTACTGTTGAACAAAGGACAGACAGAGATTTAAGAAACAGAGCAAAACATTTATAAACTCCACATGAAAGAGAGGATAGCACTGGAGGGAAAGGGCACAGGACCTCTCTGTACCTCTTCTTTCCTTCCCTCAACTAGACCTACATCTTTAGAGAATTAGTGATTCTTTGTTTTGACCATGTTAAAACTCACTCAAATGAAGGTCAAGAAAGACTGGAGAACAGATTGAGGTATAAAACCATACAAAATACGTCTCCTCCTCCTAATAGAATTAGAAATTAAGTTAATTACTCAGACTTGGTGGATTCAAAACTGTTTGGAAGGTCTGTCGTATAAAAACATGGCATCTTAAAAATGTGAACAGCTAGTTCTTCACTGATAGATAAAATTCAGGTCAAGCTAGCTTCTCACACTTGAGAACAAGAGAACACAAGAGAACTCAACTAATTTTAAGTTTCTGAAATAGGATATGGTATTATTATTATTATATTTTACAATTATGATAAAGGAACAGAGGAACAAATACCCATAATTGAATTTAGAACAAACGTTTTCCTATTCTAGTCTTTGTCTCTATGAATACATATTTTTACAAGATTAAAATGATAAGTAGGCATGTCATTTTGTTCTGCTATTGTATTTTCCTTCTGGCACAGTTATTTTAATAAATGCATATTATTCAATCATGTGGAAACATCATGATTTACTTAATAATTGCTACTCTGCTACAGGATATTTACTTGGTCTATCGTCAGTCATCCTGTTTTATTTTCATCTGTGCTGTCTTTTCTATTATGCTTTTTGTTGTATGGACTAAATTTGGTTTGAATCAACTTGGAAGATGAATGTTCATTTTCACCTATGATTTTAAATGTCTCCCAACAATCTTTATATATTTATTTTTTAGTCTTAAAAATTAGGGGTGCCCGAGTGGCTCAGTCGGTTAAGCGTCCGACTTCGGCTCGGGTCATGATCTCACGGTCTGTGGGTTTAAGCCCCGCGTCGGGCTCTGTGCTGACAGCTCAGAGCCTGGAGCCTGCTTCAGATTCTGTGTCTCCCTCCCTCTCTGCCCCTCCCCTGCTCATGCTTTGTCTCTCCTGCTCTCAAAAATAAATAAAAAACATTAAAAAAAAAGACATTTAAAAATTAGCTTTATGCTCCCATATGGATAAGCAATTTTATTCCCCTCTCCCAACATTCTTTGAACAAGACACTTTAAAACCGCCTTTTTCCCCCCTACCAGTTTTGTGTATTAGTTTTTCTTATTTGGGAGGATTTAATCAAATACCAGGTATGTGGTGGGCCCTGTGCAAGATAGTAAGGACACTCCTCTTCTTATTCTTTCAAAGGTTTCTGAAGTTTCTCTGCACCTCAGAAATTTCAACTGTTCCGTGATTCCCTTATCCTTGAAATCCCTTGAAAAAAAAAAAAACCCTCCTTGTACACATTTTGTCCTTCTGCACTCCACCTTTTCTACCTGATTTATCAACACAACAACCTAAGTAGCCTGGCAAAGAAAGACAGAGCAGGAGTGGGCATCGTGGGGCAGGCGCTGGAAACCCGAGGAGAGTTCCCACGTCCGTCATTTTTCAGTTCTTAAAGACGCAGGTAAAATATAAGACCTGAGTGTGTATCAGCATCACCAGGAAGTCTTCTTAGAACACACACTGTTGGGGCCCACAGAGTTTTCAATTCAGTAAATCTGGGGTGGATCCTAAGAATGTGCATTTCTAACAGGTACAGTTGATAACCGATACTCTCAGTCTAAGGAACCACACTCTAAGAAACAGTGCTCTGAAGAAAAAAGAGCCACCTGTGAATAGAAATAGATTTCTTACTAAGCATATCTCTGCCTTTCTATGGAGATATATCAAACCAAAGTTTTATGCCATCTAACCACTGGGTCAAAATGAAGTCATTTTGAGCATTGGCAGCATCACATGAAGGAAAGTTGGAAATAGATATCTGAAATGGATTTACTTGACTTCACAAACTATAATTTTGGAAGACCTACTTGCACATAAAATGAGGAAGATACCTGTTAACTCCACTGTGTTATTTAATGGTTTCTTGCAGACATAGGGCAGTTGAGCTTCACAGGAAAAACTCTGCCATAGACCAGACCTGGCATCCATTCTCGCACAGCTTGATCCACCTATTATCATAGGTGCACTAGGCATATCTTAAATGATTAGAAAGAGAAGGTTAGGACCAGAGTGGTGGTTAGAAAAGATAATTTGTATTCTTAATTTTTTGCTTTTATGGGAGCTCATAAAATAGTTAAAACCTTCTACTAAAGCCTCCATGGACACTCATGTGCTTAAATATGTCTTCCTTCTAAAATACAGGATACAGGGCGAAACACTCTGATACACTATAGTTAATTCAAAAAACAAAACCAAAAACCAAAACCAAACCTCTGCCCCCAATCAACTTCCATGTCATAGTCTACAATCAGTAACTCTTAATCTGCTACTCTATACAATAGATATACTGATTTATGATTTAGTAATGCCCTTAAGACCTTGAATTAAAGGTTAAATTATTTTTAAAGATTTTATTTACTGAGATAATAGAGAATTTATTCACTGATAATGAAATTTCACTAAACTAAAATGACCTATTGGTATTTTATTGCACTTAAATAATTTTTATTATATGTGTACAGAATACGTTTGTACTGAAGCTAGTGTTAACTTTTAGGTTCTACTTTTGTCAGAAGCCTAAGATTTTTTGTTTTTATTTGAGAGAGGTTGAGGGGTAGAGGGAGAGAGAGAGAGAGAGAAATTTAAGCAAGGCTCATGCTTAGTGTGGAACCTGACATGAGGCTCGATCCCACGACTGGGATTATGACCTGAGTTGAAATTAGGAGTTGAGTGTCCTGTGTTCAAATCCCATGTCAGGTTCCACGCTGGGCACGGAGACTGCCTAAGATTCTCTCTCTCTCTTTGCCCCTCCTCTGCTCATGCTTGCTTGTACTTTTTCTCTCTTAAAAAAAATTAATTACATAAAAAGGTATCTAAACTTCTTTTGCGGAGAAACATATTTTGGCTAACGAGGGTTTAGTTTGTTTTATTCACTATAAAATTTTCTTTAAGGTATTTATGTATGCAATAAAATATAACCAATAGGTTGTCAGTACTTGAGCACTACTATAGGAGACCCCAAGAGTTTTAAAATGAGGAGTATTTCCGTATTGGAGTTGAGCCTCAGATGAAACACCATGGGTCAGTCACAGACATGCCAAGTCCCCTAAAGGATACAGAACAGCTTCCAGGCCATGTGATAAGGCTCGTTCTGCTGTTATCTAAAAATGTAGGGTTGCCATAAGGGTTAGAGACAAATGCTCAGTTATCCATGGTATGGTTCAATGTGGCTATCATGGTATCACAATAAAGAAGAATTAGGGGGGAAAAATTCTTCTGAGAGTTAACCATAATAACGATTGCCAAGATTTGAAATTTTTATAAGCTCTCAGTGAGTGGGATACTTTTTTTAATTTACTTTTTTGAAAATTTTGCTCTGTGCATAGTAGGTAGAAGAAAGAGCAGTTACCTGGGTCCCAGTTGAGAAAGTTTAATGGTTTGTGATCTGACCATTCCCAGCCTCCAGCAGAGTATAGTTGATTTAACCCAATCCAGAAAATTCTTGGAATGCCTTCTTTTTCTGTAAGAATCACATAATTTTAACAAGTGAAAAAATTACCTAAATTATTATCTAAGTCAGACTTAAGTTTCTACTAAAAGCAAAAATATCTGAAGGACGTGATTGTGAGGCAGGAATCCTACAGGAGCTGTTTATCCAACAAAGGCAGGTGATGCTAAAGGCTGATAAGTTAAGTCAATTCTGCTTTTCCATTAGTTTGTCCCTTTCTTCTAAGGTAAGAACAGAATCTTCTCAGAATAGCTGTTCCACTATCTTTAACCCTCTTGTACTAATATAGAAGAAAATGGTTTCCATTGTATATCTCAATTTTGAAGAACTGATTGTATTCCAGACTGATAGTTTAAATTCATTAAGTACATATTATTTAACTGGTACTAGGATATAAAAATCAAAAATACAAAGTCTCTGCCCCCATGAGGATTTCAATTTAGTAGATAGGAAGAGATATGAAGGTAAAGGTAAAGTGTAAAGGTAAAGTGTTACCCATAGTGTTTCAAAAATATGTACAGGAACTGTTTGGTAGGCAATGGAATATGTAGTTCTAGAGTCCAAAGGAGACATTTAGGATGAAGACACAGAACAAGACACACACACACACACACACACACACACACACACACACTACAGTGGAGATATCATTCAAATTCATTATTTGACAATCAGAAGCCATCAGCAAAAAAAGAGAAAGAGGAGCAGAGATAATTTAAATAAAGATACCAGTTGTAAATATGCCACTCAATATGTATATGCTCATACACATATGGTAAAATGAAATAAAAGATTAGAAGGATTTTTATGCCAGTATCAAGAAAGTCAACAAAATTATTCAATAACCTGGTAAGACTTCATCAACATCATGAAAAAAGAATTTGAAGATATTGAGGGCCAGGAAGAAGAGATATAAGAACTGATGAAATGGCCTAGAAAAAACAAGGATAACTTGTTGGGATGAGCACTGGGTGTTATATGGAAACCAATTTGACAATAAATTATTTAAAAAAAAGAAAACAAGGATGATGCTGACAAACAGGAAGAGCTAATAGGTTGGAATCTCTATAAATTTGCTGAAATATTCTCAGCAGGAAAACACTTGATAATAGTTTCTAACTTCCTCTCAGAGAATTATGTATGATGCATTATTATATTATATACATGATCTATCTCTCTATATATATACATTTGAAATATAATTATATTATAATTATCTTAATAAAATATTAATTTTAATATGAATTTTATAAATTATAAAATATATTTTAAATTATATTTAAATTAATCTAACAAAACTTTATAATTTAAAAAATAATTAAATGTATATTAATATATTTATATGATTTATATGTATATTATATTCATAAAACGGTTCTTAAAATATGGATATGCTTTCTTTTTCTTTCTTTTATTTTCTTGTGAGAGAGAGAGAATGTGAGCAGGGGAAGGGCAGAGAGAGAAGGAGAGAGAATCTTAAGCAGGCTCCACGCCTAGTGTGGAGCCAGATGTAGGGCTTGATTTCATGATGGTGAGGTCTTGACTTGCGCCAAAAATCAAGAGTTGGATGCTTAACCAACGGAGCCACCCAGGTGCCCCAATATGGATTTCTACATGCAAATCAAACAAATATGCCTGATACATATCATTTTGTTCCATTACATATATCAGATATATCTGTATGGTTTGCATATAGAAAAGCATATCCACACTTTAAGGGTTTTTTGAGGGAATTTTGACTTACTATTTTTACCTTACTGCAGACATTAGAATGTGAATGCATAAAACAGGTGACTCCACTAGAACTGACGCTATGGAAGTGGAAAAGCTCCTCTGTGTAGGGCACAAATAGCAACTGCAAAGATGAAAAGAGCCAAGAGCAGGAACCCAGGCACCAACATTAAAGGGATGGGCAGTAGTCTAGAAAGAGGGTGGTAGGGACAAAGGCCCAAATACCACTCCACTGAGAAGCAGATGCAAAGTTAGCAGTGAGTTGCAAATAGACACTATGTCTTCCAGGAGCTTATTTGTGAAAGAGGCAGGTCTTCAGGATCTAGAAGAGAGATATACCTATACCTATATCTGTATCTGTATCCTGTATCTCTATCTATAACTGTATCTATATCTGTATCTAAATCTGTATCTAAATAAATCTGTATCTGTATCTAAATCTGTATCTGTTTCTATATCTTTATTTGTATCTGTACCCTGTATCTGTATCTGTATTTATACCTACATTTTTATCTGTATTACATCTATATCTGTATCTGTATCCTGTATCTATATCTGTATTCGTATCTTCATCTCTCTCTGTATCTACATCTATATCTGTATCTACATCTGTATCTATATCTATATTTGTATTTGTATCTATATCTGTATCTAGATCTATACTGTATCTGTATCTATATCTGCATCTACATCTATCTATCTATATTTTTTAATGGTAGAGGTTTTAATAAGTTTATGGCCTATTGGGAGAAGAGTCAGTAGAAGTAAGAGTCAATGAAAATATAAGAGAGAGAAGAAATAGTTGGTGTGGATGCAAATAGCTTTGGGAAAGGAGATAATCTTGAACAAACTGGAGGGATGACAGATACAGATAAGTTTGTAAGTATGAGGATGGGTCGCTAAGGGTTTGCTTCACTTTTCTCAAGGAAGTAGATGGTAAGGATACTCTATAAGGAAGGAAATGGTAGGTTTTTGGGTAGATGGCTTGAGGAGAATACTTAAGGGAACTTTGGATTCATTCTTTCCTTTCACCTTGTTAGCATAAGCACTGGCATAAAAATTGAAGATTTAATCCAATGTAAATTTCTCATTAGGAAGAGCAATTAGTTTTCTAGCCGTCCTAAAGAAGTCTTGGAACCCATGACATATTTATGGCACCCCAGACTCAACTATTACAGGACATTCCAAATTCCTTTTATTAATTTTTAATGGGGATACTATGGAGGACCAATCCTTACATCCTTCCCAAGTTCAATGTCCTCCCTTCCACGAAGACTTTTCAGATATCCCCAGCAGGATATCTGAATAATCCTATTGCTTACCTGCACACGGGAAGTACATATTTATGAAGAAACAAAATGAACTCTGGGAGCTGATAAATTCCTAATTTGCTTAAAATTACACTGTCCTATTTGTGAGCTGTATTGGTAACTTCTTCTTCAATAGAATCATAGGATTTTAAAACTGTGACTGTGTTGGCAGACAGGAATGTGCTTTATGTGTTTTATGCTAGGTGAATGTGAATGGGAAATAGATTCTAAAAATCTGGGTTGGTCAAATATGAAAGGCAGGTATTTCTTTTATGGCTTGGACAATCTGAAGCTAGACTTTTTTCTCCATATCGTCCAAGTAAGAAGCTGAACAATTTGAGACTTTGCTCACCCCATCTTTGCAATCAAGAAACAGATGATTGCTAGCATAAATCCCCATACCTAATCACATCAAACAGGTGAGTTCACTGAAGTCGATATTTGTCACTGTACTTAAAACCTGTTCAGACCTGATCTTCTATTTCTATTCCTCTCCCCACAAGAGAGACTATAGGCCTGATAACAGTAATGTGGAAGGAGCCAGAGAAGAACCTCTTCTAATATTCAAGAAAGGCCAAACCAGCAAGGGGGCCTGACTTAGAAGTAGCCTAGCCTTGACACACCTGTTAAGGCCACTCAAAGTGAACAACCTCTCAGGGTGGAGATGAATGAGGAAGAATGGACTGTTGGGTCTTCTTTTGTATCTCTAGGGTGAATCTATGGTTAGAGTTTCCCTGGGAAGGCGAAAGCCATGGGAAGTCTGATTCCCGAACAAAATCCAGTGAGTGTAAGGAAACCAAATCGCCCACCCCCGAAGCCTGTGTATTAGTAAAACAAAATCAAAACAAAACGAAGTGCAGGGCAAGCAGAAAGGAAAAAGAAAGCTCTTTTAGATTGCATGGGACTTATTTTCAAGGGACTGCTTCTGTCTTTTTTTCTGGCAGTAGATTCTTTAATCTACCACTAGCTACCAAACTAGAAATCATTTGGGAATAACATTCTCCATTATGCTCTGCACGTGTACAACTCTTATTTCTCCAACTAGATCAAGCACTTGGATCACAAAATCTCTGTCTGATTCACTTTTGTTGGTCTCACTCTCCTAGCCTAATGTTTACACATGGTAGTTTTCAGTGAAGAGAGAAACTTCAAGAAACTTTCCAGATTTGGATCCTGGGAGTTTCAAATGTTAAAGTACAACTTGAGTCTTGGGAAATCAGCAATTATAATTAGGGTATAATAATTATGTTATGCTTAAAGAGCATTCACAGTGAAAGAGAAGTTTGGAGCATTAGAAAGGGTGTATCTCTAAAATTATTGATATATATAAAATGTGGGAAGAGTTTGGCCTAGGAAACAGCAGGGTCATTTAATGTGTTATCTCACTTCTATGAGATTACAGAAAAATGATAGATAAAGAAATCATGCGGCATTCACTCCTCCAAATGTATCATTAGATTGTGAGGGCTCTGATAGTCATACTTGAACACTTTTCTCCTTCACTGAAAACATCAGTTTCCAAATTTCGATATTTCAGGAGGCTTAAATTTATTGGTACTCTTCACTTTCAACAATATTTGCTGTAAGGTTCAGTGAGGTCTGAAAAAGAATTCCATTGACAACCACTAGCCCATCAGACTTATTTGATAGATTTCTATTCTAGAGGTCTGATTATTCAAGTACCAAACAAGATGGGAAAAAGGTAAAGCTAAGAAAGTAAGAAAGGAGGGCTGAACAAAGTTTTAGCTAGAGAGCATGATAAAAGACTAGTAGACTTTTAATGATAAAAAGAAAAATATTTAAGAGGATTAAGTTGTATAGTAAAAAAGTAAGGGCTCTGGAGTCATATATGTTGATATTTGAATCCCAGTTATGGTACTTCTCAGCTGTGTGATGTTGGGTATGTTATTTCTAAGCATCAATTGCCTTATCTGTAAATAGGGATTAAAATACTTGCCTTCTGAGGTTGTAATGATAATTAAATTATTTAATTTATCTGGAGATATGAGGGTTTTGCTCATAATTTGAATTTACCAAATATTAACACTTATTATAAAACAGTGAGATAGGATTTATCTGAACTCGTCAATAGGTATTTGTTTCATATATAGCAATAATGCTTAGAGTTTTGTGCAAAAGGAAAAAAAAACGACCCATGAGACCCACCTATGCCTGCAAAGAACTTACTAGTCTTAAAATAGATAAATGTAGATACATGCCAGATACAACTTGTTTTCAAGTCAGACTGACTGTGTTCAGATTTTGGTTCTGCTAATTACTTGTGGGTGACCTTGAACAAGTTACATTTCCTCTCTGATCCTCACATTTCTCATCAGCAAAGTAAGCTTAATAATAAAAATACCTACACGTCATAGTGTTTTTACATGGTATTAAATAAGATAATGTACGAATAGCATTTAGTACTCAGTCTGAAACATCATTGTTGTCAAATATTATGATTATTTTTTCATTCAAATGATCAGAGACTCAATAACTTTGGTTTCATGACTTTAAAAAATAATATAAAAAGTTTCTGTTTATAAACTTTCTAGTAAAAAAAGTATAATACTCTGATGGAAAAAGTTATAGAAGTTTACTGAGTACGTAAAAGATGTCCCAGGTAAACAGAAAGGCATACCATTTTCATGGAAGAGGAGACTTAATACTGTAGTGACAGCAATGCCTCTTTAATTAATCTATAATTCAATGCAATTCCAAAGTCCCAATAAAATTTTTCATTGAGGTTAATAAGCTGATCCTTAAATTCATAGAAAAGAATAAGTGATTAAAAAATAACCAAGTCAATTCAAGAAAAAAATAAGAGAGGACGTCCTGCTCATCCATATTTACCATGCAGCTGGCATAACTAAAACAGTGTGTAATAGACACATAGACAGACAAGTAGAACAAAGGAATAGGATGGAGAGCCTAGAAATAACCCACATGTAATTGGGGAGTTTATATTTATTAGAGGTAGAATAACAAATCTTAGGGAAAAATGTGAAATAAATAGTGCTTGGTCAACTGATATCCATGCGGAGAAATATAAATTAGATTCCCACCTCTAGAAATTTTATTTCAAATGGATTAGGGATGTATATATGAAAAGCAAAATTATAAGCATTTGGAAGAAAATGAGCTGTTATGTTTATCATACTAGGGCTAAGAAAGAATTTGCTAAATAATATAAAAAAGCACAAAACATTAAGGAAAAAAACCAACTGATCAAATTAACATATTTTTAAATAATAAGAGCAACAAAAGTAAAAAGACTAAAGAATAGGAAAAGATATTTGTAGTCTTACACCAAAAGAAAAGTATATATAAAGAATTACAATAGAATCATAAGATTTATTAATTATATTATAGTCTATTTATTGTAGACAATATATAATTATATATTATTATATAAATGTATTTTTATATATTTATTTATTTGTATATTTATATGATTATATAAACGTATATAATTACATATAATATGATTATATAATATAATATATAATATAATATATAATTATATGTATAATATATTATATATAAATAATATACATAATATGATTATATATAATTATATATAATATATTAATATATAAAAACAATATATATTACATGATATATTACATAATAAATTTTATGTGTTATTTAATAATATATATTTATATATTCTAATATATTATTTATTTATTATAGATTATATATTATTGAGTTATATATCATATATACCTATATGATATATAACATATTATATATCATATATATTATATTGTATATTTATATATTATATGTTCTATATTCATAATATATAATATATAATATACATAATACATCATTTATAATATATACTTATATAATATATAATATATTTATATATAAAATATAATATTTGTATATATTATTATATAACATATATTTACATTTATATGATATTTATATGTATTATTATATAACACTTTCGACAATAGCCAAATCATGGAAAGAGACTAAGTGTCCATCAACTGATGAATGGATAAAGAAGATGTGGTATATATATACAATGGAATACTATGCAGCAATGAGAAAGAATGAAATCTGGCCATGTGTGGCAACATGGATGAAACTGGAAGATATTATGCTGAGTGAAATAAGTCAGGCAGAGAAAGACAGATGCCATATGTTCCCACGCATAGGTAGGCTTTGGAAGACCTAGCAGAGAACCAGGGGGGAGGGGAATAAGGGAAGGGGGAAAAAAAAAAAAGCCACAGAGAGGAAGGAAGACATGACATGAGAGACTCTCAAAGAATAAGAAAGAACTGAGGGGAGAGATAGGTGTGGGAGGGGGGAGAGTGGGTGGTGGGCACAGAGGAGGGCGCTCGTTGGATTGAGCACTGGGTGTTGTATAGAAACCAATTTGACAATAAACTATTAAAAAAAACATATATTTACATTTATATGATATTTATATGTATTATTATATAACATATATTTATATAAATTATTAATAATATCTATAGCATTTATATATAATGTAACATATATTGTTTATAATATTTATATATAGTTATAGAACATATAAAATTTATTATACAATTTATTATATATTATATAATATATATATATATTTTATATATTTATAAAAAATATTTATATATTTATCTAATATATAAATATTAGATAAACATACAAATATTTGTATATAATATATAATAAATTATATATTACATAGATAAATTATTATATATTTAATATTATATGTTATTATATAATTATATACAAAATGCAAAGTATATCACCTGGCAGTCAATAAGCTGAAAATTTGAATGGCTAATAAACGCAAGGCACAAAACCACATGAATTATCAGGAAAATATGAAAGACAGATGAAATAACCATTTCACATTCATCACAATGGCCAACTAGGTCTGATAACACCAGGTGCTAGCAGAGGTGTACATGAATATAGCCACTTTGGAAAGCAATTTGAAATTTTTGATTAGAGGTGAAGAGATGAGCACCCCATGACTCAGCAATTCCTACTCAAGTGAAACTCTAATACATGTCTTCCCCATGAGGAACATTTGAGGATGTTCTTTACAGAGGTATTTGTAATAGGAAAAGCTGAAAACAACCTGTTTCTCAATAGGAGGATGGATAAATTGTGGTTTATTTATACAAGGTAATACCTTACAGCAGAAGTTGACAACAGATAAACTTACATATGGATAAATAAGTATTTGTATCATTTAAAAACACAGATATGTTTTATATCTATGTTTTAATCTATCTTTTATATCTATGTGTTACAGATATGTATAATGAAAACATATAGTATTTACACATATGTATGTTGTAAAAGAATGGTTATTTTGAGATGTGGGCATGGGGTTTCAACTCTGTTAACATTTTATTTCTTTAAAGGGAGGGAAGCAGAGAAGGAGGGAAGGAATCAATCCATGTAATGCAATATGACAAATGTTAGTGTTTAGTGTTAAAGTCAGGTTGGTGGTTACACAGGTCTCTTTTAGGTTATTTTCTATTTTTGTATGCATGTTTTCATGATTAAAAAATTTTAAATTACCACCATCACCCCACAAACAAAACGAAATCCTACCCACTCTCTGTGTCCATTCATGAAATCCATGTGAAGATACCTTAATCCTCTCTTTGCCTTTGAGGATGGCACTCCTCTACTCAACCACAGGGCCGTTTCAGTGAGGCCATCTAGCGTGACTCAGCCATCTTCTTTACTTTCCTTGAGTTCTCTACTTTTCAATGTTCAAACAGTTTAATGTTCACCTTTTACAAAATCTTTTCTCTTAGGCTTAGGGCAGCAGTTTAATCTTGCTACCTCACTCTATTTTCTGAACTTTAACTTCTTTTCAGTCTCCAACATGAAATGTATTTTCAATGGATAGAATAAGATTCTATTCATACCTTTTTGCTTGAGGGCTTCAGTGTTAATGTTTACATCCCAAGGGAAGACAGAAAAATATGTCACGCAAACAACATACCCGGATATGAAAATAGAAGTAGATAGACGGCATCTTTACAATCCCAGGAATTTGCTCTACTGCATGCAAACCTACCTTTAAGATAAGTTAATTCATCAGCATTGCTGATGCTCAGTAAGTTGGCTCCTTGATTCTGACATGAAACATAAGCCTCCTTCCATGAAAGAGCTGCCAGAGTATTAAATTGGTAGCAACTTCCAATCTGCTCATTCTTATCCCAATTATTATCACAGCCATTTTCTGTTGATAAAAAGACGTGTTAGTGATCATAAAGTAAGGGCATAATGTTTATACTACTAAGAATGCTTACAAATACTGCAATTCAATTTCCATATTCTTAGGATACACTAAAACTGAACTTTATTGTTCAGCTGACCATGTTTTGATTCCTTGGTTACACAAAGAAATTTTGAAGTCATAGGAACCAAATGACTTTGGCTGATTAAAGCTTCCACTCTCCCATCCTCTACTCTCCCATTATCCCCTATCGATTACAATGCCATATTTTAGCCCCTGCCTGCCTTCTGCCTAAATGTAGGAGTCTTCAACTGTGTTCACATTGTTAAACTCCTGAGCAGATAAAAAACAAGCTCACTTGAAGATGGTGGCAGGCTGCAGAAGGGTTTGCCACAGCCTGTGGTGAAACTTCTGTGTGTTTGTGTGTGTACAGACATGCAGCTTAAATGCCCATAATGTAGAACCCAAGTGACTACCTTATTTAAAAAGTCAGTTGAAATTTCTCCTAATATTTTGACAGAGGATTTAATATACGACATATAATTAATACTATATAATCAATATTACATATGTATATGTACACATATGTGTGCATATGTACACAGACATACGTGTTCATTGTACAATGTGCATACTATTTCCTTCAAGAAGTATTCAGTGGCGCCTGGGTGGCTCAGTCAGTTAAGCATCCAATTCCTGATTTCAGCTCAGGTCATGATCTCATGGTTTGTGAGATTAAGCTCCAAGTTGGGCTCTGTGCTGACAGCATGGAGCCTGCATGGGATTCTCTCTCCTCCTCTCTCTACCCATCTCCCTGCTTTCTCTCCTCTCTCTCTCTCAAAATAAATAAACATTAAAAAAAACCCAAATATCTAAAATATAGTTACAATTTAGACAAAGACCCCTCAGATTGTTTCTTAGACGAGATATATAGATCTTGATATAATTGGTTCAAAAAGATACTTAGAGACTCCCACGTTCTCTCTAGAAGAGAAAACCTAATATAGGCTATATCACATGTGTCCCAGGCTCCATTCTGGGGGTTTTGCAAAGAGCCTCCCATCATCAGTCACATATCACATGTTAGACTCATGGCCTTTCGAGCTGGAAGGGCCCTCGGAGGTCAACTTGTCTAATGCTCTCATTTCACAGATGAGAACAAAGATCTAGAGGCGCTGTGGCATAGCTGTAATCAGAGCACTGGTCTCTAAATCTTTTGAACAGCATACACTGCTTCTTCAGCCACTTTTAAATGGCCTAAATAGCAATACAGGTTGTTGTGACATTTGGTGAAAACAAAATAGGTAGATTTGCAAGTATTTTGCCTAAAGTTTCCTTATTACCACTGGAGCCGTATGCCTGTAAATCCGAAAGCTTCCAAGGGAATGACAGTATGTCTGCTATAAAATATAATGTATATGGTTTAGCAGTCCCCAGCTTTGAGAAACTCACAAGCTTGCTTCTTCCCTAAAAAGAACTCTGAGAGGTTTATGAATGCATAACACCTCCCATTCTCACCCCACCACCCAAAGGAAGCTAAAGACACTGATACTCACGACAGTCAAGGAAGCAAGGCAGAGGGGAACACATACGCTGGGGAATGAGGGTCAGGAATCCTGGAATCTCCACCAGATGCCATATGAATGTGGTCTGATCCTGACAGCCCATGTCATCAATCTGGGTCTGCTACGCCTCACCTGAGAATTGAGGATTTGCACTAGATAACCTCTAAGCTCCCTTTCACATCTAAAATTCCTGATCCAGGCCATAGTGAGGTTTAAGTGAAATCCATGCCTAGTTGACCAAACTCTGCCTCGTATCATTTATAGTTGAAGCAAATACTGGCTTTTACCTTTGAGTAGGATCTAGGTATTGAAAAGCCTATGCCTCTACCTAGAAGAGTAATTCTTAAAGTGTGGTCCTCAGACCAGCATCATCTGGGAACTCATTGAACTTCGAATTCTGGGGACCCACTCCAAAGCTACCAAAGTATAATTTCTGAAGGTAGGCCCCAGGACAAGCCAATAAACGTTCCACGTGATTCTGCTGCAGGTCCATTTGCTCAGTTTAACCTCTTCTAGTTGCTTAGAACTCTTCATTTTGAAACTCGGTTTCCTTAAAGAGGGATCAGCATTACTAATACCAGCAGATTGGCTACTGAATGAAGTATGATAGTAGAATTATTTGGGGCAAGGACTTCAGAACTGGGTTTCCTAGATTTGAATCCTAGCTCTGAAATGTATTAGTTATGTGAACTTAGGCAAGCACTGTAACTCCCCTGTACCTCTCACTTTGGTCATCTGTGAAATGGGGATAAATAGTGGTGCCTACCTTATAAGGTTGTGTGAAGAGTGAATGAGTTGACATAGTTTGAGTGCTTAGAAGAGTGCCTGACACTTGGCAGGCCCTATACGTATTAGCTATTATTTCCTAGGTCTGGAGATTTTTCCTTTCTCTTTATTATACATTCTTCCAACCTATTCACCACTTAAAAATATTTTCGGAGCACTTGTCACATGTCAGGTATTGTGATCAACTGTAACTCTCACCTGACTGGTGAGAAAATATGTCTCAGTTATATGCCAGATAATGATGCAACTGCTACTTTGATCTCTCTCTCTCTTTCTAAAGAACAGCAAATTCTTCAGCATGTCCTGAATAGTTTCCTTCTAGTAAGAAGCAATTGGAAAAAAATGTTCTGCTGAACATACAGAAATGGCAGAAGGAACAGTGTTACCAATTTTGAGAGGGCCAGGCATATATGTGTCTTTTGTCCCCTACTCTTTGCTTCAGGCCATAAATATACTTAAGTCTCCATCATCCTAAAAGTGTTTCGTTAACCTATCTACCCCACAAATAACTATCTTTGCTCTTTTTCTATTCTATAAACCTTAAGAGGTTTTTCTCTCCTACTCACACTTCAGTCGACTATAACCTAGCTTCTATGACCAATGGTCTTTTGAAACTGCTTTAATAAAAGTCAGCAGTAATTTCTTAACTGCTCATGCCTTTTCTACTTCCTCTTCCTGAGGTATCTGTGCTACAGACACTCTCTCCTTCTTTGTCTTCCATGATACCATCCTGTCTCGGTTCTCTTCTTGGCCTACTCCTGAAAGCAAGCTCATAGCTACACATTACTTCTCTCTCTTTCCTCATATATATATATTCCTTCTCTAGGATAATATTTGTTGCAGTCATTTGTGAGTCATCCTGGAGTCTTCTTTCTCCCTTTTGCTTCACAGAAATGGTACGCATCTTCTCTCTCTATATAAAGTCCCTTAGCCCATACATACCTGGTATTAAGCAGATGCCCCACTTCTGATCATACTCATAATTTAAGGTGGTTGCACACCATGGCCCACCATGATTTTCGTCAAGAATGCACTCATGATGCCAGGTCCCATTAACTAAGAATGGAAATTCACAAGGTCTTCCGTAGGAGTTCCCATCTCTGGTATATATCTCTGTGGTGTGGGGAGGAAGCAGAGGAAAGGGAAGTTAAAAGCTGGATAATCACCTTCAGTTAACTATTTCCTACATTTTCTGTGAAAGAAAGATTGTTGTTTGCACTTCAGAGAGTACAGTATCAGGGTGCCTGGGTGGCTCAGTGGATTAAGCATTTGACTCTTGATATTGGCTCAGGTCGTGATCTCGCAGTTTGAGACAGAGCTCAAGCCTGGCATTGGGCTCTGTGCTGAGCATAGAGCTTGCTTGGGATTCTCTCTCTCCCTCTCTCTCTGCCTCTCCCCTGCTCATGCGCACTCTTTCTCTCTCTCTCAAAATAAATAAACCTAAAAAAATAAGGAATAAAAAAAGAGAACACAGTATCTAAGTAGGCTGCACAGTGTGGAAATTCAGAGCATGGATGTTGACTGCTCAGATCTGGACTTGAATGCTGGACTTGAATCCTCCACTGACCAACTGTGTGGCTGTGGCAAGCTCTCCAATTTTTATTAGCTTTAGTTTCTGTATTTGCAAATTAGGAAAAATAGTACCTAGCTTATAGGTTTATTCAAGAGGATTCAATGAGATAATCCATGTAAAACTTCATTTACTATGGTGCGATAAAGAGCTAAATGATGCTGGCTTGATCTGGCAGGGATGAGCTACTTACTGTGGGTGGCAGAGTACTTCACCAGAAGGGGACTCCTGGCCTGAGACTAAATTTACATTTTAAATTTTATTTAGTAAGAGTTGGGCCAGAAAAATACGTTGGAATCACTGAGGGTTGGTGTAGACGTTGGAACTAGTTGTGGTTAGGCGGATGGAAACACAGCCCCATTGTTCACAGACTGGTGGTAGGACTGAGGTTGTGGGCTCTGAGGAAGTGGGAGAGAAAGAACAGCTGGATCTCTGACACGGTTCTTAGAGAAAAGTGGGGAATGGTAATTCAGGTTATAAAAGAAGAACCAGCTTTGTCTGGGCAGTCACGGGACCGGCTGGTGGCCAGAGAGGTAGAACTAGCTTTTCATTTTTTTGTTTCATTTAAATTCAAGTTAGTTAACATACAGTATAGTCTTGGCCTCAGGAGTAGAACCCAGTGATTCATCTCTTACATATGACACCCAGTGCTCATCCTAAAAAGTGCCCTCCTTAATGCCTATCACCCATTTAGTCGATCCCCCCACCCATCTCCCCTCCAGCAACCCTCAGTTTGTTCTTTGTATTTAAGAGTCTCTTATGGTTTGCCTCCTTCCCTGTTTTTATCTTATTTTTTCCTTCCCTTCCCCTATGTTCATCTATTGAGTTTCATTTTAATAATTTGCCATGGTACATGGAGAGAAACTGAAAAATTATTCCAACCACAAATATGCCTGGAAATACTGAAAGAAGTGCTCAATATTTATGCAGATAACAGTTCTCTTGGAAAGGGGCTTTTAAAGAACAGCTAACTAGTAATTATTTTGGTCACCTTTTTCCATATCCTTAATTTGTCTAAAACCAAGGTCATTATCAGATCAAATAATGGCTATTAAGTAAAGCATAATAGTCAGATCTTATCACTCTTTACCAGGCTATCAGGGTCCATCAAAATGTCTCATGGATTTGCCTAAAAGTGTGCTTAAGACAGTATTTGATTCCACATCCTTTGTCATTCTCAAATATTCAGTTAACTGAAGTATGAGACTTAACAGTTTTAGAATATATTAAACAGTAGTACAGTAAAAAGTAAGAATAATCAGATGATTTTATTTGCAAACAATCTTTTAAGGAACACTGGTTTTATTTTCCTCTGACATATAAATGATTTTGGACAGGATACTTCTGTTAAAGAATAATTTGACCTTATACTTTATAAGGAACCTGCTTATTACCTATGTTCTACTTTTAATGATACTAAAGGTCCCAATAGCTCATGACAACTTCTCTTCCAATATTATAGCACCTAAAAGGAGTCCCTGAGCAGAGCAACAATTACTTTTAGAGCCATTGGTTTCTTCCTAAAAAATTATGTGTTTCGGTAATACGGAGTGCTTTCACATACATTTCTTTTACTTGCTCTTTACCGTAAACCTATGAGATCGATAGGGCAAGGTATTACACTTTTTTGTGAAATCCCCATTTTTGCAAGGTAGTTAAGTAAAACATTCAGTAAACTGTAAGTGACAGGGTTGAGAACTGGCTCTCTCATTAGAGTCCTTGACATGTTAAGGACAACTTGTGACTTTAATGGCTGCCTTCTCAGGCTTCAAGTTCTGTTTCATAGCTTAAACCTGGGTTTCAATTAAAAAACTCTCCTATTCACAATATCCTTTGAAGAATGATAAGCATATAACAACCATTGCATCAGTAGAAGCTAAATTATGCTAACTATTCATGAATAATTTTATTCTCACACATTTTTTACTGCTGCTGGACCTCTTAAGTCCCATGGGTTTCCCTAGAGAGCCAGTCTTTTCCTGAGAAGAATCTTCTCTGAATGTGTGAATTTATGATGATAGCACTCTTAAAACAACAGCATATTCTGAAAAAGGTACAAATTGGTAATTGAATCACTTACATGAAAAGCTAACATTTAATTTCTTCAGCAACATGAGGAAAAATAGCTTCAATGGTTAAAGAGGTTGGCAGGCACCCAAGACTTGTTCAAAATTCAGACAGTTCTCCACTAAATTCAATTTCCTCTAGATTCACCAAATATTCGAAATTTGAAGGCTGCTAGTGAGCTCAAGATATCTTAATAATACACACGTATATCTGGAGGCTGGTCAAAGGCAATTCATTCATAAAATTTATACAACTAAAGTTTTCTCTGAGATGAACATGACTCACATGGGATGGGGGTTAGAGAGAAAGGCAACCCAGGAAACAATGACGAATAACTTTTCTTATATTAGAAGTAAAAACATTTATAGTGCAAATACAAGGGAGAAATAAAAAAGCTATATTTGGGGAATTCAATCATGGTGTTGAGTGTAGCTTTGCTGTAACAGGTTGGGTAACCTTGGACTTCACTCTATTGGGACTCTTAAGTTTATCTTATCTTTTTTATATCTGTACAGCTAGACAAAAGGCAGGGCAGAGACCAATAGGGGAGTCTGACAGAGCGGTCCCAGAGAAAGCCCTTAACTTAAGATAGTTGTCTCTAATCTAACAACAGGAAGAGACTGCATAAATTTAAAAGAGTATAACTGCCAGGACTTCCTATGTGATTAAATTGAATGGTAAGAGAGGAAAGCAGGACAATTCCAGGGTGACTTATAGATTTCTGATATACATGACTTGGATGGTACCAATCACCTGGAAAGGAATAGAGAAAAGGAGGCAGGTTTGACCCCGGCTTCTGCCCGAATTAAAACTTGAGGTATGTGGTGATGAGTCAGAACTATGTGAGCCTTTTCTCAGAAATCTCTAAATTTCTTATTTGAAAATTCAGTGTTCCAACTGAATTTGGTAAGGTCAAGAAATACTTTATGCCTGTGGCTCTTGCTGGTGTCGCTGCTTAGCTCTCTCTGGGGTGGTACTCCAAGTGGGTTCTTAAACTTCTTTGTGCTACTGATTACTTTGGAAGCAGTATGAAATGCACAGGTCCCCTTCTCAGAAGAATATTACAAGTGCATAAAACAAAACCCATAGGATTACAAAGAAAACCAGTTAGACTGAAATTAGGTCTTTTGGGGACTTAAGGAATTTACAGTTACAACTACATCCCTCAAAAGAATTAGGAGCAGGAGACAGAAAGAGCCCTGCCAGGAAAATTATCCTGCCTGATCTTTGAAAAATTCAATGAAACAAGTCAAATCCAGTTCAAAAGGCATTTGTGTCATTCCATGTGTTCTCTTAGCAGCCAAGTTGGAGAAACACTTTCAAAGTACAAAATTTAAACTTGCCATTAAGTGGTATCCAAATAGCAATTGCTTTTTAAGATTAGGAGGAAGCTGGCTAGGAAAAACAGATTTGTTCAAAGATTCAAGGATTGAGGATTAAAAAAAAGGAAAACCCTATCTCTAATTCTCTAATATTTTCCCGTAAGAGTAGAATCTGACATCTCAGAAGCAGATGCATCTTCAGTAGGAAACAGAAATAGGTTACCACAGGAGAAAAATTAGTGTGTGTTACAGGAAGGACAGAAAGCCAAATTTAGCTTAAATGAGTTTTAAGAGAAAAGCAAAATCTCTGTGAAGCTATGTAAATTTACAAAGAAGAGCAAAGGTGAGATAATAGTTAAGCTTTAGATAAGATAATTAAATACATATTTATATGTAAACATTTGATATAATTTAGAGCAATACGGTAAAAAAGATTTACTTGGGGAATAACAAATTACATTTACAGGTTTAAAAAATAAATCTACTCATTACAACTTGAAAAGTTGTTATAATCCAGTTTCTAGATGCAGAACAAAGTTTATGATTACCTTCCTCATAAGCAATATTCTTACACAGTTGACCTTCCAATAAAATGGGCTTGAACTGCACGGGCCCACTTATATGTGGATTTTCTTCTGATAAATACGGTATAGTACTCTAAGTTATTTCTACTCCTCACGATTTTCTTTTTTTTAAGTTTATTTATTTATTTTGAAAGAGAGATTTTCTTCTGATAAATACAGTATAGTACTCTAAATTATTTCTATGCCTCATGATTTTCTTTTTTTAAAGTTTATTTATTTATTTTTAGAGAGAAAAAAAGAGAGCGTGAGTGGGAAAGGGGCAGAGGTTGAGGGAGAGAGAGAATCCCAAGCAGGCTCCGACTTGGGGCTAGATCTCAGCAACTGTGAGATCATAATCTGGGTCCAAACCAAGAGTCAGATGTTTAATTCACTGAGCCACCCAGGCACACTCCTTATGATTTTCTTAATAGCATTTTCTTTTCTCTATCTTACTTTATTATAAGAATATATTATGTAATACATATATAAGACACGTGTTAGCTGTTTATGTTGTTTCCAGTCAACAATAGGTTATTAGTAAGTTTTGGGTGAGTCAAATTTTTAACTTCATGGGGGTCAGTGCTCTTAACCTCCACATTGTTCAAGGATGAACTGTATTTATTTTTGAAGGCAATTGAGAAGAAGTCCATTCTTAACACACTGAATCATAAACACAAACATCAAAGTGTGACCACCATGTCAAAAATAAAAATAAACTCACACAAGGTCTTAAAGTTTTTCCATTACATAAAAATCTACCAACAAGGAGAAATACATTTTCTTTTTTTCCTTTTCCTTTCTTCTTTTTTAACTTAGAATAGGTTTGATTTTATTAGGTCATTAGAAGAATTTCCTGTTACTCCACCATTTCCTTTCCTCTGGAGTTGAGAATGTAATCATAGGAAATACAAATACTCAAGCATCAGAGAGATTTCAAATCCCAGGTTTACTACAGAGTGATTGTGTGACCTCTGACAAGGCACGTAACCTCTTCTAGCCTAACCTGTAAAATCGGAAAAATAGCACCAACCTCACACAGGAAGCTCAATGTTACCGCACTGTCCTGGAATTGAATGATAGCTCACTGCCCATACCAATGCATGACTTTATTTGTGGTCAGTTGTGCATGTTCAATGTCACATTTACCAAACAACAGCAAATGACTCAAAGTCCCTCTCCAATACTCACCATGGTAAGGCTGGTCACAGAGGTTTTCTTCTGTGCCTCCTTTCTTCCAGACATCAGATGAATTTGTACTTGCTATAGCATGTCCATTCTTCAGAGCCAATCTGTACTGGGCAGCTCCATACAAAGAGTAGTGCTCACATTTCCACCACAGCATGGTACTTGAGTCACAGCCAAACATTCTCAAGGAATCTGTGGGTTTAGTAATATCTAGCCCAAGGCACTTCTGGGATTGCAAATGAAAGAGCCGATGCTGGGACACCCACTTCCATAACAGGTCCTTACTTCCATCACAGTCCGTTGCTACTATCCAGTCATTCAGTGGCTTGATGCACTTGCCCATGTTTTCATTGACAATGGTGAATGGATCATTGCCTGAGTCAAGAGAGACAGTTAAAGCAGGCATTTCAGGATTCTAAACTGTATGGTCAGTGTGCCTTGGCCTCTGCTTGCTGAGGAGTGTCTGAGCACCCCTGGACTATTCCCGCCCTCTGACATCAATAAACAGCAATGCACTACACAAGGTCAGAGGACAGTGGAAGCCAGAGAGGCAGGATGGTGTGGATTAAGAGCATGAGACAGTCTGCTTAGGTTCATAGTCTGCCTCTGCTACTTATTACCCATGTGATCAGGGAAAGTTATTTAACCACTATGCCTCAGTTTCCCTCTTTGTAAAATAGTACTTCATATGGTAGACACGAGACTAAAATGAGCTTATGTATGTAAAACACTTAGAATAGAATATATATTTTTTACTGTTATTCCATGAAATATCTGCTTCCCCCCACCCTTATTTCATGAGATGAAGAAGCTCCTTAGTTTTCATCTTCCTTAGAGAGGTGGTCTACCATCAATGGAAAGTATCCTGAACCTATTCAGGACCACAGTTCTGTCTTGCTTACACTTCAGCTACTATGGCATGGTACTGGAGTCATAGCCAAACAATCTCAAGGAATCTGTGGGTTTAGTAATATCTAGCCCAAGGGTAAATTATTTCATGGCATGAATGTGTCTCAGAGGAGATGGGGAGACTTCTGAGGAGGCAGAAGGAGGATAGTGGGATAAAGGGATGAGAGGAAATGAAGGTCTGGATTCTGAGGGTAGGAGTGACCATGATCAGCTCTATCTTAGCACCTAACGGAAAGCGATGGGAAGCCATGGGGAGGACTTGGGGGAGTGCTGACTGTGTGGATCACCTACAGAGGCTGAGCCTGAGCTCCAGAAATCACCTGGGATTCAGAATTCAACAGCCAGGAGGTGTGGACAAGTGGGAAACTCCTAAGTGATGAGTGTAAGCTGAAGGCTAAAGGAGGGACCTCCCTGAACGTTTCCCTGGCAGTTTTCCATGAGTTGGAGAAGACCTCAGTAATGACAAAAACTGAAGTTCTGCTAATTTGGTGGAATGGGACCTCGGAGTAAAATTTAATTTGATTCTATGAAAATAGAGTAATGCATTGTTTCTTGCACATCTGAGCTTGTGGAACAGGACTCACAACTGTTACAACAACTTACAGTTGAACAATTTGGCCAGTGCTTTTATAAAGAAAACTTTTTTGAAGTTATAGCACAAAAGTTCATGTTGCTGAGAGGAAAGTGGAAATATCTTAGACAAAGTTAAACAATCACTGTCAGTGAACCAAAGGGTTCAGCAGAAGGACCTGTAAAATTTTAGTTCCCAAAAGGCACTTTCATTTTGATGCCAGCTCTACAGTCACTGACTTTACTAACGTTACATACATTTTCTAATAATAATTTACAGGTTTTCAGAGTTAAAAATTCTTATATGAAGGACTTGGGGGAAATTTCACCATATAAATAATAACTATAACATTAAGTCAAATTCCAGCTTAAACTTGAAACAGAATTTTTTGTTTTAAATAGCAGCAGCAGCAGCAGCAACAAGAATAGGAACAGCTACAAAATCCTGTAAAACTTTAAGTTACTTTTGCTTTCAAATCTGTATTTTAAAATATTACGTAGGGCTGCAGCTGGGTGTCTTGGTCATAGCAACTTCCATCCCTCACCCTTGCTTCTTGGACATTTATCTGCCACTTTCTGCTTTAAGGACACCATTTGGGAGGATAGTTAACAAAAAGAGCAAAACATACTGTCTCAGAAGATTATCATTCACAATTTCCTCAGTGTCCTTCTCCTACATATTCAATATCAACTTAGACCCATGAGGTACTTCTTTCCCAAACTATTCTCTCACTTCTCCAAAATAAATCTTGTACTTCAAAGTATCAGGAATTACTGCATAAATAAAAGAAGTCTGCTTCTGAAGGAGAATAGGTTGCCACCTTCCTTGCTGGAACCTTCCCTTCCCTTGCCCTGTGGTCTCACTGCCCTCTTTCGTAGGCACTCTGCTCCATGCCCTTTGATCCCAGATATGTGAGCTGAGCCAGCAGTAGCTTTGCTATCTTTGCAGTGTTTCAAAGATTTTTCAAGTTGCCTTTGCAGAATCCAATCGATTAGCTATAGCTCTTAGTATAGTGGAACAAGCAGTGGAATAAAGAGTTAGGGGTGCTAGATTGAAGACCTACCTCTACTACCAGTGAGCTGGGAGACGTTGGGGAAGTCACTTAATCTCCCCAGGGTCTTTGTATCTCCAAATGTAAGATGAAAGAAAAGAAGTTTAAGATACCTAAGCTACTTTCAGTACTAATATCCTGTGCTTTCACAAGATAAGTTTTCCTAGCCTTTCAGGTCTAACTGGTCTTTGCCAAGTGCACTGTATATTGTTCTTAAACAGATGTCCACAATTTTATTCTGTCACGCTAATGCTAGTAGCATTTTAGGTCATTCTAATCCCATTAGTATCAGGTATGTGCACCTAGGTAACAGTGATGCTTTATAAATACTCTTTGGAAATGAAAAAATTACCCTTTCCCATTTACTGTATGTTTTACTTCTGGGACACCGATAGACCGAACAAGTTTGTACGAACTATGAAAGACTACAGGAGAGGTGTGGAATGGCATGGAAAAGCTATGTAAAAGAGGAGTTGCCAAGCTTCTTACCTAATTGTAACATCTATAAATACTTATAGATGTTGTATAAACATCTATAAATCATAAATACTTGCCTCATTCTAAATTTGTCTTTTAACTAAGTATTTACAATTAATGTTTGACATCTGTAGTGGTCCCTTAGCGCAGATATTAATTATTGATATGATTTAAGGAAACTTGCCATTAACTTTCATACATATGCATGTGTAAGCATTCATACATAATATATAAGGTAGGCAGAGTCATCTTCTCATGATGTTCCCCCATATCTTTCCTTACCCTTCGCAGAAGCTGTTCAGTCTGCCTTAGTCTTGTGATCCTATTGGGATGGTAGACTGAAGCGTGGGAAGGACTGAGGAAGTGTGAAAATAATTCCTTATTTATAAAATTTGTTAAATAAGGGTAAATAAATAAAATATTTCAGAAATGCATTACACTTTGAAAAGGTAATTACAGAGCAACTTATAAAACAGATTCTTTATTAACAACCTATGTTGCATCTTGTTCATGTTACCTTTATAATATATCCTAAGTGGAATTTTAATTTTTACTTCCACATACAATATTTGGGCACGTCTAAAAGACAGAGGTTGATGAAAATAAGCCTCATCATCCCTAGTAGCATTTTTTATATGCTTCACTTTATATAAATATTCTAGTGGTATCTGAGAGGAAATGGTTAAGTAGCATTACCACATATTGAAAATGAATTTTTAGTATTCCACATTCATCAAAGGAAAACTATCTCCTGTTGCCTAATCATTAGGTAACCCTTGTCTTACCTAAACAAAAAAGGATTTGCACATTTCAAAGAGAAGCTGGACATCAACATTTTATAATCACAGACAAATGGAGAGCGAGACAGAGGCAAGCAGAATGGAGAGAGCAGTTATTTTTAGTTTCAGGGGAACTTCTAGAGCCCACAGTGTTAAGCATTTCGCGGAGTCGCCACCATGTATACAGATTGTATGGGGAGAGTAGGAAAGAATCAGAAGTTTGGGTTTGCCAGTTCGAGAACAGGTCCTGAAGTGACCTTGGGTCCATGACAACCTCCTAGGAGTCAGGAAGTCATGGCATTCAGATTGGGTGGTATGGGCTGGTGAGGACCTCAGGAGTCCCAGAAGCTATTAGCTCTCCAAGGAGGCCAAAACGTAAACCAAGCAATTGGGATTTCCCCAAGGACAGAGAAGAACTCTTTCAGCACCTGAGCAACCCAGGTCTCCTGCACAAACCTAGCTGCATACATGTGACAGAGTGCATGCCATTACCAGCTTCGTGAAGCTGACACACTGCCAAACAAATTACTCAAATGGCTGGGGTTTCAAAATTCCGGTGCTTCCCTTAATGGGACCACAAGTCTGGTCTGAGGGTGTGTGTAAGCGGACGAGAGCAGCTGCTAAGGTTGAGGAAGGATTCAGGAAATGGAATGCCTGCCAGGAACTGGTGCACAGAGAATGGAGTTAAGCTGATGCTCTCTGTCTTGGGGTGATTGCAGACATTGCCAAAATGAAGGAAATCTTGACTTCTGTGGGGGAGGGGGGGCGACAAAACAGATAAGACTAAAGCAGGAGTAGACAGAAACCAAGCCTTCAGTGACAGAAAGGTTAGTGTGTTTTGACTGTAGTTAGTCGCGGCAGTGAAATTTTTCTCCCTTGGATTGTGGGCAGGTGGAGTAGAATTCTCACAGGCAGTTTCCCACAGGGAGGGTCAAAGAAGAATGGAGAAGTGTGAATCAGAGCAGCATTCACGAAAAGGTCCTTGATGTAGACAGGGTGATGTCACTCACACCCTGGGAAGCTTCTTTCCATCACTCTCTGAAGAAAGTCTAAACCTAGCGATAACTTAATTTAGCTGTTACAAGAAAATAAGAACCACAAGCGGCCTACAGTTTTCAAAAACGTTCTTGCCCATCTTTTACTTCCTCATACAGGCAAGTTAACAGAAGTGGTAGGTGGTGACGGCCCAGTGGCTGGCCGCTATGCAGCGCGACTAAGAAAATCCTCGGGGCATCTTTTGCCAAGGCAAAAAGAAAGTAAAAGCAAACGCCGATTGCTTCCAGGGGGCATGGTGAGGCTGGCACTACCCAGAGCATCGTCGAAAGGAGTCTATTTCTGGTCCTGCTTCCGCAGTTAGAGGCAGGAAGGATGGCTCTGGGCAAGCGACCTGCGCTCCAGCGTGGGACCGTCAGCCTCGCGGGGGTGTTTTGGAGCTGATAAGTCAGTTAGAGGAAAGAATCGCTGCTCGAGGCTTTAGGGGAGGGCATCGTAACAAAGTTATGATTGTGTCACTTTAGGAGACATAGCTTAACCTGACTTCCTTTCGGACGTGCACGCTGGCGACCGTGCAGCGACACTGGGGAATCATTAATCATCCTGGGCGCAGTGGGTAGAAAGTTCCTCTAGACACTGAGTGGCCAAGGTGACCAAGAGGCAAAGGAGGGGCGAGACCCTCTGGATGGGGTGTGGGAGTTGCTGATGAGCCCTCTACTCCAAGGAAGCCAGATTTTAGAGGCTACAGGACGAGGAAAGGGCGGGGGACCCGCACAGAAAACGTGATGCGCCTTCCCTAAGGTGGACTCCTCTCTCAGCACCAGAAAAGCCCTGACCCACCCCCTTCACCCCACCCCTCCATCCTCCGGGCGCCCGAAGTCTTGGGAGCTCCTTCTCCCCCAGAGCTCCCCTTGGGCTCACTTGTTTGGCTCCAGACCCCCTCCCCCCAACCCCCCGAGGTAAGCAGAGGTGACGAGATCCGAAGCGCAGCCCTAACCCCAACCGAGGAAAGTCGGCAGACCTGACAACACCGCGGTTACCTGCGTGGTCAGAGGGCTCCGCCAGACCGAAGCACCTGAGGAGCAGCACGAGGAGTTCCGCGGCGCGGCGAAGGGTCGCCCGGCGCGTCCTCATCCTGAGCCGGCCCTAGCAGTCCAAGCGGGTCCTCGGGCGCACGCGGGACCCACCCCTCTCGCTGTGCCCAGCTGGGCCCGGCTCGCGCTTTTGCCTGGAGCCTCTGGGGATCCCCGGCCCCGCCCCCTCCGCCCTCGGCCAATCAGGCGGGCCGGGGCGGGGCAAGGGAGTGGAATCGTTGGCGGGAAGACGAAGAGCTAAAAGTTACTGCGCACCTTCTGGAGGACCGACCAGCCAGGAGACGGGAAGTGAGCGTGGAGCTAAGGGTGCAGAGTGTCGCGCAGACTACCGGGCTTGGGGGTCCTGGCCCCCACTCTTCTTCAGTAAAGTCGAGGAGACGCGGCACTTGCTGGGACTTGGCAACTCCCTGGCGTGTGGGTTGGGTTCGTTTAGGACTTTGTTCTCTGCCTAGCGCACCTGTCTGGGAGTATCTCTTGATTGCCGGCTGGGCTGGAAAGGCACCCACATCCTCTCATACCCAAAGGCGGAAATCTGCACCCGTAGTGTTACTGCTGCGTTCCAGCCAAAGAATTCAGGTGTCCTTGGTTGCGTCTTGTGTATTTGGATAGTGCAAACAAAGGCGAGGTAATCGCACTGTATGCAGTTTCGCCCGCAGTTGTTAAAGAATGAAAAGCAAGAGCTATTTGAGTGAACCTACAATCAATACTTACGACGTTTTAGGCCTTAGAACCATCTGACCTTTGCAAGTAAGCTCTTTTCTTAAAAATTAAATAATAATAATAATCCAGTAGAAATGTGGAAGTCTGCACCCCAAACCAACAATGTGAGAGTAATAATTATCCTCTCCCTGTGGGAACTGCAGTCATAAATAGGCTGACCTAAGTTGCCTGGATGTGAATGTCCTATATTTTCAAACTTCATAAAAGCACACGGTGTGTACCCAGAAACACCTTTATTCCTGTCCTCCAAGAGTGAATTCTTCCAGAAGGAGAGGAACATCTAGGTTGCCTTTCCTGATTTCAACTGCCAAGTCTTTGCTGATGGCTCCTAACCTTGGCTCTGTCTCTCCCCAGACTTTGGCCTTCAGTTCAGTAAATATATTAAGCACTTGCCATTATGGGAAGGGGCACCTCCCAGGATAAGATAAAAAGACAACATCCCTGCGGGCTCAAGCTTACGGAGTATGGGGGAGACTGAGGCACACACAGTTAACTTAGGGCAGAATGAATGCGGAAAAATTGCAAAGCAGGGTCAGAAGACAGCAGTCCGGTATGACCGCCCTGCTGGGTGCCTGTGTGTTGAAAGTAGTTGTGGCAGAGGCCTAAGTGAAAATGACAGCAGAGAGGTAACTTGTGGCAGTTTCATGAAGTGCCTTGAATATGATGTCAAGGACTTTGACATGATTTTCTAGCACTGGGCAATGGAAAATCCTGAGTAAGACTGTCTGCTACTGCTCTGATTCCTTCTGCATTTGTGGTTGCTTGCCTTTCTGATCCTGCCCAGCTTGGAGCTACTTGATGGCTGTGGTCTTATCCTCTCATTGTTAACTTTTTACACTGAGCACCAGGCCTAACCCAGAGTAATCTCTCAAAATAAAAATTAGTTTACTTAGTAAATGCATTCCTAGAGCCACACCTTAGCCTCGGGCCATATGAGCTCCTTCTTGGATAATATTGCAGTAGTTTCTCACTTGACCTCCCTGCCAACAATTGTCGTCTCAGGCAAAGGAATCTTAAACACTGTTTGGAACATATGACCTTTCTTCTGCTCACATCCTTTCAGTGCTACGTGGGAGTTCAGGAGGATTGTGAACCCCTGAAATTATATACAATTTTATGAATGCACTTAAAAAATTTTTTTTTGAGAAAGAGCAGAGGTCCAGGTTTTGCCTGAGATTCTCAAAGAAGCCTGTGATACAAAAAGAAAACTCATCTGGGATAAAGCAAGCCCCTCTGTGATCTGACCCTTTATCTTTAATTACCTTCCTATGTCATTCCTGGTTCAATCAACCTGTCTGAATCTGTCTTGCCTTTTCCTATCTCTGTCCATATTTTCTCCAATGTAGAATGCCTCTTTTCCTTCCCCTTGGATTTGTTCTTCCCTTCCAGTTAAGTCTGTGCTCAAATCTCACATTTTATATAAAACATTTCCAAGAAGACCCTAACCTTGGGGATTCCAAACATCTAGATGATGTACATTCTGTTCACTTAGCATTTAACACATAATTCCTCTTGCTGTTTGAGTAATCCCCCCCTTATGTGTGGTTTTGCTTTCTGTGGTTTCAGTTACCCTTAGTTAACCACAGTGCAGATGATGCTTCTTCTGATGTGTAGTCAGAAGGTCAATAGTAGCCCCAAACTACATCACTACATCATTCAGCTCATTTCTTCTCATCAAGTAGGCATCTTACAATCTCACGCTATCACTAGGAGGTTGAATATAGTACAATATTTTGAAAAAGAGAGAAAGAAGAGAAATGTAACGTCACATAACTTTTATTGCATCATATTATAATTGTTCTGTTTTTATTATTACTGTTATAATCTCTTACTGTACCTATTTTGTAAATGAAGCTTTATCACGGGTGTGTATGTATAGGAAAACAGTATAAATAGGGGTTGGTACCATCCGTGGTTTCAGGCATCCAATGGGGATCTCGGAACATATTCTCCATGGATAAGGGGGAGGGGCTACTGTATTTTTTTCTGTAGTTACATGTGCACTGATACTCCACCTAGGTTATATGTCTTAAATAACTATTGTCTATGGCGACAGTAAAAAGCAGTGTATCCTTCAAGTCTCATCTTGAATGTCACTTCTTGAAGGAAATCTTTCTTGACTCTGCAGTCTAGGTCAACTTTCTCTCTGAGTGGTTATCAATGCATCCCACACTTTGTCTTGATAGCACTTAGCATAGCTGGATTAAATAATTGTGCACTTGTTCACTTGCTGAATGTCTATCTCCCTTTCTGGGCTGCAGGACCCATGAAGGCGGTGACTATGTCTGTTAGGACACATCTGTGTTCCCAGTACCTGGCCCATGATTTGCTGGATGAATGACTGAATAAATATACGGTAAGTGCCTCATAAAGGATGAATGAATAATTTTTTTTTTTGAGAAAGAGCAGAGGTCCAGGGTTTTCCTGAGATTCTCAAAGAAGCCTGTGATACAAAAAGAAAATTCATCTAGGATAAAGCAAGTCCCTCTATGATCTGACCCTTTATCTTTAATTACCTTCCTATGTAAATGGTAAATGTCTCATAATTTGCTGGATGAATAAATAAATAAATACATGGTAAATGCCTCGTGCAGGCAACAGGAGATCTGGGCATTACAAAAAGGGAGAAATCAGCTGGGATGGATGGGTGGGAGGGTCTTCAGGGACCAACTCGAATGTCCTTTGATGACTAACATTCAGTAGATAGAGGTGGTGGGAGGACCCTCCATTGCTGAAGCAGCGATACGAGCAGCGTTATGAGCAAAATCATATGGCACCACTGGGTGCCAGACCGTCGTGCCGAGAATTTCCAATGTGCTCTTTTATTTGATAGTCATTCTGTGAAGGAAATATTATTATCCTTATTTTACAAATGTGGAAACTGAGACAACACAGACAAGATTAATACCTAGGCCAAAGTCAATAGCCATAAATGAGGATACCAAGATGGAAATCTAGCTATTAGAACTTACATGAATATGTGAAAGTATTAATATTATTTTATTCTTAGTTATGATTAGGAAGAGGGAACGTGAGCTTTTGGGATCTCTAAAGTGAAGTTTTTAATTATAAAATGTATCGGACTTGAAAAAGAGTAGCTAGGCTTGTGAGCCTCCTACCAATCATGCCTACCTTATTCTCAGACAGAGGTGACACCTCTTTGGAGTCGTTCCTCATTCTTTACGGTTTCCTTACATATGGTTCATTCCTTAAACGGACTATATAACTTTGCATGTTTTAGGATTTTATGTAAGTAGAAGCAGTTCGAGGTTTTTTTGGCACCTATCTTTTTTTGCTCAAAATTATGCCTGTGATAGATAGGGGCACCTGGGTGTCTTAGTCGTTTAGGCAACCAAGTCTTGATTTCAGCTAAGGTCATGATCTCATGGTTTGTGAAGTGGAAACTGCTTGGGATTCTCTCTCTCCTCTCTCTCTTCCCCTGTCCTCCTCCCCCTTCTTACCCACCCCCACTCTCTCTCTCTGTGTCTCAAAATAAATAAAAAAGATTATGCCTGTGATATTGATGTGTGTAGCTATCGTTTATTCATTTTTATTCAATATCCCATTATAAGAATAAAGTACACTTTATCCATCCTCTTGTTGGCGGACATTGGAATAGGTTCCAGCTGGGTAGTTTCCTGCACTTAGCAATGCTTCTGTGAACATTGTGGTACATGTCTGCTGGTGCACATGGCTAGATTGTCCTGAGAGTGTGTTCTCAGAAGTGGCACTCCTGGAGCACAGGGTATGTTCAGCATCAACAATATTAGACAATGCCTATGTGCTTTCCAGTTTGCACTCCCAGCAGTTTGCACTCCCAAACATTCCCACTGCTGGACATCTTCAACGCTTGGCATATCAACATTTTTGGTGGGGAGCAAAATGGTATCTCATTGTGGCTTAAAGTTGCATATTTCTGATTACTAATTCAGTTGAACATATTTTTCTATGTTTATTGGTTATTTGTATTTCCTTTTCCAATTCGTATACAGATTATTTGTCCATTTCCTCTTAGATCCGTTCCCCATACTCCCCTGCTTTGAATTTCCAGGGCCTACTCTGCATTCTTAGGCTTTCTTTCTCAGTGCCTTCTGGTTAGGTTCAGTCAGTGGGAGTAATTGGTAGGAAATGAAAACTTGGGAGGTGGGAGAATCCAAGGTTTTTCTCTCCTTTCTGCTTTGGGAGCATGCCAAGCAGTGGTTATGTCTCTTCTGTGGTTTCAGTTCTTAACCGGAAGCCCCATCCTTTGTGGTCCAATTGCTTCCAGGCAACTGTGCTGTGCTTCCAGCATGTTTGAGTGGTTCCTTCTCCCAGGGTCTAGCTCCCACAGGATAGCCTGGACTCCTATTTGGATAACACTACTGCTTCTCCGTTCCTCAGGTCCCGGGGGTAGTAGTAGCTTCTTGTAATTGCTACTTTCTGGGTAGCCTATTGACACTTATTTTTAGCTCTTTCAACATCTCTGTAACTAGTTATTTCCCTATATTAAATTTCTTCTATTGAACTACTTAGCATGGGTTTTGTTCTCCTTATTGGACCTGGATGATACTGATTGCACATGTGAAAGAACTGTACCTGAGACAGCATTCAAAACTGAGTAAAATGTGAACCAAAAAAAAAAAAAACATACTACAAAGGGAGCATATTCAACTGCATGAGGAGTCATGGCATAAAGAATGCCAGTGTGGGGTGCATTTAAACTACAGTTTTGATGATGCCCACAGACAGTCCCAGGTGTAGTAAGGAGGACTCAGGAGGCCCAAGTGAGGGCTTGGTCTAAGAATAAATTTTAAACAATTCCCACAACACTGTGATAATAAAGATCTGCATTTATTCCTGGTTATAACTAAACTCATGAGGTCTATAATCATGGACACAGACCTCAACGGGCCAATAGAAGGTTGTAATTCATCCACTTAAAAAACAAAAAACAAAATTAAACAACTCCTCTTGTTAAAATAAACTGAACTTACCCCACATACTTTTTTAAATGTTTCTTTCTTTCTTTCTTTCTTTCTTTCTCTCTTTCTTTCTTTCTTTCTTTCTTTCTTTCTTTCTTTTGAGAGAGAGAGAGAGAGAATGCATGAGTATAAGCAGGAGAAGGGCAGAGAGAGAGAGGGAGAGAGAGAATCCCAAGCAGGCTCACACTGTCAGCACAGAGCCTGATGCGGGGCTCAATCCCACAAGCCTTGAGATCATGCCCTGAGCTGAAATCAAGAGTTGGATGCTTAAACTACTGAGCCACCCAGGCACTCCCCCTGCCAGGCTTTAAACTGTAGAATTCTCAGGTAAGGAAATGTTCCATCAGTATGTCTACAGAACATTGAAATAAGAGACTGGAAAGGAGCCAGTGTGGCTGACTCCTTCACTTACTCAGCTTAACCTCATTCACAGACACCAAGGAACTACAGAATTATGAGTTCACAGAGAATTTTGGAGTCCGTCATCGTCCCTCTCACATTATAGATAAGGAAACTGAAACTCAAAGGGTTTGGTGACCTTTTTGGATATAAAAAGCATAAGTGAGGTTCAATGTAGAGCCTTGAGATTCATGGGAAGACTCCCAAAACATCAATAAGAACACCTTAGGGCTGGTGACCTGCCTCTGATAGAAGGTGGGGTGGTGGTGGTGAAATTTAGGTGCTAGGTGATGACGTAAGAATGGGTCATAGGTTAAGATGATTCTGGCATTGGTAAGACTTGTGCGGTTCGTAGGAGCGTGTTACAAACATCAGTAATCTGTTCCGAGCAGGAGTGCAACACCTCAAGCTTGGTGGGAATTCTCTAGGAATCATTTTTGTCAAAGGTGCGTTCTTTGGAAAATAAGGAAATAATTTTAATGGTACAGATGACTTTCTGAATATGGGAAATGTGATGAAGGATTAAGTTTTTATATTGGCATGCACTCACTATGTTTTGCCAAAGAGGTGAGAATTAGGGTGATATGTTTGCTTTTTCTTCTACTTTAATTGGAAGTTCTTTCCTCAGAATAACTAAATCCGTTGCCAAAATCCGTTCCAAGAAAACAGTAGTTCAAATGATAAATAATCAAAGCCCAGGAGTCGTTGCTCCTCAGGGAAACTGGTCAGGTTTACACTTTAGAACAATTGTTTTCCTGACTTTAGCAGAAGGTAGTGAATGTCAAATTTTCCGTCTTTGAAAGTCAGAGTGCGATGTAAGTCTCCATCAAAGCTGACTCCTAACTCAGGGCCATCTAACTTGTTAGTTAAGATATCTCCCTTAGTTAAGGTTACCTTAGTTAAGCTAAGAATGCTGGCCGATTGACTTTTAGAAACATTTATGAAGTGTAATGGTGAGAATCCTAAAAAAATTTTAGTAAGGAGAGATACGACACTATTTTTAATACTGAGAGGTAGTACTGTATTTACCAATTTTACCATCTATTCACCTTTTGTCAACTCACTAATATCTCCATGATGCAGCTGGTTTAAACTTTTACTTTTTAAGACCCAGTTCCTTGTCCTGGTAGGCTTCCTCCAGGGAGCAAAATGTACCTCTTACTTTGCTGATAGGCAAACCTAATTAGGCCACCTAATGTGAGTCCACCATGTCTATATATTTCCTGTTACTCACCTTTATCTCAGTTTTGGAGGAAAAGCCAGACCCCCCCGCCCGACTTTTTTTTAAAGTTTATTTATTTTGAGGGGTGGAGGAGAGAGAGAGAGAGAGAGAGAGAGAGAGAGAGAATCCCAAGCAGGCTCCATGCCATCAGAGCAGAGCCCTACATGGGACTCCATTCCACAAACCATGAGGTCATGACCTGAGCTGAAATCAAGAGTCAGACATGTAACTGACTGAGCCACCCAGGTGCCCCAGACCTCCTTTTCTTAACATAATTTCTTCTGTGTTCCCAATCATATTCTTCCCCTCCCTAGTATTTTTAGTCTCTCCCTCTCCATGAATCAGAGGAAGAGAGACTCTGTGCATGTTTAAAATTTTTGTTTTTATTTTTTTACTCTAGAATATAAAACTACACCCAGAGTAGTAGGGAACTTAGTGTAATGAATTTACTGTTCCTATCATCTTCTTCAACAGTTACCAATACGTGGTCAGTCTTGTTTCATCTCTATCTTACCCACTCCCTACTCTTTTCCAATTATTTTGAAGCAAATCTCAGACATCAAATATTTCATTTGTAAATTTGTCAATATGCATCTCTAAAAGATAAAATCTTATAAAAGACATAACCATAGCACATTATCTCACCTAAAAACACTGACAATAATTTCCTAATACTGTTAAATATTCAGTTGGTGTTCACATTTCCCCAATTATCTTATAAATGTTTTGTTTTGTTTTGTTTTTACCATATGTTTGAGTCAGAATCTAAATACAGTTGTTACATTGACACAGGTTGAGATTTCTGTTAAGTATCTTTTAATCTCCAGGCACCCTGTCTTTCCATTCTTTTTCCCTTTGTAATTGTGTGAGAAAAAGCTGGCTCATTTGTAGAACTTCTCAGTCTGGATTTTGATTATTGCATCGCTGTTGTGTTAACATGTTTCATTATCCCTCACAGCTCCTATAAATTAGTAGTAGGCTTTATGTGACTCAGATTCAATTTATTCTTCATAGTACTGTTTCATATGTGCTGTGCTTTTCTGTCACAAGGCCCATAATGTGATATTTTTTCTCATTATTTAGTGATGTTATCAGCCATTGCTGATCATTCCTGGGATCACTAAGAATTAGAAAATAAAGATACTCTAATTCCATCTTTTTTTTCTTTCATTTATTAGTGGGTTGCTTCCTTAAAGAGATTTTTCCTTATCAACTACTTGGTTACCGAGAGCTACAGACCATATAGGAAACTCAATTCTTCCTTTTATTAATCAGTTTTGAAAGTAGAAGAGGTGGTTTGTAACATCTTCTGAAGGTAACCAATGTGATTTTAATTTTTAATTATAGTTTATTAATATGTGATGTTTTTCAATCCCTTTCATTTATTATATATATTGATGCTCCACTTTGGCCATGGGAGACATGACCATAGAAGGTCTTCACAGTTTCTTTGTGATCTAGAATGACAAGATGTTTCAGTTTCAACATGTACATTTTCTGTTCCAGACCTGCAATCAGCCACTTCTCTAAAGATGTTTCCTTCTTTTTCGTAGGCTATGTTAGAGACCACAGCTGGGTACTAGGAATACTAGGAGTTCTTGATAGGTTGGTCCTTATTTCCATCAAGGGTTTTGAAGTCAGACGTGGGTTTGCTGTCCTTACCCAGCTCTTGCCGGCTGGGTTCTTAGGCAAGACACTTAATTTGAGCATCAGTTTTCTCATTGAAAAAAGAATAAATAACAACACTTAGTCTTTAGGTTACTGTAAGTGTTAAATTCCCTAGCACAAAATAAGCAATCAATAAATAGTAGCTATTGATATTTAATGTTTTCATTAACACAGCTATGCATTGTATCATGCAGAGGGGTCTCAATAATCTGATCCAAAGTTATTCCCAACAGTACCTATTTGACCTTATCATCCATTAGTTAATGGATGGATTCAAATAGAAATTTGAATATGGAGTATTGTTCATGTTGTTCCTCCAGCTATGATTGACTTTTCTCTTCTGTGCAGATTTTAACTCTTCAAAGCCTGTCCTCTTTCACCTCCTGTAGTGGTATGTTTTATCTTTAGTATTTGGTCATATGTTGTGTATTGTTTCAATAATCTTTCACATGTGTATTTTACCCCCAGGAATACTGGAATATTGATGGAGAGATGTCTTATTATTTTTTTTAATTTTGAATGTAACATATGAAAAAAGCATATAAAACATAAATGTGTAGGATAATAAATTTCAAAGTGAATATGTAACCACCACCTAAGCAAAAAATATATAACATTTTCAGTACTCCAAAAGCCCTGTCTGTGTCCCCCCTGTTTTTTTCTATCACGCATCCCCTTATCCTCTCTAAAGACAGCTACTATTTGCAGTTTTATGGTCATAATGTCCTTGCTTTACTTATAGTTGGACCTCTTACAAGTAGACCCCTTAGTGTTGCCTGTTTTTGAACTACATACAGATGGATTCATGATCTTTGTATTCTTTTGTATCTATTTCTTTTGCTTGACACTATATTTATAGACTTATTCACATTGTTGTGCATAGCTCTGTTTTTTCATTTTCGTTGCTATATTTTTCTCATTGTATGAACGCACCACACACCACAGTTTATCTATTTGATCATGTTTCCAGCTTTTGGCAAATACAAGTAGGGCACTTTGATCATTGAATAAATATTCTGATGTACAAATGCATGCATTTGAGTATATTCTAAGAATTAGAATTGTTTGGTCACATTAATTTTTTAATGTCTAATATTTATTTTTGGGAGAGAGAGAAACAGTGCAAGTAGGGGAGTGGCAGAGAGAGAGGGAAACACAGAATCTGAAGCAGGCTCCAGGCTCCAAGCTGTCAGCACAGAGCTTGATATGGGACTTCGAACTCACGAACTGTAAGATCATGACCTGAACCAAAGTCAGACACTCAACCACTTGAGCCACCCAGATGCCCCTGCATACCTCAAATTTTAACAGATAATGGCATACTATTTTCCAAAGCTGTTTTGCCAATTTACTGTGTAAGAAAAAGACCCAGTTGGGCTTTCTGCTTCTCTTCTTAAAGATAGTTGAGTGGGAAGCTCTGAAAGAGAAAGAAGCTAAGACTTGCAGGGGTTACTTTAGCCTGTAGTAGTGAAAAATGGCAATCACCGGAAAGTCCCTGGAGCTTCCTATTCCCTGCCTCTGCTTTTGGAAATTGTATTGTTCTCTGAAGCATAGTTCAAACAGTCCTCTTCCTTGAAACCAACCCTGATTCTGTCACCTCGGATGAGAATGCTTGATAGGTTTCCTTTGTATTATAATTACGTGCATGCTCATCACCCCCCTGGAGCAGGTACCAAGTCTTAATGGTTTATATACCCTATTCTCTAGTACAATTAAGGCAAAGAAAACAATCCTGTCAAGTAACAATGGACAGCAATTCAAGAATAAAAAATAAAATCTTCATTGTTTAACAAAGGACACTGGGGCTTCCCCCCCATCCCTTTTGTGGGTAGAGTGTGTACCCCTGTATTTTGTGAGGTCACTACAACAAAGTTTGAGTAGAATATTTATGGTTATTTCTATTTCCAGTTCCTTCAAAGGTGCCTTGTATGTTCTGTGATTTCATTCATTGTATGGCTGTTTTACAGTGTTACTGTTATATTGTGACATCTGTGTGTGAGTTAAGTAGTTATTGACTCTAAGGGATTTTTTAGTGTTTTATTATTCTTACAGTAAAATAATATAGTCTGTAAATTATCTCACAAGTTGCCGTGTGCAATTTATAGAATGAGAGATAGACATTTAACAATTAAAAATTGAAAACAGAATGCAACCATAAATAAAGGTGTATCCTTCCTACCTTGTAAATATCTGTAATCGGTTTTTGCTCCATGGGCTGTCAGACTAACCTCGTGAGTTAATAGAAAACTAAGGAAATACTGGTAAGGTTCTTAAATGTAGTTCAACCTCACATTGCTCTTAGTGGAAAGGGTTGATTTCTGGGGACTTTATGTGTGTGTGTAGGGGGGTGTGCATGCGTATCTGTGGGTGTATTTTCCCTATTGATACTGTACTCCCAAGTTTGTTTCTTATATCTTTGCTTTACATATTTTAAGGTATTGCTTTATGATCACAAATGATGATGCATCATCATTTTCACGTTGGGTATATAGAGCACTTTAAGTTCTTTGATTTGATGTACACAGTTTGCAATTATTGCCTTCACTTGTTATCACCTTGCCTTATTTATGCCCAGCAGGCATTACCCAGATGAATATGAGTGTATACTCTCTGGAGAGATCTCTGGCTTCACCTCTACTTCTCACACTCAGAGAGGCTGCCATTGCCTATGGCCAAAGCACCTGTTAAAGGGTAGGCACAGGTTATGATCCTCTGTTCACATGACCCTGTAACTCTGATCATAGCTGATTAGATCAAGGATGAGCTCCTGCCTCAAAGACAGTCAATCTCTAGGTGGCTTAGTAGAATATGAAATGGCCTTTTCTGAGTTGGGCTCCCCAGCAGCAAATCCTAGGATGATTTGTATGAAAGTTCCCTGGTGAAAAGAATCTACAAATAAATCTGGAATTTGTATTGCTGTCACAGGATTCTTGACATATGAAGTATCCCCAAGAAAAAGTGGAGTAGTGAGGACATGGGACAGGGAAGGAAAGTAAGACAGACAGGGGTGGGATACAAGCAAAACCCCACAGAATTCTGCAGAGGGTTGGAGAGAAGTGGTCACCTCACAGACAGTCCTAGCAGCGGTGAGGGAGTTGGGGTGTTTATACTCCCATTCTCATCGATCATTGGTTAACGGCCAACCCTGGTTAATAGATGGTTTCCAGGCCCTGTCTGCTCTCTGTGCCTACAGAAGAAACTGGCCTTATGCAACCTGAGGGCAGCCTTTTGACCGTGATGCAGGTGCTGGTTGTTGAAACTGAAAGCACTCCAGAACTGAAGTACACTTACTAACACAGCCATTGGAGGGAATCTGCACAGAACACTGTCACTGGGCCTACAGGCCTGCGTGAGAGGTTGCTCAACAGGAATCATAGTGATTCATGGAACTAATTAGATTCTCTCTCTTAGATCTAGAGATGACATATACAGAGAGTTAGTAATTCAACAGGGTGCAGTATCCAGGAGCAAGAAGAAGCAGGAGAGTTGAAAAGAATTGAAGCCAAAGTTTACAGAATTCATACTGTTTGTCGATGGACACATGCTCTGGTTTCACTCAACTCTATTCTCATTCCTCTGGGGAAGTGGTTATTTCCTTACTCTATCATTGCTTTTTGCAATGACAGAATACTATAAATATAAAATAAGGATAACAGGCATGACTCCCTCCAAAGAAGCATATGGCCAAATTCTTGGGTTTAACTACTTTATTATTTTGCTTCTTCTTTTTTCTCTATCTCACTTGTCCATGTTGGGCGAGGTGTGGATTCCACTTGGGGCAACTAACTGGATTATTACTGAACTCATCCTTCTGTGATTTTCAGTATGGGTTGTGGGTGTCACTGATGAATTAATCTGGAAAAGAAAGATGTGTTTGCAACATTTCTTTGCCTCACTGGCTTCATGGTGGGCAATAGGTAGTTGTTATCAACTGTGATTTGGCACCAATCCTTGAACTACAAATACCTTAGCCTCTTCCCTCACACCCAGTCCCAAATTCCCCCATTTACTATGCATTTGAACTCAGCGTATTAGAGTTGTTAACATGAAAATATTTTCTGAAAATAACCCATATCAGTTAATAATCTCTCTACATGGATTCGTATGGTCATGGAGAGTGATGTAACTGAAAAATTGCAAAACTGTAGTTCCATAGAACAACTATTTCTTAGAATCTAGGATAACTCTCAAATCTTTCTTAGTAGTGTAACTTGGTGAAGAGAGAACTTAAGCCAAATAAATAGTAAATTAGCACAAGAACTGCCCACTTAGTGGTATTGAGGCGGAAATTTTTTTCTTCCCAGGCTTGGCACCTTTATTTCCGTATCTGACATTTTAAGGGCACATAGAAGTAATACTAGTACCAACTATTTCTATACATGATGGTTAGGTATAAATGAGATCAGGGAAGGGGAAAATGACTTATAATGTCAATATAACATACGAACACAAAAATAAAAACTAAAACAAAGCAGTTAAATTTGAAGGTCTGTATACATGGAGTTGAATTTAGACTGGCAGGTAATCTATGTCTTCTCCCCCATTAGCTGGACCAAATAGCTGTCCTCATGCCATTGTATACATGTTACCTGCACCAAGGTATCAACTTCCAATTGTAACAATATCTGGGAACCCTTACGAGTAATGGTGAAATGACTACATTAATTTTTTTAAAAAATCAATAATATTAATTAACATTTTTTCAGCACCTACTTTGTGCCTTACTTTTCTTATGGGGCTAGTAATAATACCTACTTCATAAAAGTGTAGTGAGAATTAAATGAGGGAAGCAGTTAGATTAGCACCTGAAGCAGTATTACTGTGCAGTAACTGGTATTTATTATGATTATGCTTGTTAGGTACTAAAGGCAGTATTGGAGATATAAAAAATGGACAAGATATGGTCCTTCTCTTCCAGGAGCTTAGAGCCTGATGAAAATGAGACATGTAAAGAAGCATTTATGATTTGGTAGGATTCAGTGCACGACAGAGACATGTTAATGCCAGGGTCCTGGCTTTAAAGGGGGAGCAGTTAATTTCACATCAGGGTAATGAAGATTTTCCAGAGTTAGGAGGCCATGGCATGGTTTTTGATACTGGGCACTGATAGAGGCTGTCATAGGAGAATGAGCCGAAGAGCCTTCTAGTAGTGAGACACAGTACAATACATTTGGAAACTGGAGTGGATACCCAGGAGCAGAACATGGTCTGTCTGCAGAAGCAGCCAAAGGTGATACTGAATGGTAATGTGGAACAATATTAAAAAAAAAAAAATTTCTCTGTTTAACTTTCAGGAGTTTGGACTTTATCCTCTGTGTACTGAAGACCACTAAGAGGGTTTGACCAAAAGCAACATCAAAAAAGGTAAAATCAGGTTTACATTTTGAAAAGATGGTAAGAGGACACTGGCAGCTGTGGACAAATGCCAAGTTGGTAAGACTGGACAAGATGTTAGGAAAGTCCAGGCAAGAGACAGGAGAGTGTTAACTAGGACAGTAGTGATGATGACAAAGAGGAGATAAGAGATAAGGCAGCTCATACAAGGAGACAGAATTTGGTAAGCTGCTATCGAAAGGGTTAGAGATATAATTGTTATTTATGGTACAGTTAGCCCCCTCCCCCATTACTCTAAAGAAACTTCTCATTTAATGCCTGTCAATCCATTTAGAATTGAGATTCTTTGCATTTCTCTTCAAATTGTATACTGTTGTGTAGGGTTTTGTATTTTCCACCCAAACTTGTCTCCATTTAAATTGTAAATGTTGGAAGAGAAGAATAAAGTCAGTGATAAAGCTGCAGTGGTCATTGTAGCTTAACTTGTGTTTGCTGCAGCCCCTCACCCCTGAAAGGTGTCAGAATGAAGAATTTATGAATATGGTCAAGGTAAAAATGGGAAATTCTAAAGGTATAAAGAAAAAAAATGGGATAGGAATGGTAGTATGTGAGGATGATAGTGATATATGTGAGTGAATTGCTCTAACAGAATCAGTACTATTTGGAAGGCTGTCAATGTCATCTCATATTTAAACTATTAAGTGCATATTTAAGCTGTGCAAATCACTTGCATTCATTTCATGGCTAATCAATCCAGTCTGAAATTGTTTGCCAAATGGTAATGGGATTTTCTCTAACAGCCAGATACTTAAGTCACTAGACACCAAATTATGGGATAAAAAAATCAATTCCACATCCCAGATAATTATTGGCTTAAAACAATATTGTGTTGGGTCCTGGCTCGTTCCCTGTAACAGCAGATGTCTTTGTTTTGGACCATTTTGATGATCTCGGTAACTCTAGCATGATAAACTAATGATGCAAATTATTTTTTCATTTTAATTTTACATTGTAGATGGAGCTATTGGCTTTTAATGCAACATTTTCTGTGGCAGCCAGAGCCTAAATTAGAATAGTAACCGTAAAGAAAGAGAGCAGGTGACATATTCTCGAGCTATTTGGAAGTGGGAGTTGATAGAATAAATTCCAGGCTTCTGAAGTGGGTGACTGAAAAAAGACGTTGTCACATGCTGTGATAAGGAAGACAGGAGGAGGGGGCAGATTTAAGGAGTAGACAAATTCTATTTTAGATTTGATGGATTTGAGATCCATGGTAGAGCTGTGGAGAAATTTACTAATCCGTTAAGTCTGGAACTCAGGACGGATCTATGTTGGAACCAGAGGTTTGAGAGTCATCAGTGTACAGGGAGTAGATAAAGTTAGAGAAATGACTTAACAATGAAGAACTCTAGGGAATGCTAACAAGGAAGGAGGAGCACAGGGGAAGAGGAGAGAGGAGGCGTGAAGACAGTCAAGAAGAAAAAGTGGAGGAGGGAAACAATGAGAAAATATTAGTTACAGGGAGATGGTTTAAATCAATGGCTTCAAAACCTTTTTTTTTTTTTTAAAATCTTATTTATTTATTTTGAGAGAGAGAAAGAAAGAGGCAGAGAGAGAAGTCCCAGCAGGTCTGTGCTGTCAGCTCAGAGTCCCATACGGGGCTTGAACTCACAAACCGTGAGACCATGACCTGAGCTGAAATCAAGAGTCAGATGCTTAACCAGCTGAGCCTCCCAAGCACCCTAGTTCCCAAACCTTTTAAATCGTATATTCAATCAGTAATTTTTTTGAATGATTCCCATATATATATATTTACTTATAGATTATATACATGTAATGTTTTAACTCATAATTACTATTAGTAAAACTTAATTTCTTAAAGTTTTAGATATAAATTAAATACATTTTACTTTGCAAAAGATACATATTTTCTTTTTTTGCCTTTTAAAAAATGCATTTTATTATTATGATGATTTTTGGCATACAAAAACTTATTTTTTGTCATATTTTCACCATCAAAACTTATGATCTTGGTTTTTCCTTCTTGCCTTTGTATTAAGGCCCAAAGAGAGACACTGGCTACTTTGATAACCTTAAAACGAAATCCAGGAATGTTACCAACAGCATGACCTTTGTGACCAAATCCAGCAACCAGAACCTCATCCTTTTCCTCAATAAAATTCAAACAGCCATCACTGGATACAAAGGCTGTGATTTTTTCCCCTGTTTTATCAGCTGGACCCTGACACAGTTCCTGATGACAGAATTTGGCTGTTTGGCTTCAACCCCTATTACTTCCAGCAAAATTCTCTTTGGATGGGAAGCACCTCCTAAAGTACTGGCCTTCAGGACTGTGCCGAAATGGGCTTTCATGTAGTGTTTATCATGCCACTTCTGATCTTGTCGGTGGCTGTGGAACTTCCTGACAGTATGAAGACCGTGACACTTGCCCATACTGCTGGCGCCACAAGCCTGAGCAAAAGAGCTATTCTTTTCTAAGCAATCTCTGCACTGAATGTGGGGCTCAAACTCACAACCCTAACATCAAGAGTTGCATGCTCCACCAACTAAGCCAGTCAGTTACTCTTTTTTTTATTTTAAAAATCTATTATAGAAAATTTTTAACATATTCAAAAATAGAAAGAATAGGATAATGAATCAGCACATAACCATCATCTAGTTTGCACAATTATCAACACAATATTGACATTTTATTTTATGTTGTCTTCTTAAGTTTTTCTTGTAATTGCAATTAGTTAACATACAGTGTTATTTTAGTTTCAAGTGTACAATATAGTGTTTCAACACTGCTGGTGCTCAAATGACAAGTGCACTTCTTAATCCCCATCACCAATTTTATCCATCCCCAGCCCCTACCCACCTCCCCTCTGGCGACCACTGGTTTCTTCTCAATAATTAAGAGTCTTTTTCTTGATTTATCTCCTTCTCTCTTTTTTTCCCTTTGCTCGTTGGTTTTGTTTCTTTTTTGTTGTTGTTGTTATCATATTTATTTATTTATTTATTTATTTATTTATTTATTTATTTATTTTAAATAATTTATTGTCAAATTGGTTTCCATACAACACCCAGTGCTCATCCCAACAAGTGCCCTCCTCTGTGCCCATCACCCACTCTCCCCCCTCCGACAGCCCTCTCTCCCCTAAGTTTGTTCTTAGTCTTTGAGAGTCTCTTATGTTTTGTCTCCCTCCCTCTCTGTGGCTTTTTTCCTTCCCCTCTTGCCCTCCCCCCTGGTTTTCTGTTAAGTCTTGCAAAGCCCACCTATGTGTGGAAACATATGGCATCTGTCTTTCTCTGCCCGACTTATTTCACTCAGCATAATATCCTCCAGTTCCATCCATGTTGCCACACATTACCAGATTTCATTCTTTCTCATCGCTGCGTAGTATTCCATTGTGTATATATATCACATCTTGTTTATCCATTTATCAGTTGATGGACACTTAGTCTCTTTCCATGATTTGGCTATTGTCGAAAGTGCTGCTATGAACATCGGGGTACACGTGCCCCTATGCATCAGCAGTCCTGTATCTCTTGGGTAGATTCCTAACTGCTATTGCTGGGTCATAGGGTAGTTCTATTTTCATTTTTTTAAGGAACTTCCACACAGTTCTCCAGAGTGGCTATACCAGTTTGCATTCCCACCAACAGTGCAAGAGGGTGCCTGTTTCTCCACATCCTCACCAGCATCTATAGTTTCCTGATTTGTTCATTTTAGCCACTCTGACTGGTGTGAGGTGGTATCTCAGTGTAGTTTTGATTTGTATTTCCCTGATGATGAGTGACATTGAGCATCGTTTCATGTGTCTGTTTGCCATTTGGATGGCTTCTTTGGAGAAGTGTCTATTCATATCTTCCACCCATTTCTTCACTGGATTATTCGTTTTTCAGGTGTGGAGTTTGGTTAAGTTCTTTATAGATTTTAGATACTAGTCCTTTATCCGATATGTCATTTGTGATTATCTTTTCCCATTCCGTTGGTTGCCTCTTAGTTTTGTTGGTTGTTTCCTTTGCAGCACAGAAGCTTTTTATCTTGATGAAGTCCCAATAGTTCATTTTTGCTTTTAATTCCCTTGCCTTTGGAGACGTGTCGAGTAGGAATTTGGTGCGTCTTAGGTCAAAGAGGCTTTTTCCTGCTTTCTCCTCTAGGATTTTGATGGTTTCCTGTCTCACGTTCAGGTCCTTCATCCATTTAGAGTTTATTTTTGTGAGTGGTGTAAGGAAGTGATGTAGTTTCATTCTTTTGCATGTTGCTGTCCAGTTCTCCGAGCACCATTTATTAAAGAGGCTGTCTCTTTTCCATGGGATACTCTTTACCACTTTGTCAAAGATTAGTCGGCCATATTGTTTTGTTTCTTAAATTCCACATATGAGTGTCTTTCTCTGACTGACTTATTTCACTTAGCATTATATTCTATAGTTCCATCTATGTTGTTGCAAATGGCAAGATTTCATTCTTTTTTATGACTGAATAATATTCCTATATATATAAATGTAAATACATAATATTCTTATATATATGTGTATATATGTATATATGTATATATAAAATAAGATGCATATTTCCCCCACCCCGTTTTAATATCTATCGGGGAGCTGAAGTGACATCACGGTCTACACATGCACGAACTTAGTCACAACAAACCATCAATATGGTTTGTTATTATTATTAATAACAATAATTATTTATTGTACTTATTATTAATAAGTTTAAATAAATGTTTTTAAGTAAATCTAAAAGAGTTCTTGTAATAAATATTAACTGAACTTCAAAATTACAAGAAAGCTGTGTCATATTTAACTGGCAATGTTTTTCTTTCTATGCATATGATTCATAGAAGGAAATATGATGCATTTTATAAACAATAGAACTTGCAATGTTATATTTTATCATCTAAGTGAGTCATTTTGTGTGCCCCACTTTGGAGATTAGTATTAAATTTAGAGAGAGGGGTCAATACAGTGGAACACCTTGAACAGATTAAACAAAATACTATCTTAAAACAATGGAAAAAATGTTCATCAGTTTTAACAACCTGGTCACTGGAGGCTTTGGGGGGCAGTGTCAACAATGGAAGAGGGGCAGCCAGATCACAGAAGTTCAAGGAGTAAGTGACAATAAGTTACATTAAATGCACACTCAGTATATGCCAAACACTGTGCTAATTAAGCACTTCTCAGACAACGCCGAGAAGAAGTTATGATTATCTCTAATTTAAGAAAATAATCAGAGACCTGCATATTCTAAGTGACTTGTACCAGGTCACACAGTTAAGTGGTCCTAGCAAACTATGAACCATGTTGAGCATTTTAAAAGCTGGGCTCTTTAAAAATATGTGATAATGTCTCCTGGCATGAGGCTAGTTAGTGGAGGTGGAGTCTGAGAGCAGGTAAATATTCTCCCAGGAAGCCAGTATCTTGCCTATGGATAAAGCAGAAAGAAAAGGAAATAAATGGCCAAGTGTAGGGTGAGAATTGAGCATTTTTAAATGCATTTTTAGATGTGTAGGGTAAAAGGGACGAGGCAGGAAAGAGAATCTGAGGCAGGCAAGAGAGATAATAAGGAAAACAAACCCCCTAAGGATCAGGAGCACAGGAGGGAGGTTCAGCAGGTTGCCTCCTCTCCAGGCAGAGGAAAGTGGTAAGAATTGGAATCAGGTGTAAATAAGTATGGAGGCTTTATGTGGGGAGGAGGAAGAAGAGATTCCAAGTTCACATTATTTATTTTTTCTGTGAAGTAGGAGACAAGGCCATTGCTTAGAGTGTGTGGAAGGTGGAGAGAAAACAGGTAGTAGTCAGACCAGATGGGAGTATTATTAAGCTTTAAGCAATAGCTGTGGGGAACGAGAGCGGGTACAGCTCTCTATTATTACAACTCTCTGTACAGTAGAAAATTTTGGAATTTTATACCGTATAGAGAGACAGTGGTTGGTGAACAAGGAGGCAAGGGAATCAAAGATTGCAAGAAAGGTGGAGGGAGCTGACAGAATGAAGAAACTGGAGGGATCAGAGTCCTGGAAGTCTCATTGAGGTTACTGGCTGGGCAGATGTAGGAGAGTAGGGGAGTTGCAAATCTCAAAGGGAGAAGAGAGTTGCACTTAGGCGTTGGAGCCTTCACCGCGGGGACACTTAGCTCCCATCCTCCCAATGACATCCTTCTAAATGCTCTCCTGTATGGCAGCACTGGAAATTTGAAAATTACATTTCTCAGACTCCCTGTGGAGTTTCAGTTCAGAGTCCTATGAGGGGTCTTGGGTTGAGATTTCCAAGGTAGAAGGGGAGAAGCCCTTTTTCTTCAGCTACCCCTCCAGACAAGCACATGAGCATTTGCAGATAGACATCTGGGCAGCCATGCCAGGATTTCCAGGCATCCTCCTGAGAACCACCTACTGGGGTGCTGAGATCCTCAGTGGTGGTTTCCACAATGTATGTATTTCTTTTTTTTTTTAATATTTATTTAATTTTTGAGAGACAGAGCATGAGCGGGGGGGAGGGGGAAGCAGAGAGAGAGGAGACAGAATCTGAAGCAGGCTGCAGGCTCTGAGCTGTCTGCACAGAGCCCGACGCAGGGCTCGAACCCGTGAACTGTGAGATTATGACCTGAGCCAAAGTCAGATGCTTAACTGACTGAGCCACCCAGGCGCCCCTGTATTTCTAAGTCTCATAAATTCTAGCAGTGTCTTCTTTCTCCTTTGCTTCCCTGGACTTTAAGAGATTGTATAATCCAGTATTTTTTAAAAATAAAATCCCTTTTACTTGTCCCTAGAGAGCTTTCTACTTTCCTGACATAACCTAGGCTAATATGTCTCCCCACCCCAATTCTTCATTTAAGCTGGATTATGAGCTTTTTCGTGATTATATAAATATTGGTCAGGATTATCCTGTTTTTTAGGATTCTTGGTTGCAAGCAATGTAAAGAAAATTTAGCTACTTTTAAAAGAAAAGAAATTTCTTTAAAAAATTTCACATAGCTTGTGGACTTGCTAGGAAGGCTAGAGAACCAGGCGCTGGGAATCAGTCTAGACAGTGGAGGGGAAACAGAAAAAATTATGCCTCAAGTGCAGTGACTGCCGCTGCTGAGCTCAGAGGCAAGTTTGCCTGACTGACGAATCCGTGGCTCTCTGCCTTAGATATAAAGGTGGCAGGGAAAATGAGGATCTGGACTTCCAGCTTTAGGGTGACGGCTCTGTCTATAAAATGAAGGAACCTCAAGTAAGAGATATAGAAGCTGGGCAGCCTCGTAATTGATACATGTCTACTCTAACATCCAGTTTTTTTGTGTACTATGGTTTAGACTCTTTTGTTTTGTCTCCCAAACCCTCCAAATGTTCATTGTCCCTGCTATGTGCACTTATTCTTTAGGAGCCCGCTTCCCAGCTGGAAGTGTCTGCTTCCTGCCCTGAATTTCTATAGCAATTTGTATCTTGTTTGACCCTATTAAATTCTCACTTGTTTTTATTGATATTTGCAGTTAAAACTCTTAAAGTTATAGCATAGTTAACACTGAATGAACATTGAAAGTCATTTAATGTGGGTAGCTCATCAGCTCTGTGAGGTCATGGCTTGCCTCCCCAATATTGTGTAGCCACAATTCCCAGCATAACACTTCCTTATGATAGACACATCATACATGTGAACTTGAAGTAAAGGAACTGCACCAAAGTTTGCTTGTCCCCGTTTCCATTCTCTCTTCTAGCCACCTCTCTCCATCACCACCAGCTTGTCTTTGATCCCAACCCCTCCCACACCCTCTAGGATCTCATTTTGCTCTTTTATTTTTTTCTGGAATTTTCAATCACCGTCTTTACAGATTTCTTCACAGTGGTCTGAACTATGCTCAAATACCCTCTGTTCTACAACTACCTTTCTTGGTTATCTTTCCTCTGTCTCCATGCTTAAAAAAAAAAAAAGAAAGAAAGAATAGTTTATATGTAGCCTCCATGTTGTCACTTCACTCTTGTCTGTCTCCTCTTTTTCTTAAAGTCTGGCTTGTTTCCTCTTCAAGGTGACCACAGTAGCCTGTTCCGGGAACCGTTTGCCCGCATCCTCTTTGGCATCCCTGGTTGTTTACCACCGGTGATCACATGACCACTGCTCTCTCTTGTCCTATGAGACTGCACTCCTGATTCCTCTGCTGCCTTTCTATCCTGGTTGCTGTAGTGAACGTTCATCAGCTTTTGGCTGTTTAGCATCCTGACCCCTGTCTGTTTGGGGAAATCACTAGGGGTGTGCAAGCAGGCAGAACCCACGGGTGGGGTGGAAGCCTGAACTCTCTCCTTCCTCCCTACACCCCCAGCTGCTAGCGTGCTGGCTCATGGCCTGTGCCTTGTCAATCAGAGACTCCTGCCCACAACAGTCAGAAATTATTTCTGCAGGTGGAAGTAGCACTAGAAGTCTCCTATCCAGAGCAACGGTGCAGCCTAAGTACTGCCGAGCATGCCCTGCAGGCAGCACTGCGTTGCTGTTCTCACCAATTACTACTGTGGCCTTGTCCTGGCTGGCTGACAGCTGCTGGCCTCATTTGGTTCCTTCTTGTTTTCTGAGGCTAGTTCTCCTGTTCCTGCTCTCTGAGAGCAAGCCCAATATCCTGTCAGTAAACTCCTTTTCTACTTAGATGAGGCAGAGTTAGTTGGGTTCTGTGGTTTGCTCTGAAGATCCCTGGAGATTCCTTCTTCCACCCCCTAAATTAAGGTATCCTCCCGGCTCTTTCCATGTCTGTCTTTTTTCACCACCCACACTCTCTGCTGGCAGGCTCATCTATTGCCTGTGTGTCAGTTGTCCCCTTTCTGCCAATTTCTCCTAAATCTTTTTCCAGATTCCACTTCTCTCCTGCGCTTTGATCTAAGTTCACACTTCCAAATGCACACCCTTGCATGTCCTTTTGATGCATCCAAATGAACAAGAGTAAAACTCAGACTCGCAAACTTTTATGTTGCTACTAAAGCCATTTCTCCTCCCAGGTTCTCTCTTTTTTTGCCGAACACCCAGACTTTGTATTTTTCTATCTATGCCAATTTTCAGGACCAATTTCATATTCTTCCTTTCCCCGATACTGTCATTACCTTGTTGTTGCCTGGACAATTGTCAGATGCTCCCTACTGAGCTCCTACCTCTAGTTGTTCTCCTGAATCAACTTGACACATGCAGTCAGATTAAATTCCCCAAAACACAGTTCTGCTTGTATCATCCTCTCTCCTGCCCCTTCATGTCCCTTCAGTGCTTCCAGGCTAAAGAGAAAACTCTAGAAGGTGACTCTCAAGCCACTCACAATCTGATTCTAACCTACTTCCCCCTTATTTATCCCATTTATGTGGGATTTTTTTAAACATTTAATGACCGTGATCATCTTCCATGTTTTCCCTCCTTGAAGCCTTGTATTTTCTTTACATGAAGTGTCTTTCTCCATAGCTCAACCCAAGCATCCCCTTAAGTGCCAAATTAAATGCCATCTCCTCCAGGAAGTCCTCCTCCTGGTCCCCATTTGAAATACTTCTCAACTTTTAATATGCATATGGATCACCTGGGCATCTTGTTAGAATGCAGATTCTGACTCATTAAGTCTGCTTAAGTTTGAGGTCTGGGATTTGATATTTCTTTCTATATTGTTTTAAGTTTATTTTTACTTTGGTGGGAGGCAGAGAGAGGAAGAGAGAGAGAGAACATCGCAGGCAGTCTTTCCATTGTCAGCATAGAGCCCTCTGTGGAGGGCTTGGACTCATGAACCGTGAGGTCATGACCTGAGCTGAAACTAAGAGTCAGACTCTCAACCCACTAAACCACAGAGGCGCTCCTGGGACTTGATACTTCTAACAAGTTCCTCCTTGATGCTGGAGGGTCCTGGGCCACTCTTGGGGTAGCAGGGCCCTAGAGAGAAGCATGTTCTTGCACTAAACCATAGGGCAAGATACCAAGGCGGGAACTGTATATTTATTATTTCACTTACATATTTCATAATCTTTAAAGTATCCATTTTGCCTCCTCAAAGACAAGGATTGGGTTTAGCTCATCATTGTTTTGGTTGCATACAGTAACTCAATCAATTTATTCTAACTGAATTCAATGTGCTCCTTGTATCATCTCCTTTTTTTTTTTTCTACTCAGCGATTACCCTCACTTCTTAGCCTAACTGGATTTTACATGGGTAGATACAGGGACAGAAGAGAGTGCTCCATATGTGATCTGCTGTATGTATGGATAACTCAGCATGTTTAAGATAATGCTCTTTAATTACTGTTATATCTATGCTCTTTAAGTGCTAACAACTGAATCTACTCTAGCTCAAACAGAAAATGAACTTATGCAAGCATGTTAAGTAGCTCACGGACTTCTTGAGAAGGTCAGAGACTACACAGCCAAGTCAGTGCTTAAGTTGTACCAAAGGACTCCTCAGCCACACACTTTTGGGCATCGATTCTGCAGTTTACCCTGTACACAAAGATTGTCCTGGAACTTCAGATGCTACTGCTTCCGAAAGCTCTCTGTGGCTGCCCAGTCTCACTACAATGGGTTCCATGCAGGACCTGTTCCTTCTTGTCTGTATTAGTTCCTGGCGTGTAACAAATTAACACAAACTGCGTGGCTCAGAACAGAAGAGATTTATTCTCTCACAACTCTGGAGGCCAGAAGTCTGAAATTAATATCACTAGGAGAAAGGTGTTGGCAGGACGGTACTTCCACCAGAGACTCTGGGGGAGAACCCATTCCTTGTCCCTTACAGGTTGTGATGGTTACCAGCATTTCTTGGCTTGTGGCTGCAAAATTCCAGTCTTCAAGGCCAGCATCTTCAAAACCTCCTTCACTCTGTCGTCACATCACGTTGTCTTCTCCTCCTTGTGTACGTCAAATTTCCTCCATCCTCCTCTTAAAAAGATACATGTGACTCATGCGGAGCCCCCTAGATAATGCAGGTTAATCTCCCCATCTCAGTATCTTTAATTGAATTACATCTGCAAGTTCTTTACTATATACAGTGCCATTCACTCACAGGTCCCAGGAATTAGGACCTGATATCTTTGGAGGCCATTATTCAGCCTACTACCGTGGTGTTTGCTTCTGAATTGAAGTCTCACTCGCGGGCATCTCCTTGGTGGAGCCTAGGTCACATGCCTGCTCCCAAGCTGCGAGGGAGGCTAGTGAGTGAGCTTGTCAGGAAAGATGTCCAGAGATGAGAGGTGGCCGAAATATTTGTCTACTATCAACTAAACCAGTCTCACAAACTTCATAAAAATGAACTTTGGGCCAAAATCTTTAAGCTAAGAAAATCTTCTTATTGATGAATATTTCGGGCCCTGAATTTCAAGCCTTGCCTCTACTGACTAGGAAAACCATCAATTTTGAAATCCATTTTCTTTGACTTGGGGAGGCGGATGGCAAAACAAAATACCGGGTGTGGCTTTGGGGCTGTAATCCTCTTTTGGTCATAGGAAAAGTCTGTCCCAGGACCCTTATATCCACAATCAGTTAGATCCAATATTTTATTAGGAATGACATTTGATTATAATGTCATGGTGAATTCCATTTCTTATTGGGTCTGATGCATATTACTCCTGTGATGCCTAGCATTGTTCAATAAATTTATGGCAATAAGGACTTGGGCAATAAGAGGTAGACAACTTCTGTTTTTTCAACTCCCTGAAATTTTATTTTCAAACAAACTAAAGTGTCCTTCCGTACCTCCCTCCTTTTCCTGAGTACAAATGTGTATCTCGATGTCAGCAATTAATTTCACCAGCTTACCTGTATGCCTGTTAGAAATAAATAATGGTGCCAACTCTTATTTTCCTGATCAATCTGTCAAAAAATCCATTAATCTGTTAGGATGTGCATGCCTTTGCAGTGTTACAGTGACGGTAGGCATCTTACTGGTTGCATAGTGTCCAAATACTATGGCAAGAACAGTAATTCTACATTTTGGGGTATATTTAAGAAAGGGAGAGAACCATTAGAAGTTATTGAGATGAGTATTTATAGCAACTACATAGATGCCAGTGTAAATACATCTTGGGCTCTTCTGTATAAATAATCTTCTGAGAACGTTGTTTTTATTGTTGACACTTTGCTGCGGGCTTCTAAGACACACTTAAAATTCAATTTGTTCCCCTGAGTGTTTTTTGTGAATGTGGCAGCATAATAAAAACTTTCTTTGGAAGGCCCAGAATCAAAGTGATGAAAAAAAATTAAAGTTGTGAGGCAAAAATATTTTTTTCCTTTAACCTCTGAGGCTTTCTATTTCTTTGTTGAGATTTTATTCAGGAAGGGACTGTGGTGTTATGATCTGATGGACAATGATTCCACATGCCCCAAACACTAGCTGAAAGTTTGGGGCAAGTTCCTGACCCTTTCTGGTCCTCCATTTCTTATTATGAGATGAGAATAATAGCCATGTCACCCGTCTTATTTCTCGGTACCAGTTACTTTCCTCTTTCTTGGATATGATTGGCATTTTCAAAAAGTATATTTTAGTGCTTGTTTCTCCCTTGGGTTCTAGAGTGGTTTTCTGTATACCTAACATTCACAAAATGCCCGTCTCTTTTTTGTTCCCAAACCCTCTGATTTGATGTGACCTTTTTGGTGGGGGGGGGGGGGTATGAAAGAATGAAGAAGAATTGTAGAGGTTTGGAAGCTTCACTCTGTGAATTAATACTTCTGCTTCAGCATAATGTTGGTATTTGATCAAACATAAAAAGCTTCAAGCTTTTAATGTCCTGCTGACACCAGTATCAACAAAGCATTGAAGCGGAAGCTTTCTGGTGGTTGATTAGAGGGAGATTTTATTTCACTAGCTTTAAGACTAAGTATACCTTTTAGTAGATCTTTCTCAAGGATAAGCTACATCATGCATTATAAATCAAATTCAAGAGCTTTAATAAAGGACCCTTGATAATTTGGTAATATATTATCACTATGTTTTGGAAAGGCGATAAATGACTGCTTTTTATAGTGTAATTTAAAATAATAATATGGATTACAGTTGTGTTCAGTCATGAAAGTATAATTTAACAGTTTGGGCTTCTAATAACCCTTTTTCCCTTGACAGTGTCCACTCTTCTTTTAGCCCAAGAATGGCTTACTTGGGAATGATTTACTATGCTTGCTTTTAGAGTCTAGTAGGGTTGAACATGTGTTTAATTGGAATTTTATGTTGTTGTCTTGGAAAAGCTTCACACAAAAATGAAATTGAAAGCTGGAGAATAAAGACTGCTGAAGTGTGAGCCACTACAATATCCAAAGCCTGTCCCATGTTTGCAAGCTTGCTATATCAGGGCCCTCCAGGAAATGGGTGGCTCACGAGATGTGGAATTGAAGAGAGTTTAACAAAGGGCCTATTTGTAAAGGTGTGGGGAGGTTAAAGAAAGCACCAAGGGGTAGTAAAACACCCAGGGACTCCATGCAGCAGGGAGCTGTTACTACCGAGACCTGGAGAAGCAAGCAGTTTTGCTGTTCCTGGGTCTGGAAAACACTACTGGTGTGTGTGGGGAGGGAGGGCAATGAGAGCTATGGCCTCAGTGGAGGAATGTGGCCACTGTTATGTTACATCAAGACAAGAGGGAGCCAAAGGAATTAAAATGCAAACTTTTTCTTTTCTTTTCTTTTTTTTTTTTTTACCTTTGAATTTCCTTTTAGAGTGTCTCATTGAACTGGACCACATAGAAACTTCAGGACAAAGAAGTCCAAGTGATAAAGGCTGAGGCACAGAGCAGGGTGAAGACAGATGGAGTGTGGATTTGGAGAAATCTACACACACACAAGACTGGAACAAGTCTGATGCTAAGAGACTTTGTATTTGTAGCTGGTATGGATGTGACTTATTAGAATCTACACTCAATGGTCTTTCAGTTCCCATTCTTCTGCTTTCCAGTCATTACTAATAAAAAAAGGCTTTTCCCCAAATTCTCTTGTTTCCTGGGGCTGTGTGACTTTCAGAGCTGTTTATCTGATATCTTTGATCAGTTCGGATTGCAACTTACTAGCTCTTAACCAGAATGCATTAGTCTTTGGGAACATGGAACAAGACAGAAAGAACTCAATCCCTGCTACTAGCTAGGACTGCAGGAAGAAGTCTTGTCATTCATAAGATTCATCAGAAAAAGCAAATGCATAACTTTGCTTTTCCTGACTCTCCCTCTTTTGCACTTCTTTCCTTCAGCTCCCCACTTTTCGAGCTCTCCTTGGGGCTCCTTCCCTGTTCCACAGACGTGTTTGGATTCCAAACAGAATTGCAACTATGTCTTTGTATTAGTTTTAGGTGCATAATATAGTGACTCAACAATTCTATCCATGACTCAGTGTTCATCATGATTAAATGTACTCTTAATCCCCTTCACGTATTTGACCAATTCTGCCACCCACCTCTCCTCTGGTAAACATTGTCCTGCTCTATAGTTAAATGTCTGGATTTTTTGTCTTTTTTTCCGGTGTTCCTTTGTTTTGTTTCTTAAATTCTGCATATAAGTGAAATCATATGGTATTTGTCTTTTTCTGACTAACTTATATCACTTACCATTATACTCTCTGGATACATCCATGTTGTTACAATGGCAAGATTTCATTCTTTTTGTATGGCTGAATTGTTGGGAGCCGTTTTGGGCTCACAGGTTGAGACCCCTCTCTGTGTGGAAAAGGTTGAAGCAAAGCTTCTGCCAGCCAAACTGGCACCTAATCTTACCTCCTTCTAAATAATCTTTCAGGCCTGGATTTCTTGAACTGCTCTCGTTGGCCTAAGGGATATAATGCTCTTTGGTTTTATGGCATATGGAAAAGGGGACCTGGTCTTGATGGATAATATCTGAATGAGAGTAACCTGGTCAGAAGTAACCTCAAAGTTGCCTCTTGGGGATAGGTTACACAAATTGATCATATAGAATAGCAGTTATGAGTTGGCTAGAAATTAGCAGACGTTAGGCCCCAAGACTCCTTGAACCAAACTAGATTTTCCCTGCAGGTATTGCATTGTGTTAATGATCCCCTCAGCCCCACCATAAAACCTCAAGGCACATCTCTGTAAAGCTTCTCTCAGTATTTGATTAACAGACTGATAGGAGAGACTAAAGAGATTTAGGACCTTCCCCGGAGGTTAACCTAGCCCAAAAGTTAGAAGCACTGTTTACAGATAAGGTACAAACAATAGCCAACCTTCCTGAGGTTAACATTTCATGAATCCTTTTGCTGTTCCCATCCCCACGCTCCTTTATAATAAAAAGGCAATAACAAAATACTTTTACAGAAACTGCTGTTTGTGTAAAGAACAGATAAACATGAGCCCTTACGATATAGGCTCACTCACTCATAAAGGAAAAGAACTTAGACAGGTATTAGAGATCATGTCTCTACCTCCCCCATTATGGTTAAAGATTATGGATAGAATGTCTCCTAATCTATCTATAGATAATTAACATAGGCCGGCCTAGGTAACTTCCTGTCCTCTCCCCCAGCCTTAAATTTATATGCTTACTAACTTGAAAACAACTTGCAAGATTGAGGAAATCCCTGCTTTACTGATAAAACACATTATTGTTCAAACTATGCTTACTGATGGGCTGTCACTCATTTTTTATAATGTAACTCACTACCTTTAAATAAAGACACTGAGGCCAGCAGGGCAGAGACGCCAGAATTGCCAGGGCTGCCTGCTTGGTCATCAGACTCCATCTCTCTCGTGGCTCTCTCACTTCATTTCACCTGACCGTCCGTCCTTCGTGGACCCCTAGATTTGCCGGAACAAGGACCCCGGCATTGAATAATATTCCATTGTGTGTGTGTGTGTGTGTGTGTGTGTGTGTGTGTGTGTATACCATATCTTCTTTTTATGTATGTATGTATGCATGTATTTATTTATTTTAAATTTATATCCAAGTTAGTTAGCATATAGTGCAGTAATGATTTCAGGAGCAGAATCCAGTGATTTATCCCCTATGTATAACACCCAGTCCTCATCCCAACAAGTGTCTTCCTTAAAGCCCCTTGCCAATTTAGCCCATCGCCCCACCCACAACCCCTCCGTCAACCCTCAGTTTGTTTTCTGTATTTAAGAGTCTCTTATGGTTTGTCCCCCTCCCTGTTTTTTATATTATTTTTGCATCCCTTCCCTTCTGTTCATCTCTTTTGTATCTTAAATTCCACATATGAGTGAAGTCATATGATATCTGTCTTTCTCTGACTGACTAATGTCACTTAGCATATTCCCCTCCAGTTCCATCCCTGTAGTTGCAAATGGAAAGATTTCATTCTTTTTGATTGCCAAGTAATACTCCATTGTGTGTGTGTGTGTGTGTGTGTGTGTGTGTGTGTGTGTGTGTGTATACCACATCTTCTTTATCAATTCATCCATCGATGGACATTTGGGATCTTTCCATACTTTGGCTATTGTCAATAGCACTGCTATAAACATTGGGGTGCATGTGCCCCTTTGAAACAGCACACCTGTATCCTTTGGATAAATACCTAGTAGCGCAATTGCTGGGTCGTAGGATAGTTCTACTTTTAATTTTTTGAGGAAACTCCATACTGTTTTCCAGAGCGGCTGCACCAGTTCGTATTCCCACCAGCAATGCAGAAGAGTTCCTCTTTCTCAGCATCCTTGCCGGCATCTGTCATTGCCTGGATTCTTAAGTTTAACCATGCTGACAAGTGTGAGGTGGTATCTCATTGTGGTTTCGATTTGTATTTCCCTGATGATGAGTGATGTTGAGCATCTTTTCATGTGTCTGTTAGCCATCTGGATGTCTTCTTCAGAAAAGTGTCTATTCATATCTTTGGCCTATTTCTTCACTGGATTATTTGTTTGTTGGGTACTGAGTTTGATAAGTTCTTTATAGATTTTGGATACTTTATCTGTTGGTTGCTTTTCAGTTTTGTTGACTGTTTCCTTTGCCTTGCAGAAGCTTTTTATTTGATGAGGTCCCAGTAGTTCATTTTTGCTTTTGTTTCTCTTGCCTCTGGAGGTGAGTACTACAAAGCTGTAATCAAGACAGTATGGTACTGGCACAAAAATAGACTCATAGATCAGTGGAACAGAATAGAGAACCCAGAAATGGGTCCACGAACATATGGCCAACTAATCTTTGACAAAGCAAGAAAGAATATTCAATGGAATAAAGACAGTCTCTTCAGGAAATGGTGTTGGGAAAACTGGACAGTGACATGCAGAAGAATGAACCTGGACCACTTTCTTATACCATATGCAAAAATGAACTCAAAATGGATAAAAGACCTAAGTGTAAGACAGGAAGCCATCAAAATCCAAAAGTTGCTGTAGGTGAAGTCAAAGAGGTACCATACTGTCTTGATGATTACAGCTTTGTAGTACATCTTGAAGTCTGGAATTGTGATGCCTCCAGCTTTGATTTTCTTTTTCTGGACTGCTTTGGCTATTTGGGGTCTTTTCTAGTTCCATACAAATTTTAGGATTGTTCGTTCTAGCTCTGTGAAAAATGCTGGTGTTATTTGGATAAGGATTACATTGAATATGTAGATTGCTTTGTGTACCACATCTTCTTTATGCATTCATCTATCGATAGACACTTGATCTGTTTCCATAACTTGGTTATTGTAAATAATGCTGTGATAAACATAGCAGTGCATATATCTTTTCAGATATGCTCATTCTTGAACAACTTTCTCATTAGTCTACAACAGAAACGCATTTTAAATCAGGAAATCCAAAGTTCTTGGTGACAGTGAGATAATGCTTCCTTTTAAGTCCCTAGCCCTCCTTACCTCTTTTAGTGAGTTTTCCTTCTGGCTCTGGCTCTCACTCTCTTCCCAAAGTCTACAGGGGCAAGCATCCCATTGATAACTACATCCCTGAGTTGGGTTTCCAGCTCCTACCAGCTGTGCTCTCTAAGAAGGTAAAGAGTAAAGTTTAAATAACCTCCTGGGGACATGATCTCCTAAGTTGGTGCTAAAGAAGGTCAAGTTAGTTCACAAAATGAATAATAATAAAGTCACAATTTTAGGACTAGAGGATGGGCAAATTCTTTAATAGTTTGCCATATTAATTCAAAATATACTTATTTGAAAAATGCCTAAGAAAATATACAATGTTTGAATTTAATGTAAACGAGACACTTCATGAGAGAGATGGACAAGGGCATTTATATTGGTTTTAAAAATCAATTTCCACTATTAAATAGAAGCACAGGAAACAAATTAAAAATAGCACAGATCAGAATGTCTTTTTTTTTTGCAAAAAAATGATATTGCTATTCATAATTACAAGAAATGGATGACAATATTTTAAATGAGTTAACTTTGGCCCACCATGCTCACTTCATGGTGTGAAGAAAACAGCACTTCAATGATTTTTTTACTTAATTTGTTCTAAATTACAGTAAAGTGCTCTGCAAGAAGCAAGTTCTTGTGTTAATTAACTCTGAGTAAAGAAGGTCACTGGTATACATGGAATCATTTTGTGGTTTTAGTTATGGATTTTCTTCTGTAATTAGAATTCTTCATTAGGCATTATAAGCACATGTAGATTTTCAATTTCTTATCTAGCAATTCAGATTTAGGCACATTTGTTGATTTTTCTCTACAAGAATTAAAATTCAACAATAATGGAGTTGACTTAAATGAAACATATGGTTCCACATATTTATAAGTATACCTAAAATATTGGCCATTTGTGGAAGCCTAAATATTGTGGCTGAATTTTTTTGGTATTTAAAAAATTTTAATTCCAGGATAGTTAACATAGTCTTATGTTAGGTTCAGATGTACTAATATAAGACTGTATGTGCTTCAACAATTCTATCTGTTACTCAGTGCTCATCATGATAAGTGTACTTTTAATCCCCTTCACCTGTTTCCCTCATCGCCCACCTATCTTCCCTCTGGGACCCATCAGTTTGTTCTCTATAGTTAAGTGTCTGTTTTTTGGTTTGTTTCTTTTTCTTTGTTAACTTGTTTTGTTTCTTAAGTGAAATCATATGGTATTGTCTTTCTCTGACTGACTTAGCATTATACGCTCTAGATCCATCCATGTTGTTGCAAATGGCAAGATTTTATTCTTTTGTATGGCTGAGTAATATTCCAGTGTGTGTGTGTGTGTGTGTGTGTGTCTGTGTGTCTGTGTGTCTGTGTGTGTACACATCACATCTTCTGTACGCATTCATCTATTGATAGACGCTTGAGTTGTTTCCATAGCTTGGCTATTGTAAATAATGCTGCAATAAACATAGGGTTTATAGTTGAATTTTTAAAAACCACATACCCTATTGTACTTCAAATTTTATAACACAAAGAATGAACAAATCTGAGTTTTCAGTCATTTTATATTCAGTTGTAAACATCAAATGTAAAACTCTAAATACTATAAATTCTTATAAATAATCCAAGATACCATACGTTTTATCAGGCTTTTGAGAACCATTAACAGCTAATTCAATATTTCTAAAATAGTTATTACTTGTAAATGTTTATTTATAATGTTCAATTATAAAAGCTTTAGTTTTTTTAGTGTAAGTCATGAATTTATACCTAAGAATTATGAGAGCCATAGTATGTGTTATTTTGTTCATATAACACATGATATATATAGATTTTTAACCTGAAATTGTTTACAGAATTTAGTATTTGAATGCTGTGGTGTGATCGGCAATGCGTATTTACTCACTCTTCCAATCCACTCTTGTAATAGCTTAGAATCACTATCAACAAATAGGCTTTAAATGGATTTAGCCACAATATAAAGGTAGTAATGTATGTCTTTCTGTGACTGTCTTTTTTCTGAAGATTCAAAAGCTAGCTACTTAGCAATTTGGTCCACCTTTTCTTCATTGTTAGCCTCAAACTGAAAATTATTTTCTTAACCCAAAAAAGATGCCAAAGAAAGCTGTTTTATCTAAAATTTGCTATTTGATAGGCATTATTCTCCATGTTAAGCCCCTTTATCTGACGGAATTAATCAGCGTTCTTTTTCTTCTGATTCTGTTCCTCCTGTTATTATTTGTATCACTTCGTATTGCACTTATTATTTTCATATTCCTCTGCCTCTGACACTTCATGAGAACAGAGACAATTTTATTCACATTTCCAGTGCCAGACCTAGGACCCTCGCTGGGCCACAGTAGGCTGTCAATAAATGTTTACCAATCACAATTGTTCATTGATACGCTGAAGTGCTGCCCGTATATATAATGGTGCTTGCTAGGACATGTCAAAGTTATGTTGCATCACCTATTGTAGGTTTTTGATTCTTAAGGCCAGGGCCAGCAAACTTTTCCTGTAAAGGGCCAGATGGTAAATGATGTAGACTTTGCGGATCATTTGATCTGTGTCACAGCCACTGAACTCTGCTGCTGTAGCCTGGAAGTAGTCATACATGGTGTGAAAATGGAGGAGGCTGGCTGTGTTCTAATAACTTTATTCACAAAAACGGGCCTCATGCTGGATTTGGCCTTGTGAGTCTCTGCTCTCAATCACTGTTTTGAGAGGCAGAGGAAGAGGGGCTGGAGATTCCAACCATGTATTGTAATAATAACCACAGTTAAAGTTTCTTATAAATGGTGGCAATGAGAATTATGATGGACATAACATTTTTGAAATGTCTGCCATTAAGACTAACCCATGAGATTGTAGTGGATAAGCAGGCGTACGAGAATGTAAGGTCCTTCACTCGTATGTGGAATTTAAGATACAAAAGAGATGAACAGAAGGGAACGGAAGTAAAAATAATATAAAAACAAGGAGAGGGAGAAAACATAAGAGACTCTTAAATACAGAGAACAAACATTTGCTGGAGGGGTTGTGGGTGGAGGGATGGGCTAAATGGGCAAGGGGCATTAAGGAAGACACTTGTTGGGATGAGCACTGGGTGTTATATATAGGGGATGAATCACTGGAATCTACTCCTGAAATCATTATTGCACTATATGCTAACTAACTTAGAATGTAAGTTAAAAAATAAAAAAATAAATGAAATTTAAAAAAAAGAGAGAGAGAATGAGAAGTCCTGAAAAGACCTTTACTGAGGAAGAGTGTGGAGAAAAGAGAACAAATACAAGTAAATGTGGCCCATAGCAAGACATATCTCGGTCCAAAACCTCCAGTAGGAGGGTTATCAGAATGGCGGATTGAAGAAAAGATGGATGGATTTTGCTTTTTTCTCATTTGAGACAGGAGAGAAAGAACATTGAATTGTAGCTGCCCTCAAATGTTTGTGTTTGCATACTTTCTAAAAGAATTTTGAAAAAAAAATGTACACCCCTTCCCACATTTCCAAGTTAACATCTAAAAATGTTTTATAAGTAGGATGCAATGTACAGCATATTATAAATAATGGCATAAAAATGTCATGTCACTCCTTTAATATATCCAAGGGGCTCTCCTATCGTAGCAGATATTTCACTTTTATTTTGAATGAGTTTAGGTTTATGGAAAAGTTGCCAATATAATACGGAGAATTCCAGTATACCAATACACCCAGCTTTCTCTAAGGGTACATTTCATCAAAACTAAGTGTAATCATCAAAACTAAGAAATTAATACTAGTATAATACTGTGTTAACTAAACTATAAATTTTATTGTTACTTCACATTTCCATGATGTCTATTTTCTTTTCCAAGATCAAATCCAAGATTCCACCAAGCACTTAGTTGTCATCTTTCCTTTTTCTCCTCTAAGCTGTGACATTTGCTCAATCTGTCTTTAACTTTTATGATCTGGGAACTTTGGAAGTGGTCAGTTATTTTGTAAAATGTTCCTCAATTTGGATTTGTCTGGTGTTTTTTTATCATTAAATTAAGATAACGCATTATTGAAGAAGATACCAAAGAAGTCGTGTGCCCTTCTGAGGACATCATAGTAGGGAGTACTTGATGCTGAAATGGCTAATTACTGCTTATGTTAACCTTGATCACTTGATTAAAGCAGTTTCTGTAGTGTAAAGTTAGTACTTTCCCATTATAATTAGTGACTATCTTAGGGGTAATACTTTAAGGCTATGCAAATTCCTGTTTCTCCGCAAACGGTCACCCACTAATTCTAGCACCCACTGGTGGTTCTTGCCTATATAAATTATTGCTGTTTTGTTTGCCTAATGGTGATTTTTGTTTTTCTTATTCCTACCACACTTATTAGTTGCAATTCTTCCATAGAAAAGAACCATTGCTTCTCCTTTATTTATTCATTCAGTTGTTTATTTTTTTATCAATATGGACTTATATTTCATGAGTTATAATCAAATACTATCAATATTTTTTATACTCAAATTGTTCCAATGTTAGCCATTGGGAACTCCGTCAGGTTAGTTCCTGTGACCTTTTGGTCATCCTGAGATGACCTCATCTTTTTGTGAGCATTTTTTTACTTTCAGGGACCACAAGATAATCCACTTTCATCTTGCATTTTTCCTGCCCCAGACCTGGAATCAGCCACTTCTCTGGGGTGGGGGGGCACTAATTCCTTTGATTGGAGATTCCTTGACAATTTGAATCCCATCATAATTTATTTAAAAATAGAAATATACACAAACAAGTTCTTGATAGTCAGAGATTTTGTTTTGTTTTTCTCCTTAGTCTTATATTTCCATTCCAATCTGCCCACAGAATTTTATTCTAATGTAATATATTTTTAATCTTGAAAATATTTTATTCATCACTTCTTATATTGGCCTATATTAAAAATATGTATATAAATTAAAATTGTTATAAAAATTTCCCTGTGAACATAGGCTTTATGTGTTATACTTCTTCTATAGTGGGCTGCATGTCAATTTTTATTAGTACACAATTGATCAGAACCACATATTTTACAAGAGTTAATAGTATATATCAAACTAAAATTTTATTGGTAATGTATCTCTTAATGAAATGGATGTATCACAATGAAATTAATTATTATTAATTTAAAATTGCTAGAATAAGTTAGGATTTAACATGAATTCTATTATTGTTGTTGTTGTTGTTACTATTTTTTAGTTATTCATGCTGAGAACTCTGGTAGAGATTACTGGTGCTCATAGTTGTTGGTTGTCCTCTCCTTCCTGAGCACGTTGAGAGACTTGTCAGACTTTCTTGCAGTTAGGCTGGACCATGTGACTAGGCTGGACCATGTGACTAGTCTGGCCAGTGATTTGTTAGTGGAAGTGCCATGTGTTGTTTAAGGACCTAGAAACTTGAGTTCTCTACTTCTTTTTCCTACCTCGAAAAAGCCCCATGTTCCAGAGGTAGGGACATGCAGCCTAGATCTCAGAGTTATTTCTTGGATGTGAACTTCCCTGGAGAACGAAGGGAACTATATCAGGCTTTATATGACCAGAAAATTAATTTTTGAACTTTGTTTTAAACCATTAACATTAGAGGATTCATTTGTTTCCACAGCATACCGTAACTTATCCTGACTAATATAAAAACTTTCTTCATATAAACTTCATATAAGTAGATGGGAATGAAATGGGGTTTGCTCATTCATAGGCACCCTTGTTTTATCTGGTATACCAAGTAAGGTTAGGAAAAATGATATGTTGTTAATATCATTATAGTTTCATCAGTACTATTTTTCTATTAACATGTTTTTATCTTAATATGTGATTTAATCATGACACTAGAGTTGCAAATTTAGATTATTTAGTTAATGAAAAATATTCATAAAACCTTATTGGTAAGGCCAATCTTCATGGTCAAATCCCTTAGCCAAATAAGAGAAATAAATATTCAGAAAAAATCTGATTCCACTTTTCAATTCAATGAGCGTGTTAATACCTTCACTTAGGAAGCAAAAATAAGATAAAACATAGAAGCAGAAAAACCATAAGAGACTCTTACATACAGAGAACAAACTGAGGGTTGCTGGCAGGGTGTTGGGTAGGGGGATGGGCTAAATGGGTGACAGGCATTAAGGAGGACACTTGTTGGGATGAGCACTGGGTGTTATATATAAGTGATGAATCACTAAATTCTATTCCTGAAATCATTATTACACCATATGTTAACTAACGTGTATTTAAATTTAAAAAAAATTTTTTTTTTTTTTTGAGGAAAAGAAAGAGACAAAGCATGAGCAGGGAAGGGCAGAGAGAGAGGAAGACACAGAATCTGAAGCAGGATCCAGGCTCTGCGCTAACAGCACAGAGCCTGATGCAGGGCTAGAACTAAGGAACCATGAGATCATGACCTGTGCTGAAGTCAGACACTTTACTGACTGAGCCACCCAGTCCTCCCTAACTTGGATTTAAATTAAAAATATATATATATCTTTCTCTTTAAAAAGAATACTCTCCTTCACTTAGAAATCTAATATAGTTAAAGCACAGCTTTGTCACAAGCTTTTCATTAGGATAAAGTAAGATGTTAGGTTCTTATAAATATTGACACTCTCTTTGTTTTCACCAGAATTCTTTCCAGAAATATCTTCTTTGACAATAGTTAGGGGCTGGATCAAATGAAGTCTTAAACAAATTAGTTATCATTCCTGTTGTTCCACTATATAATGCATATAAATTTAGAATATTGCAACATGGAATTTCTTACTCATCACTTTATCTTTCACAGAAAGATGTATGAACACAGGGAAAGACATGAGGCTCTATGCTGGTTTTATAATTCCTTTGTTAAGCTTCCTAGACATCATGATTTTGAGTTTTTCCCTTTGTTTGGTGCCATAGAGGATTTTCCCCAAGATAAAACATCATAGCCAGATTGGAGTGAAAGCTATGGTTTTTTTGTTTTTGTTTTTTATTTTTATTATTATTATTTTTTTAGGTAGTGATAAGCATTTGTGCAAGAAAAGTAGAAAAGAAGAACCAGCATGACACTATGATCTCACAGATGTTCTCATGCAAGTTAGTTCTAAGAAAGAATATATATGAAGGTTAAAGATTCAGGAAACTGAACTCCTTAAAAATATCCTTGCCCCTATGTCCCTTGGAAATCTTTTTTTTTTTAATTTTTTTTAATGTTTATTTATTTTTGAGAGACAGAGAGAGACAGAGCATAAGCGGGGCAGGGGCAGGGAGAGACGGAAACATAGAATCCGAAGCAGGCTCCAGGCTCTGGGCCTTCAGTACAGAGCCTGATGCAGAGCTCGAACTCATGAGCCATGAGGTCATGACCTGAGCTGAAGTCGGATGGTTAACCGACTGAGCCACACGGGTACCCCTCCCTTAGAAATCTTTATGCACCTTCAAGGTATGTGTCTTTAGTATGAAGACTGATAACTTAAAGAATGTATTTCAATAGTTCATGGAAGCTACATACTTAATCAAAGATAGGTCTTAAGTTAACTTCTGTCAGGCAGATGTAGGAGACCCATTGGAGGACTCCAAGGCCCTAGGATTGGAGGTCCTGCTATAGCAGACGCTTGGACCCATGAATGACTGACTGAACAGAGCAAGGTCCTCCTGCAAACTCATCGTTGATATGGATGAGAAGTAAACCTTTGGTGTGTTAAGCTACTGAGGTTTTGAGATCGTTTGCTAGAGCATTTAGCCTCCCCTAATAGAGTGACTGATGGTACTATACAGGTCTCACTACTGTAGAGGCGAAGAGGACTTACAGAACTGCAGTGTTCAGGTAGAGAATTGAATGGGAGTCAGAGCCAATACTCCAGGGATAAGGTGGTGCTGGAGAAAGCCAGGATGGAGTCAAATCAAAGAGAACAGATTGCAGGTTGCACCAACTACAGACTTCATAGCTGATTCCTGTAACGTTCCCAGGAGTGGGGCCAGACAACTACCGTCAGTGGACAGAGATAACACACATTTACAGTCAGTTATCACTTTCTCCCCCAAGTACTACAATGACACAAGTTCTCATATATCCAACACCATTTTGAGGAAACTCCAAAAGGCTGTTTATCTAAGATCTCATCTAATCCACCCCTTACAGGAAGTGGAGCTTTCAACTGAAGAAGCATTTAAACTCTAAGAAGACTGTTGGATTGGAAAAATCTAAGATATCTTTAATTGTGAAATCTAAGATTTTTCCATTACCCATAATCATGGATAATATTGATTTTTTGGAGGGGGGCACATTAATTATGTGTGAATGAGTTAGTGACCCTGACGCTTCTTTGCTTTTCATGCCATAGCTATGAAATCTAGTTCAGATTAAAAATAAATGTGGAAAAACTTTTTTTAAGTGCACATATATAAATAAAACATAATATTTCAGTACTTTCTATTTCAGTAATGGGAAGGAGTGCATGATCCTGACCATGGGAACAGATTCCCAGAGATGGAGTTCAATACTAAATAGCAAAGTACAGAGCATTGAGAAGAGTATGGTTTCTTTCTATAAAACCACTTTATTAATGACATACTTTGCCAAATTGTTATGTGTGACTATTCCACTTCAGTATAACTGGACTAGAAGGATAATTGATTAGCAGTTTTTACCAAGCCACTGAAAAGAACAGAACTTTAATTTCACTTGACAGATTGTTAAATTGGGCTTTTATACCACCTGGTTAGTTCAAGCCAATTATTCTTGTGAGTTATAAATATACAACTGCCACACAATATAATATCCTTTAAAACACTGAAGTCTCAAAACTTAAAAAAGTTATGGAAGTAGATTGTCCTAATGTGTAAGTTACGCAGCGGTAGCAAAGAGCTGCTTTTGGAAGCTGTATTAACTGTTTCAGGCCACAAGGACTCCATTCTTAGGGTATGCTCATTAAATTCTATTTCTAATGATGATGGTTTTTTTCACTTAGCAATTCACTTATACTTTCTCCCGGAGCTCCACCTCATGACTACTGGTCACTAGTTAGTTTCAAGGCAACTGGATGTTATAATTAAAATGTGCATTCTGGGTAGGCCCTGAGAGTCCCCCAGTTCCTCTCTATCACAAGACCTTACTTAATTTTCATAACCACCTGGTATTTTGTACTTATGCATTCCTTTACTGGCTTGCTCTCACCTTTTTCCTCAGAAAATAAGTGACATAAAAATAAGAGTTCTCATTAATTTGCTCACCACAATACATCTAGTTTCTAGAATGGCACTTGGTTCTTAGTAGGAAGGCAATAAACATTTATGTAATGAGTAAACTTTTAAATGTTGATTATGAAGTTCCTTTCCATATCAGAAATTCATGTAGGAAAGTCAAATCTGTGACATTTAATTTATAGACAGTGTCATGCTATTAACCATTATTTACTAACTGCACTAACTAGCCCAACACAGAGATGGTTCTTCAGAACCATAGTTTACTAAATAGAATACCCCAAATAGACTCATTTATATAAAAAAGGTATCTAGATTATGACTGGAGAGTGATATATTTAGTACTACTCAATATATCCTCTATTGTGGTTCTAATCGGACTATAATTCAAATCTTCATTTTTCCCCCTTTAAAATCAAATTATATTTTATATCTTTCAATTGTTAGGAGAGTTATATATTATTGTATGCCTTTGGTTTTTAATAAAAAAACATGAGTTTTAACAATAGTAAGATTTTGATAAATTCCTTTAAGCTTATCTATGTATTTAAATATCAAATGTAGTCACCATTCAGTAACTGAAGATTTTAGGCCACATTATGTGGTTGCTTATGGAAGTGTGCTGCTAACCAAAGTCTTTCCTATTTAAAGACAGGTAATTTTTCTTTTTTAGTTTGAGAAATCAGAATTAATAAAACAAATATCACCCTATATATTGGTTTAGAGCCCAGAATGTGTGAGTTTTAAGCTTAGAAACTAACTTTCTGAATCCTGCATTAAAATGATTGAGTTTAAAAACCAACGAGAAAACCTCTCAGAAGCCTTAGCTTTTTGTCTTGTATAAGGTCTAGAGTTTTGAAATTTGTTTTACTTCCTCTCTCTCTTTTAATGGAATGAGTATGGGTAAATGTCTGACTAGATACCAGACCAGGCTAAAAATTCTTTTAAAGTTTCAGTAAAACATTCACATTGGTTTGAGAGTCTTGAACAGGGAGTTATTTTTGATAATTCTTGTTTTCTGAATAGTAGCCATTGTATAATTTCCCCTTTTTAAGAATAGATCTCAGTTTGGGGAAATGAATAAATCAACACACATCTGATTTGGTTACAGTTCAAAAACAGTAATCACTTTAAGAGTAATTAGTGACACAATTCACATTATAGTGGCATCTGGTCTGTAAAGGAAAATGCGGATGGTCTCCCCTTAGAGTCTTTACTTATTATCCTGATGGCTGTGGCATTCTCTGCATGGTTATTGGTCATTCTTCTCAAGATCAGAAATGAGAATATTTTCTTCCAAATGTACTGTACTAAAGCTGGTTGTAGGATAGTAGGGATTCCCAAACCCTGCGATTCTCCTGAAGAGACCTCTGTTGTGCTTGCATATACAGAAGGAAAGTGTGGAAATTGCCAGAATTACTATTAGTGTCAGTGCTACTGCAAGAGGTACAATGCTGTGATCTGGTCCTGAAAGAAGATGAAAAAAAGAAAGGGGTCAGTGACAAAGAGTTAAGACAGATACTGCCACACACTTATTTTCTATTTTATTATCTCTAAGAGACATCAAAGTGTTCAAACCTACCTTTTCTTGAGCGCTCCTTTACTTTGTGAATATCTAAAAACAAATACAAGAAAAAAAAAAAAACACCTGAGATGAAAATTTTCTTTTAATTCAGCAAAATTATGTTATTATTTGTAGCAGAGCTCGACAAACTATGGCTCATGGATCAGATCGGGTGCCTGGTTTTATAAGTAACATTTTATTGGAACTCAGCCACACTCATGAGACACACTCATCCATTTATATATTGTCTGTGGCTGCTTTCATGCTACTGTGGCAACGTGACGGAGACTATATGGCCCCCAAAGCCTAAAATATTTACTGTCTATCCCTTTACAAGAAGATTTTGCTGACCCCTGATTTATTGTAATCATTATTATTGCTCACAAACACATACACTGCTCTTTTTTTAAGCTGAAAAATTTCCATCTAGTCTCAGCACTATGCTACAATAAAAATATGAATAAAATATAGTACCTGCCCACCAGGAACTCAGTTTCGTTAAGCTCTGAGATGGAGTTTGTCCAGCAATGATAATCTCTTTACCTCCAGGGAAGGATTCTAAAATTGTCACATTTTCACCTTTGCAATCTTAAGAATCTTGAAAAATGAATAATAGCTCTTCATTCAAAATGTTGGAGGGTTCCTGTTTGAGGACTTTCTACAGTAAAAATGTAACTCTTCAAGTAGACTCTGTCTCAAAGTTTGAACTCTGGTATTTTCCCTCTAGGTAAAGGTCCAGAGAAATATGTAGAGAATGACTCAGAGAAAGATCAGTAAAGGATTTGTGAATGGAGAAGTGCCTTGGTGTAGTACTTAGGCCCATTCACTCTTACATGCTTAAAACATTAACGTTGTCACCGACAACAAAACCGCATTAGCAAAACTCGTTTTGCAATTTAAAAATAATACTATATAATTTTTCATCATACTATTGAAAACATGTTATATGTGTGTGAAGGTACTTTTTATTATTAATTTTTATTTTTATTTTTTAACGTTCATTTATTTTTGAGAGAGAGAGAGAGAATGAGCAGGGGAAGGGCAGAGAGAGGGAGAAACAGAATCTAAAGCAGGCTCCAGGCTCTAAGCTGTCAGCACAGAGCCCAACACGAGACTCTAACTCACTAACGGAGAGATCATGAGCTGAACCGAAGTCAGATGTGTAACCACCTGAGCCACCCAGGTGTCCCATGTGAAGATACTTTTTAGAGAAAAGCTGTTAAAAGAATATTTATTCTCAAGATGTATGCAGTGGACAGATATGGAAGGAGCATGTAGAGTCAAAAAATTTGGACTGTGGGCCTCAGTTTGATCAAGTACATTTCTCATCTGTAAGATGGGAATATTGTATCTGCTTCACTGCTTTAAAAGTGTGGTGAAGGATGAAAGAGGTATCCTATATATTATAGGAAGCTTTAAAGTCTTGTACAGACGCAAAGTGTTTCTGATTTGTTTTTGCTACTACAATGCTATTGACCACTTGGGCACACTACTTATTAGGCTTAGTCCTGTTTTCCACACTATTAGGGCTCGAATGTTGGTGCTAACATCTGCCAGTTTTTTCTCCTTCATTCGCATCCAGTCTCTAATCAGATGACCAAAGCCTGATGGTTCTCTTTTCCTATTTCTCTTCTTCCTCATGTTCTTTGTTCTGTCGCTCAAATCACAACTGCCTTCCTTTATATCCATATGATATGTTGACTGCCACTGGTGTAGACAGCACTGCAGGTGTCTACAGAGCACTCAGGAGTTCCCTGTCTTTTTCACCATGAAGTTCAGCTCTCTAAACTGATACTGTCTGTGAATGGATCCTACATTACTGTCCAGTTTTATTCTGATCACCACCTAATGTGACCCCTTTGCTCCAGTCTAAGCTCATTCTCAATCACTGGCTTTAGTCATGCTGGGACTCTTTTCTAGTATGTCTTCCCTCCTCTAATTTCTTCATCTTTTGGAATTTCAAAGCCTATCTCCTCTCTGAAATCTTCATCAGCAGGTGAGGCCATACCAATTCCTCCTTCTTTGCAACACTGGGGTCTAGAAACGTTATGATTGTTATTAAAAACACCTCTCCACTGTTAATGATCATTGGTAACATCCTATCTTAGAAATCTCTATATTGTTTGCGACTGACTATAATTTTCTGGCTTAGATTCCTAAAATTATTATTTCTTTTTATCACCACAATCTATATAGCTCACAATGAAGTTAAGATATGGCTTTTATAACATATTGTGGCTAGCAACAGAGAATCACATCTATTTATCCACAACAAGTATACTTAGGCCTTGATTAGGCCTGGACCAAAGATGAATCTTAAAATTTCTGAGTAGTGTTGCCAGAATGGTACTAGCAGTACCAGTAGCAGTTGCTGGTTAACATTTCTCGTTCCATTTGTTTGAGGTTAGAGTGCTTTTTTGCACATTAGGTTAACAAGTAGGGTGACACAGGAAAGTCATAGTCTTTTAATGATTTTTTTCTTCATATCAGAGAAAGAAGGAGCTGAAATGTCCTCTGACTTGTTTGATGCAGAACAAGATGATAATGTCAGGATATTAATATTTCCTGAATACTTGGATTTTCAAAGCTTGAAATGCTAAAGAGGCGGGTCAACATTAGTCAGGGTAGAATCCAAATGAAGAATTATCCTCTGACTTCACCCACCTGCTTCCATTTTGCATATAAATCCTTTTTTTTCTTGACATGGAGATAACTGCCACACTCCTTCGGGGATCCTCAGGGCAATACACAGATGGGGTTTGACGTGGTCCATCTCTGGCTTCCGAATGCCCCAGTTTGACTGGTCTGTGGGAGTTCCATCAAACCACCTTATGGTTTCATCTGTGGAAAAACTATTGACTTACTATGAATTATATGTATGACTATCAAACATACTAAGACTGGAATGAACCATAAAAAGCAGCTCTTGGGGCGCCTGGGTGGCTCAGCTGGTTAAGCATCCAACTCTTGATTTCAGCTCAGGTCATGATCTCACGGTTGTGAGACTGAACCCTGCATCAGGCTCTGTGCTGGGCGTGGAGTCTGCTTAATAGTCTCTCTCTCCCTCTCCCTCTCCCTCTCCCCCATTTGCTCTCTCTCACTCTCTCTGTCTCTCTCTCAAAAAAGCAGCTCCTAAATTTAATGAGACTTTCTCTTTATCTGATACGTTCAACTCAGTAGGTTCAGTCATGAACTCAATATCAAAAGGCAGGTATTAGTAAAGTTGTGTTGTGAACAGCTCTCTGTTTCAGATATATTGTTCTAATTTAGTTCATTTAGAATATCATCTTCTTTAATGTAATAATCTGAATTTTGAAATATTCCCTATAATTATAATCAATTTAAAGAAATCATTTGAAGTCCTACCATCTATATCATTGCATAACGACTCTTTCTAAAATAATTTTTTAACAAATTTCTTTACGAAGCAAGCCGTGGTGGACTGAGAGGTGAGGACAGTGGTAGAGTCCTCCAGGTGTAAGCAATAAGAGGGGATGCATTTTCTGAAAAGGACTTAAAACCAAAAATAAAAGTAAGTAAAAGTCAGTCACCTTTTTATTACTACAAAGGGCTAGAAATTCTAAACAATGTCTGTGATTGAAACACTCCTCCTTGTCACAGTGAACCCACCCTCCACCTTGGGGCACCACTCTAAGAAGTTCTCTATACCAATTAAAATAATTTTCTTTATAAGTATTTTCAGTAACCATCAATTACATAGAGAAAGGAATACCATGCTCTCATTTGATCACTGGTTTTTATGAGAAGCAAATAATTCTAAAAGCACAATTTATCACTGAAACATTTCTGTAACTCTGTTGAGCTTTTACAACATTGAGGAATCTGGCCTGTTTTCAAATAAATGGGGCTTTGTTGTCTATGAATAAGCCTGTGAACACAAATATCCATCCAAGAATCTTCATGATGTGAGGGTAAGTTTAAGATAAACTTGTTTGCTTGTTTGTTATTATGTTTGTTATTCTGGGATTATTTCAAAGGACACAAGGGTATAGAAAAGGGTTAACAATATTGTCTTCAGAGGAAATAGCTTTCAGATTACTCCTATTTTTTCACAGCAGACATATCTAAGGAGAGCCTTCTGGTTTGTAGATATCATTTTCATTAGCCTTGGCCACCATGTATTTATTTATGCTGTCTCCTCTTTACCCAAATCACTTACTGTCACCATCAAACTGAGCATTCAACCAAACCATCTGGACAGAAGAACCAAAGGCAAAAAGCTCTTCTAGGAGAAATGAATTTTCAGTCTCATCTTTGATTGTTAAAAGATTAGATCCTATAAAAGACACAAACAGTAAATAAACAAGTATTTGTGTTTATGGGTAAATTCAATTTTAAAAATGGCTCCTATACAATAATTTGTAAAGCTCAGTCTTTGCAGAGTGAACATTTCTATTGTGAATAAGTGACTTTTGATTAAAAATTTAAAAGTTATACTACATTTATTTAAAGATACAAGCATGTACTTAAGAAGCTAAAGCATAGAATATTAATTTTAGAGAACATTAAAAATTTATAATTCAAATGCATTTGAAAGGAACATTTTCTGAGAAAGTGTAGTATTCTGAGACATCACCTTAACGTTTTCACATTCTATACTGATCATTGAATTTCATAGATAGACAATCCCCAAACAAGCAATTCAAAAGTATTTATTTTTTCAATTTTTTTTTGTTGCTCCTAAAGGCACTAAATAATCAGACAAATGAAGAAAACCGCATTGTTTACTGAAATGTCAAGAAGGAACGCATTGAAAGCATTTTACCATCACAAAAGAATTACCTTCCTTTTTGCAAAATTCATGAGCAGCCTCAAAACTCGTACTGTCTAGGACTGTAGAAAAACTGTAGCAATTACTTTTGAATTTTATCCAGGGAATAGATGTTTCTGAGCACAACTCTGGGTGTCCAAATGGTTTGGTTTCTATGAACAAAAATCAGTTATGATTTTAGGGTGGCGACTGGGTTCATTTATTGAGATAAACATTGCATTAAATTCTATGACAGACAAGATAAACGGTGTAATGAGATTTTCGTGATAATACTCTGAAAGAGTGAGTTTAATATAAATGATTATAAAACCAATTCCGGTTTGTAGCACTCTAGCAGAAATAATCTTTACCTACACATAACAGGGTATATTGATGCATAGCTTCTTAGGCTTAGTTTGGGTGCTGCATAGGTGAGGGTGGCTGTCTTTCATGTTTATAATTGGTATCCTAAAGTTTGGAAAAACTGGGGGATGTGATTCACAGAAATACTGGAAACTGAATGAAGTCAGCAAAAAGCACTTCCAAATGTACAAAATGTGTTCTATGCAGTGCTGAATATTACAGATTTAGCAAATCCTTACCTGCCAATCAACCTATGAGAAAATAATTCATTCGGTAAAGTAACATAGCATAGCAAAACATAATACATAACTAAGGGAAATACCGGGTAGACTTTGCTTTAGAGGTCAAGCATGAGAATCACATCCATGCTGAGATCCTCAGTGTATGGCTATGGGGATATTATCTCTCATAGTCATACTTTGGTTTCTTTATCCATAAAACGAGAGCCAACAGGACACCTGAGTGGCTCAGTTGGTTAAGTGTCGACTCTTGATTTCAGCTCAGGTCATGATCTCACAGTCGTGAGATTGAGTCCTGCACTGGGCTCCACTCTGAGTGTAGAGCTTGCTTCGAATGTTCTCTCTCTCTGCCCACCCCCCCCAACCTCTTCTCCTCCACTTGTGCTTGCTTTCTCTCTCTCAAAATAAATAAATAAACATTTTTTAAAATGCTATAAAAGAGAGCTAACAACAACATCTTTCTTACTTGAGAAGTTTATTTATTTTTATTTTTTTCCTTCTAAGTAATCTCTATGCCCAACATGGGACTCAAACTCATGAGCCTGAGATCTAGAGTCACATGCTCTATCAACCGAGTTAGCCAGGCGCCCCTGCGTGAGAAGTTTAAATGAGCTAGTGCCTGACACTTCTTGTGCACTGGATGAATGCAATCCTTTTGAAAAGGGAAGGATAACTTTTATGGTGTTTTAGTAGCAGAATTAGCTTTTCCAATATATACGGCTATATCATTTACATGATTATCCTGAATTATTTTGAAGTTACATAATGTGTATGCCGTTTAACTTATAGTAGCCAGAATGGAAGCAAATATGTGCACTTTTACTAAATGAGAGATTTTAAAAGAGACCAGCTGGTGGTAAAGAACTCTATGTAGCAATTGAGGGAAGGGAGACTTGGTGTACTAGGATAAACATCATATCAGAGATGATGCGAGGAAGCTTGGCTTCTCCTGGTGCTATTAGTGGACATCTGTGAGATCTTTAGGAAACCATTTCATGCTCTGAGTTTGTTTTCTCTTTAAAATAAAGTTCACCTGGCTTACCTAGGGAGAGCCAGGTGAGCTTTAAGAGTGACGAGATATTTTCATTGTTATCATATAACATAAATATTATTACTATCATCATCATCATCATCGTCGTCGTCGTCATCTCTAGAAATTTATTAGTCTTTGACTTAAACGTAAATTTCCAGTCTGGCCTTCAAGGTCCTTCACACATGCTCTTAATGCAGGTTTCTAGCCTGATTTCCCACCTCTCCTTGCTGGTACACTGCCATGCCAGCAAATCTCAACACCAGCTTTGCTTTATACCTTTCTTCCTTCCATGTCTTTGTCCAAGCTTTTCTGCTCAGAATCTCTCTCCATGTCCAATCATTTTCTCACTACATCCCACCTATTCTTCAAGTCCAGTCTTCATAGTCGTGTCCTTCAAGAAGTCTTTCTACTTGCCCTCAAGTGGATATGTTATGTTCTTTTTCTTGCTAACCCCCTCAACACTTACTACCTCTTTTCCGTTATTTGGTAGTTCTGCTTGGCATAACAGTTACTTGTCTGAACAAATAACCAGACCAGAGGCTTCTTGAGAGCAGACACTTCTTATTACTCTGACTCATAGCTCCTGCTTAGCACAGTGCCTTACACACAGTAGGTGCCCCGTACATATTTGTCGAGTTGAATAGAATTGAACCTACCAGTAGGTACATGACAAATTGCTCCTTGCAGAAATGATTCACAGGCTGTGCTACTCCAGTGTCCACTGGTATCGGCAAAAACACAGTCACCCAAGATGGATGACTCGTCATCTTTCCAAAAAGTGAAGGAGGATTTGGTGCCATCTGACCAGTCAAAATTAAGACCATTCTGTGGAGGGAAATGGAGCCATCACTTCCTTGCTAGGACTGCCGGTGGCATCACCCACTGCTGTTTGAGCAGCCCTTACTTCACACACTGATTTATATTTCCTCATCTACACTTACATTTCAGGGGATCTAGGATAGTTTGTGAATATGGCCTGACAAAAAGAAATATCTGTCACACTATCTTTTTTAGTTTTGGGAAATCCTTGGTTCTGGCCACCATAATTTCCAAGTAAGCAATCAGAGTGAAGTTGGATCAGTATCTTATTCTTTACACCGAAACCAATTTCAGATTGGTCAAAGATTCATACATAAAATCGGAAACATAAAAGTACTGAAGAAAACCTGGCTAAATATTGTATGCCCTTGGTGTGGGGAATATCTTTTCAAGTCGGATACAAATCCAGAGGCCATAATGCAAAATCGACTACATGAAGTTAAAACATTCTGTAATGCAAAAATACAATAAACGACCATAAAATACCATTCTCTCACCTATCCCAATGACAACGATTAAAATTTTGATAATACCTAGTATTGACAAGGATATGCAAGACGACCTGTTATCATAGTTTTTCTCATGTAAATTAGTGTAAACTTTTGGTGGGCAGTATGGCACTATTTCTTAAAATGTAAAGTGTGCTTAGCAATTTCACTTCTAGGAAAACTCCAACTTGCACAGGGATGTTTGTTGTGTATTATTTGTAATTGTGAAAAACTGGGAAGAACCCAAATTGCTATTCACAGGAGAGTGCTATGGTATATCTTTATGTGGTGCTGCAAAGAATGTGTTAGATTTTTATGTGCTGACATGGAAAGCTGTACAAGGCATATTAAACAAAAAATAAGTTAAAGGACATGTAATATGACCTCATTTGTACTTAAAAACAATATATATATTCACCCATTATGTGTATATATGTGCATATGCAGAAAATTCTTAAATGATACACAAGAAATGTTTACAGTGATTGTTTTGGGGTGTAAAACCAAAGGTTGAGATAGAATAGATTTTACTTTTCACTACTGGAAGTGTATAATACTTTTATTTAAAAAAAAAAGAAAACTAAGAAAAACTCTTACTCTCCAAAATACATCCCTAGAGGGAGAGAAAACCAATGTGTTAAATTACAAGGTGGTACTGAATTAATTAATAACCACACTTAAAGGCAGGAAGCATGATCCATTTTTCTTGGGGATTTCTTAAATGCGAATTACCCAAATGCAGGTGCCTGAGTTTACAGATGTGTTCTACTGCCCACATGAGGCAGTATCTGGGGATACTCAGAAATTTTCAGAGAACCTATGAAAGGCATTATTTTCCATAAATTGGGCAAGTGGATGTTTACTCTAAAAATAGGTGCATACCCTTAATTTGTAGTCATATGGTGATCATAAGGTTGGTCATAGTTATTGTATAAACCAGTTACTTATATGTTACATTTGCTATTATTTCTGGAAATTTTTTTTTCTGTGTTAATTTCAGTGGCCATACCAATAAGGAAGTAGATCTGAAACTTAGTTATGTAGGGATGTTCCAAGAGATTTAAGATACCTACATCTGCAGTGAACAGTCCAATCCAGTGGGGACGTCCTAACCGGTTGAGGATAACAGTGAGGAAGGACTGGTGATACTGATCTGTAATGCTGGCCAATTCTGCTCCATGCATTAGGCAGGTTTTTATTGCTGTATACCAAGTCATATTTGCATTAATTATCTTATAAGTTCTGTTTCCATATTCTAAGGTATTGGGGACTGGATACATATCAGATGTATTTGCACTGTGTCCAGAGGTATCTAGAACAAGAACAACACCAAAAGTCATTTTTAGCATCTGGTCAAGAAAGGGAGAGGCGAAGTATAGCATGGATGTATGTCATAATGATCCCTGCTATGATTAACATCAGTTCTCCTTCCCAGAGCTATTTCAAAATGAGCATAATACCTGAAAGCATAGGTGATGCTAAAGAATGAGAACACTTAGGAAGTTTAAAGCATGAGTTTCTTTAAAAAAAAATACACATATAGAGAACCATTTCTAGAAGATCTCCCATTCTTTACTGTCCCCTTTTTTCCTTATTTCAAAATTTAAATTTGGTTAGTTAACCTAGAGTGCAATATTGGTTTCAGGAATGGAACTTAGTGATTCATCATTTACATACAACACCCAGTGCTCATCATAACAAGGTCCTTCCTTAATACCATCCATCCAGCGCATCCCCCACCCACATCACTCCATCCACCCTCAGTTTGTTCTCTAGTCTCTTGTGGTTTGTTTCCCTGCCTCCTCTTGTTCCCCTACCCCCACCTTCCATATGTTCATCTGTTCTGTTTCTTAAATTCCACATATGAGTGAAATTATATAGTGTTTGTCTTTCTCTGAATGACTTCTTTCACTTAGCGTAATACATTCTAGCTCCGTCCATGTCGTTGCAAATAGCAAGATTTCATTCTTTTTGATGGCTGAGGAATTGTGTGTACCACTTGAATACCCTTTTTGTAGTTTGTCTACTTGTTTGTTTGTTTATGTATTTATTTTAAAAGAGAGAGAGAGAGCACGCAAGCAGGCAGGGGCAGAGAGAGAGAGAGGGAGACAGAGAATCCCAAGCAAGTTCTCAGCTGTCAGCGCAGAACCCGGAGCCTGAGGCTCAATCCCAGAAACCACGAGGTCATGACCTGAACTGAAATCAAGAGTCGGACACTCGACTGAGCCATCCAGGCGCCCTTTGTCCCTTTTTAAACTGACCCCTTTTCAATGGAACTGATATTCTTAGGTGTTTTTAAAAATCAAATTTAAATAATTGATTAATTTAACTTGTTTTAATTTTTTTTAGAGAGAGTGTGAGTGGGGAGAGAAGCAGAGGGAGAAAGAGAGAGAGAGAGAGAGAGAGAGAGAGAGAGAGAGAGAATCTTAAGCAGGTTCCACACTAGCATGGATTTCAAAGCAGGGCTTGATCCCACAACCCTGGGCAGAAATCTGAGCAGAAATCAAGAGTTGGATGCTCAACTGACTAAGCCACCCAGGTGCCCTAGGGCAGGTTTTATTGTACTATTACATCTGGCCTAACACACATTGCTCTGGCAGAACTTAATACTTACTAGGAGAATATTGACATATATTATGGAGTCATGTATTGTGTTGCAAACAATTTTACAAGTGCATATTCTCAAATACCATCCTTTTTTTAAAATAATTTTTTCAATGTTAATTTTTGAGAAACACAGACAGAGCATGAGCGGATGAGGGGCTAAGAGAGAGGGAGACACAGAATCTGAAGCAGGCTCCAGGCTCTACTTTTTCTTTTCTTTTTTTTTTTAATCAAATACCACCCTTTATTAAACTTGAGATTGTATGATAGTTGCTATCATGTTTAATGTTTACATGTATAAATTCTAAATAGAACTTTAAAAACTACATTAATAAACTTAACAAACACACATTCTATAAACAGTTACTATTAATGTATCATCTGTCAAAGTCGAGATTTACAGATGAAAAGGCAAGGTTTTCCCAGACATGATCACTGGTGCTTTCTTATTCATGAGTGACAGATCATGTGACAGCCAATCCCTTGTTTTACATACTATTTCCTCTTTAAAATGTGCACTTGCCTTTTTGTTCTGTACTATATCATGTACTAGGATAGGCGAAATTTAGGAAACCTAAAATAGAAAAACAAGGTAAGACTTTTTGAACTGTCTGAACCCAAAGTGGCTGGGGTATTTTTCTGTTTACTAGTTTTATTACACTTGGAGTTGAAAAGGAGCATGGTGAGGTGTGAATAGGTGTGAAGACCTGCGAATCAATCCCAGTCCTGACTATAAATGGCTAAGTGACCTTGGGAAAACAAGTAATCTTTCCAAATCCCAAATTTCTGGTCTTTAAGTGATGAAGAAAGTCTTTCTTACAGGGGTGTGGGTAGAATTCAGAGATAACCACATAGAGAACTTACTGGAACACAGTTCTTGGAATGTAGTACCCAGAACATAGCAGGTGCTCAATAAATGTTGGTTCTTCATGCCAAATAAAAATGGCAAAATGGGAATTTGACTCTTACCTGAAAATGTTACCTCAATATAATAATAGTACATATTGTAAAACCAAGGTGAAATTAACCTATTTACCAACTAAATTGTGATGGACTACACTTTTGCATTTGTTTATTCTTTACTAGAAGTCTGTTTGCCAGTTGCCAGTCTATGAACCAAGTCTAATGTTATTTAAAAAAAGACCCAGTATAATTCCATAGTAGATATTTAAAAATGATAACTAGTAAAATTAAAGTAACTAAAATTTTTTGTATATGTGACCTAAGTACCAATTTTACTATTTCCCCCCATTACATTATATATCTGTTTATTTATTTATTTATTTATTTTTTAACATTTTTATTTATTTTTGAGAGACATAGAGACAGAGGGTGAACAGGAGAAGGGCAGAGAGAGAGGGGGAGACACAGAATCTGAAGCAGGCTCCAGGCTCTGAGCCATCAGCACAGACGCGGGGCTCGAACTCACAGACTGCGAGATCATGACCTGAGCCGAAGTCGGCCGCCTAACCAACTGAGCCACCCAGGCGCCCCTATATCTGTTTATTTTTATACACATGAAATTCTTTGCATATAATTGATTCCACCAAACTTCAAAACATAAGTGATTTGGGGCAACATGATTTTGCCACCCGTTGATCTGAAAAAGAAGGATGTATTGGAAACCAAGCCCCATACTGGGGGTCTTGACTTTGTCCCTGTCTCCCTTTTATATAGATATCTTTATTCATTCAGGCAGTCAAGAGAGTTTAGGCTCTAATAAGTAAGAGGAGCAGAATTCGGGCATTTATTATAGACTACAAGAATTTGTGTAGTTGAATTTTTTTTTTTTTTGGAAATAGTAATATAAACAGCTATCATTTGTTAATACGCTGGCAACTTGCTAAGTGTTGTATATGCATAGAGTCTGTGAGATAGTTATTATCCCATTTTACACATGTGGAAATCACATCTGTAAAAAGATAAGAAACTTCATCGACAGTTATATACAGAGGTGGGAAAGGACCCAGGTAGGGTATGAACTCCAGTACCTGCTCTGAACCACCCTTACTTTAGATTGTGTCCAAAAGACCATATACAGCATTAGTCCAAAAGAATATCAAAGAGAGAAACTGGTCAGAGAGTAGTACATTTTAAGAAGACATCGACATCAATGTCATAGAATAGGCTCATTGTATTTAACAGAGGGCCCTTGAATATGTTATTTATTTTCTTCTCAAGTTTCTTCTAAGTCTCAAGTTTCTCACCTGTAAAATGGGAGACTTTTTACCTACTTCCTAGCATTGTTGGGAGTTTTTTATGCCTTATTGCTTATGAGGCCAAGGCACAGTGCCAAGTATATCGTAAGTATGTAAATACATGGTGTATTGATACTATTTGCTTCTCTACAAGTCTCTGCTCTTCTCATAATACTCTTGCTATAATTGATTACTTTCTTTCAGTTCCTGAGTATTACTATGTTTAAGTGATAACTGTGAATTGAGAAATAGGATGCTCCTGGAACTGCTATTGTGGGGATGGATAGATGCTTAGTGCATTAAAGAGTTCACACACACGCAACACTAAGAGGCATAAATCATATTCCATGTAAGCATATCAACAGTAGGCTGCCCGGAGTTCCCCCCAGCTCCAGACACAAACTGTGGTCTGCGAGAGCAGCATCATACAGGGAAACCTTGCACTTGGTGAAAGCACAAGTTGGAGCTATTGTTTTTGTTGTTGCTGGTTTTATTTTTATTACTCGAGGTCACTGACAGTGCATTTGCCCTAATCATCAACCCCACTGAATGTGTGTAATAGTATGGCTTTTGTATTTCACACCAAAAGTTACTGGGGGTTCTGATCATCAGCTCGAGATACATGCTACATGCTATATTTAGCCACAGAGGGCATTTTTAGGTTTCCAAGAAAGTAGGAAATATTAGTTTGTTTATTGCTTTCTTTTACAACATTTTCTTAAAGCCTTTTTTATTCCCCAAACACACACATAAACTCAGAAGAAAGCAGTAAAGCCATTTAATAGGGCCCAAATGGATGCATAAACTTGGTCATCTCTCAAGTGGCCTCTGTAGTCTTTAGAACCCCACTAACGGGCATATTTCTGGGATAGTGGAGATTAAATGAGTAAATATATGTAAAGCTCAAAAAGTAAGTGCCTGGCACTGCTAGCTATGAGAATGACGGTTATACAGTATGTAAGACAAATACTGAAGAAAAGAGTGGGTCACAGACATGAAAAGAACAAAAAAGCAAATATTTCTTACCCTGCATTTTTTCACAAACAAACCCATGACCTTCTTTTCCACAGTCTTCAAAATACCATTTTCCAGTGAAATGAAAATTAGGATTACTCGACATCAAGGCACAGAGAGGAATGTGTTTTTGAACTTCAGTGGTGTTATGACTTGGAATCTTTAAAAAGATACATATGTTTTCCAAAAAAAATGGTAATGTACAACATTATTATAACACTGACATTTTTATTAAGGACAATTAAAAAATTCAAGCACTATTATTCCTTTATTTGCATTTAGTAAACCTGTTCACAGATCACTTCATAACCTGCCAAATAAATAATTATTGTGATAAGTAATTCAATTTATAGAACACATGAAAATGGGCATATAATTACATTATTAAAAATTAATATAATAACAGACTAATAAAATTTATGTCTATAAAGCACAGGAGGTAAAAGAACACTTTAGTAAACAAGTATCAAATAGGATCTCTTGCTAAAATGATTTCTAAAAATTAAATCTGAAAACTTACATTTATATCAAATGGAGACCAGTTAGAATATGCCACAGGCTTTCCATTAAGCCATTTTTCATAATTACCATATTGTAACCCTATCCACACATTAGTGGTCTGGCCAAAAAGATTCATAGTAATGAAAGCTGAAAAATAGGAATACATTATCAAATTTAATACCATATAAACCATTTGGGTAATCATCGAATTCTCTTTCTAGCTATGATTTTATTTAAATGACAGCAAAACTTAATTAGGAATCAATTGTAGAAATTTGTTACTTTGTTCTTATTAAGGTAATGCAGTCTCTTTCACTTTTGTTTCAGTTTAATTGATAGACATTAGCTGGCTAAGCCTGGGATTTCATCATATCATTAACAGAACTATTTCCAGTGTTCATTCAATGCCTTTCTAAACAAATGAGGATTTATCTACTCTCCTTAAGCTGAAGTATACAATTGCCTAAATTCAAATAAAGCTGTACAGGTAAATCTAAAGGGATCTAAAAATTATACCATGCAATTTTTATAGAGTATACCTTGGATTATTTTAGCCATTTTGAAATAAAGACCATAAATATATCCTTATTTTTTCCACTATTACTGGGGAGACAAAGCCTTCAAAAATCACCAGGTTATAAGCAATGCAATGTACTAACTTTTACAGATGTCTTGATATAAACCTCATAGGTCAAACTGAAAATGTATGTGTCATCAGCAATATAATACAATGTTGATTTGGAAATGTTAGCCTTTTGGGGGAACATTTTTAAAGTTTATTTATTTGTTTTGAGAGAGGGGGAAACAACGTGAGTCAGGGAAAGGTGTAGAGACAGGAAGAGAGAGAATCCCAAGCACTGTCAGCGCAGAGCCAGATGTGAGGCTTGATCTCACAAACTGTCAGATCATGACCTGCGCCAAAATCAAGAATTGGACACTTAACCAACTGAGCCACCCAGGCACCCCCATTTTAATAGATATCGGAATAAAAATGGTTATTTTTGCCTGGTTGAACATTGAGTACTCTACCTTGCTCCACCTCATTTTCAACGGCGACCAGTGTCCCCCCTTCTTCAACACAGAAATCTTGAGCCGATGTCCAGTTCTTCCAATCCCTTGGGTCTTTGGGGATTTTCACCAAAAGGCACTTTAAAAAAATGTCCAAAAAAAAAGTGGTCATTTCCATATTTTTCTTAATGAGTAAAAATCCTCCCAAAGACACTGAAGATCAATCTTTCGAATTCTTTAAAATTTTCTAGAGAAGAAATGACTCATTTTTTTCTTTGAGCTGCTCCCAAGGTATGAAAGTAAAACAGAGGACCAGCTTTTAGGGTAAGTCAATACCTTGCGTGTATTTGTATCAGGCAGGAACAGAAGCAAGGATATGTTTTCTTATGTAAGGTATCAGAACAATGTCTTTTGCTCAATGAAAAACAGTATTCCTTTTTAAAAGGAGCCAGCCTGCTTGCAAAGTGTGTAGTAGATTTAATTTTTAAAAATCTTATAGGTACTAATTAATAGCTTAGTTCAATTTTATTTACAAATATACTTCCTCACTTTAAGTGAGAGAGGAATACTGGGAAATCAAATCACAGCAGGGACTTAAATTCACTAATTACTTGAGTTAGCTATGTGGTTTGTAAGTCCACAAGCAAGAGCCAGAAAAGAAAAAATGAACCCAGTTGGAAGAGAAGCAAGGGCAGGACCGAGGAAACCTAAGAAGAGTAGAAATAGAGGGGACGGTGGCCAGCAGTGTCAATGGAACACAAAAAGAAGGCTGTGGGATTTGTCAGTGAGGGTTAATTGTTACTTATGAGAGAATCATGTCTGTGGCATGGCGGGGCTTCTCATTATGGGGTGAGAAATAGAACGGTAACTACTGGATGGGTCAGGTAGTGTCGAAGACACCTCCCATCCCCAACCAAAGATCAGCGAAATTTAAACATGTTAATAGGGCCAGGTGGAGTCAGAGGAGAGAGAGATAGAAAAGAAGGGCTATAGTTGGTCAGGCAAAGTTCCAGAGAAGTCAGGAGAGACTGTATGCAAAGGATATTCTGTGTTGAATATTCTCCTACCAGTGAACATAGGCAACCCTGGTCATTGATAGGTTAGATCTCAAGATTTCCCAACCAAGAACATCCCAGCTAGAAGATAATTCTAGGCTAGTGTGGAAGCCTGCACTTGGGAGAGCATCCTTTCGCCTCCCCTTTGGGAATGACATCCTTCCTTATCCTTTAATTTCTGTATTTGTCAGTCCCCCAGCTGTTCCCCATCATCACAGACTCCTTAAAAAGCAGAGAGACTAAGTATTGCTTTTCTTTGAACATCACAATAAAGAAGGTCCCGAATAAATATTTATGAAACATAAGAAAAGCCAATAAACCCCAATATGTTGTCAAATGACATTCTCAGGCATTCTAGACTTAGGCCAATGGCTCTCAAAGGGTGGCATTCAATAATGTTTGGAGACATTTTTGGTTGTCACAGCTTGATGTGGAGCTTTGCTCCTGGAATCTGGTGGGTAGAGTATAAGGATGCTGTTAAACATCTATAATGCACAGGTCGGCCCTCCACACAAAGAATTATTTGGCCCAAAATGTCAATGATGCCCAGGTAATTCCTTTTAGAACTTAATCCTGATCATGTCACTCTTCAGTTTAAAACTATTAGGGCTTTCCCAAAAATAAATAAATAAATAAATAAATAAATAAATAAATAAATAAATAAATAAATAAATAAAAATAATTTAAAAACTATAAAGGATTTTTCACTGTTCTTGGGATAAAACCCAGAAACCCTGAAGTAGCCTGAAGTTGAATTACCAAATAAGAGAAGAAATACGTTTTCAAATCTTCTGGTCCTCTTCACCTTGTTTGCTTCACAAAGGAATGGAATTGGCTTTAAAAGGAGTTTAATTTTATAGCAACTATTCTTTTATCTATTTCCTTTCAGTTTGTCTCTTCTCTCTAATTACAAATTCCAAAGAGTGGCACACACTAATTATTAGGCAGTCTTATCATTTAATGTGAATTCACCTTGTGTTCAGATAGTCACACTAATGAACCATTCATAAATACCAATGAACCTCATTGGTTTAGTTAGCTCAATAAATCTTTCTAGAAAACACACACACGTGACCCTCATCCCACCCCCCCACATTTGCCTCAGCCAAGATTTACTAGCTCGGCTATGAGAGTGTAGCCTCCTATTACCACACTTCATTGTTTCAAAAAAAAAATTTTTACTAACACACTTTGAAATGATTGTCATTAGTAATTAAAGAAAAGCAGCAAGATGAAGTACAGCACTTTTAAATTGTTTATTTACTTACTAATTTGCAAAATGTGATCAAGTTTAAGACATCTCTTATTATTACTGTGAATTAAGGATACCCTACTGTATTCCAAATGAGTTCTTTTCTTATCTTAAAATCATTTCCAGTTCAAAATTTGAAAATGGAATTTATGACCTTCCCCCCAAACTTTGTCCTTTTCCAGTATTCTTACTGATATTGAATGGCAAAGTCAGTCATGCATTTATATAAGCCTGAAACCTGGGAGTCTCCTCACCTTCCCACCTCATCCCTTCTTCAAGCTACCATTTGGACAGCCCGTTTCTCAGTGTCCTCTCCCCATTCCTGCTGCCACACAGTCTCTGCCTTCACTATCCTAGCCTTATTACAACATCTTCCCAGCCACTCTAGAACCTTCGTCATCCTTGCCTTCCTCCAGTCTGTCTTTGCCATTGCAGCCTGAATGATTCTTTTCAAAACTCATTCCTGATCATGTCCTTCTTTAGTTAACCCCCTTGAGGTATTTCTCATTGTTCTTAGGATAAAAAACAGAAACTCTTTTTAATTTCACTTTTCACATTCTAGTTCTCTATGCTTCCTTTAGTTTCTTCAATAGGCTATGGCCCCTTTCACCACAGGACCTTAGCATATTCTGTACTCGCCTGCTTTTAATGATTCCTGTCCTTCTGACCACCTCAGTCATGTTCTCCTGTTACATACTTTTATAGAACTGTATAACTCTTCTTCACCATATGTGTCAGTTATAAATTAAGAGTTATTTTCCTGATTGATTCACTAATGTTTGTTCCCCCTCTGGTCTGTAGGCTCCAAAAGAGGGGATTTTGTTTGTTTTTCATCACCATCAAATTACCAATATCCACCATGGTTAAATGAATGAATGAATAAAGTGCTAACAATATTAATACTTTAAAAAAAAAAAAGAGGAGAGAGTGTTTTTTAAAGGAAAAACTATGTTGTGCATGAAATCAAATTTTGGCTAATCCCAAACTAGATGGCGCAAAACAGCATTAGCATTCTACCCAGATCCTTGAATAAAAATGTGTGAGTAGAAGCATAAAAATTAATCTCATATAAACACAAGCACATGCACACTTAGACTTTTTCCTGCCTACGGCTCTGCTGTGACAAGTATCTTCAATGACTCACTCTTCTGGGGTAACCCAGGTCAGGACTTGTGTATCATCAAACACAGAGAAAATAATTTATAAGACATTAGAAAAGACACTTAACTTTTAGTATCTCAGTTTTAAAACTCTTAAAGGTGACTTCCTCTTCCTGTAAGCCACCTGAGGTGATCTCTGAAAATGGTTGACTATTCACTTGATCCAGACGACCCGACAAAATCATGCAAATCAAGAGGTTCATATATTTGTGTTCACTTTGAGAACTGACGTGAAACTGCTCAGGCCATTAAGGGTATGCATATGCGAAAAGCCACCAAATATCTGAAAAGTATTTGCAGAGGCAATGTGTTCCCTTCTATCACTACAATTGTGGAGTTGGTAGGTGTGCCCAAACAGTGGGGCTGGACTCAGGATCAGTGGCCCAAAAAGAGTGCAGAATTTTTACTGCACATGCTTAAAAATGCAGAGAGGAATGCTGAACTAAGGGTTTAGATGTAGGTTCTCTGGCCATCGAGCACATCCCGGTGAACAAAGCCCCCTAATATGTGATGCAGACCGTACAGGGCTCCTGGCTGGGTTAACCCATCCATGAGCTCTCCCTGTGACATCAAGATGATCCTTACTGAAAAGAGCAGATTCTTCCTAAGCCAGAAGAGGAGTTGCACAAAAGAAAAAGGTATCCCAGAAGAAACTGAAGAAACAAAAACTTATGACCTGGGAATAAATTCCGCATAAAATAAATGCAAATAAAAGTAAAACAAGCAAACAAGCCTCTTATAGGTGGATAATTAGTCAACCAGCCAGATTCTTTTTCTTAGAAATAACCAATAAAAATTAACCATAGAAAATTGACAAACAAGAAGCAAAATTGAGACATAACATATCGATGCTGATTCGAACTGTGAAGCGAGTAATGTCTGTCATTGCTATCTCCCAGTTTTCCTTCTGTAACTTTGTTAATCAGGGAAGCCATCCCCACAGGGCTCTCCTCCTTTCCGTTATCAAATCTCCTGTTACCAGCTTCTCTAATGATCTGATAAGCCCACTTATTCCAAGGTGTAGATGACAGATGAGGCAATCTCAGAAATAAAGAAAATTAAAAAATAAAGAATGAAGGCAAAGGAGCAAGACTCCAATGATTTTAGCCATTACTATGCAAAGGAAGGTGTGGCGGGTGGGGGCGCTGGAGGACCCTGTAACCTTACTCTGTAAAAGATCACCTTTCTCAGGAAGCCTGCAGTGACAGTATCTTTATTAGTCAATTCCTCTGAATGATTCAAAGACTAAGTCCTGCAGCCATTGTATTGCTGGGCAAATATTGGCTGTGCATTAGAATAACCGAGGGAGCTTTTAAAAAACCCTGATGCTTAGATCCAATGCAGATCAATTAAATCAGAAAGTTTAGGATGTCACCTGCACCTTGACATTTTTAAAAAGCTCACATGGTGATGCTAAATATTTGATCAGGGCTGTGAACCACTAATCTAGCTGTTAGTTATCAATAAAGATTTTTTTTTTTAACTTTGAGCTACACAGAGATGTTTTAATCCTGTTCCAATCCTGCTTTGGAAAGCCTTTCTCTTCTCGTGTATGCGTTTGTGCTTTACTCACGCCCCTTCTATTCTTTTCAAAGGAAGCATTCACTTGCTCTGATGCCCTGGGTCCATTCCACCATCACTGCTACCATGCCTCTGTACATATATACTCAATATGTTTACACAGGAGAAAACATCAACTAGAGTTAAGCTGTGCAGTTAAAGAAGTTTGCGGGGAGGATAATAGGCAAGGGCTGAACCAAAAACAAGCATTGAGAGTTTCTAAGATTTATTTCTCTGTTGCCAAGGATTTGATTTGCTGTTAATTTCCTTAAAATATACTCTTTCGTACATGGGAGAAGTTATGATTAGTAACTAAACAGTCGTACTCATGCTTTGGGGGTGCTCACTGTCTGCATCGAAAATGTGATTTCGAGACAAGATAGGCATTCCTTTGTGGCTGTCCTATATAGAGCACTTCAGGATCTGCACGACCATGTGAATTATACTTAATACTATCTCACTAAACACTTAAAAATGGTTAGGATGGTAAATTCTATATTACGTGAATTTTGCCACAATTAAAAAAATCAGTGCCAAATACGTAGTCAGTGCTCAACAAATAATGTTAAGTCCCAATGGCCCCATATCACAAATTAACAGTGAACGGACGATCACAAAGGAGAGAAGGCTCTGCTGATGTAACTGAATATACAGACTGAAGACTGCCTGTCAACAAGGCGCAGTTTCTTATTAACATGTGAAATTATGACACAGTTTGGATCTTTCCATTATCAAAGAATTAAACATTTATAATTTGGGATGCATTTTAATTACCTCCACACCTAAGGCCTATAAAGTTATTTTACTATAAAACATAATAGAGTGGAGAGAAAGCCTTGACCTTAATTGGAGGCATTATCAGAAATAATAAATCTGGTTTACAATATCCCCACTGGCAATTTTTTAAAAAAAATTTCAATCCTGCATGGAAGTACCAGCTTTATGAGGCTTAAGACGACATTATTAGTGGGTCAATTCACAAGACAGGTGGAGCTCTCTGCCAGCTGCCAGGCAGGGAAGACATGAAAGAAGGAGATGGAATCTGTGCCGTCGAGCTGACTGCCCATTTCGGGGCAGGGCCTAGTTACACACACTCACATGCATCATGCCTAATGAAACAGTTATACAGCACAATGAAGGACTGTGAGCAAAAACGCAGTATACAAATGAAGGGACATATCAAGGCTGTTTCTTCATTCCAAGAGGTTTGCCCCTACATTGAAAACCTCCAATATCTTGAAAGTTGTGACAAAAAAATTCCAGGTCCGATGGACAACTCCTGGTTTTTCAAAGCCATACCTACTTTTTTGATTACTTTCTAAAATAAACATCTACGAAAGAGAAACAAAGGCAACTTGTTGAAAATGAGTTTACCTTATAGTTAATATATAGCCATCCTTTGGGACATGTTCCATGTTGTTTTCGGGTATCTTTCTCTTTCTCTATGACCCAAACCTTCTTTCGCTTACAGATGCTAGGCATAGAAACTGAACACTCTTCACTAGCCCAGAGTCCTGGAGGAGTAAATGCATTAGAAATGACCTGAAACAATGGTGATTCTTTGTAACCATTCTCTACGTATCACATTTTTATGACTGATAATGGTTTATCATAATTTTTTTAATCTAGAAATTGTACTAAACTGCTAATAGAGTTCTCTCATGACAAAAGCAAACTGGGCAGGGTGCTAAAACAGTAATTCTAATTCAAGAATGTAGGAATTTTGCAAGTGCCAAAAAAAACAAAAAAACACCCCAACTAACTGAAATATTACAATTGAAATCATAGAACTCATTAAAGTTCTGAGAATATTTGACTTGGTTAACAAAAGAATATAGAGTAATATTTTTGTTTTAAAATATTTGACTTCAATATAAGAGAAACAAGATTCTAAAACAATAGATCATTTCTAATTTATAGTTCTTTAGAAAATACATAATGTAGAAAAATTAACTCTGTATCTTCGAAGAAAGAAGCATTTTTCAACATGGACCCTTAAACAAAACAGGCACACACACAGAGACATGCCCTCAGGAAGATGTATCCCAAAGTCGTGAGCCTCCTGTAAAATGTATTTTAATTTAGAAGAGCTGTATTATCAAGGTAAAGGTTATAGGATGCATTTCATTAGCATTCAAGTTATAAATCCCAGAATAGGGCAGGGATGCATGTAAATTGCAAAGGCAGGTTTCAGTTGTCTAGTGTGAGGGATAGGAACAACAGCAACAAAAAAAGGCACTTTGAAGAAGGGGCTGGCATGCTATTTTCAATGAAGAGTAACTGCTAGTCTTCCAGAATCACAAAACAGCCTTTCTGTAGGCTGTTGTGACACCTGCTGGCAAAAGAGAGCTGATTAACAATGTGGTTTTTCCTTTCCTTTCTCTGCAGATACCTTCCACCAAGATTGCTTTCCATGCTTATGCCTCTCCTAACTTGGGCCACAGGTTCATTAAGAATCCATTAAGAGTCAGCAATATAATTACCTTTTATAGGATAGAAACAGTGGGCTGGATACGAGTGGACAATGAACCCAAATAATACTGTACTGATAAAATAAATTCAAAAAAAAAAAAAAAAAAACAACCACCACCAATCTTAAATGTACATAGATTTCCAAGTCCAACTTGGAGACAGTTGGTGTTCTATGGCAAGAAACAGGTAATGCCAGGCATTAAAAAAAATACTAAATTCAATGAAAATCTTTCTTAAATGGGGAAGTGGGAGTAAATTTTAACTTAGGTTAAAGTTGTGGCCAAATATAAACTGAATATTAAGAAGAGATTTTAAAAATGAGCCCATATTGAAATTTTATAGAGAATAGTATTTGTCAGGTGTATTTTTGATCGGCTTCAATGGGCCTATTTCTGGTGCCATTTTTGTGCATGATGAATGACTTATCTGGTTGTAATTCATTTAAAAATTTTTTTTATGTTTTTATTTATTTTTGAGAGCAGGAGAGACAAAGCATGAGTGGGGAAGGATCAGAGAGAGAGGGAGACACAGAATCTGAAGCAGGCTCCAGGCTCTGAGCTGTCAGCACAGAGCCCGATGCAGGGCTCAAACTCACAGACCGTGAGATCATGACCTGAGCCGAAGTCGGACGCTTAACCGACTGAGCCACCCAGGCACCCCTGTAATTCATTTTTAAGAACATGAACACATGGAATCACCTGTAGGGATGACCATCCTTAAACCTTAAGGCTGATGAAACTAAACACGTATAACTAAAAAGTAAGCTAGCCAAACAAAACCTTTTCACTGAACTAATGCAATGCAAAGGAGACTTCAACCCTCCTGAAAACCATCAGTTTGTATTATAAATCCCAAGATGGATGAATAAAATAACCTGTTACGGATGAAATGAAGCCACATCTCTGGCTCTGATTATTCATAGATCCTTCTCTTCCTTTGTCCCAGTTCTGGTATGTTACTGGCGTTCCGTCTCTCCAGCTGTAGGAAAATGGAAAAATTTAGGGTCTTCTCTTTTTCTGTATGTCCAGTCTCCAACACCATTCTTGAAGTTCTGGGGTATGGATTAAAGGCATAATATTTTATTAAATTAAAGAAATACTCATGTCTTTAGTTAGAGAAATGAAAATTTATGAGTGAAAGATAATGTTTGAAGGCTATTCAACAAATTGATCACTAAGATCTAGTCCAATCATTCTGCAAATAAAACCTGTCAAACAAAATAAAATGCAAATTGATCTAGGTCCATACCGAAATTCATCATTGGCTCTTTCTTCTCGAAGTCCAATCCACCAATTTACACCATACTTTGATAGCTATTAAAAAAAAAAAAAAAGAAAAGAAAATGTCAGCACTTATTCTACTTGTTTTCCCTTTTCACTATTAAGATTAATGGGGTTGCTGTTAATAGCTTTCTATTCTTTAGTATTTTACCCAATTATCTAAAGAAGAGTACACTAAGGCCTAGCAACTTGAGAGACCCTGAAACTTCATTATCTTAAAATATTCTCTCCTCATTATGAAGGGAAATTGGAATCAAATATTGAAAATCTTCTTACAACTTTCCCTATCTATTTAAAAGTACATTTTCTAACTCTCATAATAGGGCTTTAAAAACTAATATTGTAAAATAAAATAGGACTCCTTTTTTAATTTTTACTAAAAATTTAGTGTCTTATCATCTCAGTGGTTTATAGAAGTTTACTGGATGTGTCACACTGTTTGGAAACAATTCAAAGCACAAAGACATCAGCAGTAAAAAAGATTTTGAATTTTTGCATTTAGTCTGATTGTTAAGCTCTTAAACTGAGTCATAGCATGCTCCCCATTTAAATGGACACATTATAGGATGAAGGAATGCTACAGAACTTCCAGTGTTTCACAACTAGAAAGTTACTTCTATATTTTACTAATTTTGTACTGTTATTTATCACACAGATCTCAGTACAATAAAGTGTAAAATGAAACCCTATGTTCATGCATGTGTGATGGACATGCACATACATTATAGCAAACATAATACTGGACTGATGACCCAGGAAATTGAAATTCTCTCTTTAACTATAAAAGAGGAAGAAGCAGTAAGGATTTCTCTAAGACCGCTAAATCAATATACTTTATCGTGTGTGTATGCTGTGTGCGAGTATAAGTGTGTGTGCGTGAAATGTAACTTAATTTTTAAGCTAAAAACCTGTTAATTTGAAGGCATATGCATATTTAAATTTGCACTGTAGAAACTGGAGAATACACTTTAAGATATATTTTTTTCCACATGAATTTTGGGTCATCATCAACAGAACCTAATAACTCTCTAACATTCTAATTTACAAACAGGTATTTTTACTCCTTGAGCAGGGTGGCTGTCTGCTATATCAGCATTTTGAGAATAATGCAAGATGGAGCAACTATAATTTGGGCTCCCTCAGGTGTCGTTTCACGGACATATTCTTACATGCTGAATTTAGATTTCTATTGTTGAGCTTTGGAATGGGTCCATTGAGACTGGCTGTGAACTCAGTGGGGGAACCACAACAATTTCATTCGATCTAAAGAGGTCTCGTGCAACAATAGTGGAAATCACAGGCTGATTGTTCACTGCCCCGATTAAGGACCTCTAAAGAGAAATTATAACTACTGCATCTTAAGTGCCATATTTATTACCACCTCAATTATAGCATGGTAATCCTCTGTATGGTGCACCACAACCTGTTAGGATATGGAATAGAACTGAAAGCAAGAAGGACAAGCTAGAAGCTACAGTGAAAATTCCATGGTGAAAAATAGAGGTTTTAAATTTTAGCTTAGGTATAAAATCACAACAATAGAAGACTTATTACTATTCTTTCCTATAAAGAAATGTGATATGACCACAGATTTCATAACATCAACTATGTTTTGTGATAGCCATTATAGATAGCATCATTTGGGAAGAATATTTATAAAAAAAATATAGCACCAGCTAATATACAAAGTAATTAATCTACGAAGTAACATAAGGAAGAATAACCTGTCATCTCTTCAAATGTTTCCATCAAAAATATCAAAACCAAGTTATTTTAAGGATTTAAAACATCATATTTTGTAGGATGACTAATAGACACACATTGAGTGTTCCATTTATAGGAGAGGAAGAGTGGTAAAATAGTCCACAAACCAATAGTGGGGAATATCTTGTTCTAGACGTTGGTCTGTCACTGAGTCTCTGTGGGACTGTGGGGGTGGCATCTAACACCCCTGTTTTTCAGCTTTTTCCATCACAAATCAGTAGTGGTCTTGACCTACCTGCACCTCACAGGCTCCTATGCATCAAACAGGATTATAGAAATGGAAAAGCTCCGTGAGCTGTAAGAGAAGACATTTCTCTTACAAGTCAAGGATGCTTTAAATATACAGCTTCATTTTAACAATCAACTTACAAACTTATGAAAAGGTGATAGCTCAAGAAAGGATTCCTGGTGATCATGAAATAATGTTAAATTATGGAAAAGTAAAAAGGTCTTTTCCTTACTTTCAAAGATCTCCTAGGGAAAAGTGGGAGTGAGGTTTCTCTCCTTAGTGTCCCCTTGGTAATTTGTATATATTTCTCCCTTTCACTTACTATTACTTCCAGTTTTTTAAAAACGAGTCTGTATCTCATTTTTGTGTTCTTGACATTATGTCTTTGACAAACATCACAATGCCTGACACTTACCTAATGCTCAATAAATGCTTGTTGAAGTAATACAGAGAAAACATATACTATTCCTGGCAGTCTGTTTCATTATTTAACAGGTTTTGCATGCACTTCCAATTAGCCTAGCTCCTCAAAGATTGTCTAAGTCTTTGTTTTAAGTTGAATTGGAAAACCACTCCTTATTTTCTGAATATTGAGTCTTTTGAGTCTTAAAAGAATTGCTCTCTTGTAAGTAAAATTCGGAACTTTAAATCAGGTGTGTGCCCTCTCCCTCTTCTCCCCGGTATACCTTGTGCCTCATTTGTGCTTTACTTTCTCCCATTGAATTTATCTATTTGTCTTTTTCTAAACTATTTTTCTAATGCTACATGTTTATATTGATTATGGTCTTTCTTCCCAGACTAGATTATAAGCTCCACAAAGGCAGGAGTTTTGGCCTATTTTAATCACTGATAGAGCCCAAGTCCTTCGAAGGGTAGACTCAGCATAAATAAGTCCTGAATGATTGAACGACCCTCACTAAAACAATAAACCCTACTTACTCATACTGCTGCTAGTAAGAATCAAGAAAAGTGATATGATGCCCAACATAGTAAACCCGTGTTTCCATTATTTTCTCTTAATCTCTATACAAAAAAGAAAAATAATTCTCAGAAACCTATGGCTTTTAATGAAACTTAAATAAATATCTGATGTAAAAAAAAAAAGTCCTCCCAAAGACCGAAGAAGGAGCTAAGCTCTGAATCTCTCATGGTTAATTGTATTCAAATACCGCTCTTATTTTGCTGTGGATAAATTCTTGCTCATGTGCAGAATGAATTGTGAGAAGATCACCACGGAGCCAGCCACAGACAAACTCAAAGGAGGCCCATTCTGCAGCACTGGTATGAAAAAGGTACTCTGCATCCTGATAAAAGAGCCAGGGGGCATCTGAAAAACAGTAAGACCCAAAAAATAAAAACCAATGTAAATTATGCAAACACTATTGACTGATGCAATGCAGACTTAAATAGGCTATGTTATAATCAGTCCCAAATTTGGAATTTAGTTGCTTAGCATTAAAAAAAAAGTGTGCGTGTTTGCATATACATAAGTAAGTATATTTACACACACACAACTAAGCATATAATTTGCTTATTTTCCTTGGTTTATCTCATATAAGAAAACTACATTTGTATGCCAAGCTCTGGGATAAATGCATATTTTAAAATCACATGTCATGAAGGGTGTTAAGCTATAATAATCTTTAATCATACTTAATGACTTTTATTAATTTGATTATTAATTAGTTAATTTGAACAAATTAATTCTGGATTGAAAAAAGAAAAGAGAGGCTTGATTGGAGGACTGTAATAATACAGTAATTGTATATGATAGCAGGTAATTAGAAATTCAAGAACTGCCAGGATACTTCTTACCATACTGGTACCAGCATGGAATCTTCGGTCTCACATCTGCAAAGTGAAAATAAGCCAAGTTGAGGGACCTTTCTTCACAAGTGCGCCATCTCTGAACTACTTCAGCTCTAAACACAACATTTTGTACTTTGCTTTTTAAAAGACTATTTAAAAACCAGGTACTTTGTGCTGTTTGAAATATGGTTAGTTCTCATACTTGAAAGGAGGCTCAAGAGAGGCCTCTGATTAAAGAAGAAGGGATGTGAACCCTTGTCAAGGGCCTACCATGTGGTACACACTGTGGCAAGTGCTTTCACTTACTAATTTGGCAATTGATTTGGTTTGGTTATAATGTCATAGTGACATTTCTTCCAGACTGTACTCGAAAAATACCATATTCTACGAACAGTTGGTTATCTTCATTTCCTATTAACTTAGCATATTGCCTTGGTGTCACCTTTTCTCATTCCCCTACGATGCATTTTTTGTGAAAATAGTGCAGTTTGTTTCATCATGAAAGTTGTCGGTACTGTAGACCAGTATGCTTAGATTTTAGATTTCTGTAACTCTTGACTTGGAAAGGTGACAGAGATTATTAGAAAACAAACACATAGTAAAGATCTTATTAATATTTTTACCTCTTGGAATTTTGCATATCCATTCGCGTTTGGAACCACAGTGCAAGGGCAGCAAGGTTTTATTTGCTTTATAAACAGCACAATTTCTTGCATCTTCTCCAAAATAAGTATTGTCTAAAAATGAAGAGACAACCTGCAGCAGATCAAGTTCATTATTTCTTAATGATGATCCCCCACAAAAAGTTTCAAAAGATCAAAAGAGGCATCTCTGTAAATAAATCACAATAGACTTCTGGAGGAAGCTTAAGAAATGTCTGGATAAGATTACATTTTAAAGGTTGTCCCACATTTGTGAAGAAAAGTTAACAAAACTAGCATTTTTCCTTAAAGATGCTTTTTTCCTAAAAAGAAGCATGCTACTCCTTTCTCCAGAAGGAACAAATCGGGTGCAAGCTCCCTTCTGAGGTTGCACTGTTGTCTCACTGGCTGGAATAGGCTCGTCCTGGGACTTTGGGTAAACTTCTGGAAGGCTCTGATCTGTCAGATTTGAGTCCCATCTGTGATGTAGATTCTTGTGCATGTACGCTAAGCTTTTGGTCTTCAGTCACTGAATTTTAAGTCATCACTAGCTTTAATTGGGAAATGATCCAGTGTTGTCCATGAATGATCATGTAACAGGAATATGAAATAAAGATTCAGTCTTCTCAGTGATTTAATGGCTACTTGACAGAAGAATGGATAGATTACAAGTAAAACTGGAGCAAAAATTTAGAAAAAGAAGAGGATGTTTGAAACACTTATACTCAGTCTTCTTCAAACATGTACACAATCACACAATAACTCATCTAACTTAAATGTATATAAGCTCACATTCAGGCAATGGTGTGCATTTGAATATTTGTTTTGTCCAGTAGGGAGTGGTGGTGAGGAACTCAGTGCCCTGCTTCATGACTTTATCTCATTTATTCTGAACCATATTGTCTGTTCCTTTCTGTTATTAATAAGATTGTTTTGCTAAAACAAAAGGAAGCAGTCTCAATCTCTACATGCACATTTCACTTTTCAAGTGCCACACTGACATTAATCACACAAGTGTGCCATATGGTAGCTCCTATTTATGTAGCAGGTAGAGTCTGCTAAGTTCCTTCCACTCTCTGGGTCTGGGCCTGATATCCTTCTCAGCGAAGCAGCACTGAGGTGGAAATGTTATATATATATGTATAATATATATGTATATATATGTAAATATATATGTATATATATGTTTAACTAGAATGGCCGTATTATTTTTGTTTCTCACATATAGTTTTCCACAGATCCTTTCTTTGCCACAAATTTTCTCTAGTGAGGCTAGAGATCCTATTTCTCTATTGATCTTTACTATGTCAAAGTTCGGCTGCTGATATTTTGCCAACTAGGCAAGGAGACATGATAGCATCATAGCTTTGGAGGCAGACAACCTGTGTACAGATTCTGGCTCTCCGAAGCATTATTTTAGGCAAACTATTTAAGCATTCTAATAACCACTCCACTGAATCATCATAAGGGGAAATGAGATCATGCAGCAATGCATTCAATCCAGTGTTTGGAACATAATTCAGGCTCAGAAAATAGCAGCTGTATTAAGTGCTCACTGCCGGCTCTTGCTAGTCACCCCATTTCACAGGTGAAATGGAATAACTTGATTTTGCATGTGCCTCAGATGAATCCCATTTCAATCTGGGATACTGCTTCCATTTTTTCCCTACCATCTTGAGGAAAATATGAGAATTCCTCCTTGTACCTGAAAAGATATGTAATAAAGAGTTTCCTTCTTCCCTTCACAGAGGTTCTTACAAGTATGAGGCTGAATGAAAAACAAGTTATTTTTTTTCTTTCTAAATAACTTACTCCAGTTGAGAAGGAGATGGTATTTCTAAGTGTGGCATTTCTGCCCTTTTAGAGATAAACTGAAATGTTTGTTTGTTTGTTTTCATTGTAATCTGGACTTGGGTCTCACATTCATATAATTAGGTACTAAGCTGGAGAGGGAGGGTGGGGTAAAGAAAGCCTAATATTATTTTAAACAATAGTTGCTTCTTTCTTGAGACTTCACATGGGAGACAGTCTGGGGGACCTTTCAGAGATTTTGATTACTTTCCAGGATGAGATCCTACTGTTGGCCTCAGAACTATGTAGCTAGTAAAGATTTCCTAGGACTTGGCAGAAATAACTCTAATGGTACCAAGATCTGGTGTAGTTTCTGATCTGGGTCTGAGTCACAGGAAATACGATCATTACTTCCCGTTTCTACCGGCCGGTTTACCAAGGTGTTCCAGGGCCACCTGTTTTGAATTAATTTCCTTTTCTTCAGTTTGGAAAAACTTACAGGAGTCCCATCAGACCACTCCCAAGAGCCAGCATTCAGTGGGTTTCTTTTATTAAATCCAATCCAGAACTGCCTTTCTTCTGTCCTGGGAAGAGAAAAAGCAAAAACTTGGCTCTTCCTATTGAATTCACAACATTATATAAAAGGTCCAAGAAATGTTTTAAAGTATTTATGTGTGCAGGAAACAGCTGATACTACTGGCAGGATGGATCAAGTCAAACAAACATTTATTGAACATTTCCTTTATGCAAAACCTAAGCTATGAAATGGACGTAGAGAAGAGTAGCCTGGCTTCCTGTTTCTCTTGGCTCATCTGGTGTGCTCACTGGTGACGTGTAGTTGGGGGAAATTTCAACCCATACTGAGAACACTGCTTTCTCATGTTCATTAGGAATGGCAACACCTTTCAATCAGGATAAGAACACAAGAAAGCAAGTTGGTAAGAAAATTTGGAACATCTTTTCCGTAGAGGACTTTTTACTACTTCACTGTGTATTTACTACTTTACTATGCTTCCTTTGTTGCTTTTTTGGTCAACTGTTCCTGTATTCTCTGAAGGTTAATTACCACTACCCCCTTTAATAGAAGGTACACAGCAGATTTTGTTTTTTGTTTTTTTTTTTTTCAGATCCCAACATAAATAATTTCATAGCAAATCAGTCTGAGGCACAGTAGATTAACTTCAGCAATCAGCACTGGATTACACTTGGTGAAAAACCCCACAGAGAACCATCTTCCCTCCTATTAGGTGGAGGACAAATACATCAATCCACAGAGTACTCAATAAATCAACCAATAAAGTCGAATTATACAATGACCCATCTCACTAAGACAATTTTCTGAGAATAGTTTGGAGAATTAAAGGTTTAAAAGATTCAGAAATCATGACAGATGCTTTATTTTCATTAGTGCAGAAAAGCAAGCCTATTCTGAAGCATCCCCTTCTCAAATATGAGAGCTCCTGTGTCTGAACAATACAAGTGAAAGTAAAATGTGACTTAGAAATCCAAGTGATCCTGGGGCGCCTGGGCGGCTGTGTCGGTTAGGTGTCCACCTTTGGCTCAGGTCTCAGTCTCATGGATCATGGGTTCGAGCCCCACATTGGGCTCTATGCTGACAGCTCAGAGCCTGCTGTTTCAGATTCTGTGTCTCCCTCTTGATCTCTGCCCTTCACCTGCTCACGCTCTGTCTCTCTCTCCAAAGTAATAAAATAAGCATTAAAAAAATTTTATAAAATAAAAAGAAAAGAAATCCGAGAGATCATGGGGGCCTGGCTGGCAACTGCCATGATTACAATTTACAATTTACAAGGTTGTGGAGGGCGGGATGCTGCCTTAAGGTTAAGCCAGGTAACTTAACATCAGCGACTGAGGCTGGGAATTCATATCACTCTCCTGCCTTGAGAACTTTTTCTTCCTTTACTCACAGAATTCAGAGTTCAACATTTTCACTGATGTGTCCTGGCTCTTAGGTGATGAACTGGCATTAATTTTCTCTTCATCCATTTCCTAAAACTGTATGGTTTTAATAATATAATAAATAATAAAATAGAAAAGCAGTGCCATAAGAAGACTATATGCTAACTATGAGAATTGATTTATTTGCTCTAAGCAAACATGAGATTTTGTTGAACTCCCTGGTAGTCCGGGTACAAAGTAATATTATATAGCTTTTATGATTAAGTGCTAAAGATTAATAATTTGATAGATGCTTAATATTAAAGGAATTTCAAGTGTGAGAACTTATATAAATAGAAATGACATAATGGTATTTGATCTCACAGCAAATTTGGAAGCAGTTTGCACATATTTGTTTCATATAGCAAACCTCACTACCCTCAAGTATGAAAGGATGTTTTGCAAGGGGCTAAAGTCATCGAGCAAAGTTACAACTTAGAAGAATGGAGATTATCCCATATCCCTTGGATGTGACCTCATACCAGACTAACAATCCAATTAATCAGGAAGCTTCTTGAACTTTTCTTCAGCCTCAGAGAATCTGACTCCGCACCTCTGGTGTGAGGCCAGAGGGCTCTGTGTTAAAAGGTGCCCCAAGTAAGTGTGATAATCAGCCAAATTTGGGACACATGATTTTAGGTCAGCATTTCCCACAGACACTAGCAGTTCCATGGGATGTCAATAAGTGTTCTCAAAAAAAAAAAAAAAAAAAAGAGGTTTGTGGTCAAAGAAAATGCTTCCTTCTATAAGCCTTTACAATACAAATGCATATGGCGAATTTCCAAGTTCGTGCCTTGTTTTGCAAACATGTTTGACTCTTTCCCCCCAAGAGTGCTCTATGAGGCTCACATTGGGAGATGTTGTCAAAGACTCCTCCCATTAAGGTCATTACTCCAGACGGTGGAGATGAATCATTTGATAGATGTTACATAATAATCTTTTTATGGAGTATCCTAAAGGAACCTTATGGGAAGAATAGGATTTTCCTCAAAAAAAAGTTCTGGACTTTTCTCTGTGATTCAAGCAAGTGTTTTGAGACTCCAGATTTCCAGAGCTTGGAGTATAGTACTTGGTGTTACATTTGTTTTTATTAAATAAATGTATGGAGCCATGCTCGGAGCCATGCCCCTTAGACCACAGCATTCTCAGGGGCAAGATTTTGTCTGTCATGTCTATTGCACGCTCCAGCCACCTATGCATAGAGAAGTACCCCTCTCACAGAAGATACTCTAAACATGTATGCTAGTCAACGAGAACATTTTAGAGAAAGAGGCGAATGGATGAGAAAATGCATGAAAAGAGAACATGGCGTCTGTCCTCAAATAATCAAGAATAGAGTAGACTTGATCTGTATTGCTCTGGCTTACTAGAAAGTTGATATTTGAAATCAGCCTCCAGTAGTGCAATGGACATTCTCCCAAATAATAAGCACTCTGAAAGGAACTGTGCAGACAGAAGAGGACCACAGGAATATAGCGGAGGGAATTTTCGTATTGGCACAAGCCTTTGACATTTCTTCAAGTTTCAACTAAATTGATTTTCTAACTCCATGCAGTTCAAGATTCTGTAAACTTGCGAGGTGGATGCCAACAGTGAATGCCTGGTTCCTCAAATGTAAAATTAGGGATCAATCAATGGGGCTTTCTTTTTTTCCCAAACAAAATCTTACATGGATTCTTATTATATACAAAATAACTAGAAGTGGAGCTGGTGGGAGCTGCTCTGGAGGGGGTCACTGAGCACAGAAGCAGGACTTCTGTCCACTTGTTCTCCTCCTAGTCCTGGGTTCCCGGACTCTTGGGATCCCCAGGCAACACTTTGAAAATCACAGGGCTAGATAATTACTGAGTTTGGCAGAAATGCCCTAAAATGCCAATTCGAGGTACACAGAAAAGATTTCAAATATCGAAACAATCGTCACTTTGTTCTTTATGTAATGAGAACTGGGTGCAATGTAAATATAAAAGTGTATGTATGTATTTTTCTTTCATGACTTGTGGCTAGTCGCTTTTAGGCTTAAAACAAATACTTGAGATTTTAAGCAAATATTTGGGATACTCATCTCTAAAAACTCATACCTGGGAGACAGAATATTTGACCGCATTTTTCAAAATGAACAAGTATTTACCTATTGAATTTTGAATGTAAAAGCTCATTCACAAAATTCTCTTCCTCAATGTGGGCAAAGCTTGCAAGATGAGCTCCAAATTCTTCACAAAATGCTTCCGCTTCTCTCCATGTTCTTTTCATCAGGACTTTTTCACTATGAAATACCTGGTGAAGTCAGAGACAAAGAAAAGTCGACACTATCATGGATAAGGTGAGGCTGTTTAATTCTGGACAACAAAATAACGGCAATATAATTGTCATTAATCTCTATTAAGAGCTTGACCCAGCAGGGAAAAATAATATTTACTGAACTAGAATGTGTCTACTCATCGTAAAACTATTACTTTATTCTTCCAACACATCCATGAGGACAACAGAATCAACTCATTTTAAAAATGAACTCCTTGCGGACTTTTTTCTTCTAAATTTCCTATAACTGGCATACACTTGTCCCTTAATAAATGTTTGTCAAGAGACGATGAGAGTCAGGCTAAGAGAGATTACAAATTTCCAGTCGCATAGCTGCAAATAGGCAGGACTAGGGTTAGGTCCAGCACTCCTTGCTGCAGGAGCCCATGAATTTCCATCCCACCAGATTGCCTTCTGACAAATTAGAATTGGATGAATGATCATGAATTTGGCTGACCCACAGCAAGAAATGAGAAATGAGACCTGGGACCTAGGGCAAGTATATCACTAAGATCTTTGGGTGTTAGCTGTGCCTAAATTCTCGACTGTTTCTCAGCTGTCCTCGCAGTAGCAGGAAGAAGTCAATCAAATGGAGAGTCTGGTCCTGACTTTATTTAAGATCAAGGGTGAGGGTCCAAAAACACAGAACTCCAGATCCTGGGCCTCTGTGCCCTCCTCATTTTTAATTGCCTGACACTGCACCCAAGTTTCCGATGCCAGGCAGGCGCCCTACGGCCAGGCTTCACCAGGCTCTGATTTGCTGAGACCAGAATGAATAGGTTTCCCAGTCCTCTGGGCAACAGCATAGCCTTTCCATCTTTTAAATTATATGTCAAAATGCAGCTCCTCTGGGAACCTTTTCTTGAATCACTTAAAATTCATCAATCCTGCCACCATGCCCATCAAACACACCTTACATCTGTGGACACGTCAGGGTAATGTATAGTAGAAAAAGAATTGGACTGGGATTCTCAAGATAAGGAATTTATTCCAACTCTGTGAATAAATAATTGTGATCTTGGCCAAATCACTTCATCTTGCTGCCTCAGTTTACTCATTTGTAAGGCTTAACTTACTACTTTGTGAGGTCACTGTTAGCCAATGGATTCAATGGAAGATTGTGCATGTGTACATTAAATTGAGTACATTCACAGATGTTTCATGATAAGAGGATTGTAGGTAGTGATTTATATCTAGGATCTAAAGCTGATTTGCAGAAAGGCATTTCTTCACACATTTTTTTCACATACACACACGTATCAAGTGTACGTATTAATTTTTTTGATCCTTAGGTGTCTGGCAAGCTGCAAAAGCTATTCTCAGCAGCAAAATGGTATTATTCCATAATAAAGACTTGATTCATTTTCTTACAAACGATACGGAATTGTATCATTTCAATACCCAGTGAGCAGTACAATGCAACAAGAACACTGACTGGGGCCTGGATAACAATCTTCATGAAGAGGCCTTCAGTATCATCAGGGTATGATATGCCAGTCTTTCAACTTAAAATTATTTTGGAATATAACTGAAAAAATAGAGAGAGTCAACAAAAGTACCCTGCTGTGTGCCAGGCACTGTTCTGGAATAAGGGAGTTTGAGATACATGGACAAAACTGAAATAATGTTTGTTCCATTGAGAATGTCTAGGTACCCCGACATCACCTTGAAGCAGCTCGCCAAGCCAGGCTCTGATTCCCAGTCCAAGTAGCAGGGGTGAAAGGGCCATCTCTCTTCCTGCTCTGTTTTCTCCTGATTTCCCAGTGGTTGCTTACACAGGGACATTGCCTTAAATTGTTTGCAATCCTTCACTTCCCAGCGACCAAGTGGACTCCTTCCTCGCATGACAACACAGCCACCACTGTAGCCTAAAATCATAAAACAACAGTTAAAAAAGTGTGTACTTATTTATTTTAAGAGAGATGGGGGGGCATGAACAGGAAATCCCAAGCAGGTTCCACGTTGTCAGTGCAGAGCCCAAGATGGGGCTCAGTCTCATCTACTGTGAGATCATGACCCGAGCCCAAAATCAAGAGGCGGACTCTTAACAGACTGAGCCACTCAAGTGCCCTGAAAACAACACTTTTTAATACCAGAATGACTAGAACATTTTGTTCTTGGAAGACTGGTCTTTAGAGTATTGTATAACTGACATCTCATAATGAAGAGCCCACATAAGAACAATAAAGATGAGAAAGAATGCTTTATTAACTGGACTATCTTCTCGACATCTTTGGAGAAAAGAAAATGAAAAAGTAAGGGAAGAGAGCCTGTGAAATCTGAAATTTGGACATTTTGAGCTCAGATGGTAAATGATAGAAAACTAGGCACTGTTTCACCTGGGACTGAAATATCCCCCATATTCAATCAAATCCCCAATATTTCAGTCAAATGCCACATTCCTCTACTTTAAATTATTGTGCTTTTTTTTTAACTGAGCAGAGAAAAATTTAGCCCACCATTTACTGAGCACTTACTCTGTACACTGTGCTTTGAAAACCCATCGTGAAATCAACAATGAAAAAATGCATAGTGCTTATCATCTGAGAAATAGAATTGACCGAGAAAATACATAAATGATGGATTCAAGGCAGACTGCAAGGTACACCACAGAAAACCAAACTGTAAACCATGGGAGAGCGGAGAGAATGAGATAAATTCTGTATGATGTAAAACTCTGGGAGCAGGAATAAAAGCAGACATTAAGGAAAAGGGAAGGACCATCTAGTTCTGGATGAGGCTCTATTCTCTTGTGTATGTTTGAACATTTTGGTAAAATGAACCATATTTTTCCATAGGAACGATTTCTATGTTGAGTTAAGGTGCTCAAGTTTGTCATCAAATCTATACAACTCATAGGATAACTTAAAAAAATACACATCAAATTTCAGTGAATAGTAGAAAACAATCCCATTTGAAAAACAGAATAAAAACTGAGTAAGAATGAACCTTTTTTCTTGAAGCCAAAGTGATCATTCATTTATCTAAATCAAATTCAACCACAACAAAATTGTGCAGCTATATCTACACACCAGGCTAGTCTGTATATTAGCTACTAGAGAAAGGAAGACAAAACAAAATAAAACAAACAAAACCCAGCTCCGCATAATACATTAATTGCATTGAACATAACGTGTGAAGTGCTATGGTAAAGGAGACTTCAGATTTCTGTGGAAGATTTCAGAAGGGGTGATGGGCTATGCCTCGGGATATCAGTAAAGGATTTGGAGGAACTGATGTTTTAGCTGAGTTTTGAAGGCTGAAAAGGAGAAAAAAAGTTTTCAAGGGATGCATGTAAAAAGAAATAAAAGCAAGCAATTATAGATGGAGCATCTGAGGACTCTGACGACTCTGGACCTACTGGCACTTTTAAAAATGTAGTCACTTGGTACATATATTTGTCTTGCTTAATTTCCTTCACAAAGAATGGCTTCAATTTTTTAGATACTTGGTAACTGGCTTTATCCTTGTCAGTCATGGGTGGTTATTTTGTGCTCACAGAAAGACTAAAGAGAGGGTTGAAGAAGAGGAGAAGGGGAAGAAGAAAGAGGAAGACATATAAAGAGCCTCTCCTAAAGAAATGGAAGAGGAGAAAGAATAAAGGGACTAAAGAACCAGTGTTTGCATCTTTAACAGTCCTGAGTGTACATGCTGTGTTAGACACCAGGGATCACGGCCATCCACATGAAGCCTACAGTCCTGTGTGTGTGTGTGTGCGCGTGCATGTGCTGATGTGTCAAAGAGACCCACACACATGAAAATGACCAGTAAGTAAACAAGAAAACATGACTAGTATGACTTATATAGAAGCAAAGAAAGTCAAGAGAGAGCTGGTACATAGAAAAGCCATCAGTTGTCTCCATTGGCCAGAACACTGAGCTGGTGTTAAAGATGAATGAACGATTGGGGGCCACATAAGGGGGAAAGATTATAGCATCCAACTGCAGCCTGCCTTGAATGGAGCTTTGCAGTCCTCTACACTGTAATTTTGGAATGCAGCTCACAATCTAGCTGGGTCCTGAACAATAGAGGAGATGCTGCATACTCTGTGATGAGATTCTAATGAAATTAAACTATGGAAATCCAGATGAAAGCCCTAAACATAATATGCTAATGGAGTTGCTCTAGTTGAAAGAGCAGGGCAAACACACACTCCCTCTCAATTTCTCCTTCCTTCCTTCCCCAGCAACCTCTGACTTAGAGCCTGAAGTCTGGACTTCTAGTCTCAGCGCAAATATTTAGTAACTCAAAACTCGAACAGGTTAATTAATCACACACGAAAAAATTCTTGTCTGAAATCTGGGGATAATAATTCCTTTTTTTACTCAGTGGTTTTCATGAAGATCAAATGGAATAATGTATTTAAAAACACCCTGAAAGATAGGAAGGGCTAAAACCAGCCCTAAGATGTTGCTTCTATTATTTTTTAACTTTTTATTACAGAAGCTGGGATTTTGTGGCATGAGTTCTGCCTGCATGTTCAAAGAATTTTTAAAAAGCTCGAATCAGCAAGTTTAAAATGTAATATACTTTTTTTGGTTGGTCTTGCATTTTGTCTTACTTTTTCACATCAGACAATGATTAAATAGCTTTGGCTTTAGATACTATAGAAACTCAACTCATCTTCATTAGTGGGGAAGGAGATGTTTGTGAACTGCTATGAAGGTGAAAGTGCTTCAGTAGTATCACTGGGATTCTAAAGTGGTTATCTTAATGGAACATTTGACCCAAATTTTGGAGTCTCGGCCCCAAAGATGCAGTAAAGCAGTGTAATAAAGGGAGACCGGGCTAAGGGAGATATAAACCGAATTTATAATCCTATATTGTGGGCATGCTTGCAAAAGCCAAATAATAAAGGTAGGGTATGGGTGGGAGTGACGGGTTTTTTTTCTCCCAGAGATATTGTTCTCAAATTCAATAACTCATCTCCCATTGGAGAAGAAAAATTATCATCCTGTTTCTCAGTGGTGAATCTCACATTTATTTATTTATTTAAAATTTTTTTTTTAGCGTTTTTATTTTATTTTTTTGAGAGACAGAGAGACAGAGTGTGAGCAAGGGAAAGGCAGAGAGAGAGGGGGACACAGAATCCGAAGCAGGCTCCAGGCTCTGAGCCATCAGCACAGAGCCCGACGCGGGGCTCGAACTCACGGACCGCAAGGTCATGACCTGAGCTGAAGTCGGACGCTCAACCGACTGAGCCACCCAGGCGCCCCAAATCTCACATTTAAACGGATTCTCCTTCTCTGCCTTATCCTCCCTCAGTCCGCCTTCACTCTCTCCATGGAACATGAATGAGGGGCGCCTGGGTGGCTCAGTCGGTTAAGCACCTGACTTTGGCTCAGGTCACAATCTCACTGTTCATGAGTTAGAACCCTGCATTGGGCTCCCTGCTGTCAGCACAGAGCACGCTTCAGATCCTCTGTCCCTCATCTCTCTGCCCTTCCCCTGTTCACGCGTTTGCTCTCTCTCTCTCAAAAATAAATAAACATTAAAAAAAAAACATGAATGGGATAACTTTGGGTCAATTAAGAAATTCCAATCCACTGCTCTAGCCCTTTCCATTTCACAAAACTATCTAACCATATAAATTGAACTGAGGTGATAAAGCCTCCATCTTTCACCTCTCTGGTCAAATACCCAAAAGCAGACAAACAAAATCTATTTGTGCCCTCAGGGTAGGAGGGAACTATGGCTGGGCCTTCTGAGCCTCTGGACAATTATTTTTCTGGAGTCTGTCTGTTATTTTCCCATCCTTACTTTTTTTTTTTTTTTTTACTATGACCAAGTGAGATTTACTCTAGGCGTACAAAAATAATTCCACATTTGAAAAGCAATTAATGTAATCCACGATATCAATAGACTAAAAGAAAAAAATCATACCATACGAATATCACATCCTTGCTACCCACCTTCTTTGTCCTTTTCTCCATCTTCATGCAGGAAAGTGATGCAAAGGGGGTAGCTTCCATGGAATGCTGTTAGGTATTTTATATGGTCTTTTCTTTATTTCACTTCAAAAACTCTGAGATGGATATCAGTATGTATAGTTTGCTAATGGAAAAATTGGGGCACAGAGGTTTGGTAACTTGCTTAAGGCCTCATGCTGAGGGGTTTGTTGCAGAATTTGAAAACAGATTTAACTAAGTTGACTGTGAGACAATGTCAAGATACAGAGTAGGCAGGCATTCAATAAATGCCTGTTGAATGAATGATTGAATCTTCCCTTCAATTATGTTCCTCCATCTCCATAGTCAACATTTTTCTTCTGGGTGTGACCGCAGCATTTCCTTAACGATCTCTGATCCCATTTCTACCTTATATGGCAGTTACTTACATGATTATTAAAAAATATGAAAATATCTAGAGTCCCCAGAAATGAGAATACGTTTCTCCTCATTTATGTGGTGGTTTGTTTCAAAACTCTGGGAAGCCTTAAAATGGATCAGTCTATCTACCTGCTGGCTGGACAGGCTTTTCCTTGGTAGGTGGAGGGTACTTTCAAGAAAAATAGATCTGATTTGCTCTACTGGGGTCCCATTTTCCTTGTCACTGGCAGAAGATTTCTATTGACATGGGACAATTGGGGTAAATGTTCTGGAGTTATCCTATATGAGTGAAACACCCCTTTTCTGCAGTGGCAGCTAGATCTAGAAAGAAAACTTTTGTCACAGAGCCTGAGTGATAGATGGATACAAAACAATGATTTCAAAGTGTTTCTCCTTTGTACAGACAACTATGAAACTGTAATATAACTTGGAAAAGATTTTGGAATGTCTTAATAAGTATGGACTCGTTTTTTCTTCCTTCACCATAGAATAGCCTCCATTTATACTGAATCTTTAATGTACAAAGTACATTTTAATTTCTAATGCATTAGTGTCCCTAAATAAGAAAGGCCCCATTTTTCCCCTTTAATTACTGGTACTAGTTAATATGTAGCAAAACTGGTTTTCCTGTTTTACCTGAATAGTTACTTTTCTTAAAATACCAAGTGCCACTGTCTCTTTGCTGTTGTTTTAGTAAAGTAGCAGGAAACTATCTCTTTATAAAAATATCCCAGGTGGGAAGCTATGAAATAATAAGGAATCAATGGATCTAGGCATTGATAATTAGTGGCTTCTAACATTACAAAAAGTGGGAAAAGTGAACGTTATGTGCCTTAAAATAGAACACACAACTACTTATGAAATGGTTTTCCAAAAGAAAAGAAAAGAAAATCTGAATTATATAATGCCTTTGATTCTAACTTCTCAAAAATAAAAATGTCAATTTTATGGAAAATAAAGAGGCCAGAGTAACACATTAAACAACATATGGTAATTCAATCAAAAAGTCCAGACTGTAGGAAACTCTACAGGACAAACAACCTATTTGCATCGACAAATAAAATTTTTTAAAAATGAGAGGGGGCAAAGAAGAAGGAAACGTAGAGATTAAAATAGACTTTAGGAGATCTATCAACCAATTGCAAATGCATAAACCTTTTTGGATCCCGATTCAGACAAACTGTAAAATCTGTTGTATAATATCATGAATCATTTAGAAATTTGAGCATTAACTGAATATTTATGATATTATGAAATTATAGTTAATTACTTAGAGCTGTGATAATTGTCTTATATTCATGTTTTTTAAAAAGAAGGCTTTATCTTTTAGAGATGATACTGAAATATTTGTGGATGAAACACTGTGACGTTTGAGATTTGCTATGACAAAATATGAGAAGTGTCAGGGAGAGTGGGTGAGTGTTCAGATGAAACAAGATAGACCGTGAGTTGATAATTGATGACACTGGGTGATGGGTATATAGGGGGTCATTACACTATCTGATGAATGTAATACAATGTCGAAAAAGTGGCAGAACTGTGATTGCCCCACAGATTGAATATTTTGATGATACGACATAAGGACAGAGTCTTGACTAAGTTTATAAAAACTGTAGAATTCCTATTCAGTGGTCAATTTATATAGTCAGTCTGGGCTGGATTAAGATTCTAACATGAGGACGAATTTAATGGATACCTTTGTGACAGGCAGGAAAAAAATGTGATTTAGGATGGCATTTCTGCAAACTGCAATTTAAAAGAAAAAAGGAAACACAGAGGCTTTTATATTGCTATTTTCTTCAAAAAGAGATTTACATTTTCATCTTATTCAGAGACAATTTACTCAATGTCAGTCAGCATGAGCAGCCAAACTCAGCATCATGATATTATTTTTGCTTCAGGGAGAAGAGGAAGAGAGTAGTGCCACTCAAATAAATTACAGCAGAAACTTATGAATGACAAGGAGCTCTGCTTCAGTTCCAGGCTTTAGACATCCAAATATGCCCCAAGGAAGGTAACATTAAGAACCAAGATTTTGTCTATTCAAAATGTATTAATTTATTTTGACAGGTATAGACATTCCTAACAAAATTCCAAAGTATATTAGAAATGAAACCTGAGCTTTTTTTTTTTTTCCAGTAATAGTGTGACATGGAACTTCACTATTCTCTGCATTTTAATAATATTCACAGATTTGTAGAATGAGAAGATTTACTGAGTGAATTATGATATTTCTCATTTAGAGCCATGCAAAGTCATCGGTTTCTATACACATTCCCTAAACCGATGCTTACACACAAAAAATCTAATTTGTATTAACTTCACCTTGCAGGCATCTTTAAAAAGTATAGTTTTTTTTTAAAAGAATAATAAACTATATATTTTAGAGCATTTCGGATTCATAGCAAAACTGAGTGGGAAGTACTGACTTCCCTTATACCTCCTGCCTCAAATAGGTAGAACCTTCCCCACTCTTGACATCTCATACCAGAATGGTACATTTGTTAAAACCAACAGTTACACACCATGACCACCCCAAATCCATGATTTACACTAGCTTTCATTCTTGATATTGTGCATTCTATGGTTTCGACAAACGTGTAATTACATATATACACCATTGTGTATATATACATCAGTTTCACTGTCCTACCCCCCCCCCCACCCAATCCTCTACGCTCGGCCTATTAATCCCTCCCTTCCCCTGGCTTTCGGAAACCACATTTTACTAGTAATCTTTTTACTGTCTCATAGTTTTGCCTTTTCCAGAGTGTCCTATGGTTTGAATCATGTAGTTTGTAGACTTTTCAACTGGCCTTTTTCACTTAGTAATATGCATTTAAATTTCTTCTATGTCTTTTAATGGCTTGATAGCTCATATCTTTTTAGCAGTGAATAATATCCTATTGTCTAGATGTCCCATATTTTGTTTATCCATTCACCTGCTAAAGGACATCTTGATTAATTTTCAGTTTTGGCAAGTATGAATAAAGCTTCGATAAAAACCATGTGTAAATTTTTGTGTGAATATCAGTTTTCAGTTTGTTTGGGTAAATACCAAGAGTGTGATTGTTGGGTTGTATAGTGAGAGGATGTTTAGTTTTGTAAGAAACTGTCAAACTATCTTTGTGAAAGTGGTATACTATTTTGCTTTCCCACCAGCAATGTATAAGTGTCCGCATTGTTCCATATCCTTGTGTTTTGGATTTGGGTCATTCTAATAGGTGTGCCACGGTATCTTGTCATTGCAGTTTACAATTTCCTAAAGACATATGATGTTGAACATATTTTCATATGCTCGCTTGCCATCTATATATCTTTATTTAAGGTCTTTTGTCCATTTCTAATTCTTGTCTTTCATTTTCTTATTGTAGGATTTTAAGGATTCTTTGTATATTTTGGATTACACTCCTTTATCAGATGCGGTTTTTGCAAATATTTTGTCTTAGTGTGTGGCTTGTCTTCTCATTCTCTTGGCATTGTCTTTCTCAGAGCAGAAGTTTTTAGTTTGAATGAAGTCCAGCAAATCAATTATTTTTTTCATGGACCGTGCCTTTGGTGTTTTATCTAAAAAGGCATTGCTTTGCCCAAGGTCATCTAGGTTTTCTATTCTGTTATCCTCTAAGGTGTTATAGCTTTGGGATTCACATTTAGCTCCGTGTTTATGTCAGTCAGTTTCTGGGCTCTCTATTCTGTTCTACTGACTTTTTCCCCCCAATACCACGCTGTCTTGATTACTCGAGCTTTATAGTAAGTCTTGAAGTCAGGTACTGTTAGTTCTCTGAGTTTATTCTTCTACATCTATATTGAATTGGCTATTTTTGGTCTTTTGCCTTTCCATATAAACTTTAGAATCAGTTTGTCAATATCCACGAAATAACTTCCTGGAATTTTGATTGGGATAGTGTTGCATCTATAGGGAAGTTTGTGAAAAACTGACATCTTGACAATATCGAGTTTTTCTATCCATGAACATGGAAGATCTCCCATTTATTTACTTGTTCTTTGATCTCTTTCATTAAAGTTTGTAGTTTTCCTCATATAGATTTTTTATATATTGTTAGATTTATATATAAGTATTTCATTTCGGGGGATGATAATGTAAATGATAGTATGTTTTTTAAACTCCATTTGTTCATTGATGTTATACAGGAAAGCAATTGACTTTTGTTCATTAATCTTTCATATTGCAATTTGTCATAATCATTAGTTAGTTCAAGTGATTTTTTTTATTCTTTCTGATTTTCTACATAGACAATCTTATCATCTGTGAACAAAGTTTCATTTCTTTCTTCCCAATCTGTATACCTTTTATATGCTTTTTTTTGCCCTACTAGCTAGGACTTCTAGTACAATGTTTAAAAGAAGTGTTGATAGGGAACGTCCTTGCCTTGTTCCTGATCTTATTGGGATAGCTTTTAGTTTTTCACTATTAATTATGATATCTGTGGATTTTGTAGATGTTCTTTATAAAGCTGACGAAGTTCCCCTCTATTCCTAGTTTGCTGACAGTTTTTAAAATAAATAGGTATTAGATTTTGTCAAATGTTTTTCTCCATCTATTGATAAGGTTATGTGACTTTTCTTTTATAGCCTGTTGATGTGATGGATTACACTAATTGATTTTTGAATGTTGAACCAGCCTTGTATAACTGGAGTAAATCCCATTTGATTGTCGTGCATAGTTCTTTTTTTTACATTGTTGGATTCAATTTATTATTTTATTGAAGATTTTGCTCCTTTGTTTATGAGAGACATAGTTCTTTAGTTTTCTTTTCTTGCAATATCTTTATCTGATTTTGGTATGAGGGAAATGCTGACCTCAGAATGGGACAGGAAGTATTCCCTCTGCTTCTGTCTTCTGGAAGAGATTGTAGAGAACTGGCATAATTTCTTCATTAAATGTGTGGTAGAATTCACCAGTGAACCAATGTGGACATGGTGCTTTCTGTTTTGGAGGTTATGAATTTTGTTTCAATTTCTTTAATAGCTATAGGCCTACCTGGATAGTCTATTTCTTCATGTGTGTGTTTTGGCTGATTGTATCTTTAAAGGAATTGGTCGATTTCATCTAGGTTATCAAATGTGTGGATATAGAGTTGTTCATAATATCCTTTTATTATCCTTTTAATGTCCCTGGCATCTGTAGTGATGCCTCCTCTTTATTTGTGATATTAGTAATTTGTGTCTTCTCTCTTTTTTTAGTGAACCTGGCTACAGGCTTATCAATTTCATTGATCTTTTCAAAGAACCAGCTTTTGGTTCTGTTGATTTTCTTTATGGAGTTCCTGCTTTCAATTGTATTGATTTCTGCTCTAATTATTATTATTTATTTTCTTCTGCTTACTTTGGGTTTAATTTTCTCTTCTTTTTCTAGTGTCCTAAGGTAGAAGCTTAGATTGCTGATTTTAGATTTCCACTTTCATTTAGTTTAAAATGTTTTAAAATTTCTCCTGAGATTTCTTCTTTGACCCACATGTTATTTAGAAATGTGTTGTTTAATCTAAAATATTTTGAGATTTTCCAGCTATCCTTCCATTATTGGCTTCTAGTTTAATTTCACTGTGGCTCAAGAGAAGACATTATGTGGTTTATATTCTTTTTAAAATGTTAAGGTGTATTTTTTGGCCAGTATCTGGTATATGTTAGTGAACATTTCATTGTAAGCTTGAGAAGAATGTGTAATTTGCTACTTATGGATTAAGTAGACTATATATATCAATTATATCCTGTTAATCAATGGTACTTTTGAGTTCAACTTTGTCCTTACTGATTTTCTGTCTGCCAGATCTGTCTGTTTCTGATAGAGGGATGTTGTAGTCTCCAACTGTAATAATAGATTCATCTATTTCTCCTTGCAGTTCTATCAGGTTTTTTGCTCACGTATTTTGACACTCTGCTGTTAGGTGCATACACATCAGGGACTGTTATGTCTTCTTAGAGTACTACTCCTTCACCATAATATAATATTCCTTTTTTTAATCCTTGAAAACTTTCCTTGTTCTGAAGGAAACAATTAATTGTACATTATTATTTTATATTATTATCATTTATTGTTAATAAATTATTAATTTATTAGAATGATAGTAATTATAATTATAAAAATATTTATTATTAATGATGAACTATCAATTATTAATTATTAGCAATTAATAATTATTTTTATTAATATTATTTGTTATTATTAATTTCATATTAATTGTGACATTAATATAACTATTCCTGCTCTCTTTTGATTTATGTTTGCATAGTATATCTTTTTCCATCTTCTTCCATTCAATCTACATGGGCCTTTATATTTAAAGTGGGTTTCTTTTTCTTTCTTTCTTTTAAAAAGTGGGCTTCTTGTAGTCAAGAAACAGTTGGGTCTTGTTTTTTGATCTGCTCTGACAGTCTCTGTCTTTTAATTGGTGTATTTAGTCCTTTGACTAATATTTGATACAAGAAAATTAATTTGATAGTATTATAATAATACCTATCTTTCCTCAGGGAAGAGCCAGAAGCCCTCTAACCTATTTCCTCCAGAAACATATTTAGAGGTAACCTATTGCCTGTCATCTTTTTGGGTGGCCCTGATTGAGGCCCACAAGTAAGAAAGGGACCAACGCATCCAAGTAGGAATTCATGCTGATATAAAGGGGTGTTCGGTCTAGGCTGGCCACCTAAGGGCCTAAAGCTTGTTCCAAAGGGGCTAGCTCTAGTGTAGTTTGTGGCTCACACCATTAGTGCCAGGAACTGATGAACCTGGCATGGTTTCATGTTTTGGGATCCAGAGCTGAGTACATGAGGATGAACTAATAGAGCAACTCTGAAATCCTGGCTAAGGATCACAGAAGTCCATGGAGGAGATAGATTAACAAGAATGTTACCTAAGTAATGGGTCAGCATTCTACAGCCAAGTGGCAGTGATTGTGGACTGATTAGATGTACCCATATGTGCCCATTCACTGTGCTTTGAAGTATATCAGACTAGTCTGGACTGAGTAAGCCCCTGATATTCTTGGACAATCAAGGAAGGGGATGGTGAAAAGCCTTTTCAGAGGAAGAAACTGGACTTGCTGCTAATGAAGGCATGTGTGGTCTTGAGCAATGAATTTACACCTTGAACCTGTCAAATGTCACATGCATCATACTTTTAAAAGTGTCCAGCCATATGTGACCCCCTGAGAACCTGGGGTAATTGTTTTAATTGATTTAGGCATTAAGGAAACATTAAGGGAGCACCAGAGGAGGTGGATCATGGGGTGGAAGGAATTTCGAGCAAGGAAAACAAGAAGAGGGTGGTGATGTTATAGTTCCCTCTACTCACGAGGCTGATATGCATTCCAGTGTGTGTACTGCACCGGCTCAGACTTCTGCCCCTTTGTTGTCTTCCAAGTGTATTCTCCTGTGTCATTTTGATCTTGAAGAGCTATCCAAAAATAACTGTCCTTTGTTTTTACCACACTACTGATCAAGCTGGTAACAAAAGCCTGTTCAAACCTTAAAAATGGAAAAAGGAAACGGTTATAGTAAGTTTCTGGGCAATGAAAAATTGTCATTAAAGCGTAATGAGGTGCACAGAATGGCACCAGAATAAGCATTTCTGATGAATTCCTTAGAACATGGGGCAGAAAAATACTCATAGACCCTCAACATTACTAATACATGCCAAATGTCACTGCAATGCTCAGAAATAGATGAGTGAGGAGAATTTGAGTCTCAAAAATAAGTCTTAATTCTTTCAAGGAATCGAGTCCAGCTTCAGTTTCAAAGTATAGGGGGTAAAGCCCATAAAGCTAGCAATATGTTTCTTGGCACAGCAAGTGCCCTATTTTGTAATTAGGCCACACCGCACATACCTCGCTATAATGTGCGTGCAGTGGGGAACTGGCAGTGGGGAGGAGACATGAGCGTCTGCCAACATGGAGTTCACATGCACCCACCCGCACACTTGCCTGGTGATAATGGAGCAGGGATTGGAGTAGCAATTTTATGTATCCCAAATCAGTTTGTTCATAAGCACATGGAGTCCTTGGCTTATTCAAATATGTTCAGATGGGTGTATTCACTGAAGATAAATTTAAAACCCTAGGAACTAATCCAAGGATGTACACCCACCAATATTTCCCCCACACGGTTGAATGAACTAGTGTTCATTGATTGGTGGCAGTGCTCCTTCCCCAACATGAATGCATCAAAAGCGGAATCTGGAAAATTTGTGTATATGGTTCCACATGAATACCTAATAGAAAAATGGGAGTATTAAAAATTTAACTACATTGAAATTTTAAGCTAAGCTTGAAAAATTTATTTTCAACACACATGAAGTTTTGAAAACACATTTCAAGCAGTGATGACTTTTGGCCAGAATTGCTGAGTCAGTGAGAAAGGGAAGGCCTGATGAAATTACCCAGGAAACCTAAAAAGAAAGCAAATTAGACTTTTTCATCCAATTCTGGAAATTTTTCATTACCATGCATCTTTAAGTTGCTGAAGGAAACAAAAGCAGTGGAGTCATTCAACAATAGAAGAGCTTCAAGAGAAATGGGGGGAGGGGAGAAAAGAACACAAAGATGTAAAATTTTTAATTGCTTTATGAACACCACTAGCAATATTTAACAATCTTAGGCATCTATGATAATCATCTTTGCAGGGCATATAAATTTTTATTATGCTTTACTAAGTATTTTCTGTAGGTACTCTATTAATAATCTATATAGCACACATTTAAAACTAGAAAAGTTCTTTTTTAACCAGATTGCAGTGGCAGAATTTTATGTAAATGTAAAAAATGTAAATAAAAAATGTTTTAAATGTAAAAAGTCCTCCTTCAAAAGGACAGTACATAAAACTAAAGACTGTCTAGATGCTGTTGTAATTTTTCTTATGCTTCCAATGGTTCGTGCTCTCATAATTTAGAATCTGCTTTTCCTCCTCCCCTGAGACAGAGTAGCATTGTTATCATGCCCAGCTGGTGCCTTAAACTGCTGTCCTAGGAGGCTAGCAGGGCACTGCATTGTGGAGGCTATGGCCAGACCACTCTTCACAGTGCTGGTTCTAAACCCAGGGAACATTGCTGGCTCTTCCGTGACCTTGTACTATGGCATTTATTGAATAATGGAGAGAAATAACATTATCTGTAAACTTGGTCACTGGTATCGTTTATGACAACATTTTGCTTTTGTTCCCCATTAGTTTTAGATTTATCTAGTCCACTCTGGTTATCACTATTTATGATTCCTTAAAACAATAGAAACTCTGAACTTTTTAAATTGGCAAGTATCTTTTAAGTAGTTGCGTATAGTACAGATACATTAGATCGTAAAACCTTCAAATTAGGATGCAAGATTTCTTGGTACAGTTTAAAAGACAACTGTTGAGTGTCTGTTTCCAACTGATAAGGAAACAAGAGGGTATTTTATACATGTTACTACTATTTGGTTCCAAACACTTAAAAGGGTTGTGAAAACTCTGACTTATAATAATAGAGCAGATGATCTCTTAAAGTCTTTTTTGGCCTTGTGTTTAGAATTCTTCATTTGAGAATATTCCAGAGTTTTTTTTATATCTGGCCTTTTTGCCTGGTTTCACTAGATTATTTAATTCAAATGTTATGACTTAAGGAACAAAAAGTAACCATATGTACAGATTTTTGTATTATCATCTGAACCAGAATAACATTATATCTAAGGAGTTTAACAAAGTAAAAATTACTTTGTTTGCATTTGTGTATAACTACTTATAAAATCAAATTTTTAGGGAAATAAATCTTCAAATCCGGAAAAAATAATTTTTTTCCAGTCAACTCCTTAAAAAAGTTAAGAAACCAAATGTGCATTTTCAATGTAAATAAGAAAAATACATCTTGAATTTTCATCAGTTTGACAAAAAATTGTTACTCATGGTGCTAAACATTACATTTTAATTTTAAAAATGCAATTTGAAGACACTGATACATATTTTTGGGATACATTGATGATTTTTTTCATTTCAAAATAAATTTTGCATTTAAAAAATGCACACTTCTAAAGGAGGTATTTTATATTTGAATCTCTGAAACTATGTCTTCACCCATTTAGCCAGTGGCAAATGTAGTTGAAAAATAAGATGTTTCTTGTCTATGAGTAATACTATACTTAACAGACAGCAGTACTTAATGATTATGTTTGTATTACCTAAAACAAGAGATTGAAAAAAAGTAATGACCTAGATGTAGCTTCACTAGAGAGCTTATTTCAATTTAAAATAAAAGCAGTAGTCTTTACAAATAGTGATCCAGTTAGGAGGTATTCAGTTTTGAACTGAGTGATTGCAGTGGGATTTCTTCTATAACACAATTGTTAACATTTTTAACACTATATTCAAATAACTGACTCTATTGCTGATGAACACAAAAATGATAAATTTCTTTTAAAGAATAGAAATAGAATATCATTGTTTTAAAATGGGAGACATGCATCATGATTATTATTTCAAGAAGTTTTTGGTGGCATTCCTCAAGAACTAGAAATATTAAGTTTACGGATATTATTTATTGTAAAAGGCTAGAAGAGAAACATAGACTTAGAAAAGATACTTAACATACACACAAGAAATAAACCTGGAAGAGCAAATTCCAAACCGTTAATGGCAGTTACCTTTGTTAACTGTTAATGGAGAAGAGTGGGATTGGTTGGGAGAGAGGATGAGTCGGGGCACTTTCAATTTTTAGTTTATATTCTTCTGGCTTGCTTGAATTTATACTAATGAGAATGTTTTTATTGCATAATTTTAAAGAGGATAACTAAAATATGTTTTAAAAAAGAAAGTTAACTGCATTCTAAAAAAAGTGTTAGAACTAATAAATTTAGCAAAGTTCAGGATGCAAAGTCAACACACAAAGATCAGTTGCATTTGTATATACTAACAATGAACAATCTGAAAAGGAAACTACAAAAACAATTCAATTTATAATAGCATCAAAAATTTTAAAAATACCTTAACGGAGGAGGCAAAAGACTTGTACACTGAAAACTAAAAAACACTACTGAAATTAAAGACACAAATAAATGGAAAGACATCCCATGTTCATGGATTGAAAAGCCAATTGTTTAAAGTTCATACTACCCCTAGTGATCCATAGATTGAATGCAATCCATGTCAAAATCCGAATGATGTCTTTTGCAGAAATAGAAAAATCCATCTTAAAATCATATGGAGTTTCAAGAAATCTTGAATAGCAAAACAAACATGAGAACAAAGTTGGTATCACGACTTTGATTTCAAAACTTATTGAAAGTACAGTAATCAAAACAGTGTGGTACTGGCATAAAGACAGATGTATATGAATAGAATAGAAAAGAAAACCCAGAAAATAAATCCCTGTATATATGGTTAAATGATTTTTCACAAAGGTACCAAGACCTTTAGATGGGAATAGGATAGTCTTTTCAACAATGATTGGGAAAACTGGATATCCATATGCAGAAGAATGCAGCTGGACTCTTCTTACTTTATACTATCTACAAAAATTAACTGAAAGTGAATCAAAGACCTAAACACAAGAGCTAAAATTATAAAACTCTTAGAAGAAAACATAGGGGAAATTTTTCATGACATTGAACATAGCAATGATTTCTTAGATATGACACCAAAAACACAGGCAACAAATAAGAATGGATAAATTGGATTTAATCAGAATTAAAACTTTGTTCATCAAAAGACATCAACAGAGTGAAAATGCAACCCATGGAGTAGGAGAAAGTATTTGCAAATTATGTATCTGAGAAGGGATTAATATCCAGAATATATAAAGAACTCCTACAACTCAACAACAAAGAATAAACACTCCAATTAAAAAATAGGTAAAGGACTTGAATAGGCATTTCTCCAAATAGGATATACAGAAACCAAAAAGCACATGAAAAGACACTCATCATCACTAATCATTAGGGGAGTGCAAGTTGAAACCACAATGAGATACCACTTCATACCCATTAAGATGGCTATTATACAAAAACAAAATAACAGGTGATGGCTAAGATGTGGAGGAATTGGAACCCTTGTGTACTGTTGATGGGAATGTAAAATGGTGCTGCTGATTTGGGAAAGAGTATGCCTCTTCCTCAAAAAATTAAAACTAGAACTATCAAATCATTCAGAAATTCCACTTCTGGATATATTACCCAGAAGAATTGAAAGCAGGGGCTCTAAAGATATTTGTACATTCATGTTTATAGTAGCATTATTCACAATAGCCAAAAGGTAGACACATCTCATGTCTATTGTATGAATGGATAAACAAAATGTGATATATACATATTATGGAATATTATTCAGCCTCAAAAAGGAAGGAAATTCTGACACATGTTACAACATAGATTAACCTGGAGGACATTAGACTAAATGAAATAAGCCAGGCACAATCGGATAACTGCTACATGATTTCACTTATGAGTTAACTTAGAGTAGTCAACTTCATAGACAGTAGAATGAGGATTCCCCAAAGCTGGGGGTAAAGGGAAATGGGGAGTTATTATTTAACGGACACAGAGTTTCAGTTTGGCAAGTTGAAAAAATTTAGAGAGATGGATGGTGGTGATGATTATGCAATACTACAACTGTACTTAATGCTGCTGAACTGTACACTTAAAAATGGTTATAATGATAAATTTTATGTTTTATCACAATAAAAAATTAACTGCGACAGTTTTTAGAAGGTATGGTGGTTGCAGGAAAATAGCAGAGCTGTAAAAATGCTTGGAAATAATGCAGATTTAAATCTAGGAGAAAATGAGGTATTGTAAGATTTCTTACTTTTGGTAAAATTCACAAAATTGAATGTCATTTGGATTATTTTTTTTAATTTTTTAATGTTTATTTATTTTTGGAGAGAGAGAGAGAGACAAGAGTACGAGCAGGGGAGGGACAGACAGAGAGGGAAACACAGAATCCGAAGCGGGCTCCAGGCTCTAAGCTTTCAGCACAGAGCCCAGTGTGGGGCTTGAACTCAAGAACTGTGAGATCATGACCTGAGCCAAAGTTGGATGCTTAACTGAGCCACCCAGGCGCCCCTGGATTATTTTGTACTAAATATTCCATGGATGATTGCTTTAAAATTTAGATGCATACTCATTTAGACAATTATGGTAACTCTAGAACTCAAGATTTACAGCCATGCCCTATCTGGCAGTAAAATGTCCAGGCCTGAAAACAAAATTTTGGAACAGTTAGCACGAAAATAACATTCTATTATTCAGAAATAAGGATCTATTTTTCTTCCCCTTTCTATTCCACAAAGTGTTAAAAGCCCTAGACCAGGAGCAGTTGCCCAATAACAAAAGAAATAAGTAATTTGTAGCAGGTGGTTCTAATAGTGCCCATCAAATCATGGCTCAATTGTGCAGAAGAGTGGAAAATCAATTAGCAACTACATGGTTGGGCACTGGTGAGTGACAGGAGTGTCTTCACTCAAACAGGATATCAGTAAAGGAAGAAAATGATTACCCGGGCTGCTATTGGACACTTCTGGATTTGAGGAGACTTACCATCCACAGCCTAACCTTCTCAGACAAAAGATGCTGTTGAAAAATTTTGTTGTGCATTGTCACTCAAAGAGGAGGGTACAGTGTGAGGCTTTGCTTCTTACCTGATGGAATCTGAATGAATAACAATTAAGAGCATGGGGCCCTTCCTTTCCTCAACTTGCATGTCCTGTGTTGGAGTCATTGCTTTGGATATGGACATGTTTGCAGGGCAGTGCACATGTGTGCTAACTGTCTGGGAGAGATGCCTCCCTGGGGCTAACGGTAGCAATGCAGGGTCTTGACTGTTCATCGAGTGGCATTCTGGCACAAAGTTACCTGGGTGGGCCTACAAGGTTGTGGATGCAACGAAAACAAACTTACTTATCTTATAGTTCTGTTGTAAAGTTAGACCATACAGTAGTCAATTAGTATTGACTACTTAATATAGTTTATCAAAGAAACAAACTATTTATAACATGCTCTTGTATCCAGTTTTGGGGGAAATGAAACCAAGTAGATTTTTTTTCCAGACACTTTGTTATTTGCATGAAATCTCCAGGATTCTTAGAAAATGAAGCATTTGGGGGCCTTGGGTGGCTAAGTCGTGGAGAGTCCCACTCTTGATTTTGGCTCAGGTCATGATCTCAGGGTTATGAGACGAGCCCCATCTTGGGCTCTGTGTGCTGAGCATGGAGCCTTCTTAAGATTCTCTCTCTCTCCCTTTGCCCCTCTCCCCCACTTTGTACTCTCTCTCTCTCTAAAAAAAAAAAAAAAAAAGAAAGAAAGAAAGAAAGAAAGAAAGAAAGAAAGAAAGAAAGAAAGAAAGAAAGAAAATGAAGTGTTTGAATGTTATCAGATTTCTGCCCTGCTTGTGTCACTCTGGCATTATAGGTTATCTGTAATGTCCCTTGAATTTATCCATTTAGTGTGTTCTTCCACCTTCTTCACTATGTTTCTATGTTCTACCTCTTTAGCTGCTGGCCTGCAAGTGGCACCAGGACAATAATAGCATGGCTTTTATTTCTTTTGTACAGCATGCCAGTGTTTAATATGGTGCCTCTCACAATAGAGATATTTAATAAATAATTTCCTAATAAATGCTCGACTATTGTTTTTTTGCATTGCCAGATAGCATATTAAAAGTAATTAGCACAGTGCCAGGTAAGTGACAGGTATTCAATGAATATTACACAAAAGAAAGGAAAGAAAGAGTAAGACATAAGAAACAGGTGAAACAATTAGACTATTTTCTTTAGTGAAAAACATAATTATGTCATAATTAACAGAAGAGCACAGATAGCTTCACTGATCCGGCTCCTGAATAAAGTCCAATGTTGGCTCACTTACTGGAGGACTTCTAATCCAAGGTGCTCTTGAAATCTTTTGGGTGGGTGAGCAAGTTGAGGGTAAAGGCTTCTTTCTGCCTGCCAGCTATTCTGGGAAGGAGGAAGGTAGAACTAAAAACAACACTGAGATACATCAAGGGTGGTGCTATTGTGGAAGGAAGGGTCTCCTGAGCACAAAACGTTTTGTCAGGCAATTTATTTTGGAACTGCTATCAGTCCAGTCCTCTGTGTGTGTGTGTGCATGTGTGTGCTTGTGTGTGTGGGCACATGCATACACATGCATTCTGTGCATGGTTTGGAGGAAAGACTGGGAAAGAAAGTAAGAGGAAGAAGGAAATACTGGTGGCTTTGAATGTTGACTTCTTCTGTGGGGAGAGCAGAGAAAGCACATAATTCCCGCTACAGATTAGACCTACATGGCAAGAGTCACTAGATAAAACTATAGTATCAATTGTCTTGTCTCTGGTCTTTGATGGATATGTTTAAAGGCAATAGCTTCAGTAAAAAAACAAATGACTAGCTTTGCAGGTATAGTTTTCCAAGCAACCACTGATGGGTTCTACCTTGTTTCTGTCTTCACTTTGGAGGAGTCCATTTCCCAGCCTACATTGTTCTCCTGGCATGGATAGTGACACCGAGGTCACTTCCACTGTTGCTACTTTTATTCCCTATTACAAATCTATAGCATATTGCAAATTCTGTGGAGTGTCAAAAGGGCAGTTTCTCTGTTAGTATGGAAAAGGCACCTGTGAACAGAGAAGTCTGTATCTAAACAAACAGAGCTAAGAAGCAATGAGGAAGCATTTGAAAATCCTCCAGTTTAGCTATGCTTACTTTTGTTCTTCGAAAAAACCCCACATAACTCACACATTACATTAAAAACATAGTTTTAAAATAACATATTTCTTTCCATTACAAGCATTTAGATAAAATCTAAATATGATTCAATATATTAGCAAAGCTAAATAATTAATAAATCTTTATGGAAAGTAAGAGTCATCTTAAATTTTACTCACTCAAAAATTGATTTAGGAATAACATTGCATGATTTAAATTCATCTCAATCAATAGTTTAAATAATTTAATATTCTAATGTACACTTTAGATTTTGACAAGTTGCTGATTACGGCTAGATTTTATCATCGCAGGATCCCTCTTGTCAAAAAAGTAGTCATGTCTCTGATGAAAATTTCTATCTTACCTGTTTGTAATGGTTACAAGTGCGGGGGGACAGTAATAACCACTGGAGGCATGGTCAAAGCTTCGAAGGACAGTGTCAATTTTGTAACAGAATCTACCATGTCTCTCCCATCCCTTCAAAAAGAAAATAGAAAAGTAAGACATAAGCGGATTTAAACAGCAAAATAGTGTTTTTGTGTATTCTCATTTACTACTTATGTAACTTTCTTCCCTGACCCACTCAAAACTCAACATTTGAATTTTTGTCTTGAAATCTTTGTATTCTACCTGGTAATGCCATTAGCTACAACCACTTCTATATTTATTTAATTAATTATTAAAACCTGAACATTTTAATCAACTTGAAATCTTAAAACCTAAAACAAATGAAAATAAAGGAGCGCTCACTCAAGATCTCTCTCTTTCTCTCTCTCTGTTCAGACTTACAAGGTTTCATACAAATACTTCCTACAGGATGGTAGAAACCAAGACTGTTGGCTTTGAAGGCAGAATGCATGGGTTTGAATACCGGCTCTCCTACTGTGCGACTTTATTTAATCTCTACATGTCTTAATTTTCTCCTCTGTAAAATAAAGATAATAATAGTATCCATGGAGTTTTCTGAGAATCAAAGGGAGATGATGCAGGCAGAGGCCTTAAATAGAACCAGGAACTCAATATGAGCAAAGAGGACATATGTATTTAGATAATAGTGTATATTTTTTTCAACTTTGTTTCATATTCCTTATTTCATCTTATATCACTGAAATTCACTGAGGTTAGAGACCTGGATGAAGTCACAAGCTAGGGGACAAGCTGGCCTGGAACCCGATTCTGGTGTAATCCAGGATGGTCGTGGATAGATCATGTTTCCAAATAGAGACTGGCTAAATATGTGTATGTATATTTATGTGCTTATATATTGTATGTATATATATATATGTGCTTATATATTGTATATATATATATATATACATAAATTTAGACTGGCTAAATATATATATTTATATATTTATATATTGTGTATATATAAATATATATGTATTTATATATATGTATATAAATTATACATATACATATATGTATTTATACACTGTATATATACATAAATATATGCAATATATTTATGTATGTATATGTATACCATATATACAATATGTTGTATATATATTTAAATTAAATATTACAAACACGTATAAATATATGTATATATTTACAAACATATATATTCTAAAAATTATTTCTAAACCAACTGGCTAGCCTTTGAGAAAGCAAGCAAGCTTTGGCACTTAGACAAACACGATAGATGTGTAGTTCCATACCTCCAGCCTGAGAGCACTGAAAGGTAGCTCAGTTCTTTAAAATCATATAGTACAGGAGACATGCATTCATTAGTCTTCTATATTTTCACTGAGTTATTTTAGTCCCTTTTCTTCCAATATTATAAAATCATATCACTCACATCTATTTTTATGTCTTTGCCAGTTTTAAAATACACTTTATTCTGTGTCTGTGTCATGCCAATACGTGCTAGATTTTGATCAGATATAAAATGATTTCTGCTGTATTTCTTAGAAAAGGTCTCAGTCTTGCAGTAAATTAAAGAAAACCTTATTTTAGAACTCAGTTATTTTTGTTCAAAACATATTATTAAATGAGGTGTGGATCACAGGAGTTCCACATCCAGCCAGCCAGGATGTGCTCTGAAGTCACTCCCTGAACCTCTGCCCATAACCTTATCTGTGTGAGTAATTGACAGCTCCAGCCAGAACCCCCTGGATCACTCCAGATGGGGTGGGAGGTTAGGCTGCTTTTGTATCTGGAAGGACAGGCGGAGGAAGGCTGACAATTTGACCTTTCTAACAAAGTATTCCTTCTTCATTAGTAGTTTTCAGATCACAGGCTGCTTAGTAAAACCAAAAATCTGAGAACTGAACAGACTCCAGGAAAGGGGGAGGGAATGTGGAATAGTAATAACCAGAAAAACAAAGGCTCCTTACTACAAGCCTTTGTCCACACAATGAAAGTGGGAAGAATAATTGATTGTATCTATGAATGTCTTTTGTACATGAGGTACGGTTTCATTTTAAATGAAATGATGATGATGACAGTACTGAAACAATTGCTGAGATTATACAATTCCCAAAAAATGACTCAGAGCAGGGGTGGGGAATGGGTCTTTTATTTTTTTTCTTTATTTTTGCTTTGAAATTATCAAGAAAACTTTCTCCTTTTGTAGTGCCTTTTATTCCTGTGACTTACTCATTCCATAACTGGAACGCTACAGCTATCACTTATTTTGCCCATTCCCCACCCCTCTCCTAGGTAACCATCAGTCTGTTCTTTGTATTTATAGGTCTGATTCTGCTTTTTGTTTGTTTATTCATTTACTCTTTTAGATTCTACATATAAGTAAAATCATATGGTATTTGTCTTTTTCAGGTTTATTTCACTTAGCATGATACCCTCTAGTTCCATTCACGTTATTGCAAATGACACAATCTCATCTTTTATATGGTTGTGTAATATTTGTGTGTGTGTGTGTGTGTGTGTGTGTGTGTGTGTGTGTACAAACACATCTTCCTTATCCATTCATCTATTGATAGATACTTAGGTTGCTTCCATATCTTGGCTATTGTAAATGATGTTGCAATAAACATAGAAACATCTCCTTTCAAATTAGTATTTTTGCTTTCTTTGGGTAAATATCCTGTATTGGAACTACTGGATCAGATGGTATTTCTATTTTTAATTTTTGAGGGACCTCTATACTATCTTCCACAGTGGTTGTACCAATTTACATTCCCACGAAGAGTGCATGAGTTCATCAGAGTTCCTTCTTTCCCACATCCTCACCAGCACTTGTTATTTCTTGTGTTACTGATATTAGCCATTCTGACAGGTGTAAGGTGATACCTCATTGTAGTTTTGATTTGCATTTCCCTGATGATGAGTGATGCTATGCCTCTTTTCACATATCTGTTGGCCATCTGTATGTCTTCTTTGGAGAAATGTCTATTCAGGTCCTCTGCCCATTTTTAATCAGATTATTTGGAGATTTTTGGGTGCATACTTGCGTATATTCTTTATATATATATCTTTGATATTAACTCCTTATTGAATATACCATATCCAGATATCTTTTCCCAACTCAATAGGTTGCTTTTTTGAGTTTTTTTCACTATGAAAAATGTGTTTATTTTGATGTAGTCTCGATAGTTTATTTCTATTTTGTATCCCTTGCCTTAAAAGACATATCTAGAAAAATGTTTCTACTGCTGATGTCAGAGAAATCACTGCTTTGTTCTCTTCTACGATTTTTATGGTTTCAGGTCTCATATGTAGGTCTTTAATCCATTTTAAGTTTATTTCTGTGCATGGTGTGAGAAATATTTTATAAGTTGATTTTACATGTACAGACTGTTTAGAGAAGTGCACTGAAGCAGTGGGCTAAAGGAAAGGAAACTTTTGAAACCATATTCACAGATTGATTCATAAAGAACTTAATGAGAGTTTCACCATAAAGAACTCCAATTTCACTCTGAACTCCAATTTTACTCTGAACTTTAAATGCTAATAATGCTGGCCAGAAAAGGGAAGCAATGTACATAAATTTGAATATAACATCAGTTCTGTTTTTGGTGTGTAAGGAGTTAATCTCCTTTTTAACACAAATACAACATGTTGAGTTGCTTTGAAAACCACAGTAAGACAAAAATTTTTTTCAGTATTTCTGATCAGCTGTAGATCAGTGATCACTCTAACTTCAGGAATTGTAATCATTAGATAAAATGTTTGGTAGCATGTTAGCTATGGCACAGGTATTGTTGGCCTAAAGTATGAAGAGTAATTCATATGTTTACACTGATTACTGAATTAAATGCAATTTCTTGGAAAGATGGGTCATTGCTTCATCAAAACATAAATAACTGGATCAGAAGAGAAAATAATTAAAGAATTGCATAAAAACCCAGGTTTGGGAAATTTTCGAGATGCATTAAAAATATCCAATATTTAAATTTAATTGTTGTGTGTGTGTGTGTGTGTGTGTGTGTGTGTGTGTGTGTTGGGGGGCGGGGAATGGATGTGTTGAGAACTTTACTGAAGGATACTGAATGTATTTTAAGAAATTTAAAACATAACCTTCTACCTTTTAATTTTAAACCTGAAGTGTTACGTATTTTTTATTAAAGTACTGAAAATAAGTATGTTAAGTACCAAAAATCGGTTATTACTTAAAGTACTAAAGTAATTTTTATTATCTCTTTCCCAACTAATAAATATATTGCAAACACGCACTTCTCACCATTATTGAATTCTATTCAAATATTTAAGTTTAAGATGAGTGAAAAGGAAGGCAGGAGTCTGAGTGAAGAAGTTCACTTTCCATCAGAGGAATGTGGTTTTTTTCACTCTGACAGTCTTCACTGGGAGACAATGAAAACCACCTGTGAGATGAGGCATCACATGACAGTCATTGTTTGTACAGATGGGATAACAGGACCGTTATGTTTTTTTACTTCAAAAGAAAAGAACTTTAGGTTTAAGAGGATGGCAAGACAACAATCCTTTGAGGGCTGTAAACACCTCATATGCCCCCAGCTGATAATTGCCTACGGTCAGAAAGTAACCCACAGTCAGGAAAAAAAAAGAGGGAAGGAAAAAAAGAAAAGACATAGGGAGGGAGGGGAAAGAGAGAGAGGAGGGAGCAAAAGCATGTATGAGAGGGAGAAATTGTTTAAATTGCCATTGCATAAATTATTCTAGTTATGAATTCAATACACATAAACGCAATGTTAACAGCACTTACCTCTTGACAGCCCGATTCAGCGTCAGAAAGGACATGGCCTGCTTTCTTACAAATGTAAAAAAGTGTTTCTTCACAATTTTTAACTTTCCAGTGTCCCTCCTAAGGAGAAACGGGTTACAAGATGAATGAATTAACTTCATTATTGATGCTGATAGGCAACACCAGTTATTTTGAATAATATGATTAATATAAGTATTTCAGGATGGGGTAATGAGTCAGGACCTTATGTTGTTACTAGAAGGGTTAATACTCTTTCTACACGCGAGTGCGAGGCCCTCCTCTCTCCAACGTGTGAACAAGTCCAAGATGCGCAATCCCAGAGTGGTGAGCAGGAGGGGAGGGGCCATTAATGTTTCTTAATAGTGTGCCAGACTTAACGTTGGGTGATTCTCATGTATAATTTCAACGTTGTTTTGAGGTAGGCATTCTTATATCTATTTTAAAGGTTAGGTTTAATGCTTTGCGCCAGGTTTTACAGTCAGTAAAATTTGAAACTAGGATTTAATACCAGGCTCAGCCTGGATTTAGGTTAAGCTGCTCTCAATTTTTCTTTTAAAAGGATGGGTTAGAGCAGGGATTCTCAATCTTTACTGTGCACCAGAATTATCAGAAAGGACCACTAAAGTACAGATGATGGGGCCTCATGATCAGTGTGTCTCACTTCATAGATCAGGTAGGACCCAAGAATTTGCTTTCCTAACAAGGTTTCAGTTGGTGTCGATGCTGTTGGTCTGGGGACCACACTTTGGAAACTACCCTCGTGACCAATTGAGACTGCGGCTTCCTCTCTTCCACCATTTCTAAGTGTTAAATGGAATGTTTGCTACTTACATATATAAACCTGATGCTGGGGAAATGCCCGGAAGCTACCGTGAATCACCCTAGATAATATTATCATAGATGAACTTTGTGTTCAATCCATAATGTCCTTTATTACTACATTTCCAAAGCCCCACCCCATTTCTTCTTTATATGACAGGTGGATACTTTCATGTTTTCTAGTTCTACAGACAGCTGCTCTAACAACCTAGATTAATAATGAAATACAATAACTGCTAACAGATTAAAATTTTATCCTCCCAAAGGATTTGTTATTTTAACACAAATCAGACCTTTAGGCTAAAACCACACAATTCAAGTTTTAGGTGGTATTGCAAGCATGCAGGGTTTTAGGGGAATATGCATACTGTGTAGGAGACTGACACCTTCATCTGTAAGAGCAGCTCTGAAGTCCTTCCCCGTGGAGTCTTCTAGCAAAACATCTAGTTAAAGGATACTGTTAGGCATACTGTATTTGCTTAATAACAATTGGATGGATGAATGAATAAACAGTTTCCTAGACTCTCACATTCAAATTAGGCATCAACCATGCTTAGGTAACTTGTTAATTACAATAATCATATTCATATTGAGTTCTCCTTCATGGGAATGAGTGTTACTTTTTATGCATTTACTATTTAAGGAGCTACTAAGCTGCCAGAAAGGGGGACCCAAAGTATCACACCTATAGCAGCGTTGTCTGACACATCCTACAGTATTAATACCTGTCCTTACTCTCTTAAAAATAATTTATCTGTCCAAATGTTAGCTCCTGTTCTGTGAACTTGCTAAGTGAAATACCGATGTCTGTCAAATAAAAAAGGAGAATGTCAGTAGGAAATGAAGGTCATCTTAATTATCTCAAAACCAATGAACCAATAAAGCGTCAAATATTGTAGAATAAACAGTGATGGCTTTCAGCAGTTAGACGCAAGATGAACATTTAGAGAGGTCTTTGTTCGACCCTTTTCAAATGTGATTTGAGAACTACCTTAGCATTTTAATTGTAACTGAGCATATCTATAACAGCCTAAAAGAGAAAACAATGAAATGTGCCATAAAAGTCAGTGCTTAGAAATTTTCTGTTTGGTTGGCGCAATTACTTTGTCAAGCTACTTAAGTAACATTTAATAAACTGCACTTGATATGGTATCCCCCTGGTGGTAAGAAAGAGTGAGAATGCCTACCAAATCCTAATGACTTAAAAGTCGACCAGTGAGTTTAGTAGCTATCTGATCAAAAAGATTAAGTCTACTCTAAACACATAATAAACCCTTGAAATGGCTTGGGGTTAAATCAGATGTTTTAGATAAACGAGAGATTAGAGCATAGAAATAAGTGTGATGTTCAGGCCCCTGGGACCATTACATTCATGAGAGGAAAAGAGCAAGATTTTCTGTTGATTCACAGTTTTCAATGAGGTCGCACACATTTTAGAAATCCTTTTATATTACTAGGATAATGGAGCTTAAAAACCATTAGTCTCCAGGGCGCCTGGGTGGCTCAGTCGGTTGGGCGTCGGACTTCGGCGCAGGGCATGATCTCGCGGTTCATAGTTCGAGCCCCGCGTCGGGCTCTGTGCTGACAGCTGGGAGCCTGGAGCCTGCTTCAGATTCTGTGTCTGCCTCTCTATTGCCCCTCCCCCACTCACGGTCTGTCTCTCTCAAAAATAAACATTAAAAAAGACACACAAACCATCAGTCTCTAGAGTAATTTCCTGACATCTCAGATCTTCCTCTCACATCTTCACCATGGTGGTCAGTGGCACCATCATCCACAAATATGGCGGTTGCTCAAGCCAAAAACCTATCCGTCTCTCACCCCCCCATCTAATCTAGCAACAACTCCTCTCCTCCAAGAGATCTTTGAATTTCTTTGCTTGTCTCTATTCTCACTACCCCAATTCAACACTGAAGTCACCCCCAAACTGGTTTCTCTGCTTCTGTTTCCTGTCCCTCTCTAATCTACTGTCTACGTAGCAGCCACAGTTACTTTTTAAAATGTAAATCACACCATGCCCTTCATCTGCTTGAAGTCCTTTTGTCATTCTACACCAGGACTACAAGCTTCACAGTGTTGCATTTTTCCTGCCCCCTCTCCTGGTCTCCGTTTTGATTATTAAACATGGCAAGCTTTGGCTCGCCTTTGGGGTTTTGCTGCTGTCCCCTGCCTGGAATGTTCTTCCCCTGCTCCTCAAGAGCTTTTTGTTTGTTTGTTTGTTTGTTTGTTTTCCCTTTAAGTTCTAGCTTAAAAGTCACCTCTTCAGAGAGCCTTCCCTGACTCTTCTGTCTGAAGTAGCAGCCCCAACCCAAGTTGTTCACCGTCGTGTCACCTATCTCTCAAAGCTATCATCACGACTATAATTACCACATTTTTCCTGTGTGTGCAGTGTTTACGGCCTAACACGGAAGCCCCAGGAGGAGCAGGGACTGTGTCTGTCTCGGTCTCTGCCACACCCAAGTCCCTAATGCAGGGGGCCCTCAATACAAGTCCAGCAAAGTGAGCATTAAACAAACAAATCAACTTACAGATTGCTCTGCTGAGACACATAGTTGGCTTCTATTTGGAAAACTTTGGGGCTCAAGTGTGTGCCAATTAGTAAAGGTGACTGAGGAGCCATTAGACCATTCAAAGGAAACTGGAATTTTATTGCTGCTCAAACCAATCCATGTTTCTGATGCATTTTCTGTAAGAGATAAATGTAAATTACAGGAATCCTATTATATGCAAAGGAGATAATGCACCAGGCCTGTTATAAATGATTTCTTTCTTATTTCTTCATGTGATAAAACCTTTTAAGTCTCAGTATAAAATACCTACTTAAACCTGTTCCCTCTATACTACTCCATTTGCTTGACACAGACCTTGTAAGTGGGACAGAGTATGAGCTAAAGCCAATGCAGGACAAAGCTTAAAAGCAAGTCAGATTGCTGGGACTCTAATTAGTTCCTGCTACTATATGAAAAGTACATTGAAACAGTATGCTTTTGCTTTGGCCTAGAGAAAGGAAAAATAGGAAGGTCCACTAGATTAGGAAAAGGGCACTTAAAAAAAAACCTTTACAGTATATTTTTCTTGCTTTTTTTTCTTTTTCTCTTCTTTCTTTTCCTCTTCTTTCTTTCTTTTCTTTTCTTTTTTTTTTTTTTTTGCCATGGGAAAAAAAGGAGCAGAAACTCTTAGAAGCATTAAAATGGGAGCAATGGGGTTGCCGGAAAAGTAAATAAAGTTTGACAGCCCAGGTGGGTGAAAAGACCGTAGGAGGCTGAGAGGAACGTTCAAGGGCCCCTATTGAGACCGAGGCAGCCACAGGATTCTTTTAATCTCAAATGCAGAAGGTGAAAAAAAGTGACAGAGACGGATTTGTGTTTTTACTCAAAACTAAAACCTAACTTTCAAAAGGTCACCAGCGTAGACTCTTTTTTTATTAAAAAAAAAATTTACTCTAACTCAGTGATTCCAATGTTTTTCAGAAGAATTCCATGTCAAGTATATGACATAGGGGTAAGCCTGCTCCGATGGATGAAAGGTGGGCGCAGGCCCAGGGGCTCAGGACTCCTGAACCATGGCACACAGCTTGAAAACCACCAAACCATATAAAGTATCCATTTTCACTGGCTACGTTTATTAAAATCCAATTATTTTTCTAAGGAATTCCATTATTACTTCGATCACATGGCCACAGCACACGACTGCTATGTAGTGGCCATAAAGCTTAATTACAGGTTTAAGTTTCTTGTTGTGTTTTTTTCTTTTTTAACGTTTCTGAAACTTTGGATATATGTACCGTAAGTAATCACTTTTAAATAGTTTAGCTTCTTTTCAACTCCACGAATAAAGATAGGGACTACATTATATTTCATACCTCTTAAATCAAAGACATTTGGCCCTTACCATCTCCAAGGAGGGTTACAAGAAACTCTGTCTCTGCTAATGAAGCAATATTTATTAATGTGCTGTTATCATCCTGGCAAGAATGCAAAGCTTCCTTCCAGGTCTTTTTTTCTTTCTGAAGTTTATAGCAGTTGTGATTATGGGGATTCCAGCCAGGCTCGCAGCGGGTCGCGTAATATTTCCAAGCATCTTTTTCTTTTTAAAACAATGAAAAACAATGTCATTTTCCATAATTTTTAAAATGTTACTTGTTAGCCTTAATATAAATTGCCATCAATATATGATAATTTTAAAAATTTGAAAAATAGAGACATATGAAACAATAACATATAAATCATCTAGATGTTCAGAATTGAGAAGGATTCAATATCTGACCTAGATCTAGGTCTAGGACCTAATGGATCTCGGTGCTTTATTTTATAGATGAGCTAAGGCAAAAAGAGGAAAGGAGACTTGGTAAAGGTCATAAAGCAAGTGAAGAGTCTAGGCTAGATGTAAAATTTAGCAGTCAGAGTTCTGGATTTAGAAAATCTTATACCGAACGAGTACTAAGACACCCGATTTAAATGATAGTCTGAAGATTTTATGTACAATATGGAGATATTTTATCCTCAGCCGAAAAAAAGCCTGAAATTCTGGTTGCTTCCTCCAAAGCGGAGCTGACAATAGCTTTCACCTTTAGGGTAAGTCTGAGTGTCTGTGTCGTCCCTCTGGGTTCACACAGACCGTGGGTTAGACTTAGAGGAGAACAGCTCCAGGATGCTTTGGGACTAGAAGGGAAGGCAGTGGTGTGCCCATCAACTTTTGACTCTCCTTTCCAGAAACTTGTCTCTAGCCTGGGAATTAACATTTTTACTTTACTTTATTAACTACAACTGAGTGCCTCCCTTAAGCACTAATTTAGTTAGATATAGCTCCACTGCTCTTTGGGAAAGGAGACATTGTTTTAAAATTGCTCTGGGATGCTGAGCGCAATTAGAATCACAATAGAAGAATGTGAGAACATTTAGGTGTCATCTACCCCAGGGTTTTCAACCTAGGGGTCATGGAACCCCTTTTAAAAATAAGACCTTAAACTTTACGGGTAAGATAAAACGATAAAAGAGGAACTCCTATGATTGAAGCAAGGGTGGAGCCAAGCAAAGAACCTGGAGATCCTGGAAACACAATTTGAAGATCCTGGACTAGGTCATCGAAAGAATTTGTTAAACCTGAAGCAACAGCAAATAATCCAAACTCATTTAGTTTAATTACCCTCATTTGTGGTCTTTGGACTTCATTTAGTAGATCCATAGAGTAAATAAAACAGAAGAAAAGAAGGATGGGAGGAGGGCATAAGAAAGAAATAATGAATAAGGGAGGAAGAGGTGGAGGGAAAGGACGTAAACAGCGATGGCAATTTCAGCACATTCTTGACATGATGAAAAACATCTCTACATAAAAAAATGGCATGATGCTTCTTCCCCTCCTCCACCCTCCACCAAGATTCCACCATACCCTTAGGCTTAAGCCACTTAAAGGAAAATGAAAGTTAAAGTCTGATTGTAAGGAATAATATTTAAAAATGATAATTCTGTTTATTTTAACTCTGGACTTGTTTCTAATTATGCTGATAATGATTCTTTTAAATATGGTTATGTTTTTATGTCTACTTTCTGAGTTAAGACATTAACTCCCACGGAAACTGAAAGAGCCAGTAGACCTTAAAAACAAATAATTGGCTTCAGGTATTAGATTGTAATTAGGTAGTATTTAAGTCTTCATTGCATATAAAAGTTTGTATGTTATTTTGAGGAGGAGGATTATAAGAGATACAGAGTGCGATAGGTCAATGAAGTAAAGAATTTTATAAAACCATGTTCTAATTTATATTTAACTTCTAAGGTAACCTTAAGTAAAACTCAAAACTGGACTAGAAAAGGAAGCATATCTTGTTTTTCTAATGCAGAACAACTAAGAATGCAAATTAAAGAAAAAAGAAGCAGAAAATGTCTTCTATGCTTAGGTCCTTTTGCTTTGGTTTTTAGTAAAAACCTAAATGCATTTGTTGCATTCATTGAGCCTTTGGAATAATAGATATTTTCTGCTTACATATTTTTATTCGTGTAACTATAAAAAGCAGCCTTAGCTGCTTAAATTATGAATTATTAGCAAACGCGTAAATGAATTTGAATATATTGAGAGAACAAGTAAGCAACTCATAAAGGCAACTTAAGGTAAAAACGCTTACCAGTCACTTCTTGATCACTGCGGTTTAGATACTTTTTACATATATAAGGCAAGGTGGATCCACAATCCCGGCTCCGCCAGGCATTCGGCATCAATGAATTAAATGTTCCACAGTGATATTCAACAAATGGCTCGAAACTTATTTCTGAAAATACAGTGTATGCATGTTTAATGTTAGAGGCAAAAGTCGTTAGTTTAAAATATATTGATGTCATTTTATTTATTCAGATGTGATATATATATATATGCTAAATATATATATATATATATGCTAAATGTGGTTTTTAGCATCAAGGGGATAGCTCTTTTTTGGCGTGTATGGAAAATCCTATAAGATGCTATATTGTATCTCTGATTTCGCAGTTGAAGTCCAGACATGACAATGAAATGATTTCCCAAAGATAGCAATAGCTGATTTTATTCTAAAGAAATATTTTGCAATTTGTTGCTATTTTTAAAACAGCTGACCGGAGTCTTGGCTCTAAACCGATCCTCCCACAGCCTTGGCAAAATAGCTTACCTTCCTGACCTCCATTTTCTTGTCTGGAAAAGCTTGCCTTATAGGAATTCAGGTAAGCTTAAAAATGTTTATAAACCACTTTTAAAATAACATGACATATAGATGTGGGAAATAGCTACAGTGTAAGGCTATGGGATAATGCCGCCCATCAAAGGCGCATACAACACGGCAGGTACCTGGGTGCCAGTTCAGATAGTTGAGCGGTGTTCTGTCAGACCACTGCCAGCCGCATTTTCATCCAGTTGATTCAGACCTATCCACATTTCCACCGCTTCACTGCCCAAATGCTCTAAAATGAAGAGAAATACAGAGTTTCAACACAAGGAAACAAACGCCTTTCCCCTGCTCCCCCGCCCCCCACAACGATACAATTCTTTCTTGTTTTCTTATTCCTGAAGGATGTAGTCATAAATGAATTGCAGTCAATGACAGAGAAGGGTTTTAAGTGCTACTAAACCCCACTCTGATGCTTCAGGCTCTGGCACCTTGAGAAACACGCAGTCTTGTAAAGGCTCACTAACAGCAGTTCTTTAGCTGTGAAGGGCTTAATCCAAGCATCCAGAAGTGCTCCAAATGATCATCAGTCCACCCAAGAGTGCACGGTTGCGAATTTGAGACCATCTGATTGGTGTGAGCTCATGCAGTTAAGGGTTTTAGATGGGGGAGGAGGAAGTGTCCAGGAAGTCCTCTCCAGAAAGTGCCCCTCTGTCTTTCTTCTCTTGCTGTGTGTTCCTGGTGGCAGCCTTGGAGGCTCAGGACTCCAGTTTGCAGAGGTCACCATATGCTCCAAGCAAGGGGAATAGGAAGAAGTGATAAATCTGTATAATGAGTGTATGTGTGTGCACGTAAAATTTTCTGTACTTTTCAATATTTTTGAAGTATTTCACAGTTTAAAAAAATGAAACAATGTAAAGAAACTTTTCTATAGGGATCTGGCAAGGAAGAGGAAAACAGATAATTGTTGGGGAATGGAGGCATGTCCTCAGATTTAAGAAGGTATGCTAAAGCCAGCAGCAGTGGGGGTGGGGGTAGGATGGTAGGATGGCTGTCCAGTGGGAAAGCCAGTAGGAGTTGCCTGATCATGAGGAGAAGCACTATCCAAGGGACCAGAGTCTCCAGGCAGGCTGGAGCCATGCTATGTCGTGTCTTCAACTGGCTTGGGAGAAGGCTTTCTGGCAGGCTGCCTCTGTGGCCCCTGGTCCCAACCATCGTGCTATAGCTCCTCACATTTTAATTTAACCCCATTTTTGTTAGAGATGCTATATATAAACATGTATATTGGTATGCTGATGCTGAAAAACATGGTTCAAAATTATAGAATTAGGAGAAATTTTTCTTTGGTTTTTCTTTTGGTACCTGAATTAAAAAAAATTATTCTAGAGTAAAAGAAAATAAAAGAAATATAAATAAAAAATAAAAGCCAGGCGAAAATGTAGAAGGCAAACCAAGGAGAAGAATGTAATGGAAATTAAGGGATGGATATTTTTCTGATTGGATAAAAACATTAGGTAGTTGTTTAAATGATGCTTTTTAAGTATTTAAAATCATTAGAGATTTTTATTAACACTGAGAGTAAAATGCAACTTATTTAATTAAAATATTAATAATGTTTCTGGATTTGGGGACTATGGCTCCCCAAAGAAAGAATGGATTTACCAAAACTGATCGTGTACAATGCCAAAAAGAAAGCCACAATAATTTCAAAATAATCTACCCAGTGTATATTATGTCTATGATTATAATTAAATTTTTTGCTTTAAGAAAATAAAAGCACTGCCTTTAAAATCCAACAAAATTTATTATATAATACATTTTTTAAAAGTGTCAGAAACTTAGTGAAAATTGATTTCTCATCAGATCTCGGAGGCAAAAAAAAAAAAGAGAGAGACTCAGTGAATATGACTAATTTTGTGACACTTTCAAATGTGGCCATTTAATCTTTTAATCTAAAACAGGGAGCACTTTTCTCTTTCTCTTATGGTTTATCTGCTTCAGAACCCAATCTATTTTGAACCAGATATAAGGGACTGAGACTGAAGTCCTGGCAGGTTCAGACTTAAACAAGGGTGACTCTATGTCCCAGTTTGTCAGGAAAACTCACGGTTTATGCTGGCAGTTTCAGAATAATTACTAATCGCAGCCCCTTTTATTCTAAAAAGAGTCTCGGTTTGAATGATCGACTGATCACCCCGAGTATAGAGATCAGTGTATTCACATAACGAGTCAGCAGCAGCCTCTGGCTTTAGCATTTCAGGTACATGGTGGAAAACTGGAAGAACTTAACCCACTTAGGAAAGAGAAAAAGGGAGTTATAATTCTGCGACCCCAGAAATCCCTAAAGAGAAACAGCGTACCATTTCCTGGTCCACACCTTTCCAAACTCCTGCGGCATTTATACGGAGTCTCTTTCTGACATCATTTTGATTAGTCCTTTCAGTAACATTATTTGATTAAATAATGGGTATCATGGTGACAGGAGGCAGCATGGAAGATGGATTGACAAGATAGAGAAATTTTCACATTTCATATCAGGGCAAGTGCCAAGCAGTACTTTCAAATAACCTAATTAAAATATTTAAATATTAATTATTCTTATCCTGGAAGTATTTCGAATACCCTCTGTGCAGTTGTTTTAACAATACATATAAAAATCATTGGGTAATTTATAATGTGTGTTTAAGATTACGAAAATTGTTTATTTAGTTTTACAACTAAATTGGCTCACAGTTCTGCAATAATAAACTCAAACCTAAATTCTTTTGATATTTCTTGGAATTTGTGATAGCTTAGATAATTCCTTACATCATAACTATTAGTGTTCACCAGCGATTAGCAAAAAACTAGACTGTTCTCATCATTAAAAAGTACCGTGGTTCTGTCTTTATGAATAGACTTCTGTTTTCCTAAACAATGCCCAAAGTCTAATTATAGAATTGTGGTGTTTAAATCAAAGTCTCTGACATGTCTTATTTCTGTAATCATTATTCAAGTTTGATGAGTAAGTCCAAACCTTCTTATTAGAAATCGTGACAGTCAATATAGATAACAGGTATAATTCAGAAATGATATGCAGAATTTTCTGTGAAAACCATTACAGGCTAATAATGATATTCGAATTGGTGTTTTCCTTGCAATACAGCTCACTCAAATCTGTTCTGATCATAATTTCTCACTTTTGCATGTCTATGGGCAAAGGGGCAAACCATGTATTTGTTACATTCCTTCTGGAAGGTATTGATGACTTTCAAAAGCTTTAAAACGTGCTTCCTCTTCCACCCAGTGAATCCACTTCCACAAACTTATAGAGAAATAATTGGGAATCTATGCCCAAAGGTAAGTGCAGGGATGGTTTATAATAGCAACAAATAAATAAAAACAAAATAAATCATTTTATCTATCTATCATTATCTATCTAATAGTAGGAGGTTAGATAAATATATACTTGGTAACCTATAAAACCAGGTGACCATTAAAAACTATGATGCAGATCTATATTTATAGACATGGGCAGATGTTCATTATATGCTGGTACATGAAATTAGCATTTATCAAACCATGTGCATAGTGGTTAAATGGTTAACACACATTGAGTGTTATGTGTGGCAAGTACTTTTCTAGGACTTCATCTGCATCATAACATGTAATCTATACTGCCAACAAGTAGCATTGTTATTATTTCCATTTGATGGGGGGAATTTGAAGCACAGAGAGATTAGGTCACTCATGAATGGCTCTCCTAGTAAGTGATACAGGCAGGAGTCAAACTCAGGCAGATGGTTCTCTGGTTCCTGCTGCTATCCACCATGCAACAACTGCCTCATGTATTTACTCAATACTGTTTTCCATAGACACTATATATGTATGCATCCCTTTATATGTTTTGTTGTGGTTTGTTTTTTTAGAAAAATATGATTATTTCTGGATTGTGAATTATGGGATATTTTTCTTTCTGTATACTTGAAATTTGAAAGTTATTCTAGGGGTGCCTGGGTGTCTCAGTCAGTTGGGCATCGACTTTTGATTTCAGTTCAGGTCATGATCCTGGGGTCATGGGAAAGAGTCTGGCATCTGGCTCCATGCTGAGCGTGAAGCCTGCTTGGGATTCTCTCTCCCTCTGCTCCTCTCCCGGCTCACGTTCTCTCTGTCTCTCTCTCTCTCTCTCTCAAAAAAAAAAAAATATGCTAGAATAAACATGTACTACATGTGCTACATGTGCAATAAATTTGAAAAAAAAAAGCATCAGAAACTTATAAGGGTGACTAATTTTGTGATACTTTCGAGTATTTCTAAAACTTTTTAAAAAGCTGTGTGTACACATCTACAAACACATTTAACCTATAAAGGAGAAGTAAGAGGAGGGTTTAGGGGATAGGTAAAACCCAAGACCCAGCCTTTTAGCACAACTCTTTTGACATAGTATTGTCTTATACTGTTAGTTAATACGTATGTGCTTTGGCTTTTCCAACTAAATTTTAAGTTCTTTGTCACGTAGAGAAGGCCTATATACCTGTGCATACTGGTATCTATCTATACTATCTATCTATCATATACTATCTATCATACTGACAGATGACATTTTGCTTAATCGATAAATGACTTAATCTTTCATTAACGGAAGGTGAATAGCTAAGATCTCCAGCAGAGCAGGAATTTGTATTTAAGTTTAGAAGTCTCCCAGATCCACTTGTGCGAGCTGCGAATTCTCCAAGGTCCCTTGCTGGGGCCTCAATTCCTCTTCTCCAAGGGAGAGAAAATAAGGAAGATATGCCCAGGTGCAGATGGAATGGCCTAGCATACAGGTCACCATCCTGGGTGTAAGCTGGCACCATATTAATAAAAGAAAAAATACTTTTAAGGGACTTTTTATTCAGAATATATGTTTGCATACCTGGACATAACTGTTAACAATCATTTAAACTGCATTAATATCATGTGCATCACCCCCTACTTACTCCTGATGAAGTTTTCTTCGTTCTCATCTGCAATACTTAGTAAAGCTCCTCCTTGCATCTGGCATGAAGAATGTGCCTCACTCCAGGAAAGAGAGGAAAGCAGGTTGAATTGGTAGCAAATGTGTGAATTGAGATCCTTCTCCCAGACAGCATCACAACCCACCTCTGCAGACGCTGAAAACAAAGTCCGTGACAACATTAACTAGAATCCTATTTCATCTAAACAGCAATGTATTTCTAAGATGAATTTGAATGGAATGATTCCAACTTCAACCTCTAAAACTTCAGAGCTTTATTGATTCTTCAATTAGGTCTTTATGATGAAATATGCATTGTTATCTCACTGGCACTTTATGGTTCAACTCTTTCAAGATTTAAAGGAAATGCAAGAAATTATCAATAAAGAAGGTCTGATCCCTTCTGGAAAATAAGAGACGGTGTTTTTTTAAAAGAAGGCAACAGAAGTGAAGTATTTGTGAAAACTTCCGAGTTCCTTAAAAAGCAGTCATTTAGAACTTTATACCGAAAGCATTTAAATGTTCATTTGAGACACACGCAAATGTTGTATCAAAAAGCCTTTTCCCCCAAATACCAAAATGCTAGGTAGAATAAAAAGGATACAGTTGAAATATGAGTCTATAATGAACACAAGTTTTTAAATAAACACTGAGAACAGAACACTGATATTCAGTTTAAGGTAAAGTTCTTTCAGCCAAAAGGAAGAGAAGTACAAACTACTTGTGAAACATTGCATAGTATGCTTAAAAGCAAATTTAATGAAGTGACATGTGAATCTGAATCTAAACTTTATTGAAAAAAAACAGAAAATAAAGACCTAGCTAGTTTGGGTGATTTTGCTAATACTTTGAATCAACCCCCAAGATGAACTAAGCAGCCATAGTAATAACCTGAAGTCAAATTCAGCCAAAGAATTTGAAGAAAATATAGAAAATGTGAAACATGTTAAAGCATGAGTGTAACTGATGGACAAGCAATCTGCTAAAATCTAGAATGTTATTTCCCAAAGTCCACAGAGTAATACAACTTCACAAGCTCTCCAAGCATATATAACCTCCAAGTTCAAAATGTATGATAGCATAGTAAAGGCTCCGAGATCTGTAGTAAAGAAACAGCTCAATTTTAATTTGGTTATACTTCAAACTTACTTGACAATGAAATCTTGTTTCTTCTTCTTTTTTTTAATGTTTATTTATTTTTGAGAGAGAGAGACAGAGTGCAAGCGAGGGAGGGGCAAAGAGAGAGGGAGACCCAGAATGCGAAGCAGGCTCCAGGCTCTGAGCTGTCAGCACTCAACCTGACGTGGGGCTGGAACTCACGAGCCATGAGATCATGACCTCAACCAAAGTCAGACACTTAACCAACTGAGCCACCCAGACACCCCTCTTTTGTTTGTTTCTTTTCTCCATAATACTTAGATGGTTCCCTTGGGAATGTGAAAAGTTTGTTTTCATGTCTGATCACAATGTGCTTTCCCCGGAACTGAGTTACTTAACTAGAAGTTATTAAACCACATATAAATCTAAAGTTGTCGATAGAGTTTTCTGAGTGATACATGTATTTATAGAAGATTCCAAGATTGAAGGAGGGCAGAAGACAAAGCTATCATCAAGTAAAACTGAAGGAAAGAAAAATAAAGGAAGGAGGAATATTTCAGTAATCATTTTTCCCTGGTGTCTGACGTTCCCCCATTGAGAATGTGTTTTTAGAGATTGTCTTCAGTTAGAATGCTAGGCTATTCCTGAGATGAACAACAGCTCAGCCCTGTTCATCTGGCGTTAATCTCTCATGAAGCCATGAGGGGGGCACCAGGGGTCTTTACGATTTCAGTGTGCATAAAATCATCTAGTCAGCTTGTAAAGAAAATGTAGATTCCTTGTTCTGAGTCTCAGAGATTCTGAATTAGTAGATCTGGGGTGGGATTCAGGAACCTGCATTTTAAACATACTCTTGATTCTAATACAGGCAGTTCACAAAGCAAATACGGGCAAACATTGGCTTGGACCTTTTGGATGCTATTATAAATGGAATTGATTACTTAATTTAATTTCTGGGTTGTTCGATGATACTGTACTGAAATACAATTGATTTTTGTATATTGATCTTGTATCCTGTGAATGTGTTTATTAGTTTTAATATTTTTAGCAGATTCCTTAGAATTGTATATGTATAAGATCATGGCATCTGCAAACAGAGATAGTTTTAATTCCTCTTTCCAATCTGGGTGCCTTTTATTTCACTTTCTTGCCTGCTCGCCCTGGTTAGAACCTCCAGTACGATGCTGAATAGAGGTGGTGAGAGTGGACATCCTCATCTTACTCCTATCAGATGAGGAAAGCATCCAGTCTTCCACCATTAATTATGTATGTTTTCATAGATGCTTCTTATTAGGTTGAGGAAATTCCCTTTTGTTCTTTTTTTTTTAATTTCACGAAGGGATGTTAAATTTTGTCAAATATTTTTTTCTACATTCATTTAGATAATCAGGTGGCTTTGCCCTTTACCCTATTGATATGGGTATTATACTAATTAATTAATTAATTCAGATTTTAAACCACTTTTGCATTCTTGGAATAAGTCACAGTGTACAGTTCTTTTTATATGTTGTTGAGTTCTGTTTGCTAGTATTTTGTTGAGGATTTATGCATCTATATTATGAGAGATACTGGTCTGTAGATTTCTTGACTTATAATACCTTTGTTTGGTTTCAGTATCAAAGTAATATTGGCCTCACAGAGTGAATTAGGAAATGTTCTCTCCTCTTCTGTTTTCCCACTCACTCTTTAACCTCAGTCTGGCAACTAGAGTATATCTTGTTAAGGCCATCAATCACCTCCATATTGCCAAGTCCAGTGAACACTTAAGTTTCAGATCTTGTCAGATCAAGCCCTTTAGCAGCATTTGGCAAGTTGAGCTTTCTCTTATGGCTGATAGACTCTCTTTTCTTGACTTTGCAGGCCTGGCTACACTTCTACCTCTTTGGCCGCCTATTCTCAGTCTCCTTTGCTGGTTCATTCTTCTCTGGTCAAACTAAATGTTTAGGTCTTAAGACTTGGGCCTGAGCCCTTATCTTTCTATTCTACACATACTCGAGACTATCTAACCCATTCCTATAAACCCCTTTACTACAACTCCCACGTATTTAGAGACCCTTACGTCTAATTGCCTAGTCCACATCTCACATGGCTGACGGATATATAACAAGTTCCAGTCTGAATGCTTGATTGTCTCTTCCAAATCTGTGTCTCCATTTACTTAGCTATGCATATCAGAAACCTGGGTCTTAATTAACCTCTCATTTTCTCCCTTATCTCCTTTAAGTTTGTCCTTACCAGTGAGGAGTCCAACTCTTGGTTAAAAATCTACATGTGATTTTTCAGGCCTGACCATAGGCAATTACAAAGGCTTTACCTGGCAGACTTCGTGGGGGAAGGATGCCTTCCTGCATCAGACTTGGTTCATAGCCAGTGCACCGAAGTCTCTGAAGGGAGTTTTAGTCAACGACTCACGTGTCCCGGACCATCATGCTCTTCACATGTTCGCATTCCTAGCCCTGGCACTTTCGTTCTAGGCCTCTTTATCTGAGGCCTTGGGATGATATCCTCTTCAGGGACCTATGCTGAGGTTGAGGGCAGAGGAGGGGAAACTTTTCGGAGACACTTTTACTCACTCTGACTCTCACCCAGTCCTTTTCCGCTCCTAGCTTTTCTCCCTCCCCTTACCCTTGACCCCAGAGTCCACAAAACTGAGGAAGCTTTTGTTCAGGGCCCCTCAGTAATCTGTGCTGATCCTTTCGACTCTCAACCAGTGTGCCATTCCATAAGGAAAAATGGAACAAGAGGAGTTGGTGCTTCCTCCCATTTTAGGCTCTTGCTTATATCTCACAGTAAGTGATTAAAGGCTTAACTCTTTCATTTTTGGCTTATTGCTTGAATCAGCTACTCAGACATCCAACAGCTCAGCTCCTTCTCTCCAGCTCAGCTGGGTTCCTGACGACCACATCCTATTCAGTCCATCTCCAAATTAGATCTTCAACACATCCATTCTCCAACCCCCTTCCTGCTACCTAACCCAACTGACCACTATCCCTGGGTCGACTACTGCTGTGGCCTTCTAACTAATCTCCAGGATTTCTTTCTTGCTCCCTTCCAAGCCATTTGCCATAAAGAAGTCAGAGTGACCCTTAAATTTTTTTAAATAATGAGCACATCTTAAGATCCTAAGCACATTATCATTGCTTAAGATCCTTTTATAGCTTCCATTTATGGTTAGAATTAGGTAACTCTTTACCTCTAGGAAACTTTGAATTATCTTGTTTCTGCATGAGTTGGCCTCTGCCAACCTTTCCAGAGTCTCTTGTTCCTTTCTCCCTTACTCACTGTACTCTTGCCACATTGCCTTTCCTAGATACAGGAGGAACCTCTTTCCCTCCTCAAAGCCTTCAGACATAGGTCTAGTGGCATGCTGGGAGCGATGGTGGGGAAGCAGTCACCCCGGACAGGTGACAGTATTTTATCACAGATGTTGTTTAGAATTGTCAGTGCATGTGCATGGTAAGTCAAAAGCAGACTGACCTGTAGTGGATTTTATTATTTCTTTTCAGTTCTATTCAAACAACATATTACTCTTTATTGCCTGTACACCCGATGCTACAGCCTTCTCTTCAGCTTGCCTCCTCAGCGCACTGCTGCACCATGCACCTCTGAATGGATATCACATCCCTCACTTTCCATCTTGATAACACTTACTCATCTCTTGGACTAGAGTTTAAATACAACGTACTCAGGAATGCCTTCCTTGACTCATAAATTTAAATTAGATTTCTTACTGATAACATTTTTTTAAAGTAGTACTTATCAAAAATTGTATTTTATATTAATTTGGGTATCATTCTCGAATGGGAACTTCATTAGGGCAGGCACTATGACTTTCATCTTTCATGTTCATGGTTATAATCCCAGCAGTGAGCTTGGCACATAGTAGGTGTTCAATACAGATTTGTGGGAACGAATGAATGATTTATGGAAATGGAAATCGGGCATGCACTGTCATAGAAGTAAAGGAGAGACAGTGTATTGAGAAATGAAAGCAAGGTGAAGAAATATAGACAGTTTTTTTGAGAAGTCTGTCTATTGGGGAGTGGTGAAAGACATGGATGTTTTCAGGAGGCAGAAGTGGGGATGAAGGTGTCCTATTATTTTTAAGATGCTATTTTAAGACTTGAGAAGGTTTAACTGCTAATGGAGAAGGATCCAATAGAGTGGTGTGCATTGAAATCACCTGGAAGACTTGTTAAAACAGATTGCAGGGCTGCATATCTAGAATTTTTGATATAGTTTTTGGGGGTATGCTGATAATTTGCATTTCTAGCAAGCCTGCAGGGAATGCTGATCTTCCAGAATGGGGATCACACACTGAGAAACACCGAGATACAGGCTGGAGAAGGCTTACTGGGAGGCTCTGGAGTCCAAGTGGGGAGAAGGAGTAGGTAAAAGGAGGAACACCATTGTACGGGATGGAGGAAAAAAGATGGGTACAGACCCAAGTAGGTTTAAAAGTTAGGGAACAGGAAATTGTTAAAACTTCCCCTCTGATAGATCCTGTTTTCATTATAAGTAGGAACAGAGGTCATTTGAGGAGGATCAGGAAGGAGAATCGGAGGTAGGATAAGAAGTTAGAGGATAGAGAGGTTGGTAGGGTCATTGTGGTGAGCAAGTGAGCAGCATGACAAAAGAGAGATAATAGCATTGCATCCCGTGTTGAAGGCTTAGGTGAGGTTCGCAGTCAGACATCCATGTTAGTACCGATCTGCTCTGCTATACCACTGAAGTTAGTGGTAAAAAAAAAAAAAACCAAAATTGTATCAGCTGAATAAGGTTCAAGGGAAATCCTCAGGCTATTTCAGAGGTTAGTATCTTAAAAATATCTCCAACTAACTAAACATGACTGTCCAGCTGTATAAAACACAATTAAGAGGTACTAAGGATGGCCCAGAATTGCCTCTAAACAAACCCAGAGAGATTCCTATATATCTCGTTCATGAAGATTTATAGTGATAGGTATTTTATTGCATCTTTCACTACCAGTGTGTTTGTATATGTAGTAGTACTAAATTTAAATTTTGCTCACTTACAATCAAGTTTTTTTATTTTTAAAAAGGAAGCATCATTTTATATTGAGACACCAAAAACTTCCATTAAGAAAGATGAGATACAGAAGTACAAATCTTTACTTTATTCCACTCGCTCCTCTGTTCTATCCACTCGTTGCTCCTGTGGAAAGAGCCATCAGGTTGCTCAGATTTCAGCCTCTGACACATCATGTTGAGTTACATTGGCCACCAGGAACCAAAAGTAACAAGAAAGGAAGAAAACTGGAACTGTAATTTCGCACTTTACAAATGAACATGCTCTGCTGGTTGTGGTAAAGGTCAGGAGAGCTGGAGTCTCACAGGCTGTCAAGCAGAAGCAGAAGAAGCTCCTGAGCTATAGGAAGACTGGGGTGGGGTGGGGGGTGAAAAGCCCCAAGCACGACTACACCCATCTGGGAAATAATAATTGTATAAAAGACAGAGGATGGTAAAGGGCTCTTCACAGAACCTCAAGAATACTGTGAAATACAGGTTAATGCTATTGGTATTGGTTCACGTACTTTTAATAATGACATCTATTATGAGAGATAGAAATGGAAAGAGAGGACAATGTAAACGATAGCACATCTGACTCAAGAATCTAAGGAGCGTAGGGATTACAAATATATGCACCTACATACAGATATTCAGATTCAGATAGAGAAGATTAATGACTAAGCGGTTATTCAATAATGAAATACTTCCATGCTGGTGGGTGAAGAGCTGCCATCCTGAGCTTCCTGAGTGCCCTTTGCTGTGCCAGTCTCTCTGCATCTCTTCCTTCATCCCACCTGCTCACATTCTAGCAGCAGAGGGGTTAATACCAGCACTGGGCCTTTGGGATTCCTAACCTCCCATGTTAAAGTCTCCACTTGGATTGGAGGTTGTGGTTAATGCATAACATATTAGTGGTTAAATGTCTTCATATCACCTATGTATGTGGATCTATGTTGCACAGAATTATCTGCATGCTGTGAATTGTCTGATGAAGAATCATCTGCCACAAGATCATTTAGGGTACTTGTCAGAAATGCAGATGCTTACTTCTTACTTGACATATCTCCAGAGACAAGGAAAATAGAAGCAAAAATGAACTATTGGGACCTCATCAAGTTAAAAAGCGTCTGCACAACAAAGGAAATAATCAACAAAGCTAAACTGCAACCAATGGAATGGAAGATGATATTTGCAAATGACATACTGGATAAAGGGTTAGTATTTAAAATTTATAAAGAACTTATCAAACTCAATACCCAAAAAACAAACAACCCAGTGAAGAAATTAGCAGAAGAGAAGACATGAATAGACAATTTTCCAAAGAAGACATCCAGATGGCTAACAGACACATGAAAAGATGCTCAACATCACTCATCATCAGGGAAATACAAACCAAAACCACAATGAGATACCACCTCCCACCTGTCAGAATGGCTAAAAGGAACTACTCAGGAAACAATAAATGTTGGCGAAGATGAGGAGAAAGGATAACTCTTTTGTACTGTTGGTGGGAATGCAAACTGGTGCAGCCACTCTGGAAAACAGTATGGAGGTTCCTCAAAAAATTAAAAATAGAACTACCCTACGACCCAGCAACTGCACTACTAGGAATTTATCCAGAGGATACAAAAATGCTGATTTGAAGGGACACATGCACCCCAACGTTTACAGCAGCACTATCAACAATAGCCAAATTATGGAAAGAGCTCAAATGTCCATCAGCTAATGAATGAATAAAAAGTTGTGGTATTTATATACAATAGAATACTACTTGATAATAAAAAAGAATGAAATCTTGCCATTTGCAATGATATGGATGGACCTAGAGAGAATTGTGCTAAGTGAAATAAGTCAGTCAGAGAAAGACTGATACCATATGGTTTCACTCATATGTGGAATTTAAAACACACAACAGATGAACGTAGGGGAAGGGAATGAAAAATATGATAAAAACAGAGAAGAAGGCAAACTATAAGAGACTCTTAAATACAGAGAACAAACTGAGGGTTGCTGGAAGGGAGGTGGGTGGATGGGCTAAACAGGTGATGGGCATTAAGGAGGGCAATTTTTTGGGATGAGCACTGGGTGTCACATGTAGGAGATGAATCACTGGGTTCTACTCCTGAAGCCAAGACTACACTGTATGTTAACTAACTTGAATTTAAATTAAAAAAATACAGATCCTTGGATCCCACACACTGGACTCACTGCATCTCTGCGAGAGGGGCCAGGATATATATTTGTACCTATGCCCTAGGTGATTCTAGAATATCATATCAAATATAGCTGGCATCTTCTGGCATAAAGCAAATCTGTCTGTACTGTATTACATCTAGAGGCCAAGTTCTTTGAAGGCAGGGTCCTAAGTCCTAACACTCTTGGTATTCACCACTATGCCTAGGTTAGTGCTGTTGACGGACAATAAATAGAAGGGGCCATTGATTCAGAAGTACATATTGAAAGGCTAAGTTACCTTTGATGATGATATATGTTGATGCTAATGGCGATGACTAATCATGGTGAGTGCTTACCATGTGCCAGATAGTATAAGTACCTTAGATGCATCATCTAATTGGATCTCAATAACCCTAAAGGTACTGTTATTATCTCCATTTTATGGCAAAGAAACTGAGACTCAAGATCTCATCGTTGAAAGGGAAAAGGACTCCAGTCTTCATCTGTCTGACTTTAAAACCTATACTCTCTTTTATTGACTAAGCCATACTGGTTCTTAGATTACAAAACAATTCTATAGATAACTTATAAATCACATTCTTTGGAATTCATCTCTTCAATTTGCTTTTGTTTCAACTTTATTCATTGCATTTTGTTATATATGTGAAGGAGAGGTAGGTAAGAAGATGAGATAGTAGGAGCTGTCCTCTGACTTGCAGGAACCAAGGTGAAGGACATTGAATATAGAAAGTAAAAGGTATATATAAATATTCTTCAATATTTGGGAGCTGTTGAAAAACTTTTAGCAAAATAAAAATAAAATAAGTACTAATTGAAAAAAAGTTAGAACATTGCAGCTGTCAGATTTTGAAGTACTAGCTAGAAATTGAGTAATAAGGGAAAGGAATCAAGATGAGAACTCGTTGTTGAGAAATAATGAGGGCACAGTGATTTTAGAAGGTCATCGGGGCTAGCTGATGCCTGGACTTGACAATGGGCAAGACAAGCTATCTGGACATGGCGAAATTAAGGCAATTTATCAGAGGGGGTGGATTGAAAGTAGATATAAAGAATGAGTTTTATGTGCATTTAGGTTTGTTTTGACGTATTCTGCCCAGAAGCTGGGATTAATGAGCATACAGAGTGTTATAATTTCATTCTGGTAAAAGCATCCTTATGCACTGAGCTTAATGAAGAATGGCTAATTAACATCTTTTGAACACAGGAGGAAAAGAAGAGTATACATCGGAATTGTCTTTTCAAGGCAAAACAAACACAAAATCAAAATCTGGATAAATGGAATCAGAGTGCTTATTCAGACTTCAATATATCAATCCTGGTGCTTTTCTTTAGATACAGATAACTTTCTAATCATGCTTGATTCATTCATGACATATGGAGAAGCCTAGATTTTATTCTTACTGGGATCTGGGCAAAATCCCCACTTCTCATCTCTTTCGTATCGGCTTGTCGTGGCACACCACAGTAAGTTGTCTTCCCGCCCTTCTCGGGTGCATTCATGATGCCACTGGCGGTTATACTGGAAGGGAAACAGGCACGGTGTTCCGTGGGCATTCCCTTTGATCGTATACAAATCTAGGAGAAAGATAAAGACAAAATCAAATAAGTATTATCTCAGCTTTATCTTTGGAAACTGTCATATGGTGAATACATTTTTTTTATTGACTGAAAACCTACAATGGGCGAGGCCCTTGCTATACCACCAAGAACCCTCAGGATCTACTGTCTAGTGTATGTAAAAGTATAAGGGTGAGTGCGGGGTTCAGAGAGTGTGCTGATAAATGACTTGTTTACATAATTATCTACTTACTTATTTACTGTGGTGCCCCTGCCACAGTAGCACACATATTTATTAATGGAGGAGAAGGAAAATTAAATGGAGATTTACTTTTTTAACTTAAAAAATGTTTATTTATTTTGAGAGAGAGAGAGAGAGTACTGGAGAGGGGCAGAGAGAGGGACAGAGAGAGAATCCCAAACAAGCTCTACACTCAGCACAGAGCCCAACACGGGGCTCGATCCCACAATAGTGAAATCATGACCTGAACCAAAACCGATAGTCAGATGCTCAATCGACTGAGCCACCTAGGCGCCCTGAGTTTTACTTTACAATACCTTCCACTTCCCAAATACATTAGAGATCGGCATCTGAACCTCAAAGAGTTTTATGAGCATCTATTACTTTTTTCATTCAACAAATATTTATTGAGCGTTTAATGTACCTAGCCTGGGGGTATACTAATGAGCAAACTTGCAAATGTTCCCTTTCATAGGAAGCTTCTGTTCTACTGGGGAGAGACAAAGAGAAAACAAATATACAAGTAAACACATAATTTCAGGTAGTGAAGTGTCATGAAGAAAAACAAAGCAGGGTAGGAAGATGGAATGACTGTGTGTGTGTTCGAAGGATGGAGGGGCCCTGTTTTGGATGGGGTTGTGAGTGAAGGCCTCTCTGAGTAAGAACTGGGTGAGGTGAGGGTGCAAGTCTTTGCAGAAGAGTTGTTCTGGTGGGAGGAACAGCAAATACGAAGGGCCCGTAACGAGAACATGTGTGGGGCGAATGGAAAGAGCAAGGAGGTGCAAGAGGAAGTGCCACTGGGGAGTACCGGAGCGTCAGCTCACAGATTGCCAGCTCTGCCACATTATGGATTTTGGCCTTTACCCTGAGGGTAGGGGGAAGTCACTAGTGAGTTTTGAATGGGAAAATGACAGGATCAGATTTCTGTTTTTCAAGACTAACTCAGGGCGCAATGTAGCAAAGAGAACCTACACGGGGAGGGGGAAAATGGGATAACTAGCGAGGAGGCCTCTAAAGTAGTCGAGGAGAGAGGAATGTGAAGAGGTAACCCGTTGGCTGTCTTCTCAGAGTATTACAATAATCGGGCATCCTTGGTCTTAAGTATGACTCATGGGGGCTTTCAATGGTGAAGGGAATAAGGACTGCCTTCAATTAAGTTAACAGGTCCTGGAGTGGAAGGGCCAGCCGTGGAGATTCCCACTCCTTCCCCACAATTGGCGGGGACTAGATTGAGAGTACCCCATATCACCAGCCCTAGAGTTTGGGCTGTTTAGGAACTACAGGTATTTCAGGATGCATCCCCTTGTTTCAGTCCTCTGACTTCTGCTCAGTCTTCCCTTGAGTGTATAGGAATGTGAGTATCTGCCTAAAAAATTAACACAAAGCAAAATATTAAGTTCTTCCTTAGGACTGTAGATTATGCATGCAGAGTGCTGGCTTGCAGCACTTGCTTATTGTAGTAAGTACAGAAAATGGCTTGCTCTTGGCTCTGTCTCTTTTTATTCTTTTCTTGTGGGTACAGGAGAAAGTCCTGCTTTGGATCTTAGTAGTTCCTTGCTCTCCTTCCTAGAGCTGGTATAGAGTACTTAGAGGGATATGCTCTTGTTAAGGCATAATTCTACAGAGCACCATGAGGTCGGGGTCACATCTGTCTTGTTGGCTTTTATAAATTAAATGCCCAGCTCTATACCTGAGAAACAGTCACTGTTCAATAAATATGTGATGTATGGATGGATGAATGAAGAAAGCTACAGAACAGAATCTAAGAGACAGGTTTACAGTTTCAGAATTTATGCCGTTTTATCTTTTTTTCCCCTGCTCAAAATGCCAAATATTATAGAACTATGGAGAACGAAAGCTCCCACTCCTGAAACCATTCTTTCCCGCTGCACGACACTTGCCAGTTTTTCCTGGCAGTAGTGTGTGGTTTATCTTCCAATGCCTTGTACGTGACCATCACATGGATGCCAGTCAGGCACTGATGCTCTGTAGACATGCTCATACATGGGGCTGAGTTTCTACAATAACAGAAATGGTGGCAAGAGAGATTCTTCTATTCTTCCTGAAAAGTCTTTACTGCAAAGACCTTATCTTCCACCTCTATTTTCTCTTTCTCTCCTATCCTTCCATTCTTTCTTCCCCTTTCCATCGATTCTCAGAGTTATTTAAGTGTTTTCTCCTCTAATACCTTTAAATTCTGAGTGTGCTTCATTAGCTGAATTTAGCAAGTTCATTCGAAGATTTCAGTAATCCTCTTATGATAAGCAAGTAAGCGACTAAACTGTATTTAGCAGAAGTCCCTTGAGGCTCTGGGTGCTGTCATATAATATAATTTACAAATCTTTACTTAGGGATAATCTTTCTAAATACATTATTTCATTAATACTTTCATTTAAATTATTTTTTACCTTTGTGCAGATATTCACAAATGCTCCCACCACCTGACATGTAGGAAATCCACTTATGAAGATATTTCCGTGAGGCCACGAGCACGTTGTTGTGATTCACCTGGACCATGTACTGGAGAGGGCCGGTGATCATGTTTCTGTTACAGCGCCACCTCAGGGAAACGAGAATAGAATCACACTCATAGATGCTGAGTGGCTGCTCTGGATTAGATACATTCAGACCCAGGCAGCCACTGCCTCCTATGTTAAAGAGGCGGTGGTTTGAAACCCACTTCCACAGCATGTGCTTGTTTGCTGGCTTGCAGGTCTCCAGGGTCAGTACAGATTTGCCTGCTTGAATGCATTTCTCGAGGCTCTCGCTCTGGATGACGAATATTCCTTTATCTGAAACAACAAAATAGAAAACGTGGCATGGAACTTTCATATATCATTAACTAGTGTCATGAGGATCCCGGCGTGCATGTGTAAGATGTCGTATGTGGCAATTTACAGCCATTTTGAACAGACCTGGAGTTGATGGATGGGTCCACCAGAAGGGCTTTATTTGCACAATAGAAGCATTTCTTAGGAAATATAAATGGACTTGTTGGAACTAATGAGAAAGTGATCTAAGACCTCCATGGCCATACAGTAGCAAAGGCTGCCTATTAATCCACAGGGGACAGGTATTATGGTGAAGGAGCTCACCACAACTGGATAGAGAGCAGGGATTGGTAATAATACTCAGGGCTTAATAGGAGGGACATGGCAATAGGAGGGATATGGTGATCTTTTGCTTGTCTTCAGACAAATGCCTGAATATTAGAAACATGGCAGCGAATCAAGGGCCACTGAAATGAAAACTTCTACCATCAGATTCCTACAGAAAACCAAAAAGACAGAAGTGAAGTGCTGCTTTATGTCTTGATACAAGGTGTAAAGCCAGTGGGGAAAAAAAGCTTCTCCAATTTGCTCTCTGTGCTGGGTCCGTGTAGAGTAAAAAAGCAGGAACATTTGCTGTGGGGATGGCGTCTTCACGAGAGAAGACTTGTGAAGTGGGTCCAGCAGCAGGTGGATGCCCAGGACCCTAGCTCAGGCCCCGCATCATGTGTAGAGACATGAGGGGTACTGGGACACCATGGTGGTGGCAAAACCACACAGGCCACAGGAGGATATGGAGAAAGCAGGCTTTTGTGATGCACCTCTGAACCTCTAACTCCCTGAAGAGACTTGAGTGAATTTCCTGAGGAAAGACTGGTAGGGCCCAGCCAGGGAATGGGTATTAGCTACCTGCCTGCCACCTGACTATACCTCATCACTGACCTGGAAGACACCGGTTATGTAATTATGAACTCATCTTCTCACAGGTTTTTCGAAGTCACGTCTACTTTCTTTAGTCTAAGCACAGAGTGTACTGAACACACTGTGGAAGTTCAGTAAATGCTTGACGTTGATTAAATGTGCTAGCAGCTGTAAGGGCAGGCAGCCTACATAGGCAGGCAGGCCTAGGCTTCCTGAGTTACTCAGCTCAGAATGTCTGATCAGGCCCAAGAGTTCTTTTATTCTCTCTTCTTGTAGTTTACCTCCTGTTCATTCTCTAAAAATCTGAGGGGATATTATCAGTTTCCCTTAAGATAGCTGCACTTTAGGGCAAGTCACATCCTCTGGCAGGGGCAGAGAAGTGACAGGCAGAGGCCCTCTAGGGACAGCATAGGATGAGCTTCCTTGTGCATGGGTGCATGGGGACAATGCTCCATTTTGGTAAAAGTTCTTTTGTTTTTTCCTGAGTGACTCAGGCTGAGAACTGATTTCCAGTAACCAAAATCACTTAAGACATTGTTAAAAAAAAGATTGTCAATGTATTAATGAAAACTATACCTCATTTAATAATTGATAACCTTACCTATAACCATATATTTGAGGAGTTGAATGAGTTGTCAGAAAATTGCTTTGATCATCATGTATCAGAGCAAAAGAGAATGGAGTGTGTGTTTGGGCGGGGGAAGAGAATGAATGGTTTTAGGGAGATTTCATTTAGATCAGGAAATTTGTTTTCCTAATGAAGACCATGTCTGTGTGGTTATTAGTAATAGTCATTCAAGATCAAATCTGCCCCTTGCCAATGTGATGTAGACTCTGATAACTAACCTCCTCTCCAACTCTTCTTTTCACCTTTTCATGCCTGGGTAGAACATTAACCTTAATTTCTGTTGTAATCTACTAATTACTTTCTAGCTAGCTCAGAGTTTCATTAATTTTTCACTAAAGGATAATCATTTTACTATAATTGTTCTGTAGTTTAGCTTCTATCTCATTTACATGTTCAAATATATCCACCCACTTACTGGCTGGACCTCAGCCCTCCAGGCCTCAGTTTATACACCTAAGATGGGCAGACAGCCAACCTGGCTAGTGGTTGAGGGCTCTCGAATCAGGCAGATCAGTCTGGAACTTTGGGCAAATTTTCTAATCTCAGTAAACCCCACCTTTCCTTTTTGAACTGGGAACATGTGTGATACTTGATCTCATAGGGATATTAAGAGTATTTCATTAAATAACCCATGCAAAGCACATCACACATCGCTTTGGCATGGGAAGACTTCAGCAAGTTGTTATTGTTAGTGCTACTATTATCCCTCTGGCTTCCTGATTCTTGATCTGCAGATGCAACTATAGATCAATTGAACACCCGAAGAGTGCTAATTTGAGCATCCCCCAAAGACTTCTCTTCTATCATTAGCAGAAAAATGCATTTTACTCTAGCTTCTGCAACACATGGTGTGTATAGATGTTTTAGTCCTTTTTTTTAAATGTTTATTCATTTTTGAGAGACAGAGTGTGAGGAGGGGAGGAGCAGAGAGAGAGGGAGACACAGAATCTGAAGCAGGCTCCAGGCTCTGAGCTATCAGCACAGAGCCTGATGCAGGGCTCAAACTCACTGACTGCAAGATCATGACCTGAGCTTAAGTCGGATGCCCAACTGACTGAGCCACCCAGGTGCCCCAGATGTTTTAGTTTTAAATGATCCTGAGATCACCTCTTATGAAGGAAAAGTACTCTTCAAAATCCAGATAACAAAATTCTTTTCTTGTTTGTTCAAATATATGTGCAATGAGTTAAGAGTCTCCATCTGTTCATCCTCCAAACTAGTATCTACCTGTAAAGTCTATACTGCAGCTCTCTTATAAGAAAGAGAAAAACACATAATGTTGACAAGCAGTGTATGGGTAGGTGAATAGTCTGTAAGTCAACACGGACATCATATATCACTAACATTTTGAATGAATAAATGTTTTTAAATGTCCAAATTATGAAGTGTTAAGAGAAAAGGAGTGGTGGAATCAGAACTTCTGTAGTTACATCAGTGATCATAAAAATACCTTCCAGAAGCAGAAGATATTAGACAAACCTAATCCCATGCTGTTCACTTTCGAGTGTTATTATGTTTTCATGCCCAGCTGCCTTTAGAATGTAGCTTTGGAAAAGTTCCTCAGAATGTATCATAAACAAGTAGCTCTGGCTTACCAATAACAATAAATATGCCATCTCCAAAAGAATACTATGCCATACTAAGCTAAAAAATGACCCAATCCCATTTTCCCATTAAACTATAATAGAATCTGGTCCTGGCACCATTAATCTCCATAAATTCACTGAAGAGAAAACAATTGCCTTCAAATAAACTATGAGGAGACCCAATATAGGTTATCAATATTCTGATTATTATTATATGCATATATGGACCGTCTGTAACAAACACATAATGTGAAAAAAAGCCACCAATCCTTAGTGTCTATAGTCAGGTTTCAAAAAGGATGAAAACCAAATGTGGGAGGAATCAAGATTGATTATATATGTCAAGGACATCAGTTCTGCTTGAACACTGATTAAGTGATTAATGAAGTACTGCCAAAATTACTAAATCTCTTTGCAGTAAAATGTTATTATACTTCCCTTTATAATTATAAGTTTAAGAGGAGAAAAAGGATTGATTTACTAGAAGTAACTTACAAGCTAATATTCATTCTTTTTTATTCCATGGAATAAAATCCATGGAAGACAGTGGTTCTGCTTTCTTCTTCTGGGCTCTTCTGAGGAGGAGATCATTTTAGACCCACCCTTTGTCCCTACAGGATAACATGTTCTTTTCAAAGGAGTGGAGGAGAATGCTTCCTTGATCAAGTGTGGAACTTAAGCTTAAGGTAATCCTTTTTTGACTGCATATAGAAAATTACTTCATTCCACAAGCATTCGTTGAGTGCTAGCCATGTGGTAGGCACTGTGTAGGGCACTAGAAATAGAGAAATTATTTGCCTAAATATCTGTCCCTTAAAAGTATACCTATTTTTCTGAAATCATGAAAATACTCCTAGTTAATGAAAAGAAGGGAGTTCCATCAGTTCCAAAGAAAACATCATAAACACATTTAAAATAGCCCTGGGGTGCATAGGTAGCTCAGTGGATTGAGCATCTGATTCTTGATTTTGGCTCAGGTCATGATCCCAGGGTCCAAGGGTCCCAGGGTCATGGGATAGAGCCCTGTGTTGGGCTCCCTGCTGAGTATGGAGCCTGCTTAAGATTCTCTCCCTCTGTCCCTCTCCCCAACTCGTGCTCTCTCTCGAAAAAAAAAAAAAAGGCCTTAAAAGCAAGTGATGAAAAATGAGAACAAGAAAATAGCCCGGAATTCAGAATACCTGACTGGATCCTCAACTATTGTCATGTGTGAGGTGGACATGACATCTTAGTGTCATCAAATCACTCTGAGTGGGGAGAGTGTGTGTGTATGCACGCACTTTCCTATTTTCAGGGAGGAGATTGAAAACAACACTGGAAGGAATGAAGCCATTTGAAGGAGACTTTTTTTTTTTTTGAGAGACAGAGTGCAAGCAGGGGAGGGGCAGAGAGAGAAAGAGAAAGAGACAGACTCTGAAGCAGGCTCCAGGCTCTGAACTGTCAGCACAGAGCCCGATGTGGGGCTCGAACCCACAAATGTGAGATCATGACCTAAGCCAAATTCAGGCGCTCAACCGACTAAGCCACCCAGGCCCTCCTGGAGGAGACTGACTTTATCCATAAACCCAGAATCATGAACTTTAGGGCTGGATGGGATTGGAAAGGTTATTTAGCCAAATCATTCTTTTACATTTTTTTCCAAATCCATTTTGTCTTAGAAGTTTAATATCCATATGCATAGTGAGGACCGTATAGGTCTAGGTACAGCTTTATTTACATACATTAATTTATAACCTGTAAAGAAGGAAATAAACTGCTGCAGATTGTTACCAAAAAATTTGAGATAGAAGACTTAAAATTTCAAACAAACATTTTTTTTCAGTCCCTAGTATGGTATGTGTTAGGAAACCTGCAGAAAATAGGATATGTATGTCACAGTGTTTGCTCTCAAGGAGTCGACATAATCCCCAGAAGTACATCATGAAGTGTGTGGAAAGAACTATAACAATGTCAAGATATGTTTTGACATCAGAGGTATATAGATAAGTGCAATGAGGTGGAAGTCATAGCTAGAAGGTACAAGTTTGGCCAATCAGAGAATCTCTTTCTTTCAATCTCTCTCTCTCTCTCTCTCTCTCTCTCTCTCTCTCTCTCTCTCTCTCTCTCTCTCTCTCTCTCACACACACACACACACACACACACACACACATTTTCATTCATCAGTCATTTATTAGGGACCTAATATTTATCACACATGGAGGTACTTGGTGGCCAGGCATGGGTACCTGTTCTCACTGTAGAGAGAAAAAGTGCAGAATAGTGGAGGCGGTGTATAGATACACAGATAGTAAGGTGGACAAGGGGGCATTCTGGAGAAAGCAAATGTCACCAAAGCTCAGAAGTGACAAAAATAATCAGCTCCAGGGTGATGAGAGCCTACCTATATAAAAGACTTGGGTGGTTATAAAATATAGTGTTGGAAAGAGGTGGTTTGGGGCATTTTATGAAGAACTTGAATTTTATTCAAACATTCGTCTTTTATTATTCAGATGAGAGAGAGCATTAGAAATAATAGAAAGCATGTCTGCAAAAGCATTTATTGAGCACTTACTGGGTACCCAGCCTTGTTGTAGGTGCTAAGAATATAGATGTGAGGCAAACGTCCAAATTCCTGGCCTGGAGGACTTCTCCTTTAGGTGGGATGAGACAGTCCATGAACAGAACTAGGGCAGTCTGGGGACTTCTGCGATGATCCAGCAAGGGGACAGAAGGTGTTAATTCAGCTGGTTGTGGTGAGAAAGGAAAGTAGGGAATAGTGAGACTCCACTCACTAGAAAGAGAATTCAAAGGGGGAAGAAATGACAAGACTTGGCAATCGATGGAAGGGGAGGATTCTGGAAAAGGTAGCTGCAATGACTTGTTTTCTAGCTCAGGTGTTCAGCTGGCTGGGGGATGCCTGCCAGTTTCTATGACACCATGATGAGGTTGGAGTCCAAAGCCTAGGGCTACTATTAGAGTCTGATCTGTCTGTTTGAAAAGTGTTGATTGGGGGTGTCTGCAGGACATTTCTCTTGAGGCCCCCCCACTTCATTTTCAGCACCCCTTCCACGACCTCCACCTGCCCTGTGGTGCTCACTTTTGCTTTAGACAGCTCTTAAAAATGGCTGAAGGTTTGAAGTGGTAAGTGAATAAGATGAGGTTTGAAGAGTTAAGACTTCATGAGGTTTCTGTGCTTTTCACACAAAAACACTTGAAACAGACAATAAAACAATGATTCCTAAAATGAAGTTCTTTTTATAGTGCATTTTAGGCAAGTCTGGTGTTCAATAAATTCCACCATGATGGTGGCCCCTAATCCAACTACACATAGAAAGTCAGCTTCTGTGCTCTTCCGTGTTAAGGGAACTGGAAGGATACATGGTTTACATCAAATGCAATGCTTATGACAAGCTATTAGGAAGCCACAGCTTGCCAAATGCAATCCAGTTTCAATCTCCCACCCCACTGCCCCGGGTTTAAAGCTCTGCTGTAACCACCCACACACCTGGTGCTGGGCTCATGCAATCCCTGCCCTGTATCATCTCTTGAATCTGTTTAGTTCCTTTCTGTTCTGACAGTACAGCAGTCCCCCTCCTCCCTTATCTTCCATTTTGCTTTCCGCAGTTTCAATTTACCCAAGCTCAACCGTGATCAGGCAGCAGACAATCCTTCTTCTGATGTATCATCAGAAGGTCACAGGTAGCCTAATCCTGTGTTATAATACCCAGATATTTTATCACCTCACATCATCACAAGAGAAGAGTGAGTACAGTACAATGAAGTGTTTTGAGAGAGAAACTTTGTACATTCACATAAGTTTTATTATAGTATATTATAATTGTTTTAGTTTATTATTATTGTGGTTAATCTCTTACTGTGCCTAAAACCATAGTATATATAGGGTTTGGTACTAACTGCAGTTTCAGGCATCCATTGGGGGTCTCAGAATGTATCCCCCATGAATAAGAGGAGGACTATTGTATTTCAGTTTGGACATGGACAGGGTCCAGAAGGTGGTGGAGAGGACATTTCTCCCCTGTAACCAATCTGAAGATGAGCATCTTCTCTCTTGAGATGTATTGACCTTTTCCAGCTATACAAATTTGGGTTTGTCCTGTCCAGTGAACAATGGATTCAGATCTGATTGTGTCCCTTACTTAGATTACCCCGTAGCAAGAAAGGATGTGGTAAGCAGCTGCATCAAGTCCTGTTCATGGCTGAATGATGCAGAAAATCTGGATTCTTAATATGACTTTCCAAACCAATAAGCAAGGAATTTCTGATGCTTGCAGCATGTGCATCATACTTGAAAAAAAAAAAAAAAAAAAAAAAAACAGTCCCACAGAACAAAGTGAAAAGTGCGCCTGCCCTTCCCGGCTCTCTCTGCATGCACAGTTTCATTTTATCCCAAATCATCTGAGGACTGGTGTTTGTCTCTTAGTCTGACAGCACCTAACAAAGCCCGTGGCTACCTCTCAATTGCCTTCTATTAATCAACTAACAGGTAAAGTGCATTTAAAATATCTCCTTATCCTGTCTCAGAACTTTGTCTCTTTCTCTGCCCTAGCACTGTCCTTGATTTTGAGCGTTCTTTATTTCTCCTGCAGCTTCTGAACCTGGATAATCACCACCTCCACAGGCCCGTGGGATCCCACTTGCTAAATCTTTTTACTTGTTCTCTCCCCCTTTCTCTCTAATCTCCCCAAATCACCACTCCCCGTTCCATGGGCCACAAAATACTCTTTCTCACACACGGGAAACATGAAACTCTGCTAATCAGCTCCACGGCTTGGCTCCAGTTTTGTGGGGATTCAAATTGCCTGTTACCAACCCCTGTGTGAAGTGGATTAGCCCTTTTAGACTTGTCTCTGCCACTCCCTACTTCCCCTGGTTCCCTCCTGTCCCTTCATCTTTAACAGTAGCTGACCCTTGCAGAAAATTTCATCTCTTCTTCACAATATCTCTCTGTATCTCACCAATGAGTTTTTAAACTGAACTGAAAACATTTTTTTTCCTCTTAGCTTTTAGTCTATTCCTCCATCATTTTGTCTTTAACAGCTGTTGCTGGTATAAAAATCCCTATTCACGGCAGCTCTGTTATCATCTTATAGACTGTGTTGAAAACATACCACCTCAGTCACTGGGGAGCCTCCCTACAAAGAGCAAGTTAAGGCAAGACACAGTAAGACCGAACTTCCCTCACGAAAGCCTGCATATTGAAGCCCTGGGGATACAATTCAAAGACTAGGTCATCAAAACAAACAGAAACAGAAAACAACTCCACCAGCAACCAAAACAACCCTGAAATGATGTGGCATTAGTGAATGCAGAAGTGTTTCCATCTTAGGTGCTTTAAGAATATACCCATTTAAGAAAAAAAAAATACATTTACTTAACTGGGAGATAGAAATTAACACAAAAACAAAACAAGTTTTAAAAGTAGAGATACTGTTAGTCCCTGTACTCATTTGCTAGGGCTGTGATAATAAAGTACCACAAACTGAGTGACTTAATAGAAATGTATTGGCTCATAGATTTGGAGGCTAGAAGTAAAAAATCAAGGTGTCAGCAGGATTGGCTCCCTCTGAGTCTGTGAGAGAAGGATCTGGTCAGGCTCCCTCCCTGTCTTGTAGATGGGTGTCTTCTCTCTGTGCCTCTTCATATCATCTACTCTCTGGGCATATTTCTGTGTCCCAATTTCCCCTTCTTATGAGGACACCAGTCATATTAAATTGGGTCTACCCTGATCACCTCGTTTTAGCTTAATTACTTCCGTAAAGGTCCTGTCTGCAAATAAGGTCTCATTCTGAGGTAATGAGGTTAGGACTTCAGCATATAAATTTTCAACATATAAATTAAAATCATAATAGTCCCCATGCTTCTGATTCTGGCTGACTACCTACTTTGCAGGGCCCAGAGTAAAATAAAAATGTGGGGTCCTGCCTGGAGCAAGGAAGTCAAGTGAATCTCCACTTCCCATGAGTTGAGGATGGATTGCATCATCTGTGCCAGAACGTGCTGGAATCACACTCAGTACTTGGACTGGGAACAGATGGTAGGCTCACCAAATATGCCTGGTGCTATCAGCCCAGTGGGGATAGCTGCTGCCTTGCCCTACCCTGAGATGCTACTGACAGTTCACTACCAAACCCTGGGCCTCCTGTCACCCAAACAATCCTGCCAACCACAATTTGGTTGGCACAGTGGGTGGAGGTAGAAGTGGGCAGGCGGCTTAGAACCGAGATCCATCCATGGGATCTGGGGAGGTGACACAAGTGGAACTGAGCCTAAGCTGAGGCTTCTAGCTTCTGGTTCATGCTCTACTGTCCCATGAGACTTCATGCCCAATGCGCAAATTCAAAAATTAAAATTATTAAGAATTCCAAGACCCAAAGCCACAGAACATTGAACTCCAAGTGTGATGCCCTGCTGAACATGGGGGTCTGTGTCTTCACTGGCCACGTGCCTATGAAGCCCACCCTGTTCTTACTTGAACAATGCTAACACCATGGAGGAAAGACTCTGGCAAACTACAGAGCATTTCTTTCAGGGTAGAACTGCTTGAAGCTAAACCAACATCTGCACAATGGGAGTAATAATAGCACAGGCTTCATAGGATCCTGATAAGGATTACTTTGGTCACTATTATCATTTTATAAATGTTAATAAAGAAAAGCAGATCTTTCTGTTGAGCGTGGATAGTGCCAAATAAGACAATGTTTTCAGTTCGATAACCACTTTCAATTTCCTCTTTACATTTTCATAACTAAAAAGGAAAGTTCTCAAGAGCAGGATGCCAAAAGCCAGAAATAGTAAAGCATTTTTACTAGCATATTTCTTTTATTTTTTTTTTATGTTGTGTGCGTGTGTGTGTTATTTTACTACCTGGGAGGCTGAATATGTTTTTAGGTTAGCCATTTGCTTTTTTTTAAATTAAGTTTTCATTTAAATTCCAGTTAATTAACATGCAGTGTAATATTAGTTTCAGGTGTATTATTTAGCGATTCGATATTCAACACCCAGTGCTCATCACGACAAGAGCCCTCTTGAATCCCCATCACCTATTTCACCCATACCCACACCCACCTCCTCTCTGGTAACCATCAATTTGTTCTCTATAATTAAGAATCTCTCTCTCTCTCTCTCTCTCTCTTTCTCTCTGTTTTATATGTTTTGTTCCTTAAATTCCACATATGAATGAAATCATATGTAATTTGTCTTTCTCTGACTGACTTATTTCGCTTTGCATGCTAACATACTTCTTTGGAACTGTAGTAGCCTGAAAAGTATCATAAATTTAAAAATCACATGGCCACACAGGAAAGCAGAAACTTCTTGTTTGTTTTGTTTAGCTCTGTATCACAGAACAATTTACAGAAATTTTAATAATATTCCTCCATTTTTCATGAATGGATTTATAAAATATTTTTCCCTAAATGACTTAATATGGTGTTTATAAGGCATTCATTCTTTTGTTTCTTTTATGAACTGTATGTCCTTTCACTCTGAATAATTAAAGAAATATAATTTATGTTCCTAGCTTTGTATTGGAACATCTCCTAACAGACTTTCAAGGATAATTTCTTCTCCTTCTCCTTCTCCTTCTTCTCTCCTTTTCATTCTCCTTCTTCTTCTTCATGTTTATTTATTTATTTTTGAGAGAGAGAGAGAGAGCACACCAAGGGAGGGGCAGAAAGAGAGGGAGAGACAGAATCCCAAGCAGGCTCCACTCTGTCAGCATGGAGCCTGACTCAGGCTCAAACTCACAAACTGTGAGATCATGACCTGAGCAAAAATCAAGAGTCCAATTGGACACTTAACTGACTGAGCCACTCAAGCTCCCCAAGGATAATTTCTAAAAGAAAGCGGAGGCAAGCATCTACAAGTATTTCAACGATACTACTTTGATAGATCATATGAAGATTCTCGCATAGGGATGAGTTTAGAAGAGGCAAAACAATCATTTCTTCAGAAAACTGGATATAAATAAGCAAATTGTTAGATCAAGGAAGGGAAAATGAGGAGACATCTGAGCTCGCTGTGACTCAACTGTTCTGCTCTTTGGCTTGGAACTTGCATTGTGTGATATCAGTTGCTGTGAAAACCAAGAATGGGAAGAGGTAAGAAGCTTAGTGAGAAAAAGTAAAGCACCAGGAAAACTAGAAGTCTATGCTGACTCTCAAAGACTCCAAAGGAGAGCAGCCAGTCAGAGAAGCTGGGATGAGAAAAATATGAAGTGGAAGAGATTCTGAGAGATGACAGTGAAGATGGGTAAACACAGTCAGATGGTTGGAGTGACCGATGGCCAGGAAGGACAGCTAAACCAGTATCTGATCGGGCTTTTACTAAAATTCCAAATCTCCAGATTAAGAGAATGGCTTATTATCCAAGGGTGTAGGAATTGTCTAGAACATTTTTTTTCAGTCAGTAGCTTTTCTGTTTTATGAAAACATTCACTCTTACATGTAGAAGTACTGGTTTAGAAAAGGAGGACGTGCAGAGAACAAGAGGCTGGCTTCCTGTTCCTCCTATCACAAAATCAAATTACATGCTCCCATCAAACAGCAGGATACAGAATGGACTATTTTATGAGGTTGTAAGGCTTTGGGAGGGAGTGTCTTTTCCATTTGTGCTTGAATACCTGGTTTGAATTCCCATTCTTCAAGTTCCTGTAGGTGCAAGCTATTTAACCTTCTTCAGTCTGCAAAGAAGGGTATGTATTAATAGTACCTACCTCATTGTGGTGAAGGTTCAGTGTGTTAATGTATGTAAAATAGCACACAGTAATCATTCTCCAAATGTTAGATACTATTAGGAGCAGTCAAGGGGCCATTGTTACCTTTGTATCAGAAATTAAAGCTATGGGGAAAATCTCAGGTCGCAGCATCTCCCCACTGCTGTCTCTAGGCGGTGGCTCTTTTTTCTTCCTTTTTAGCCTGTATTTCTTTTTTTTTTTTTTAATGTTTATTTTTGAGAGAGAGAGAGCGAGAGAGAGCGGGAAGGGGCAGAGAAAGAGGGAGACACAGAATCTGAAGCAGGCTCTAGGCTCCAAGCTGTCAGCACAGAGTCTGATGTGGGGGTTGAACTCACGAACTGTGAGATCATGACCTGGACTGAAGTCGGATGCCCAACCAACTGAGCCACCCAGGTGCCCTAGCCTATATTTCTTGAATCCAAACTTTTTCATCCTCAGTTTCCTGGTGCCTTAGCTCAGGTCATCAATGTCTTCCTTCATGGAAGGTTAATTTCTTTAACCTCTCAGATGGTCTCTTTGCTGCCCTCCAGAATTACTATCTTCAAGTCCCAAACTGACCATGGAATTCCTAAGCTTAACAGTGTGACCTGGTTCCCTTTTGTCCAGACTCATGAGGTTCTTCTCAGCAGAGAATTGGCTGAACCAGTTCACCCAACCAGAATTTCTTTTCTTTCAGCAGAGTGCCTCTAGCCAAACTCTTCATTTCCTCATCTCTTGCATGCATCCAAATACAGATATGTCACAGCTCCTTGTCCTGCCACACCCTGTTCTGGAGATCTGCTCCACCCACAGCCCCTGAAGGGCAGATCCCTGTGTACACCTCACACCACGATCACATCCTACTAGCCAGGGGAAGGCCTTTAATTCAAGAGCAGAGCACAGGGACTGGCCAGCATGCTATGAATGTGGCCACATCTCTCTCCTAGGAAATTAGGCAAGTCTTCCAACAAAGCGGTGGGAGCTACACATGAAAGGTCCTGCAAGTTGAAGCAGAAAAAACTTGCCCACAGAAAGAGAACCAAACAGGGACCAGCAAGCAGCTCCTGAGAGAGAAGTAGAGAAAGTAGTTGCTTCATTTAAGTGGCCAGTTCCCAGTTCCAGGAGGCCTGAGCATCACATTTGCCTGAGTGACCTTCAGTGGGCCCTTATTCCTCCATCCAAAAATGCCCAGGAAAGAACTTTTAGCCTATTGCCTCTGCACACATTCTGTGCGTTCCTCCAGAATGCTGTGTCTCCTTTTTCCCATGTGCAACTACCTATTTATCCTTCAGGAAAATGAATGCCCTTTCGTGAGTTTGCAGCCCCTCAAGCCAGTCCTTTCTCTGTATCCCTTTAGAATTTTGCTCATTCCTTGTTATTTTAACATCTACTGCACTGTTTTGTAATTGTTTGTGTTTCTGTATCTGTCTCTGGACTCTCAGCCTCTTGGGGACATATCCTACTCATATTTTTATCTCCCCAATCTGGAGGTGAGTAGCAGATTCCAATGGTTCTCTACCCATACCACCTACCCTGACATGGCTCCATGAAGGCCAGAGACCAGGCAGATTAATCCCCCAGAAGGGACCTTCCATCAGTGAGAAGTGGGGGGTGGGTGGAGAAACACCTCTGTTTCCTGCCCCTCAGTGGGTCCACTGCATTCTCCACAGTCACTCAGGAGGGCTCTTGTGAAATTGAGCCCCAGTTGTCTGTAATGGCTTTCTTCCCTCCTCAGTCTCATTTCCTCACTCCTTATCATGTCTTCTAGAATCACCTCCCAATGTAATCACTTACATCGAGATTAATACATATCTCAAGGATTGCTTCCGGGTGAACCCAAACCAGGAAGGGAGATAAAGCACACAGTACTCCACAAATAGTGAATGAACAGCTGAAGGCTTCAGCACTTTGCCCCTCTTCCCGTTGGCGCAAGATCTCAAGAGATGACCCTACCCCTCTATCCCAGGTCACTGCCTTCTTCCAGATAGGCCCCATTGTCATGAACTTTGATCTCAGGCTCATCAGCACCCTCACTGCCCCTGATCACCAGTCATTCAGAACAGCCTACTCTGACCGTCCTCAAAGACTAACACAGCCATGGGCTCCCTCCAGTCCTGCCCCTTAGGAAGATACATGCTGCTGAGGAAATGCTCCTATTATTAGATTGGTTGGCGCCATTTCACATAATTTTCCGCCCTCAACATAGCTTTAAAATTCTTTTATTGCCCCCATTCATTTCTTTTAGCAAACTCTACAGAGACTATGTCCACCTCTCCCCAGAGTGCCTAACCCTTTCTTCATTCTCCCACTGCCGTCTCAGTGTTGAGTGAGTGAAGTTACCAAGTCGCTGCACTTGGTAGAAGAGCTCAGATTCTAGAACCACAGCGAGGCCCCGGTTACAGCCAACACAGACATGCCAACTACAGTGCTGTGTGCAGGGCAGTATATAATTGTTAAGAGACTATCAACCTGTCAGAGTAGTCTGGATTAGCCATAGGAAGATGGTGCTGTGGTGATATTGAAACCAAAGGACAACACTTGAGTGAGTACTATTATTACCTCCATTTTTATATATGAGGAAACTGAGGCACAGAGAGGTTAAGTAACTTGTCCAAGATGACACAGCTGGCCAATGGTAGAGACAGGATTTGGACCCATACAGTTTGGCTCAGAGACCATGAACTTAACTCTTATGTGACACTATATCTACTGATATTTGAGCACAAAATTATTGATAAATGAAAAATCAACACAATAGCATCTATCATCTACCTCCCAAGGCTGGGATGCTTATAATACATATCATATCAATCAGCAATACATATTAAACAACTCAGATGAAAAAGTACTACATGTATAATCTGCCTCGCATTATTACATTTCCCTTGTTAGTGAACATAAAACTGAAATGCATGCTTATTTCTCCTGGCTGCTCTGTGGATGCCAATCATAGCTAGAAGTGGTCAGTGTGGTTGGTGCACATGTGGAACACAACAGTAAACTGAGGCACCTCCAAAACATGATTTAAAAAACTCCGTAAAAGCTTCCACATCTGAAAAATGGATAGCTGGAGTAGACAATGTCTCAGGTCCCTTCCAATGCTAAAATTTTGTTTTTCCATCTTTGTATAAACAGGAAATACTCGATTTCAAACCCATCCAGATTATACTTGAAATTTCACTGATGTGGGGGATTGAAGTCAGGGAGAGGAGCCTATGCAAGGATGGGTCTCTAAGACCCACATTCCATGAACACCAGGAACAGCATTTTCATATCTGAAGAATCTCTCTGTCAACTATGTCAAATGCCTTCAGATTTGCAAACTGTCACTTGGAGTGCTACAAGAGGTAGCAGATGGTTTTAACTTCAGAGCGTCCTTGACCACTAAAAAGAAGGCAGTGATTAGAAACTATCTCAGGCCAGGATTTGGGTCTGCTACATATAGTAGGGATTAGCTCATTAGTGCTAACGCTGGCTCAGAGGATCACCAGTGTGTTTTCTCTGTGTGGCTTGGGTCCAGCTTCTGTCCTGTGGGCTGCTGCCCTGTTCTCGATACCTAGCACTCGAGCACATTTTAAATGTAAAGTAATAAGCACTGTATGGTAAACTCTTAGTGGAGATGGATCATACCAGGGGTCAGATGTACATCCGCAGAACCATTCTATTGAACTTACCAAGAGAGTTACGAGGTCTCTGATCTTTGGCCATTTTAGAATAAGAATTACTCAATCTGTCCCCGATAAAGCCTTGTGTGAGTGCGAGAGAATACAGCCCAGGTGAGATTACCTCAAAAATGTATGCAAAGTATGTTGAGAAAGAAAAAAAAAAAATGAACACAGGCCTTGGCCACACCTTGTTTAACTTCCTTTCCAAACTTATCTCTAAAGGCAGAGAGGATGGAGGCTGCCTGGAGGCTCCTCCTGGTTTGTTTATCACCCTGCCTGCCTCCTCTGTTCACACAGGGGCTGCCGCTTTTGGACACTAGCTTCCCTCTGCCTCAGAAGCACCCATGCAGTTATTCTCCAGAGTGGGCCTCTGCAGGACAACCTCTCCTCATGACTCTTTACACATCTTTTATGAGTCGTATGTGTATTAGGTGCTGAATAAACATTTGGTGAATTGATCTGGTGTGCACTTGTGTTATGGGGTGACTTTAAAGGAACTCTGGCTTGCCGGCACACCAAATGCCTTACAAACCATCTCAGTTTAATCCTTGGTGGTCCTGTGGATAACACTGACCCCATTTCTCTGATGGGATAAACTGAGAAGCCAAAAGGGTTATTTGCTCCATCTTACACAGTTCATGGGGGCTGCAGAGGCTCCACTCCCCTATTTGGTCTGCAAGGTATTAATAGAAAAGATTTCAGTATTCTTTACCCCAAGAGGCGAGGGGTAGAGGCCTAGCTTAGGGCCACTGGGCAAGAACACTTGCTTTGGGAGGGGATGGAATAGGACATCTTTTTGCCATCATTTGTCTGAGAGATGATCCTTCCAAATGAACAACTCTGGGAGACCACATTTTGAAACATCTCCTACCCCTCCGTGCCTGGCCTGTCCTGGGCCAGAGCTGAGTCAAGTTTTGCTTCCTCGCAGACCGCGGAAGCCAGGAGGATGCGGGGGGCTGGAGGAAGAGGATGTGGGGAGGCGAGAGTGGGGTGCAAAGCCCGTCCCACTGCAGGACTAGCCCGGCCGCACGGCTTTCTTGCGGACTACCGAGACGCAGCCACCATATCAATCCGGCCGCTTTAGCTCCTTAGCAGCTCACGCCTCCCTGCCCCCAGCTTCACCCCTTCTTCCTCTGCCCTAACCACTCCAGCCCCCCGATGTGCCGATCTGGTCCCTCCGGCCCGGGGGACACTCACCCTGCCACTCGAGGACCGGCTCGGGGGTGAGTGCCGTCGCCGCGCCCTCGGTGACGCTCCGTGGCGCCCCCAACAGCAGCAGCAGCAGCAGCAGCAGCAGCAGCGACCTCAGCAACAGCATCCCTAACCACTGCACTCCCCCGGCGACCGGGATGACAGTGGCGGCGGCCCGCTCCACAGCCCGAGCGCTGGGCTGCGACGCTGGGGGCGGGACCGCAGCCCCCTCCGTCCTCCACCCCTACCGGGGCCTCGCTGCCCCTGCGTCCCGGAGACCCACTCCGTTGCCCCTGTCGCCACCGTCTGCGGACACTCGGGGCTCTGGGCCGCAGATAGGGAAGCTGCGGAGGTTTTCCCCGCCCTACTCACTCCTGCTTGGGCGAGGAGGAGGAAGAGGAGGTGGACCATCTGCCCATCCCAGAAATTTCTGCCTTCGGGGTGGGGAGAGAGGAGGGGTGAGGCTGCCCCGCGCACGCTCCTCCCGCTTCCAGCAGCCTCTTTTTTTCCTGGGGGAGGCCGAATAGGAGTTGGGGGTGAGCTGTTGAGACTCTCTGGGACAGGAAGTCTGACATCTGGGTTTACAAAACACCCGGATTCTGGTAAACACCACGGGTTTGGCAGCAAGCAGCCTAGAGTAAACCGAGCTGCTCTGTGAACTCAGGCGCTTTGGGAGTACGCTGGGCTTCCTGTCCTCTGGAATGTGAACCATTGGAGACCTCTGGGGTGCGCCCGGCTCCTCCCTCCAAGTACCCCAAAGTGCTTCCATTGTTGAGCTCCTTTCCTTTTGAAAATGTCACCCCCCACTTTCCTTCTCCTTGGATCCCCTTAACCCAGCAAAATAGCTGGGTTATCCCACTTTATAGTGGTTATTCCACTTTATAGCTGAGAAGAACCGCGTCCAGAAAGGCAAAATTATTTGCTCTAAGTCACTCCTTAATCTAGCTAAAGTTACTCCCTAAATTAGTAAGTAGGAAACGACTAGAATGTAGTTCTTTTAACAGTACTCTTTCAAATAACCGGCGGAGCGCTAGAAACATTTAATGTCCGTGAGAAAAAACTAACATGACGGTTCCTAAATAGGACCTTGACCTTAGTCATTAAAACATAAGAGATAGGGAAGGGAGCTTAAAAAAATAAAAAGAAGGCGGTGGTATCGTGCTGTCTATTGGCAAAGACCAAACCAATACTTTTGAGTTAGCAGTGTCTGCTATAGACTGAATTGTACCCTCCTCTCCCAGTTCATATTTTGAGGTCCCAAATCTCCATGTGATTATATTTGGAGATAGGGCTTTTAAGAGTTAATTAATGAGTTTAATGAGGTCTTAAGGGTGAGGTCCTAGATAGGATCAGTGACCTTAGAAGAAGAGAGAGCCGTCTCTCCCCCTGTAGCCATCAAGGAAAGGCCACTTAAGGACACAAGAAGAATGTGACCCTTTGCAGGCCAGGAAGAGAACTCTCCTCAAAAATTAAAATTTTGGACTTTGATCTCGGACTTTCTAGCCTCCAGAACTGTGAGAAATAGATGTCTCTTGTTTAAACCACCCAGTCTATGATATTTTGTTATGGCGGCTCAACCAGACTAGTAAAGTGTTTTAGCATGGTTCCCCAAAGAGCAGAACCTGGGGTGCAATCCCTGGCAGGAAATGGGATTAAAGACCAGAGTGAAATAGGAACCAAGGAAAGGCACTGCCTTGGCCACTGCAGTAGCAGCATGCGTTCAGTCCTGCAGGAACCTCAGAAGGTCTCTGATCTGTCTGTCCTGGGGAAAAGAAGAAAGCTTTTATCTGTAGGCTCACCATTCCCTCTGGTTGAGGTGATTCTAGGGTTTTCAACTCCTCTGCACAGTTCCTTAGCAGCGGTGAGCTTTAAGCATAGTCCCATGCTGAGGCATCTGAGAGGCCCAGGGACAGGCAGCAGCAGGTGCATGGCATGGCTAGAGGGGAGGTGCTGTCAGTCAGATTGCTGCACAAAAAACCTGGGGGAAGCCTGTGCCGGGCTGGCTGCTGTAGAGGCAGTTGGGGTGAGGTGAGGCTGAGAGCATGTGAGAGGTTCCAGTGTGTGTACTGAGTCAATAGCATATCATTCTATGTAGAAATTAGCATCTCTGCCTGAAAACATGCAGAAAAGGGATGCTTTTAGCATACTGACTGTAGAGACTTTTATCATGAAGTGTTTCTCCTGTGGCCTCAGGACTACGCTGTGTGCTATGGGACTATCTCCAAGGTAGATGATTCAGGCCTGAGTGGGCTGGCATCTACTGCAGCAGTCAAGTGCAATCCACATGTATAATCAGGCAGCAAAGGGCAACACCGATGTCAATCTTTGGTGAAGGGCAGTGCAGGGAGATGAAAAGGGAGAGAGACCAGGAGGAGCTCCAGTGATTATACAGGATTTGATGTATTCAGATAGGGTGGAGTAAGAGTCTGTGCCAGGACTGAAAGAAGTAATGAGAAAAAATACAAAGGTTTGAGTGAGAGATGCTTGCATAAGCAACAGTGAGTAGGTGGGCCTGGCGGGGGCAAAGGGGAGCTAGTGGGGCACCCAGGCAAATGAGGTCAGTCACTGGGACATTGGGCTACCTCCCACTGACTGTGGGATCCAGGTGAGACAGTCACCTGCCATGGACTTCAGTCCATTCAGCTGGGAATGAGGTGGCTATAGCTCTGTGCCTACTGGCCTTTGTACATCTTCCCATTACTCAATTTATCATTTAGTATTAGAATTAGTTACTCGAGAGGCTCCTAGGTGGCTCAGTCAGTTAAGCCTCTGACTTAGGCTCAGGTCATGATCTCCCGGTTCGTGAGTTCGAGCCCTGCGAACTCTGTGTGATGAAAAAGGAGAAAGCCTTCCCTGACCCAATGCAGTCAATATTCCAAAGTAACAGAGCTGTGAATGTGAGCAGGATAAAGAGGGGAAACAAGCCATATTTCATCTAAAAGCAGTTAGTGTAATGAAGAATGGTGATGACAGCTTCCTGGCCTACTGACACCACATTTCCTATTCAACAATTAGAAGACTCAGAAAAGAGCTAGTTTTTCATCTGAAGTATCGTGGCTTTGAGGTGGAAATTTGTGGCAAAGAGCTTTTTAGCCTTGAGAAAAGTATTCTTTCCCATTCCCTGGTCTTGTGTGTGGTTTAGATTTACGAGGCAGGGTAATGTAATGGTTAAAAGAGGTGCTCTGCCACCTACCAGCAAGGTTACTTAGCCTCCTTTAGCTTCAGTTTCTTCTGCGTAAAATACAGATGGTCACAATTGCCTCGTAGCGTTGCTGTATTAAATGAGCTAAGTACGTACAGTGCTTAGCACAGTCTGACATCCTGAGAATGTTCGTTTGGGGGAGAGCCAATCCTGTCGTAATGATGTGTCCTGACCCTAGCTGGGAATGAGGTGGCTATAGCTCTGTGCCTACTGGCCTTTGTACATCTTCCCGTTGCTCAATTTATCAGTTAGTATTAGAATTAGTTACTTGAGGGGCTCCTAGGTGGCTCAGTCAGTTAAGCCTCTGACTTAGGCTCAGGTCATGATCTCCCAGTTCGTGAGTTTGAGCCCTGCGTTGGGCTCTGTGCTGACGGCTCAGAGCCTGGAGCCTGCTTCAGATTCTGTGTCTCCCTCCTCTCTGCCCCTCTCCCACTCCCACTCTGTCTCCTTTCTCTCAAAAATAAATAAACATTAAAAAATTTTTTAAAAAGAAAGAATTACTTATTTGATTACATCTCACCCTTGAATGTGAGTTCCTCGGGGAATTGATTATAGTTTTCTTCTCTGTGAATCTGCAGGGCAGCACATGTCCTAGCATTTAGTAAGTTCTTAAAAAGTTTCCACCGAATGAGTGAATGAATGAATGAATGAAGGAATGAGTGAAGAAAAATAGGAATGAGGTTGAAAGGAATAAGGTGTTTGGAGTCATTTGAAACTCAAGAAAAATATTAGAACCTGGATTATGGTAAATGGAAACACTGGAGAAGAATTAGGGGTTGATTTAAAACTCACTTAATGTTTGGGTTATGGCGAAAGCAAAATTAACAAATTTTTTTGAACACGGCAAATCATATATCTTATAAAGAACATGTATCTAGAACATATAAAGAACTCTTATCTTCAATAATAAGGGAAGAAACAACCCAAATAACAAATAGGCAAAAGATTTAAACAGACACTTCACCCAAGAAGATATACAGATAGTAAATAAATATATGAAATGATTTTCAAGACCATTAGGCTTTAGGGAAATGCAAATTTAAACCACAATGGTGCACAACTGTACACCTATTAGAGTGTGTAAAATTACAAAGGCTGACCATACTAAGTGTCAGCAGGGGTAAGGAGAAACTGGAACTCTTACACGCTGCTGATAGGAATGTAAAATGGTGCAATCACTTTGGAAAACAGTTTGGCAGTCTTAAAAAGTTAAAAAAACATTTAACTACTTAGTTTCCTAGAGCTACCATCTGTAAAACATCTTACCACTGTGTGAAAGTATCACAACTAGGTGGCTTAAAACAAAAGGCATTATTTTCTCACAGTTCTTTATTCTAGAAGTCCAAAGTCAAGGTATTGGCAAGCCTATTGTTTCTTGAGTCAGAGGGAACAACTCTTCCATGCCTCTGGTGGTTGTGGCAGTCCTTGGCATGCTAGGCTTATCACTGCATCACTGCAAAATCTTGCTTCATTGTCCCATCGCCTCCTTTCCTGTATATCTCTCTGTGTCTTCATATGACTTCTTATAAGGACATCAGTCATTGGATTTATAAAATTCTGGAAAGTGTAAACCAGTCTGTGGTGACAAAAAGCAGATTAGTGATTGGAAATGGGAATGGAAGTAGGGGGTTAGTGAGAGATATTTAGCTCAACTAAAAGGGAATGGGCAAATATTCCAGACAGAAGGAATAGAAGTAAGAATGGACATAAAGTATTTGAGAAAATTGTGTAGCAGAGAGATTGGGTATGGAGATCGAAAGTTCTCGAAGCGTTGGGGCTAAATAGGAAAGCTGGGGCTAGGTCCAAAGTCATGTTAAAAACCTTTATGCTAAAGCCAATGGGAAGCCATTAAGGGGTTTCACTGTGACCAGATTCATGTATTATATTTTAGAGAGAATATCCCTGTTCTAGAATGGAGAATGGATTGGACATGAGTGTGCTTTATAAGGATGCGCAGGCTGCTGCAGGAGTCTGGATAAAGAGATGGCTCTTGTCTGGACTAGAAAGGAGACACTGAAAGATGGAGAGAAGTGAACACATGTTGCAAGATGTTAAAGAGGAAGAATCATCAGGACCCGATGTATTGGAGAGAAAGAGGAATTGTCAGAAATGATGTCCCATTTCTGGCATGGCCAATGTGCTGGCTCAATCCACTGAGAAACAAGTTTGGGGAAGGAGTAAGATTTCAATTTGCAGTATGTCGAGAGGCGTATGGGACATCCAGGTGGAAATGTCCAGGGGGCAGTTGCAAAAAGGTGTATTAAAGTCAGGAATAGGATGGGAGCATGGATTTGGAAGTCGCCTGTGGTCGATCATTAAAGCCATGGGAGTAGATGTGATTGTTGTAGATTGCGATAGAAGCGAGATGCCAGAAAAGGATCACGGGGAACAAAGAATATTTAAGGGACAGCTACAGAAGCAGACTGAGAAGGACTTAGGTATCTGGAAGCTGGGGAGGAGTGTTTCAATGAGAGAAACATCAACAGCTTCATATGCGTTGGGTAGGTCACAGGATTCAAGAACAGAAATATGCACTGGATTTAGGGACAAGGAGGTAAGTTGTGACTCTGGAGAGAGTGCTTCTAGTGGGCAAAGCTAGAAGACACATTAGTGGTTTGGGGATCACTAGGAGCAGAGACACCAAGTGTAGACAATTCTTTCAAGTGGTTTGTGGTTGTGGGGTGAAGGAGAGAGAACTGCATGGACTGTGGGTATATGCTTGAAGATGAGGGCAAATGTGGTTGTTATTGGTTGTTGTTATTATTATGTTGGTTTTTAGGTGAGAGACTTGAGCATGTCTGCATGCTGGTGGGAAGGACAGAGTTGAGAGGGAGAAGTCAAAGATAACTACTGTTGGAAAAAGTCAGAGTGAGGTCCCTGAGGAAGCACAAGTTTCCAGAACAAAAAGTAAAAGGATTCCCTTTAAATTTTTTTAAACGTTTATTTAGTTTCGAGAGACATAGAGACAGAGTGTGAACAGGGGAAGGGCAGAGAGAGAGGGAGGTACAGAATCTGAAGCAGGCTCCAGGCTCTGAGCCATCAGCACAGAGCCCAATGCGGGGCTTGAACTCACAGACCATGAGATCATGACCTGAGCTGAAGTCGGCCACTTAAACGACTGAGCCACCCAGGTGCCCCAAGGATTCCCTTTAAAAAAGAAGGCAGTGCCTCCCATCATAGCAGAAATAAAGGAAATAATAATAATAATAATTGTTGTAGACAGAGATTAAGTCTGGAAGCTGAGGGTAGAGAGTTCTCTCATCCGCTAGGTTCTAGTTGCTCTGTGATATAGTAGGGGAATTCATCTGTTGAGGTTGAGAACAGCGCTGGAGTCAGAGAAAGGAGGTGGGACTAGGTCTGAGGTCCACAGAGAGAGCCACTTCGGACAGGTAGCTGGAAATCTGGGCCTCGTCAGGGACCCAGATGTGGTCAAGGACCATGAATTTACAGTGGACCGTGTATTTTCTTAACAATGTTCAGCAGCGTAGGTACATGCAGAGAGAAAGTGGACCCTGGACTTCATCTAAAGTGATGCTACCCAATTAGGATGTTGCATACAAGGGAGTTGAGGACATTGGCAACAGAAAGGTTGATGATGGTGGTGGGGTCACACAGGACTCGGCTTTGTAATGGGCAGGCAGAGATATGCAGGAGACATTCTAGGGCTAGACTGTTAGTTTCGGATTTGACTTTGTCAGTTGCATGAACTCTACATGCCTTAGTTGCCTCATCTGCACAATTGGCGTATAAAGAGTACCATATCCTTGGCTTATCAAGAGATTAAATGAATTAATATCTGAAAAGCGCTTAGAACACTGTCACATAGCAAATACTCAGCAAAGTCATTTTTTATTATTAATTATTGTTACTTGAAAGAAATAAAAGGTATTTTTGGGCAAAGAATGAGTATTAATTCAGTTTCTTGCTGGGTGGAGAGAAAAGCCATATTCTTGTCCTTCTTTCTTCTTATTAGCTGTCCTTTCTGAGGTGTCTGCTACGTGCCAGGTTTTTCTCTGATTGTAGTAGTTAAGAGGTCACATTGCCTGTGTGGGAATCTGCTCTGTGACTATGCCAAGTCATTGCACCTCACCCAGCCTCTGTGTCTTTCCTCTCAAATAGTGAGTGTCCACTCCATAACCTAATATGTGGAGAGTACCCCCAATCTAGCAAATAGCGAATCCTCACAAAATGTAACTATAATTATTAGATAATACCTACAACATTTACATCATGAGGTAGGCATTATATGGTCATTACATACAGAGGACGGCACTGAGAGAGTTTAAGTGACTTATTGATAAAACCCTACCCTGAGCTCCCCATTAACTTCATGTAAGACACTATCTCATTAAGAGGAAACAGTACTGTGGATGAAAGGGAATATTGGTTTATAGAAGGCAGAAGTTTTCTAACCTATTTCATATATATTTTTAGCAGCTTTCCCCCAGTTATTTATTAAAGTCTTCTGGATGTGTTCGAAATACCACTTTATGTTGTGATTTAGCAAGAACATGGTATTTTAACTATTAACACACGCGGTGGCTGGAGTACTAAGGGGGGGAAACAAGTGAAAATTCACTGGGCTAGGGGCCAATTTCAGGAGTGAGTTAATGAACTAGTTTTTCACCTTAGTCCAGGCAACTATTTGTATCAATTTAATTCAATTAACGGCTTTCGCAGTGTGTGGTATTTAGCCAGAAAGAAAGTTCTACTGGTGTGTGGAAGTTTCCACTGAGTGTGTGTCTCCATGGGGTCTGCACAGGGTGTCTGAAATCTGCCCTGTCAGTGCATAGCCTGGTTTCTGCACGCTCATGCTTTGCACGTAACCTTGGAGAGGATGTGCAGAAAAAGCAGGCAAAGGGACATACGTTTGTAGAAAAAGGAGGAGACCCCCTCAGAAAGAATGTTCATGAGCAGCACATGTTTTCTGCAACCTAGCTTGTCCAGGAGGGCTCAGCAATCACTGTGGTCAGGGTCACCTAGAGAGTTGTTGTTGTTTTTTAAATTATTTTAACTTTTTTATTTTATTTTTTTAATGTTTATTTCTGAGAGACAGAGAGGGAGAGGGCAGGGGGGGGGAGAGAGAGAGAGAGAGAGAGAGAGCATGAGTGGGGAGGGGCAGAGGGAGGGGAGACACAGCATCTGAAGCAGGCCCCAGGATCTGAGCTGTCAGCACAAAGCTGGATGCAGGGCTCGAACTCACGAACCGTGAGATAGTGTCCTGAGTCAAAGTCAGGCACTTAACCAACAGAGCCACCCAGGTGCCTCTAAAGCTTTTCACAACCAATATGCAGGCCCCCATCCCCAGAGATTCTGATGCAAGTGGTCTGGGGTGGGACTGCTGCACCTGTTTTATTTGTTTGTTTTAAAGTTCCCAAGTTTTTATAATGTGCAGCTAAGGTAGAGAACTTTTGGGTATATGCTCTGAACCGCTGTTGGCTTCTGAATGGAGGAGGGCAGGAGGTAATGTTTGGTATACAAAAAGGAAGTGAAATCTATAATAAACTTCTCAGGGGAGAAGAGGCTGAGTTTTTGAGGTAAAATTTCCAATTGTAATCAAAGGAAAGGAGGAGCGAGGCCTGAGGAAGCTGCAGCAGACACGGCCTGGCTGTCATGCAGGAATGGGGAATATTACTGCCTGACCCTAGGAGCTCCCACTTGGGAACCAGAGCTACCGAAGGGCTTTCTCAAAGCCTCGAATCTCTGGTTGTCACCCTGTGGGCTCTAACTTTCCTAGAACTTAGGCAGAAAGGCTGGGGAGTGATCACTATTTATTTAACATCTATTAATCATTTTCTGGAAATGTAGGTATTCTGAAATGTATGTAAGATAGTTTTTGTAATCACCAATGCTCCTTTTAAACAAAAATAATAACAAAAAGAGGGGTGCTGCACCTTTTAATTTTATCCAAAGACTCCCCAGATAAGTCCAGGCAGAGTCTGTGAGTGTGTTCTCATCTTGAAGGAATAGGTAAGGGGAAAAGGAGGCAGCTAGAGAACAGCATAGAACTGATGGGTTAAAAATCCTTCTTCCGTTGTTTTGTAGCTGTGTTACTTTGGTCAAATTACATAATCTTGCTGAATTTCATCTCCAAATGTGGGACAATAAAAACCTCCCTCACAGGATTATTATAAGATGAGAATGTGAGCCAAATGCCAAGCACAACAGGGCCTCCGGAAGTATAGCCACAGCAGGTGTTCTGAGGTAGGGAAAATAATCCTAATGGATCAGGGATAAGGAAGTCTCTGGTATGTCATACTTGCCCCGTCATGGACATGCATAGGGTTGCAGATCCTCTAGTTTTATTTCTAAGCCAACTTAAAATGCCAAACCTCAGGGTAGAAAAGACAAGATTGTTGGGATTAAACAGGAGATAGTCACGGGGCTATGAAAAGAAACTTGTTGACAAAGGTCTTCACCTACCCTTCTCAGGTTTAACCGTTTAAATATTAGACTTCGGCTATTCAGTTGCAGCTTTCAAAGAAGAAAACCTGAAAAGCTTAGTGAATAGAGCACTAACTAGGAAGTTGGAAAATCTGTTTGATATTGCTCGTTCTCCTAGGAGTCATCCAAAGCATGCTACTTGACTTTTCCATAGCTTAACTACTTTTCTAGGTTGAAACAGGAATCATAGTGTTGTTAAATGTATGGATTTTTATACACAGGAAGGATATGGATGGTTAAATGACCAGGAAACGATGATATACTTAATTTTTTTATTAATTTTTTTCCTGCATTTATTTGTAAATCAATATATAGTTTTGTTCTTGCATAATGGCTTTACTGGCATTTTGTTACTAGAAAAGAGAAATTTATTAGTACAAGGCCAGAAACCTAAGACTGATGGGTTAAATAACATTTTAAATACATTCCTAGTGGATACCCAGTTATAAAATTAGAAAAGGCCTTTGCTGTACTTTCGTTGAGATAAAATTGGAAAACAATAAACCGCACAAATTTAAAATGCACAATTTGAGAATTTTTGACATTTCTGTATACCCATGAAACCATTATTATAATCAAGGTAGTGAACATATCTATCATCCCTACAAATTTCACTGTGTTCCTTGGTGAGACTTCTTTCCAATCCTTCCTCATCCCAGACCCCAATCAGCTACTGATTTGCTTTCTGTCATGATAGATTAATTTGAAATTCCTAGAATTTTTGTATAAACGAAATCATATAGTATATACTATTTTCTTGTCTGGCTTCTTTCACTCGGAATAATTATTTTGAAATACTGCCTTGTTGCATGCATTAATAGTTCATTTAGAAAAATGCTGAGTAATTTTCCATTGCATAGCTATCCCATAATCCATTTATCCCTTTACCTGTTGATGGATATTGGATTGTTTCCAATTGTATGTTTTTGTAAATAAAGTTGCTATGAAGATTTGTGTACAAATCCTTGTGTAGGCATATCTTTTCAATTTTCTTGGGTAAATATCTGTAATTAGAATAACTGAATGATATTGTAGTTATATGTTTAACTTTTAAAGAAACTACCAAATTGTTTTCTAAAGTGGTTGTACCACTTGACATTCCCACCAGTCATTTATGTGAGAATTTCAGTTCCTCCAGATCTCATTGTGGTTTGAACTGTATTCTCTCCCTCAAAGATCCCCCAAAGATCTCAAAGTTCTAACCCTCAGTCCTTGTGAAGGTGGCCTTATTTGGAAATAAGGTATTTGCAGACAATCACGTTAAGATGAGGTTTTCAATGACTGGTATCTTTATGAAAAGTGGACATTGGGACACAGAGACAGACACACAGGGAAAACACCATGCGAAGAAGAGGGCAGAGACTGAAGTGATGCATCTACAAGGTAAAGAATGCCAAAGTTGCCAGCAAACCACCACAACCCAGCAGAGAAGCATGGAAGAGATACCCCCTTAAGGCCCTCAGAAGGAGCCAACCAACTCTTCTGACACTGATTTCAGACTCCTAGCCTTCAGAACTGTGAGACATTAAATTACTGTTGTTCAAGCCACCTACCTTATGGTACTTTTTTCTGGGAGCCCTAGGAAACTAATATACTGGCCAACACTTGGTAGGGTCAGTCTTTTAAACTTTAGCCATTCTAATAGAGTATAGTGGTATTTTATCATGGTTTAAATTTGCACTTTTCCTACAGCATGGTGACTATAATTAATAAGTATATGTATTGTATACTTGAAATTTCCTAAGAGTAGATCTTAAGTATTCTCATCAAAGGAAAAGAAGAAAAGAAAAAATGTAACTATAAGGTGATGGCTATGTAATTTAATTTGATTATACTAGTCATTTCACAATACATATGTAAATCAAAACATGTTGTATACTTTGATATAATTTTGTCAATTAGACCTCACAAAAAAAGAAAAATAAATAAACTTACTTTTCTCTAATGATTAATGGGATTGAAAATCTTCGAGTGCTTATTTGATATCCATATCTTCTTTGGTGAAGTATCTGTTTAAATCTTTTGTTCATTTAAAACAATTGTTCTGGGGCACCTGGGTGGCTCAGTTGGTTGAGCATCTGACTCTTGATCTTGGTTCAGGTCATGATGTCACAGTTTGTAAGTTCAAGCCCCACATCAGGCTCTGTGCTGGTGGTGTGGAGCCTGCTTTGGATTCTGTCTCTCCTCTCTGCCCCTCTCCTGCTTGTGTGCACACATACTCTCTCTCTCTCAAAAAAATATAAATAAACTTTTTAAAAATGGATTGTTTTATTATTACTGAGTTTCAAGAGTTCTTTATATATTCTGTATACAAATTTCATATCAGATATATAATTTGCAAACTTACTCTCCCAGTCTGTAGTTTATTTTTTCATTCTCTTTATGTTGTCTTTTGAAAAGCAGAAGTTTCAGATTTTGGTGAAGTTTACTTTATCAATTTGTTCTTTTATGGATTATGCTTCTGAAATCTAGAAATCTTTGCCTAACCCAAGATCACAATGATATTCTATGTTTTCTTCTAAATGCTTCATATTTTAATATTTTACTTTTAGGTCTTTGGTTCATTTTGAGTTAATATTTGTTTAAACTACGAGGTTCATTTTTTAATGCATGAATAATCAATTTTTCCAGAACATTTATTGAACAGATTACCTTTTCTCCACTAAATTGCCTTTGCACCTTGGTCAAAAATGAGTTTTCTACATTATGTCTATTTCTAGACTTTCTCTTTTGTTCCATTTAATTATTTTTTCAAAGTTATTTTGGCTACTCTTGATCTTTTGCATTCTCATTTGAATTTTGAAAATCGATTTTTAACTTCTACAAAAATCCTCCTGGGATTTTGACTGAGATTGCATTGAATCTGTAGATCAATTTGGGGAGAGTGGACATCGTAATAATAACTGAGTCTTCTGACTCATGAATAAGCAATATCTATTCATTTATTTAGATCTTTAGTTTTTCTCAGCGATGTTTTATAGTTTTTAATGTACAGTTCTTTTACATCTTTCATCAGATTCATCCCTAAGTGTTTCCTGTTTTTGGTGCTATTGTAAATAACATTTAAAATTATTTTTCCGTCTGTAATTGTTTCTTGCCAGTATATAGAATTACAATTGGTTTTGTATATTGATCTTGTATCCTGCAACCTTGCTGAGCTCATTTATTAGTTCTACTGACTTTTCATACATTCCATAGATTTTTCTGCATAGATAATGATGTGATTTGTGAATAAAGACATATACTTTAAAAGATGTTTAATAGAAATGTTACGAGTGGAAAGCATTCCAATTATACCATCAAATTTGATGTTAACTATAGGGTTTTTGTAGGTGTCTTTTATCAGATTAAAGGAGGATCTTTTCTATTTTCAATTTGATGAAAGGTTTTATCAGAAATGGATGTTGCATTTAGTCAAATACTTTTTCTGCGTTTATGAGATGATCGTGATTTTCTTTGTAGTTTGTTTACATGGTGGATAACTTCATTGATTTTTGTATATTAAATGAACTCTGCATTACTGGAATAAACCCCATTTAGCTATGATATATTCTCCTTTTATGGATTGGATTGGACTTGCTAATGTTTTGATTAAAATTTTTTCCAACTATGTTTTCGTGAAGGATATTAGTCTTTAGTTTTCTTGTAATGTCTTTTGTTTTATTAGCTTAATGCCGGCCTCAAAGAATGCATTGGGAGGTATGCTCTTTTCACTTATCTGCAAGAGTTTGTATGGAATTTGTAGGTATTATTTTTCATTAAGCATTTGATAGAATTTATCTGTGAAGCCATCTGGGCCTGGACTTTTCTTTGTGGGAAGGTTTTTGAATATGTTTTCAATTTCTTTGGCAGATATAGGGAAATTCAGATTATCTATTTTTTTGAATAATATTTTTGTCTTTCAAGAAATTTGCCCATTTCATATAGGTTTTCAAACTTATAGGCATAAAGTTATTCGTAATATTCCCTTATTTATCTATTAAATATCTATAGACTCTATAGTAATATCACTTGTCTCACTCCTGATATTTATAACTTGTGTTTTCTATTTTTCTTTTACTGGTGAGTCTGGCTAAAAGTTTGCCTATTTTATTTATCTTAAAGAAACTTCCGATGTCATTGATCTGCTCTTGTTTTTCTGTATTCTTTATCATTCATTTCCACTTTGATCTTTATTATTTATTTTCTTCTACTTATTTGGAGGGTTTTTTTTCCCCTTATTTTTCTGGTTTCTTAAAGTAGAAGCTGAGGTCATTGATTTGAGACTTTTCTTGTTTTCTAACATAGGCATTTATTGCTACAAATTTACCCCTATGTACTGCTTTAGTGGCATCCCTCATATTCTGATGTATTGTGCTCTTATTCAGTTTTAAATACTTTCTGATTTTCATTTTGAGTGGACCCATTCCATGGGTTCCTTGGAAGTGTGTTATTTAGTTTCCCAGTATTTGGGGATTGACCAGATATCTTTTTGCTTTTGATTTCTAATAAAATTCTGTTATGGTCAGAGAACATATTCTGTATGACTCGAGGTTTTCTAAGTGTATTGGGATTTGTTTTACGGTCTGGAGGATGGCCTATCTTGCTAAATATTTCATATGTCCTTGAAATGATAATAGCTTCTGCTGTTGTTGAATTGAATGCTCTACAACGGTCAACTGGGACTGTAGGACTCACCTTTTTGTTTTCTGCATCTCAGGGATCACGGCCCTTTAATGCCTGATGTTCAGGGTGTTGAAAACTATTGTTTTATGTATTTTGTTTGTTTGTTTTTGTTGTTATTACAGGTGGGGGAATAAATTTGATTCCTGTTATTTCATCTCTTTTGGAAGCAGAAATCTCATACACATTTTTTAGGGATTTTTTTTTATCACATCTGCATTTGATCTCCAAACTTGCTTTTGATGAGGAAAGGGAAGAAGCATAAGGAACGCTGGAAATCTATACTATAACATTTTTTTCAATAGCCCATGACTCTGCTTGATTTTTCCCAAGGAGTGTTTGTGGTGTGGATGTGTGTATGTGTGTAGTATTAGTACATAAATGCATTTCATATTTAGCTAGAACACGTTTCAGAACCAAAAGTAAACTTAAAAAACAAACAAATCAAATCTGAGTAGAGAAATTAGATACAAAATGTTACAAGCATGTTACTGAAGTCTCTGGGCTAAAATGTCTGCGTTTTGGTTAAGGAGATCACTTCAGACCCACGCTCTTGTATTAAAAATGATTCTAACAATGGGATATTAGGTTTTAATCCATCTTCACAGAAAAGATATTCGACTACGCATTCTCACTAAGAATCGTGGTTAGCAATTTCTGCACTCCAGCAGCTATCCATTTCCAGGGCAGAGCACACCTGTGTTCGAAGCTTCCTGTTCATTTTAGGCAGTATGAGAAAAACAATGACCAGGTCTTTCCTTCACCTTTCTGTTCCTAGACTCCATGAAGGTCATTGTTGCCATTAGCACTGTCTTTCCTCACACCACACAGTAGAAATTACATCAAATGTCGTCTGGTGACTTTTTTACAGAAATAACATGCCAGCCTTATTCTAGTTGTCTTAGTTCTATTTGTGGATATTCCAATCTTCCCAAATCATTTATTTCACAACAGTCTCTTAGATTTTTACAAGGGGTTAATCATCTCCATTTGTGCTGATTTTTACTAGTTTCATTTCCACAGTAATTTAATTTTTGGCTCTGGGGATGGCACACTTCCTCTCTATGGGCTGAATAAAGGTATGCCGTGCTTAAACCAGATCACCCAGGTGGCATGGCCATAACTTTGTATACCATAGCACTCCCTCCCATTTGATGAAATACTCTGGCTCCTGGATTTTCCCTGGTCCTGTGGCTTTAATTGTATTCCCCGAGGGAATTGTGTGACTAACTTATGTGAGCTGCAGAAAACCTGTGCATCTCTTTTTGCTAGATCTTTCTATGTTTTGACTTGCAATTTCTATTCAGGTGGATTCCTGTTTGTTAGTAAGAGCAATTATTTTCAAGAAAGGCTAGGCCCAATTCTGAACTGGTCTTGGCTTGTTAGCTCAAGTTTCTTTAAAATAAAATCTGAAATCTGTCACTTGTGGTTGTTATTTGTCATCAATAGTTGTGGCCTTGTTATTTCCCTTAGTATTGTTAATTTTGCCTGTAGGTCCTCAAGACCTACATGATTCTTCCACTCCTTCCCCCCCCTCCGTTTTCCTACCACTTTCCTATTTCTAAGAAAAGCCTGTGATTTGTTTTGTGGGCTGTCCCTCTGGGAGGACGGGCTAGGGCAAGGACTAAGATACACTATTGTGAAATTATTCTTAGAACTGAGTAATGACCTCTAAGGGGCCACAAATGTTAATTTGAGAAATGTTGCTTTAAGTGGTTTTTCCTTTATCTACACCCTTATCAAATTTGTCTGCCCTTTGACTCTCAAACCTTTCTAAGTGTTAGCTCCCAGAAGGTATGAGTAAGTCTTTTAACATTTAGATTGAAATTTTGTTGGCTATATTCCTCACTATGGTACTTGGAAGACTTAAGAGACCCTTTTGGAAGTTTAAACTCACCTCTGATATCTGGGAATCTTTAAGGGGCGCTTTACATAACCTCTGGCAACTTGGCGTTTCCATGGAACCATGCCCTGGCCCAGAAAACTTCACATTCCACTGCCCGCGCTGAGCACCTATCTCCAGACCCCACCTGAGGCTCCTGTCACCCACCAAGTTCGCTGCTGCTGCCTATCTCTAACTTCTGTTCAACCTGCAGCCCTGGCAGGTACCTGTTCAGTTGCTGTCACTCACCTCTACTCGAGAGACTTATGCTCTGTCTTCTTAGACCGTAGAGCCCATCTTTCCTTGCCATTTGCAAGCAGCTCCTCTCTTCTGTGTTCCACTCTTCCCAAAGCACCACATAGAATTGCCTGGGCCCCCAGAGTTTAACAGGTCAGACTTCAGTTTATATAGAATTCTTTTAAGGACTGTCTTAAGAAGCTGTTACCACATTTACCCAGAGACAGCATTCTCCTCTTACAATTTGACACTTATTCTGGGTTATTCTTATTCTAACTCATGGTATCAGAGTCATTTCCTTGTCTTCTTTGTAACTTCATGGTTTTTCCTTAAAATTTGTCTTTAGTTTTCCAATCATACCTAGACCCCAGCCTTTGATACTCTGCTCTTTTACTAAGTGGACAGTTATTGGATGGAGAAACTCAGTTAATGAAAAACAACTAGCATTTACTGAGCACTTATTAACCAAATATGTCAAGTTTGTTAATATGTTATTTCATTTAATTCTTACAAGAACTCTAAGAAGTACGGGGAATTCATGCTCTAAATATACAACACAGAACCAGGTTTAAGATAAGAGTGTCTATCAGATGTTTCTCTTTTCCCTATGAACTTCTCAGTAGGTAAAGTTAAGACACAAATGTTCACATCCTGTTAGTGCCTAAATCTAAGCCTCGGATATTAAATGGTGGCTTTGTGTGCTGAGAAAGTATAAAAATGATAACGTGTGCTTTCTTGTGTCCATCTGGAACTGAAGCCATTTTCAGATTTTTGAATGAATCATGGAATTGTATTAAAGCATGAATTAGTTATCTCTCAAAATGAGTAGATTTGATTAAATCAAGCAATGAGTGAACATAATAAAAAAAAACCCAGAGAAAAACATTTTACATTTTCTTCTTTGCCTCTATGAGAAATTCATATATTTTATTATGCTCATTGTTTTAAATCTTATTTATCTTTTTCTTCTCCAATTCCATCTTCTTAATAAAAAAGTTTCCAAAAGATGAAACATTTTTTGAAATCGATGCGATAGAAATTTAATATACTAACACTCTGCAAAATACATGTAACAACTAGTCTACTCAATTTAAATTTTCATGATATCACTGCAGCATTTATACTAGTTATGATCCTGTACCTCAGTTTCCTCATTTATAAAATAGGAGATACTAATAATACCATCCTATTGGGTGGTTGTGAGCTCTGAATAAGTTAGCATATATTAAGCCCTTGGAACAGTAGGCTTTACCTATTTTTATCAACAGTGCAAACTATTTAATGATAGTAAGACACCTCTATTAAAATGAGAAACAATAGATACATCTTAAATGGTAATAGATACAAACAATAAGTAATATATACAAATAAATCTAGTAGATATATCTATAAAGTAAGAAAGAAATATGTGTATGTTTGTATTTATATGTGTACTATGTGCGTGTGTAAATATATATATATATAGTTGTTACATGTATTTTGCAGAGTGTTAGTATATTAAATGTATATATATATACGCACACACATATAGATATACAGAAAAAATTATTTAATAGGATTTTTTTTAATACACACATGCGTATTAGGTATAGCAAAGCCAACTGGGTGAAAAAATTAACCTAGTGACTTTTTCCCCAATCAGTCATTAACAAATAAGGGAGTTTCATGATGTACCATCTTTAGATGTTGACCTAAAACAATATTGACTGCTCTGTGAGGACCATAAATGTAAGTACATTTCAGGCTGAAAAAACAAAACTATTTGAGCAGTAAATTTCCTCATAAAACACATACTTAGATATTACAAAGGTCAGATTGAGATTTCAAACTGAAATTGAATCTCCATGGGATTTCTAAAGTCTAAAAGTTGATAATGACACCAAAGAGTGTGTTTGGGTCAAATCTGTGCTTTCCAGAGCCCACTCTCTGGAAGTGACTGGTAGTGTCCAGAGTCTACCTCCAGGACAGGATTACAGGATGAAAAACTCCTGGGATGCCTGAGCTGCTCTCTCCTTGCTGGTTGTGCAACCAAATGGAAGAGAACAGAAGGGGAAGTTCTGATTCACATTTGGATGTCTCCAAGGCGCAGGGAGATAGCATTTAACCCTGCTGTGGTCCACAAACCAAAGAATTAAGGCCTTGGCCCAAGCTGTGGGACTATTTGGCTGCCACTCACCCTCCTGGCTGCAAAAACATCATCCAGAACTTCTCTCCTTTAGTACCAGAGTATTCAGACCCAATTGGCCTATTAAAAGAGCTACCATAAGGTCCTGAACTTAAGTTGCCTCACTTTTTAGTTGCGCTGACTTGAGTCTTTTGCAGTATGATAACATTTAGCAGAAGGGAGAATTTCTATTTATCACATGTCATTCAATTCTCTGAATAAGGAATGTTTATGAATATTTTGTTCATTTCTATATCCGCAATCATAAGAAAAATGTCTAGCATATACTTGGCACTCAATAATACTGACTGAATGGGGACATCTGGGTGGCTTAGTCGGTTAAGCATCCAACTCTTGATTTCAAATCAGGTCATGATCTCATGGTTCATGAGTTCATGCCCCGCATCGGGCTCTGCACTGATAGTGAGGAGCCTGCTTGGGATTCTCTCTCTCTCTCTCTCTCCTTCTCTTTTTGCCCTTACCCTACTCTCTCTCTCTCTCTGTCAAAATAAACAAATATACATTAAAAAAATAGTACTGACTGAATGAATTTATTGAGCATCTACTCTGTTATAGTGTGGAAGAAGACAGGCACTGCCACCATGTTGCAGATGGAAAAACTAAGGAGAAAAAGGAGTTCCTTGGTGTTATTTAAAATAGGAACAGCTTCTGGATTTCCAGATATCCAGCTTTTGTCTACAACAAGGTGTTACAGAGTATAAGCACTTTCGACTTGAATTTCCCTGTCCTTCTATAAGGAGAGAGCCCAAGAAAATAACTTTTTCTAAGCTGAGTCTGTTTGTAAGCATTGGTCTCTCTCTGCTTAATTTTGGAAAATGAGCATGGCCCCATGGGATCTAGGAAATGGATGCCCAGAAAAGCAGCACCATCTGACTGTACTGGTTTGCTAGGGCTGTCATCATAAAGTACCACAGAGTGGAGGGATCAAACAACAGAAATGCATTTTCTCACAATTCTGGAGCCCAGAAGGCCCGGAGCAAAGTGTTGTCAGGGTTGGCTGCTTCCAAGGCCTTTTTCTTTGGTTTGTGGATGGACTTCTCCCTGTGTCATCACATGGTTGTCCCTTTGTGCACATCTGTGTCCTAATCTCCTCCAATCATATTAGCCTAGGACCCAACCTAATAACCTCATTTTACCTTATTTACCTTTTTAAAGACCTTGTCTCCTAATACAGTCATATTCTGAGGTACTGGGGGTTAGGACTTCAGTACACAAGTTTTAGGATAGGGACCACAACTCAGCCCATAACACTAATCCTGATTTTACAAAATGTAGGGTAATATCCAAGACTCTTTTTTTTTTTTTTTTAAAGCTTATGATGCAGGTATAGTACCCATGCAGCAAACTGCAGCCCATTCCCTGCTGTCTCTTGCCTTTGGCGCCTGCCTCTTTCTGCTCCTTTCCTTGGCCCCAGAGTAAGATCAGGAAGGTGGTCAGAGCAGGCCACACAGGGATCTGGAAATCCAAGAAGAGCGTTTTGTACCAAGTAAATAAAAGGAATTATCATCCATCTAAGGTTCATTGTTTAAATTACCAAGTTTATTTATGTCAACACAAAATACAATACAACTTACAAAAAACCATTTATCTTCATGTAATATAACTCTTCAGTGAACAGAAGTACTACTGTTAATGTTTTGACTTTTTAAGGTCCAGCCTTGGGTCAAAACAGTATTTAGAGAAAGAGCAGATTCTTCTCTACCTTCCCCAATATACACACAAAGAAAACTCTAATTTCCTACAGTCCCATTCCAGTAATTATACAAAAACGTCACATGTAGAGGTGAATACTACTGTTGTGTCATCGCTATTGCAACTTCCTTGTTGCTATACGTTTTCCCCAGACCCTGGGCTTCAGTCAGGAACAGAGGGGGTCATCTGCCCTTCAGGTGTCCAAGGAGATTCTTTAGGAATTCTTTGAGTATACCTGTGTATTCCCCAAGTGTCTGATTTACCTGAGTTACTTAGAAACCAGAAAAGAAATAAGTCTCCAAGTGATCAAATGTGAATTGAAGAAACTTATCATACATTACCTTTGCCAATTCAGTGGATAAATTTGAAGTCTCTATTACACAATGAACTATTCACCTAGTAAAAGGTTTCACATTACAATTTACTCAAAGGTAATAAACACTATACAAAAGTACAAGACCTCACCTCTACTCCAGTACTCCAGTCGTTTAAATGTTTTTTTAGTCTCAGTACATTTTCAGACAAATGATAGTTATCGTTTAACTAACAAAATCTTCCCATCATTTCACGGACGAAAGAGACAGTCTCATACTGTGGAGAGAAGAAGTATCTTGGAGCTGGAAGATCTAGATCCTGAACCAGTTCTTCTACTCACTCTCTGGGGCTTAGTTTCCTTATGACTGTGCTTTGTGAAGCAGTACTAATAGGAAATACTATTCTACAGAGTCCATCTCTTCAATTAATCTATGGATCTCAAATTATCCACATGTGTTTTGCAAGTAAAATCTTACTTTTTATTTTTATTTTATTGTTTTTTTTCATGTTTATTTGAGAGCGAGAAAGAGAGAGAGAGCACAGGCTGGGGAGGGGCAGAGAGAGAGAGAGAGGGAGATACAGAATCTGAAGCAGGTTTTAGGCTCTGAGGTATCAGCATAGAGCCTGACATGGGACTTGGACACACAAATTGCGAGATCATGACCTGAGCCAAAGTCGGATGCTTAAATGACTGAGCCCCTAGATGCCCCATAAATCTTACTTTTTAAAGTAAATATACAATGTATATTCACCATATGCAACTGAAATGTGCAAGTTAGGTTATGTAAATGGAAACAAATACAGATAGAAAGCCTATTACTCATGAGACACCGTGTACTCTTGACATGTTTGCTCTAAAGCCATTTAAAATTTTATTCTATTTAACCCATGTCCCTTTTGCATTATTGGAGCTCTTTTTGAGTAAACTAATTGTTTACAGTAGTTTTCTTTTAACGAGAAATTAAAACTTTCATATGACATTTCCAGGCGTTAAGTGACTATGAAAGTAAGTAAAAAGGATTGAGAAAGATGGGAGAAGTAATAGTTTGAAAACTTGGGATCAAGAGGGAAACTGAGTGTAGAAATTTCTCAGGTAATTAAAAATAATCTAAATAATAGACTGACTCTTTTTGTTTTTGCTGGTAACTTTCTAATTTATAAATTACTTCTTCATCTGTAAAACAAATAAAATACTTGTTTGTGTACCTGCCTTTTAGATACATGCAAATCCACAGAAATTATTAACACTAATTACATTTGGGACATCTTTAGAAGAATTGTATCCTCTCTCAGTTGAAGTAAAAGTCAGCATCTCATTTTTCATAGATTTTTAAAAGAATCCTCCTTTAGGAAAGGGCAGACTTACTCAAAGTTTAGAATTAATTCACAAGTGTGATTATTTAATGTGAACATATGGACTTGGTGACTTTGCTGAGACAAAGACTTCAGGTAGCTATATTCCTGCAACAAATGAGATTCTAATTTCAAACATTTTTCAAATGCAAATCAGGCCCCCATGTGTCATTTTGATGATTTTTTGAGGCATTAATGCAACAGAGTTAGTATTCCTCAATGATCCCCAAAGTCACCCCTTAGCTAAGGATATTTCTCTTCTTGATTATTTTGAACCTGCCAACACAGTCTCTAACCTTCATACAGACAATGACTGATCTCCGAATGACCTATTATTATCTTAAACCAACCTCATTTTAAAGCAACAAAAAAGAAAAATTAAATAGTGCATTAACATTTCATATCAGTGAAGCAGACTTTTTTCTGTGCATGAAGTAGTTCTATCCATCTGTGGAAAGGTCCATCTTTTGTTTTTCCCTGTGTTTATAGGTTACATTTTTGAAGGTACTGGTGGAGCCTCTATACAGTGGATTGGTTCCCTAAAAAAAAAAAAAAGGTTCAAATGAAAGTATATACATATTATTACATGGTTTTAATATATCTGAATAATTTCATTGTACATTATAAATTAGAAGAAGAGAGTCAGGCTCAAGCTTGGAAGCCATTTGAATAATTTTGATTAATTTCATATATTCAATATGCTCATATATAATTTCATATGTTACTTTAGCATTTTAAAATTTATACCTCTTCACTTAATTTTTTAATATGCAGAACCAGTGCCATATGTGTATCTTAAAAATTTGACCCGGTTTAGAAACACACTAATTTATGGATAGAAAACAGGACTTTGGCTGTTTTGTTCACTGCTATTTTACCACAGTTAAAAACAGTGCCTAGCCAAGAGCAGGCACTCAGTATTTACTGAACAAATAGAATGAACCATAAGATGGCCCCAAAGTGAAATATAAAGTAAAAAGTAAAAAACGGGAAAAGTGTACTTGTAGAAGCATACAAAGATGAATGACCTGGTCTCTGCCTTTATGAGATGTGTTGCTGTGAGAGGCATCACACAGGGCACAGACAATCTTGCTAAAATGAGATCAAAATTCAGGAAAAACACCTAGCTGCTTGGGAGAAGCAAAGAAAGATCCCTAGGACAGTGAACACCGGCCCCAGAGAGTGAAAAAAATTAGGTAGCATGTGCTTCCTAGAGAATAGCAGCGTGTGAAGCAGAGAGTCACCAGGGACTAGCATGTGGGACACTGGGCTCATGACAGCATACAGGTCCCAAGGAAGGTCAGGCAAGATGGCTTTGCCTTTGGGGAAGTGTGGAAGATTTGTGCCAATGCCTGGATAATTCAGTTGTGCTCTTGAGAGTGTAGATGTGTTTCTAGGTGCCATCGCCAGGACCAAAAGGAGCCAGGCTCTGTAAGCGTTTAAAGAAATAGCAAGCTTGATCTTCCAATTTCTCTCCTTTGGTTGAATTGCTCCAGGCAGGCACAAGATGTCTGTGTAAGGTGAAGTTTCTTCTCTCCCACTTTCCAAGGCTAACCACACAGGCTTTGATATCAGACAGCCTGGGTTCAAACAGAGCTCTACCACATGACCTCAGTTAAGCAATTCCGAGTCTTGGTGTCCTCATCCACAGGAGGGATTACCAAAGTGCTTACCTCATCCATGAAGTATACTTTAGCACAGTCGCTGACACATATTCGGTGCTCAATAAATGCCATCTCTTCTTATTGGTTCTTATCTCTACCTCTTCTTCACATTCAGAATTTCCTTTTCTTTAAGTTTCGGGAAGGGTTAGAAGGATACTTTCCCCTGGAGCTTTCACATTCAGCATTTCCTAGCCCACTTCTGCTTGTGTATGAAGTCAAGGTATCACCTCTGACTTTCCAAATTACTAAATCTTATATTTTGGTCTCCTTGTCCTATACATTGTAGAAATGGTAGCAAGTTCTAGATATAGATTTCGAAAGCAACTATATTTGCTTTCCCAGAACATTTCTCTCTCTCAGTTCTTCAGAAGAACTGAATACAATTGAAAAATATTCCTGGGCCTTCTACTTGTTGCACTTGCATTTGCCACAGTGTCTTTATTGTGAGGAGGAATCACACCTGCACCCGTTTCAGTGTTGCCCAGGGCCAGTATCCTGACCTCTGACTGAGTAACATGTTACCTTTGTTCATGTGCCTTTAGAAAGAGATGCTATCTCAGTCATGAACGCAAATAGAAAACAGGCTCCTTGATGGTGGATAATGAATGAAGGCCAAGTCACCATGCTGCTCTACTTCTGAAGTCAGCCTGGATAGTTCTGAGGGCACTCCAGTCATTAGTTAGTCCTGCTGCTATAAGAACTTGGAATTTGGAGAGTGAAGGGAACACTAAAATGGTCTTAAGTGTCGGTGAAGTCTTATTTGGAAACAAAAATCATGTTTGAGTTCTACTAAGTTTTAAAGACTACAAGCTATTAAGTTTAAGTTGGTTACAGAAAAATAAAGGACTCAGTTGAAGAGGGAAAATGGCAAAAATAAGTGCAGGTCGGGGATGGCAAGTGCTGGAGGAAGAGGAAGCCTTAGGGAAGAGAAAAAGTACTCTGAAAGAATAAATGGACTGTGAGCAGGGCCAGCTTAGATCTTCATAGGACCAGGAACTCTTTTGTGAACCTCACCCCATGCCATGTCAAACATTAAAATGCACCCACATTCCACACTAAGTATAATTTATTACACTATTAAAGAGGTGACTTAAGTTACAACTGAATACATAATGTTATTTTGTAGACATTTAGATGAATGTTAATTTTGATTGCAGTTTCCATTCTGTATTTCGAAGCAACTTTATTCAGGGGGTCTCTTGCAAAGCTAGTTGTAGGGCTTGAGTGTGATGGCTGAAGCAGATGCCACCACAGTGAGAGGGTCAAGTGGGAGTCGAAAGGTAGAGAAAGAGCAAGTACATGTTGCTGGGAGGCAGTTGTGTTTCCTGCCCTCAGCTGATGATCAGGACTCAGGAGACTAAGTTCAAACCATGTTTTGTTGGCAGAAAAAGGCATGGCAATATATAGTACTGCCTCCTCCAGGCCAAGCAGGTAGCAACTTTTCTACAGGTTTCCAGCCAAGATATAGCCTTGGGTCTCCATTTCAGGTGGATCTGAATCCTTTCACTGTTTAGACAAGGTTGGGTTTCCCCCCAATGATCTGGGGTGACCAGGCTGATTTCCCCAGAAGTCTGGGGCTGCTAATTTAGGCTGTGGATCCTGTAAATGCAGTGGAATATTTCTGGAGCTTGAAAACGTGGTAATAAGAAAGCTCTTTGTCATGACCCACAGCTCTCTTAATGATTGCCTAACTGCCAAATGCAGACCTGATTTGCTTAGCACAGTACAAAATCAATCCATGACTGCAAGAAATGTCAGACTGAACATTTTTTGCCTCTAGTTAATGACTTGTCATCCTAGAAAAAAATGTCTAATCAAAGATGAATTTAAATAACTTTCCTTTGTGTTTTCATAAAGAATATGGATGGGGAGGTTATTTTTAAAAGTATAATAAAAGGTAACCTTTCTTTATGGCTATGATGAAATGTTCCAAGAGGCAAGAAACTAAGCTCTTTCTTGTCTTGAGCTCTGTCACCTTTAGAGTCCAATGGAGGCCATGGGTCAGGAGGTCCAACCCACCCCTACTGACTCTAGAGGTCCCCTGGGGTTCGAAGACCAGTCAAATTCAGTTCTTCAAGAAGAAACAATTTTTAGATTAAAAATGGAATCAAACTGAGGAATCTGAAATGAGTGCACTGAGCAACATATTTTTATTTTCAGTAGGATATATTAGTGACATTTGAATTGAATTATTTGAATTAAACCTCTTTTGCATCCAAGTGAATAATTATTACCCAGCTATTATCTAGTCAAGAACATCAAACATTGGTTATTCAAAGAAACTCAGTTTAACTGGGGAATAATATTTTTCGTTTATGATTTTATCTGTTTAATGCATATTTTTGTTCCATTTTACATGAAGAAACAGTAAAAATCAGCATTTGAATTTTAGTCATGTTCTTCATCCTGAGGGAACACAATGCATGTTTTGGGGAAATTAACTGTTAATTAAAATGTTATTTTAAAGATATTAATCATTTGTCAGTATTCATGCCTTTGTATGAGAACATTAAAGTGTGCTGGTTCGTAGATACACATCACATAATTGCCCATGTGCTTGTTTGTAGAATGCCTGCTTATTATTTTTAGGAGGGTCAAGGCCATGCTTGGAAGAAGCCTGCAGTTAGGATTTCAGCTCCACCGTGGACCAAATGTTTGGGAAGTCCCTTAACTTCTCTGAGCCTCCGTTTCCTTACATTCAAAATGGGATTATCAAGACTGCTTCACAGGGCTGGTGTTGTTCAACCAACTACTGCTATTTGGTTTTTTTGTGCTGACTTAATCGTATTCTTTTGACCACTGGCGAGCATTTGTTTGACAGTTGGCGAGAGTTATAAACATCTATTGCCGGGGGATCAGGTGAAATTAACTGACTGCCCCAGCACTTTAGCGTCAGAATACTATATTCTAAGTCACCAAACTAATCTATCAGCTTACACTTTACCTTGTTAGGAATGGATAAATTATATCCTCATTGCAAATCCAAATTTACTGTCCTAAAGTGCTTTATTTAATGATGAAAAATTCATACATACACAAAACAAGAGGAAAGCTGTGTGACAAACCTCTATAGACACATCACCCAGATTCAGCAATTATCAAGATTTTGCCATACTTGCTTCACTCTCTTAACGTGAATTTCTTAAGTTTATTGAGAGAGAGAGAGAGAGAGAGAGAGAGAGAGAGAGGGAATCCCAAGCAGGCTCCATGCTGTCAGCACAGAGCCTGACAGAGGGCTCAATCCCACAAACTGTGAGATCATGACCTGACCAAAATCAAGAGCCAGATGCTCAACCGACAGAGCCACCCAGGTTGCCCTACTATCTCCTTCTCTCTTTTGGCTGAATTATTTCAAAGCAAAACTAATCTTCATTTCCTTTCACTTCAAAATATGGGTATTTTCTAGCAAAGTCGCCATGCCATTATCTTACCTAATCAAAATAATCATGCTTCCTTGCTATCATTCTAATGCCCAGTCTACATTATTGGACTCCTTCCAAGGTGTCCAAGAAATGTATTTTTACAGTTGGACTGTTCAAATCAGGATCAAAACAAGATCCATGCATTGAATTTGGTTGTTGTGTCTAAAGGCATTTTTTAAAGGAATTTTTAATAGAAAGATGAAGTAGCTGAAAATTTTTGTTGTCCATTGTCCTATGGTGTATCTTACTTAGCATTACTTCAAAATAAACAACCCTCATCAAAATAAATTTATCCAAAACAGAAATTCCATTTGCTTTAAGAATTGAGGATACAACTATAGAATTAGAGAAAAAAAGTGTTAACCTCAACTTATTTGGGCAGATGAACACAAAAGAGCATTGTGTTTGCCTGTATTTTCTCCAGTGAAATCACTGTTTTTAGAATCAGCAATGTAAGATAATTGCTATTAGATAGCTGGGCACACCATTAGAAATAGAAAGATGAAATTAAAACCATGAAATTGTTTCTATGGCCCTCTAGAAATGTAATTATCTCTTCTGTGGAAAAGAAACACAGAAAATTGGAGTCCTGTTTTGTGTTTGTCTACTGTGAAGAGGAGACACATAAATTATATCTATCGAGTACATATATTTACAGGTTGACACTTTTTAGGTATTTTTCAGGTAGCTGTTTAAAATTTGTTATTGAGAAGAACTAACTGAATGATATTTAAAAAGTCTTCTCAACTTGGATTGCAATCTATTATAAGTAATGAATATTTCTATGGAAATTGGCATGAACTGTCATACTACTCATAAACATCCTTCTGTTGGCTATAACACAACTGATTAATGGAAATGTTTAGATACAGCACCTATGCTTTATAAAGGGGGACCTGAATGATCCCCCTGGTGGTCATGATTAAATGTATTTCTTTGATGTCCCTAAACAGTATATAAGGAGCTTCATGAGACTCTTCAGAGTGGGGGAAGTCCCTATTGCACTGAGAGACAAATGTATGCTATCAGCACTATCTGGGTGCAGATAGCTATCTGAGTTCCTTTGTCCTAAATAAATCAAAGCTGTTAGGGACATGGCGAGAGGGATAGGGAAAGAACCAATGAAATCACTCTCTTTTAGAGCAGAAGAAAGCAGACACCCATCTCTTCCATGAGTCGCTTTCTCCCAGAGACAAGGGATAGCCCCCAAGTGTTTACATACCGTTTGCCACTTGGCCTTTGACCGTTCTGCTTCAAATTTGGCAACTTCTTTACGATCATGAAATGACACCAACAGCTTCCAAATGCACAGTAGAACAACCCCAATGAGCAGAATAGCCAGTGAAACCCCCAACATGATCATGGGAATGTTTGGGGGCTTCGGACAGTCTGTGGAAACAAAGACGATGGTATAATCTTGTGAGGTAGAGAAAACATTTCTCATTAAATTTTCCGACTATACTTTTTCTCCAGTAGAGGGAAAATTGTAACAAGTTTGTTTTGATGAATTAGAAAAAAATGAGTTACTTGTTGAAGGATAGTCCTATTCCTATGAAGTAGTCCAAAAGATAAAGTTTGGTTATTTAAAACAAATGGATATAGGGGCGCCTGGGTGGCTCAGTCAGTTAAGTGGCCGACTTCAGCTCAGGTCATGATCTCACAGTTGGTGAGTTCGAGCCCCGCGTCGGGCTCTGTGCTGACGGCTCGGAGCCTATAACCTGCTTCAGATTCTGTGTCTCCCTGTCTCTCTCTGACCCTCCCCCACTCATGCTCTGTCTCTCTCTCTCTCTAAAAAATAAACATTAAAAAAATTAAAAAAAAATAAAACAAATGGATATATACCTGAACAGCTAACTTAAAAAGTCTTAAAATGCAAGAATGAGGATCAATACATACAGAACATATAAAGGACCATGAAAAAGACTATAGTTTAATTACTAAAAATGGTCTCTTCTGGATACGTGACAGAGTAGAAATGAAATGTGCACGTGTGAACACATTCACACACATATACACATGATGTTAATTTTTTATGAATTTCCTTGAAACATGAACTATCTAGGAGATGATAGTCAAAATTATATAAAACCCACTCCCTGAGAAGTTTTCTACTTGCTTCTGCTGCTTCTTTTCTTAATCAAAGACAATGATGGCTATTAGTTTTATTTTAATACTAATGTAGTGCTCTGGAAAGTTCCTGGACTGGTGTCAGGAGAGGTGGGTTCAATTCCCATCTGATGCAGCTGTCTGAAATCCATCAAGTCCTTCGAGCTCCCTGGGTTTCAGGACCCTCATCCATCAAACAAAGGTGTAGGACTTCGGTGTTCCCTTAACTTCCCTGAGGGTAAGATTGAGCTCAGGTGCTTATGCTTATTAAACCCACAGCTTCCAGTTGGGTGCTGGATGGCTCAGTCAGTTAAGCATCTGGCTTAGGCTCAGGTCATGATCTCACAGTTGGTGAGTTCGAGCCCGGCATCAGGCTCTGTGCTGACAGCTCAGAGCCTTGGAGCCTGCTTCAAATTCTGTGTCTCCCTCTCTCTCTCTGCCTCTCTCCTGCTCACACTCTGTCTATCTCTGTCTCTCGAAAATAAATAAAAGTGTCCAAAAAACTAATAAAAAAAGAGACCCACTGCTTCCTAGAGGCCTCTCCAGAGATTCTGATTCAGTGGGTCTTAGATGGAGCCCCAGACTTTTTATTATTAGCAGTATCCCAAGTGATTCTTATCTTCAGGGAAGTTTGGGAAACTAGACTTTCTGTATAGTCCTTTCAACTTGAACATTCCACGAAATGTTATTTTGACTCTATTGATGATATTAATATAATTTCACAATTACACAGTGCCTTCCCTCATTGACAGCAGAATGACTAATAATTCTTGCAATATGCCTGAGAGATGATACATTTCTTAATGAAACATTATAATTAAGCTCTCCCCTTGCTTTCATGAGGGAAAAAATCCCACATAAAAATTATCATTAAATATCTGCCTCCCTCTGCAAGAAGTGAGGCAAATCTGTGGTATCTGGGGAGGAAATGAATCATGCTTAGTTTATCCTAACTCTTATTGCTTTTAGATATTTAATCAGGAGAGTTATACACACAGGGCGAGTGCTGCTGCTTTCAAGGTAAGGATCTATAACTGATCTGAATTTGAGCAGGACTAATGGCCCCACAACAGCATGGTGCCTGGCCTCGGACACTTTTATTCCTTGGACAAAAAACCACGTAAGGGGATCATGCAGATATAAGTACAGGAGCTAATGAAATAGCGACTCCAGTGTGAAGATCTAAAGACTGTTTCCAGCATAGCAAATGAACCATGGCTGCTTCTAAGAGGTGAGCAACACTCCTGCAAAGAAAGTGGCAGGCGTGTGTCAGTGAGAATATACACTGGCTGCGTCTTTGCCAATGAAATATCTGGGGTGGGGCATAGCATGTTCTTGCTCAAAGCAAGATGAAGCTTACTAAGACCCTGCAGCCAGAATGTGAACTGGGAGGGCTCTCCAGTAGAGAATAAATAAAGGAGGAACAGGCACGGCTGGCAGAGACAATTTTTTAAGAACTCAGAGTCATTATACATTTATATATTGAGAATACATTATACCTTGAGAAATCATACATTTCTCAAGAAAAGATTTCGGCCCAAGTACCGGGGCAGGTATTACACGATAGAAATCCCCACTGTTTCTACTCTCTTTAGTTATTTCCTGAAATGCTCAGACCGAAGATCTATTTCAAGGTGGGAGAAGAGGGCCATCGCCATCATGGTGTGCGGTGTTGCCTGTCGAGTCCTGGCCACTGCCACCTCATTCTAAGGTCCTGGGCTTTCAGTGCAGCCAGTCTTTTAGCTCCGTCATGTGCAGCTAACCAAGCATGGAAACACGAGTTTTCTGAATTGGGTGGTGTGATAAGTATAAAATACACACTAATTGTGAAGACTTAGTATGGAAAAAAATAAAGCATCTCAATAATTTTCGTATTGATTACATGCTAAATGACAATATTTTGGATAGACCAGATTAAATGAAACATATGACTAAAATTCATTGCACCGGATTTTGACGTTTTAGTGAGGTTACTAGAAAATGTTAAATCATATGCTTGGTTTGCATAACCTTTGCGTCGGTGCCGATCTGACATGTTTTTGGGAGCCAGGTATTTATTATGATCGTACAACCAGTGGGAGGCAGTATAGCACAGTAGTTAGGAGCCTGGGCTCTTAGCCAGACTGCCAGAATTCCCCAACCAACACTGAGTACTTAATTGCTGCAAGACCTAACACACTTTATCACTTTTTTCTCCTTCAATTTCCTTATCTGTAAAATGGAAATAATAGCAATACTTGCTTTATATGGTTGTTATGTGGAGGGGGATAAAAGAAATTAATGCATGTAAAACATATAGAACAATTCCTGGCATAAGGCATTAGTAAGGGCTCAATATGTGAGAGCTGCTATTATTGTTATTGTTATTCTTATTCTTATTCTTTTGTTATTCTTATTCTTATTCCTATTTCTATTACTATGAATACATTCTTCCTTCTTTTCTGTCCTCAAGACTTCAACGGCCTGGACCCTTCATGTTCGAACCTGCGGGTGTAGCATCAACATCTACATCCCTGCCAGGAAGGCTCCCAAATGTCATTTCTTTCTTTCTTTCTTTCTTTTAATGTTCATTTATTTTTGAAGGAGAGAAAGAGACAGAGCATGAGCGGGGCAGGGGCAGAGAGAGAGGGAGACACAGAATCTGAAGCAGGCTCCAGGCTCTGAGCTGTCAGCACAGACCCTGGTACGGGGCTCAAACTCACCAACTATGAGATCATGACCTGAGCTGAAGTCTGACGCTTAACCAACTGAGCCCCCCAGGCGCCCCCCAAATGTCATTTTTTTGACTGCGGCTCTTATGAATGTGACTCTTATCCTCTGAAAGTTTTTCCAGATGTAAGAAAAAAGATGAGCAAAGCTCTCCCTACACCCACACACACCCTGGTGGTGACTGTTCACTTGGTTTCTTTTTACCCTTGTTTGTAGGACCATGGAAATCCTTAGACTCCACTTCCTCCTTTCTATCCTTGCCTCTGATCTGCTGCCATGGGATTCTCTGGTCTTATAGCTGGGAGAAGGGCCCACAGATTCCGGGACAGGCTCTGCCCTCAGGGCCCCAGGAAGCTCTGGGGCTACCTAGGAACATGAATATTTGCCAGGGAGAAGCATCTTTGGAGCTGTCAGGTGACTTCTGTTAAGCCTCGGGGAGGTAATTTTCCCCTCACTTTTCCCTACTACAAAAGCATAGGGAGAATAAAAAGCCTTAATAAAAAGTCATCAGGGAGTCTGAGTGCTTTGAGAAGGACGGCATGTTTATGTGCCACTCAGATTGTGTGGAAGCACAGAAAAAACCCCCAACAGTTCGGTAATGAGGAGGCATTTGTCAGCCAAAGGCATGTTTCTCTCTCTCTCTCTATCACACTCTCATGTGTGTGCACGCATACTCTCTCTCTCTCTCTCTCTCAAAATAAAAATCAAACCCACTGGATACAAAACCCCCTGAATTAAAAACAATTCTGGAAGTTCGTTTTTGTTGTTTCAAACTTGTTTTTCCAATGGAATCAATATTATATTTCAGGAGAACTTGCTAAAGCCACTGCCATGGTTACAAATAGAGGGTTGGGGGGTGTAGTTCAAGAATCTGGCTTTATAAAACACATAATGAGGAGGCAGGTTTTTTTTGTACTAAGTAATTCTTCCTTGTGCAGCAGGATTCACCTTAAATTTCCTTAACTAACAGCTTCTACAAAGCATTTTATATATGCATTTCGAAGAGGTTGATTCATGAGATTTTCAAGAGCAAGTCTCCGGGTGCACTCTGCCCACCTGGGCTTCAAGGCCAAGGTCACAATCATACCCTTGTATCTTGGGTTGTGCTGACTTCTACCTCCCCTTGACCCTCAACATTATACTGTGATATTTTCTAATGTTTTCTTGATTGGTTTACAGTGTCTTGAACTTACTTTTTTGGTTACTTTGGTATTGTTTTGGTTTTTACACACTTTAGTGATAGCAGTTTGATATTCTTGGTTTCAAATTTAGGACTCAATATTTTGTCAACCCACTAATAAGCAGGCACACACAATAAAATACATCTGCCTGCTAGCCTGCCCTTGCTGCTGTTGTCTGAGGCAGAACTTAGGCTCCGAGCTCTTGGGGGGAAGGGGAGGAGGAGGAGGATGCTGACAAGAGCTGAAGAGATCTGATTTAATGCAGCTGTCATTGCTGCCAGAAAGATTTAGGAACACATCATTAATTGAAGACAGAAAAGGTGAGGTACTTGTGAATAACTAAGAATGCAGCCAGGGAGGTCTTGAAGCCATTGGTAGCAGAGTAATGTTAAAATGCAGAGTCCTGGGCCACACATCACACCTGCTGACTCAGGATGCAGGCATTTTCGCAAGCTCCCCCGGTGAGTCTGATACTCACTAAAATTTAAAACTTCTCAACAAAAGTATCTTTTCCACTATTTCTTTTCTACCTAATATAAACTTCTCTCTGAGATTTTCGAGATTTTTACTTGAGAGCTTCCCAAGTCCTAAGCAAGCCCCATAAGTCAGTGTGTTAAAAACCTAAGAAGCTCTGGACCCTGACTTCCTTTGGGGATCACTTCCTTCTTCAGTTCCTCTTTCATGTCTTTTCTGACTCAGTGGCCCATTACTGTAGGTTACGAATTGGCACATGTTTTATATGCATTATTCCATTTAATCTTTGAGTCAACCCTTAGAAGAAGGTACTATGATTTTTCCCATTTTGCAGATGAGGAGAGACTCAGAGGCAAGTATCTTCCAGAATGTCAAGCAGCTATTAAGTGGTAGAGCAGGATTTGAGCCAAAGTTTGCCTGATGCAAATCTCATCCTTTTAGACAATTATGCTCCTCCCTGTTAGCCTTTCTTAAAGATCTACCTTTTGCTTACATTGCATTTAATCAGTCCATCTTTCTACAAACCATCAGCCAGCTTTTGGGGAGATGATGACTGGTACAAATATACTCCTCTTGTTATGCGGCCTAAGTAAGAGACATTGGAACATATCAAACCTTTCAACAGGCATTTTTCAATTCCTGGGAAAGTAGAAGCACTCCATCGAAATTCTGGAAATGTCTTTCCTGGAAAGCTACCCAAAGCATCCTTCTGGTTGTTTCCTCCTCTCCCACGTAGTATCACTTACCATTGACAATGGAAGGCATGGCACCCACCTTTCTCATTGATGCTGTGAATGATAGTTTTCCCTTCATTATCTGTGGTTATTAGGAATGTAATAAGACATTCATTTTCTCCTTGCAGAGAACAGGGAACAGAACTATCCTTTGAAAAATCTGCAGATAAAGGAGTCATTCATTAGATTAAATGAGATTCCAAAAGAGATTATTTTTAAAGCAAAGTGGTATTGAGTTTTAATATGCAAATAGGAATTTTCGACATTGCAGAATAGGAATAGAAAAGACATAGGATTTTTCCTACCACTGAGGTTTTAGTTTCTCCTCATGTTCCAGAAGAACAGTTCCAGGTGTGGTCAATCAGGACTGACCATCAAATGCACTTATCAAACTGATGGGGACAGGATTTCAATAGAGTGAAAGTACTTGAAGGCAGCCTAGTTGTCTTGGGAATAGAATGGGCTTGATTGTGGCAGTGAGAGGGCTGTATGTTCCTCTTGGCTGGGAGCATCTGTGAGGAAGCCTAGATTACATTTTAGAAAAAGACTGCACAGCCCACACTGATACTGATACTTCTAAGGGGGCCTTTCCCACAGTCAAGTTGATGGTCATGTATTGTCACAACAGTAAATATAAATTAATGTCAGGAAATGAACATTGAAGTCTCATGTGCTCAGGGACTAGTAGGAGGAAAGTAAACCCCAGATTAAAAGGAACCCAGTTGACAGAGTGCCTACTATTCAGTATACCCCCTTTATTAGTTAAAAAAAAAACGTAATCCAGTTTTCTTCAACTCTTTTTCAAATAGAATCTTATAGAGCTTATTCAAGAGGCAGAAAATAAATGTCGTTACAGAAACTGAAAATACAGTAAAATGGTCAATCCAAGATGTTAGTACCATTTCTCAGAAGTTTTAGAGGTTTGGTACCTATTGCAAAATAATATAGCATTTTCCAAATTAAAAGAAAAATCTTGCTTAAAATTCTCCTATCTTCTAAGTTGGAGATTTTGCAGTGATATTGTTTTTGATACAAATGATACAAAAACTTTTCTCAGAAACCTGTAAATGGAACAACTGTTAGCCTTTAACCTAAAATTTTGTCATATGATCCATTATTAGTGTATGAGGACACAGCGAGTCAGAATATTTAAACTGGGACAGTCCCAGATAACCGTAGACATAACTCTTGTTAGACCTATAACTTTTCTCATTAGCTTAAAAATAAGTTTTAATATAACAGAATCTATATGCGTTCCTCTGATTCTAACAAAGTAAATAATATGCTTTTTTTTTTGTTCAACAATGCTGTAGCCACAGAAAGGAAGATACTAAGTCGGTTTTGCATTTAATTTATAAGATAAAAACCCTCATGTCAGGGTCTATAAAAAGAATGTCTGTATTATCTATGAAAAAAGGAATGAGTAAAACATTTATCATTATTAATAGGATTTCAGATGATAAATTTACATGAAAAAATTGCTTTTGAATCCATTAGAAGCATCTATTTACATAAGAATATTAAGAAATCTAGTTATAAATCATTCTCATCTGGTCATTCCCAAATGTTTATGATCTTGTGAATCACCTGAGAATTTTTAAAATAGGGGTTCCAGGGACCCATCCTGGGTGTCCGATTCCAGAGGTCAGTGGTATGCACAGAAGGTTGTACTTCAGTGAGTTGTTTAACAATATTTTTAATAAGGTGATCTGATTAAGACTTTCGGGAACCTCCAGGCAACAGTGGATTTTTTTGTTGTTTGTGTAATTTAATGTGTTATTTCATGCAATAGCACCGCATATATAATTCGTACTTTGGTCACTTTTAGATGGCCTTCACCACATGTCCTCCTCCCACACCGCTCCAATTCACTAGAATTCATGACGTTTGGAGAATATGGTTTTTCTGGTTGGAGTGTTTTTTCTCCCTCTCTCCCTCTCCGCCATGACAGCGCACACCCACTCTGTTCCTCCCAAGCGTACAGAACGGAACATTTTATTCTCAAGTAGAAAACATGTGGATAGCTTATAATACTCTTTTCAGGAATATTAATCCTGCTTTTTTTATTTTCTTTTAAATAGCTACACGGAAGCACAGGGAGACTTAATTTACTTCATCAGGATTATATAATTTTAATGGAACTGTTAATACGACCTTTGCATCATGACTCCCTTCTTGCTTAATTACTTCACCACTCCTTTTCATGACTGTCATGACTCTAGATTTAGCCAGTTTTGTAGTGTTTGGGTATTAAAATGGTATTATTGAATGTGCAATGAAAGGGTCCAGCTTGGGCTGGAGATTTGCATAATTAGCTGCTAAGGTTTTCTTTTGTTGTTCATTAAGGAATGGACCTTTCTTTTTTACTCTCCTTTATGAGTGCCAGCAGTGCCGCTCTAGAATTATACAATGAAAATAAGGTCTCGGGGAGTCCATGAAATTATACTTAGAAAAGGAAGAACTGTGAGAATGGGGGTGAGGAGGCCAGCGTCCAGGAAGGTCCAGGAAGGATATAGAAATATAAACCATCTGCACCACCAAATTAGCACAACTGTGTGTTAAGGACCTGTGCTCTGGGGCCGAGTCAGTAGTTCTCAGAGAAACAGTTCCCCAAAGGAAAAGAAAAGTGCTCTGTGATGAAACAAGTTTGGGAATCCTTCCTTACTCCAATTCCTTCTTCTGCCTCTCCTGAAAATTCAAAATGCATATTTAACATAATATGCATAATTTCTGAAGAGTCTTATGAAATAAATAAAAAACTTACCTCCCTGTTTCCAAAATTTATATGATCATGGATGCTATTTTCCATTTAACACTTTCAGAATTAGTGCTCCCAGGGCACCTGGGTGGCTCAGTCGGTTAAGCGTCCTACTTCGGCTCAGGCCATGATCTCATGGTTCTTGACTTCAAGCCCCACATCAGGCTCTGTGCTGACAGCTCAGAGCCTGGAGCCTGCTTCAGAGTCTGTGTCTCCCTCTCTCTCTGCCCCTCCCTGCTCATGCTCTGTCTCCCTCTCATTCAAGAATTAAAAAAAAAAAAAAAAAAAAAGAATTAGTGTTCCCATGGAACACACTTTGAGTAACAATGCTCTGAGTACATGAATGTTGGGGCAGATTAAAAAGCGTCTTTCAGTAAAATCAAATGAGTAAAGTTAAGCCACATATCTTTAGAAATGCTCACACAAGTCCCCACGGCACAGCTGAGGAAAAATGTATTTGGATTATAAAGTTATGCTCTCCTACTTTACTCTCCATATCCTTGTGGGGGGAAGGGGGGCTGAGAGAAGACCCTGTGTGAGAGCAAATACATGGTGATAATTCAAGGTGATGTGATCAATGACATTACTGTGTGAATAACTTGAAGTAGAACTTATAAAAGTCTCATTAGAAAAGTGACTTTTTAATTTTTTTTGTTTTTTATTTTAGAGAGAGACCGCGCAGGCGGGGGGAGGGGTAAAAGGAGAGAGAGAGAGAGAGAGGGAGAATTTTAAGCAGGCTCCATACTCAGTGAGAAGCCTGACATGGGGCTCAATCCCACGACCCTGGGATCATGACCTGAGCCAAAGCCTAGAGTCAGACGCTCAACTGACTCAGCCACCCAGGCACCCCAGAAAAGTAACTTTTTAATTCACAGGCTGAAAATATGTTTTTTCGCTCATATTCAACAAGGTTAGTGCCTTAAATGGTGTTAGAAATCTGGTTAATATTTTCAGTTTCTGAGTTACAAATAGTTGCATTCCCCAATTTTGAAGATAATTTATCCAATTACACAAAAAGAATAATGCAAATATTTTAAAGGCCACGTGAGACCCAGTGTTCCTCTCAAATCCAAGTATTTATGATAATCTACTTGAAAACTGTGGATTTAAATATAGTAACTCCATTCATGACTTACATGTTTCCAAGTTCGTTCTTTCTTTCCCCTTAGCACGTTAGATTTCCCATGCTGCTGGTGAATGGTGTTCTACTAATTTGCAGGGCATTTTTCTGCAATTTTTAGCCATTTTTTAGAAACACTTGGTAAATACTTCAACTGTTTGCCGTGAAATGAAGCCTGAGGATATGCTTTGACTTTGAACTAGTTACTAATGTGGACAGTCCACTAATGCTGCTCTCCTCGGTGCTTTTACTGCATCCTGCTTTCAGTATTAATGTAAGGTACATACCATCTTGTCTAATTTATGGCTATTTGGCATATTTATCTTTAGTCACCAGAAAAGCACAGAAGAGAAGTTTTATGAACACTAATCACGTTCCTCCTTGCAGGCTTATTCAACTGTGCACAGTCAGAAATCTCAATTTTGAAACAATGTAGGTAATTTTCAAAACAATAAATGCCACTAACTTATTCCACTTTGGAAATGGATTAATTTCTCTATTCTATTTCTGTCTCTTCAAGAGACATCTCCTGGAGTGTTGTAAATTGTCTTGATTATTGCACTTTGCCTGAGATACACATTGGTCAGGTTCCTAATGTGTGCAGGGAGCGGTTCTGCCTGAGCAGGATGGGAATGCAGAGAGTTTGGGATGATGGAAAAACTAATCCCCCTAGACTGGCCAGGAATCTTCTTGACAAATTATTTTTTTAAATAGCCTTCCCAGCTAAAATACGACCTATGTAATATTTGAGATGACATTTTGCCATTAAAAAGAGTCTTATTTTAAGTAATTAAATTTTAAAATGACAGGTGAAAGCAAGAGTAGAATTTGCTTAGCAGTTAAAGGTAACAGGTCCTTCTTGTTTTGGGGGAGTGACGCAACAGGGAATTAAGGGTGGCCATGTAACACCCATGTTCAGAAAGCACATAGAAGAGGGTGGAAGAAAAATGGCTACTAACCAGAAAATGCATGGTGTCTGAGGCTTGCCCTCAGGAAACCCATATTATACTTCACCCTGTCCTATCTTCAAATAGGGCAATCAGATGACAGAGGATGGTTTCAGGTTTAGAGATTAACATTTAGCTATTTTTAAAATTTTCTTCTTTTCTAATTAAAAAAAATAACAGAGCTAAAGCCAAATAGAATAGTTATGACTTTAAATTGCTTGTATCCCAAGTCATCATGTTTTTAGACTTATGGAATGCATTTACTCTTAAAAACTACTGTTGCTGGTGGCTCAGTTGGTTAAGCATCCGACTTGGTATTGGCTCAGGTCATGATCTCACAGTTCATGGTTTCGAACCCGCATCAGTGCAGAGCCTCCTTGAGATTCTCTCTCTCCCTCTCTCTGCCTCCCCTGCTCTCTCTCAAAAAAATAAATAAATAAACCTAAAAACGAAACAAAACTAATGTTGAACTAATGTCTTGGTTCAAATGAGGTCGAGTTACTGAAAAGCCCTTCATGGCGTTTCTGCCTCTCAAGACCTACATAGAGAAAAAGAAAGCAATTGAAGACAAATATAACCTTCTGCTTCATCGATGGTCGCACCAACTAGTTTGCATTTGTCAACGCATTCTTCTCGGGCCTGGCCATCGGCAGACAGGTGGCATTCAATGCAGCTCCTGCGAACATTATTCAGTAGACTTTATCAGTTCATGTTGCTGAAAACCAGAAATGCAGCTGAGTTATTGCTTTAATGCTTTAATGCTATTACTGTGGTTCATGCTGGAGGAGTGTCTCATAGAGGATGTTGCTTTTTGTTACTTTCAGAAAGATATTTGGGTGATGGGCGAGAGGAAACTGCTTTACTCTGATTCCACTTAATAATCAGTGTTTCGTGCACCGGCCTTCACGGTAGCTGTTACCCTCAGTCATCTCTCATAATTGCCTCTGATTGGTTAAGTAACAAACAACCCCAATAATAAGACATACTTATTGTGGTGTTTGATTTAGTTTTTGTTGTCGTTGTTGTTTTTCATTTTACATTTTCCTGGGAAAAGTTTATGCTGCTAAAATATGATTCGTGACTAAACACAGTTTGAATTTCTTAACAGAAATTGTCTATTTTAAGAAGACTTCTAAGAATTCATACATGTCATGAAAGGCTATTTCAAAGATTCACTGTCTATAACTATTTTGAATGAGTCTAAGCCTTACAGGGGTATTTTCTTTCTTTCTTTTTTTTCTTCTTCTTTTATTTATTTATTTTTTAAATAATTTATTGTCAGATTGATTTCCATACAACACCCGGTGCTCATCCCAATACAGGGGTATTTTCAAAAGCTGAGGTTACAGTTTGGATCCTCATTAATGTGGGCTTTTTAATAGACAAACTTTACTTACAGAAAAGTGTATTTCCAAGAACATAGCCCAGGAATTAACCTTCTCTAATGCTGTCTATCTATACAGAGTAAAACTCAGACTGAATTAATCTTGGGCTAAAAATCACTTTACAACCAGATTCTGTTGGAGTAACCCAAGACAGCAAAAGTTTTCTTACTGTGGGCACACATCATCCTGCCTCTCTCCTCCCCAGGGCATGCAGATGTATGCTTGTAAGTGCTGGAAACACTCCTCACCACAGCCATCAGTGCTTCCCTCAATATCAGCTGAAACCGCACTGCCCTAGGCAAGCCTTCCCTGACTCCTACCAGTTAGTTCTCTTACAGTGGAAACCTCTGAATTCCTTTGTAGGCAGGGACTAAGAAGCAGCAGTTTACGTGGGAGTGGGGAGAGAAGTCTTATCTGGAGATTGCCTTTGCATTGCAAGTATATTGCATTTATCTAGGTTATATATTTACTTAGAGTGGCTTTGCAGGGGGCTGCTGGACGTTGTGGAAACCCTTAAAATCTATCCTTTGTGTATCTCATTGATGTCTGCCCAAGCTAGGTGGTAGCCCTGCCGTATAGTTCCACAGTCTCCTCTATATCCCTTACTGTAACTGTCTGCTCAGATATCATTATAATTACTTTAAACAATGTCTGTCTTTCCCACTAGATTCTTAGCACCTGTGATGGCAGGAACTATAACTGTTTCAGTCATCATTATGTGCCCTTGGTGAACAGTAGGTACTTAATATCTATTTGATAAACGAATGTATGAATGAATAAGTGGAAGAATGGACCCGTCTCAAAGCTAACATAAACACCAAGGAGATTACCTGGATTCAAACTACCTGGATTGTTAATTTCACATTATATAAACCAGATTTAAATTGAATCATGTTTACAGAGAAGATGAAGCAGATAAATAATGAAAGAAACATCTTAAAAGGACATTTTACATTTAGTTCCATTCAACGAAATCTAACTACATCCCCATACCTCTCTTGGCATCTGCCCAGACACAGCGACAGAGAAGTTTTGACACCTGAATGGTGAGGAACCACTGAGTGAATATTGATTTTCTTACTTTGTTTACACTGGAAATGCAAATGTTACCATGTTGGGTACTGAGTTAATGAAACTATGAACTGCTTAAGCAATGTTCGCTGCATAATCCATCGTGTACTGCAGTGTTATCACACAGCCCATTTGGAGACTTGCCTCATTTGACCTATAACTGTTGCCCCCCACTGCCCATTAAGAAGCTAGCTAGCGACCAAAGGAATAGATTTTTTACTGGAAAACAAAAGCATGTTTTGTTGCTGTTGTTGCTCATGTAGTATAAAAGAAAATACAAAACACAATAGCTGTGTAGAATGACAGCCAGAGAGAGGTGCCAAAGAGCATGAGGGGTAAAGAAGAGAGGAGAAATGGAAAGCCAAGATCCTCTTTCTGCCTTTTTGCCTCCGTGAGTCTATAGATAGGAATGAATCAGTAAGGTCAGGCTTTAAACTTCGAGATAAGACAGAAGCTTGCCTGTTTCCCCTGAAAGGTACTGAATGTGGGTGTCATCAGTCTACCTCCAGGGCATTCCTTGTGTGTGGCCGGTATTGTAAGTGAAAGGCCACCTGATGTTATCAGTGTGGGACATCAGCTCGGCTTCCCCAGGCTTGTTTCTAGCAGCAATGTGAGCGACACTGTCGTCCTGGATAAGCAGGACAAAGAAAGAGTCAAGTCAGACACTGAAGTTCCAGGGGCCCTGGGGGTCTGTGTGTTTGGGTGGATGCTAGGACAACAGACCCACCAGAAGCAATTTGAGGTCTGAGTAAAGGGACCGAGGGAAGTTGAGACATTACCGTTTGGAGTTACAGGGATCGCCACAGGTAGGACAACGTTCACAGGTGGGTCCAGAGGCCCCGGGGTTGGTGCAAACACACCTGCCACAGATGCAGTCCCCTCGCCCGCTGCAGAGCACCCCGTCCTCCGAGACGCAGGAGTCGGTGCTGGTGGTGCAGTTACAGTACTCGCCTGCCCAGCCGTTCCTGCACACGCATTCGCCACAGTCACAGTCGCCGTTATCTGTAAAACGAACACCCAGTGATGCTTAGGGTCGACGCCACTTCCAGTCCGGGGGCCGGCTTTTCTCTTTGCCTTTATTTGTTTGTTTGTTTATTTAAATTTTTAAATGTCTATTTATTTTTGAGAGACAGACGGAGCACCCATGGGGGAGGGGCAGAGAGAGAGGGAGACACAGAATCTGAAGCAGGCTCCAGGCTCCGAGCTGTCAGCACAGAGCCGGACTAGGGGCTCAAACCCACACACCGTGAGATCATGACCTGAGCCCAAGTCGGTCACTTAGCCGACTAAGCCACCCCGGCGATCCTTCTCTTTGCCTTTAAACACCATCAGAAAGAGTGAAGAAGAAAAATGAGAAAAAAGTGAATGGGGGTGAGGAGAGGAAGCAGTGAGCAGAGAGATATTTTATGGAACGAATTTTGCTAAGTATGTATATTTATTGATCTGGTCTCTTAACTGAAGACCGATTTGATTACCTGGTGTTATATCAAACAGAACTTGCAGCCTGATGAAATGAGATAATCCAGAGGCCTATAACAGCAACTTGTGGGACTGTGTGTGTGTGATTATGTGTATGTGTGTGTATTTAAATTGTTTTTACAATTTTTTTCCTTTTAATTAAGGCACCATAAGATAAGATACAGCACAGACCTGGGTAATACCCACCTCTACATCATTCAAGCTGAGTGATCATAAAAGCCTCATCTATCAAGTAGAGGGAATAAAATTTTACACCGGTTGTGGTCAGATGAGATAATGTGTAAATCTTCTACTTTGCATTCACCAATTAGATGTCCTGCAGGCATATAGTGAGTGCTGAACAAGTTCATTTGTTTAAGAAACTTTAATTGAGCATATATCATGTGCCAAAGATTGCATTAGGCATGAAGATACAAAATTAAATAAAGTCACTAAGCTTATAGGCTAGCGTAGGAGACAGGCAAATAAATACCACCAGTAATAAACACAATACAACGTGATAAGTGTGATGCACACAGAGGGAGTGTTTCCAAATTAGACCAGAGATTTGGGGATCTCTCCAGAAGAGGTGATGCTTGAGCTGAATTTGGAAGATACAGATAGAAGGTAGAAGAGGGTTACATGCATTTTAAGCAGACAAAAAAGCATAGGCATAGGTAAATGACAGAAGTGTGTAATAATGGGGCTTGCTTTTTTTTTTTAAGTTTATTTATTTGAGAGAGAAAGAGACAGTGCAAGTGGGGGAGGGACAGAGAGAAAGGTAGAGAGAGAATCCTAAGCAGGCTTCTCACTGCCAGCCCAGAGCTCGATTCAGGGCTCAAACTCATGAAACTGTGAGATCATGACTTGAGCTGAATCCAAGAGTCAGACGCTTAACCAACCGAGCCACCCAGGTGCCCCTTCCGTGACCTGCATGATATCCGTAGTAGTGTTCTATAGATGGAGCCAATGGTGTGTATGAGCTATGGCAGGAGGGGAGGTTGGAGGGGGCAGCGGTTAGAAAGATCAATGGAAAGTCAGAAATCACATCATGAAAAGCTTTAAGGGCTAAAGTAGGAACTGTTATCCTGACGATTATGGAATTTTAAGTACAGGAGAGACTGAACAAACAGGTATGTGTGTGGTAATATCCTGGCATCTGTAGAGAGGGTCAGACAACAGACAGGAAAACCACTTAGAAGGTTGTTGCAACAGCAGAGGTGAGAACTCATGAGGTCCTAAGAGTGCCAGCGGGGGTGGAGAGGAAAGGGGATACAGTTCAGGGGATGGAATACTCCGGGCATAGCACACTTGCTGCCAGGGTGGAGGGAGAGGGAAGACAGGGGGATGTGATCTTCCCCAGGTGACCAGACTGGGCTGCTCGGTGGATGGTGCACCTTTTTACTGACCTGGAATGGAAGCTGCCAGCCCGTGCTGGCTGCCTCATCCCTGCTCCCTGGCACAGAGTAGTGCTTAATTGTTGAAGGAATACATTGTTCTGAAGCAGAGGAAGAAGAGCAGCTTTAGGTGGGGAAGATGATGGGTTCATTTTTGGTGCTGTTGAGTTTGAGGGCCCTGCGGGACATCCTAGTAGACAGATATATGTATCTATATATCTGTATTATAGAGAGAGGTTTGAGGCTTGGATCCATCAGAGCAATAAAAGCTGTTGTGGATCAGGTCATACAGAGAAAGCAGATAGAGCGAAAAAAAGCCCTGGAGAGCATCAGCATTTAAAATGTGAACAGAAAAAGGGATCTTACCAGGGAGACCAAGTGGTAGGAGATCAATGAGAGCAAAGCTGCAGAAACCCAGGGCAGAGGCAGCTTGAAGGAGGCGCCACATGGGACTTGCGGCAGACATGTCTCATCTAAATTATCTTATAAACTACCATGGCGTTTTGTTTCTCCCTCAGCAAAAGGGGAAACTTATTCTCATAATAAGGATAGCTTTCTATATTGAAGTTTATTATAAAAAATTAATATGGTTTACATATCTTGTCAAATGAAATGTGCCTTAGAGAATGCCCGAGTGTACACTGCATGTAAGAATTACTTGGCAGAGAGGCGCCTGAGTGGCTCAGTTGGCTAAGCGTCTGACTTGATTTGGCTCAGGTCATGATCTCATGGTTCATGAGTTCAAGTCTCACCTTGGGCTCCTTGCTGACTGTGTGGAGCCTGCTTGGGATTCTCTCTCTCTCCCTCTCTCTCTCTCTGCCCCTCCCCTGTACTCTCCCTCCCTCTCTCTCTATCTCTCAAAATAAATAAACTTTACAAAAAGAGAATTATTTAGCAGAAATTTAGAAAACTCTTCCAAGAGTTCCTGTCAGAATTTAGAATCCCTACTTTCTGCGGGCTTTCCAGAACTATCCACCATATCATTGCTAATTGATATTCACAAGCAACCAATTATCTAAAGGACCTGCTCATATAACCACAACCACAAAAACAACAAGACCTTCACAGTGCTTCATGCAGAGGCAAGATGATAAACAAAGATCAAGAAAAAATGGTCAGGCTCTTTTCAGAGGGATAGATCTTTCTGGAATGTCATTGACTGATAATTGTAAGTACATAATGGCAGGAAGTATTTTCTGTAATGCCATTTGCCTGTTAGTTTCCTGTCTCTTAAAATCAAAATATAAAGGACTAATGGAATTTGGGCAAGGGAATAAATCAATGGAGCCCTACATCTGTGAGTACTTACAGATGGATGAAAGAAAGTACATGAAAAAGAACATTGTGGTAATAGCCCTTCAGAGAAGTGGCACATTGCAGAGTGAATTAGTTGTAAACTCCGTGAGATCTACATGAGAAGTGAAGCTGTAGCACACTCTGGCCTCTGTTACAAACAACAGTAACGACAGAGCCAGGCACAGTTTCTATCCCCGCAGTAGGCGTGATGCCCAGCACGTAGTAGGTACTCCATAACTATTGGTTGAATTTGAATAGTAGTACTTACTTTTATTATACCCTCTTAAAGAGAAAGTTTCAAATAATCTAGTAAATGTCCTTTGCCATGTTGCTACAAACAAAACAGCTTTTGAGAAACAGTATTGATTAAGAATTGTAAAGTATCCTCAAATATGAAGGAATATGGCATTGGTGAAGTTTCCTTAGTCCAACTGAAGAAATAATTTTGTTTTCTAGATAGAATTTCTCTAGCAATCACTGTATCTGATACAAAGAGAGGCCCTACTGCCCGACCTTTCAAACTACAATGCACAGATCAAGCCCACTCTTTTTAAATCATTTCCATTTGCGTGCATGGTACCAAAGGCAGTAGAAGACCAGAACAAACTAAGAACTGGGTTGCTGAGCACAGTCCCGCAATCTCCCCTCCTCCAGAATTCTTTGATCTAAGATTTAAAGAGTGAAATACAGGTAGGGGTAGTATTGCTCTCATATCGTATTAGGTTACACATAGAATTTTTTTGGAAGGCAATTTCAAATGTTTTGAGAGCATATTTTATTCAAAGATTTTTATTAGAGATGCTATCTGGGAATCTCCAGAGCATATTCTGTTCAAGACACAGTGACAGCCTCTGGCTACAGGCTGCCTCCTGCCTGTATCTTGTGAGAAGAGAACTGAGGTGGGTTTGGAAACACACCCATTAAATAAGGAAATAGACCTCCGAATGAAAGGGGAGAGAAAAGTGTCTCCATCTGGACAGACCCTAAATTTTTCAGTCTCTGGGGAGAAGAAAGAAGGCGGCCTCGGGGGAACTTGTTGGTAGCGAGAGCCACCGCAAAGAAACGAAACGGAGGTACGCTTCTAAAGGCATCACATGGTTTTTTCAAAGAGCTCGGAATTCTTTGAGGCTGCTCTTCTCAGGCCTTTTTGTCCTGAGAATCAGTCTCTTTTATATGTTCCTGACACTGCGGTTTGAAAACATAACTTGCTTAGTTTTCTTTCAAGATAATGGCTTTCTGTTTTGAAAAGCTGCCTGTTCACACACTGTGAAAAAGGGAGACATTGGGAGCTTAAATTCAGCAGTTAGTTAATATTCCAGTTGTAACACAAATTTATATCATTTTAAAGAATATGAATACATTTGTAATTCTTATGCAGATAGATGATACTGAAATATATGGATGTATATCAGAATGACTTTATAATAGTTATTCTTAAACTATCCTTAGACTAGTCTTAAACTACAGTGATTTTCCATGTGCAAAGGATTTTTAAAACATACACTTTTCTGCTACTTAAAAATTTTCTTGATCTTAAAAATTTTCCAAGCATTTTCTCATTTTTACCCTTTCCATAGCCTTCTTCACATATATCCTTATTCGTTTCTATTATACCCAGTGCCTAATCTAGTATCTGTCACATAAAAGGTGTTTAATAAATATGTGTGGAATGAATGAAGGCCCTGAAAATTCATTTAGTATTTCTGTGTCCCTTGTCCTTGGCAACATGCTTCTTAAGCAGCCTCGCCTTTTATTTTTCCAAAGAGTTGGGTAAGGGACACCTAGGTGGCTCAGTTGTTAAATGTCTGACTCTTAATTTTGGTTCAGGTTGTGATCTCATGGTTCAAGTTTGAGCACCCGCGTTGGGTTCTGTGCTGATGGCTCAGAGCCTGCTTGAGATTCCCTCTCTCTGCCCTTCCATCCCCCACATTCTCTTTATCTCTCTCTCTGTCTCTTTCTCTCTGTCAAAAATAAATACACTTTTTTTTAAAAGAGTTGGGTAAGATATCTGGAAATCTGATCCAGAAAAGTCTGGAAGATAATAGAGTTCAGATTACATACAATTTTGTGAAGTCTGGATAACAAGCCAAAGAACCATTTTTTTTTTTTTTTTGCCTACCTTACTTTTAGGGAAACAACAACAGAGATGTAAATTGAATTGGCAGAGATCTCACCCCAAGAGATATAAGAGCCAGAAAAAATACAAGAGAAGATCAGTTACCTTAGGTCTAGAGATTAACCCACTCAGTTGATCAGCAAATATTTACTGAGGACCTACTATGCCCAGGCAACTGTGGAAGGTTCAAAGGCCCGTCGTTAGTACTTGCACAGCCGCAGCGTGAAGTGGACTTAGACACAGCCTACCTCCGCAGAGCAGCCCTTTGTGTCTCACGCAGGAGAAGTTGTCGCACTGGCAGTAAGGCCCATAAATGTTTCCATAGGGAGACAAATGGCAGATGCACTGGCCACAGTAGCAGTCTCCTCTTCCACTGCAGGAGGGGTGATCCGGGGCCTCCTTGCAGGAGTCCGTGCTCAGCGTGTCCTCCCCACACTCGCAGCGGGGACCCATGTGGCCAGGGTTGCAGGCGCACACCCCACACTGGAAGGAGCCGTTCCCGTTGTGGCATTTGGAGCTGTTCACCTCCACTTCTTTCTGACAGTCGCAGTTGCATTCGGACTGACGAGTATTTCTAGGGTGTCCCCCAGCCCCACGGGCTTTATGATAATGTGCCTGCTTCTTCTCTCACAGTTTGGTATGCTCACAGTCACGTTGAATGAAGCCTGGAAAAGAAAACGCTAATTGTCTCCTTGTAGCCACCAAAATGCATGGGAGGAAACAGAGCTGGGGATCAGCTCTGCCAAAAGCATTTCTTACAAAATTTTTGAAAATCGTTTTCGAAATGCTTGAAAGGAAAAAATCCAGCTTCGGTGCAACGAGGTAACTTCTGACTTACCTGGGTATTTTTTTCAGACAACCTTTCTACTTACTATGTCTCCCACCTTCATGTGAGAGCATTTCTTCTGGTGTGGGAAGAGGGCTCCATTGTTACAGATAGCTGTGAAAGACAGGTTGAGTCCTTCTGTGTCTCCTAACACTTCTAGTTCCACCTCAGACCGGAGTTCCTTTAGTGAGGACATGAAGAGTTAAAGTCACAACCACAAAACACAAGCAGAAGAATCTGTGAATCACGTTCAGTAAGCTACCAATGAACAAAATTAAACTGAGTCTAAAAGAAATTCACCATAGCGTCAATCAAACAACAAAGCCAGCAAGATACACACGCACACGTGCACACACGCACACATGCACACATGCACACACACACATGCACGCACACACACACAGTACATGTCATATTTTATTGAATCTAAGATGGCATCGATTATAAAACACGCCATTATTTTATGACAATGACATTATGACAAAATGTCTCGGGATCACTCTGTGCAGCATCTGAATCAATCCTATCAGTCTATCGTTGCTTTGAAAATTATCGTATACATTCTGAAGGATTTGGCAAATTCTCCAGCCCTCAGTTGCATTGCTTGGCATATAAAAGCCTTTTTTATTTTTTTGCTTACATCTCAGTAACAAAATATAGCAGCTTCCTCTACTTGTAAGTATCATCATTTCTTAGGTCCCATAAAGCAGCTGGTTGTTGCTTCGCGAGGAATACACAATCATAGTCATTCCTTCAACAATGAACGTTTGCTTCACTGATAGCAAATTTATACCCTGCTGCTCTGTTTTGGTACATTTCTGCATATACAACAACTTTTCATTCAATATCGAATCATATTGCAACCTTTTTGAAGGTATTTTAAAGTGGCAATTCTATTCGACACCTATAGTACCAATGGTGTACTTAATGAATTGAGGTGACAACTACATGTACAGTTATGGCCGATTTCATACATTTGCAGTTGACAGCATTTGTAAGACACCATTAATCATAAAACACATCCCAATTTTAGAGATGTTAAAATGTGGGAGAAACTGTTCCTTAAAATCAGTATCGGAATTTATCAAGTACCTATTGTACATTAGCGTAGAGTCAGGTCTGGGGGATGAGTGTGAGATAGGATTTCTGCCCTCAAGATGATTATCATTTTGCTGAAAAAAAAAAACAAACCAGATGGAACCAAGTAAAGCAGTTAACGTACAAGTCAATCGATGTACCACTAAATTAAAAAAAAAAATTGTAAAATACAGATGTGGGTTTGGGACAGTTCAGAAAAGAGAGTGGTCAGTGAAGGCTGGAAGTATGAGAAGTCCTTAATGGCTGTGTTGGATGTAGAGGTGTGGAGAGGATGACAATGGTATTTCAGGTGAGGGCACCAGAAAAGAGAAAGTTCAGTGCCAGGAGTGGTATACAATGCAGACAAGTGGGGCTCAGACCAAGCCCCAATGCTACTGTCCTGGGAGACACCTTGAGGTTTGGAGAGATGAGTTAAGACCCATGGAAAACATTCCCTATAGCTTTGAAGCAGGGGCCCAATCTACTGAAAATACAACTGCAGGGAAGTTGTCTGGAAGGTGTGAGCAGGGCAGACTCATGGTCTATCAGACTTACAGGGGAGGGGCAGGAAGACTGGGGTCCAGAAAGCTGGGATGTTGTTGCGTTCACCCTGGCCTGAGGCATGGGGGTCAGGAACCGGGGGTGGTTGGTATATAGGATGACGTAGGTGGAAGAAAGAAAGACTAGATAGGAAGCATATAGGTTATGGCAGAGGGAGATAAAGGCAAGGTTTTCCAGGAGGAAGAATGTCAGGGAAGGAGAAGAAAGAGCTATTGGTTATGGGGAAAGAAGTGTTATTATGTAGACTTTCTCTGTTCTTCTTTCTTTTGCAAAATAAGAAGTCTATTTTTAGAGGACAAAACAAAACTTTTTAAAATAAAAACAAAATAAAAAAGAAGAAAAATAAGTTGTAAAACATTATGAGTTAAGTAATACTTCAGTTCATTGAAGAAGAAGACTTGAATCCCTATACTCTTGGAATTTTAAAAGCATATTCAGCTTCAGATTTTCCTTAAGTATAATTTTGCCAATGGCATAGTAAGATGACCCTGCCTTCCTCTAAATTCTAAGTCTCTGACTATAAATTCTCAGTCATTCTTTTTCCCTGCTTTTATATTTGCCCCGTATCATTACCTCCTTCAGCAGATGGACATAAGACTGACTTTTCAGTATATGGTTTTCATCAGAGATTGAAGTGTCATTTCTCAGTCTTAAAGATTGTTTCTTTTCTTTTTTTAAAAAATTTTTTAATGTTTATTTATTCTTGGGAGAGAGAGGGGGAGAGAGAGAGAGAGACAGAGCATGAGTGAGGAGGGGCAGAGAGAGAGACACACACACAGAATCTGAAGCAGACTCCAGGCTCCAAGCTGTCCGCACAGAGCCCGATGTGGGACTTGAACTCACAGACTGTGAGATCATGACCTGAGCTGAAGTTGGACGCCCAACCGACTGAGCCACCCAGGCACCCCTTAAAGATTATTTCTATTGTGTCTTAAGATTTCAAATTCTGTCAATTTAGCCTTAAATTTACTCTTTTAATCTGGTTCATTTCAAATAGTTATATTATAACTTTATTCATCCAGAAAATATTTATTGAGTGTCCAATATGTGCTAGACACTGATCTAGGTGTTTGGGAGGCAAAAACCACTAAAATAGCTAACCTTTTGTAGTTTATATTTGGAAAGGAAATAACAACATAAGAATCTTATGTAGCATGCTAGAAGGTGATAAATGCTGTGGGAAAAAGTTAGGGTGGGATAATGAAGATTAAGAGAGTGTCTGCAATTCTTAATTTTTTTTAACATTTTTATTTATTTTTGAGAGACATAGAGACAGAGTGTGAGCAGGGGAAGGGCAGAGAGAGAGGGAGACATTGAATCCAAAGTAGGCTTCAGGCTCTGAGCCATCAGCACAGAGCCCGATGCAGGGCTCGAACTCATAGACCGTGAGATCATGACCTGAGTTGAAGTCGGCCGCTCAACCAACTGAGCCACCCAGGTGCCCCTGCAATTCTTAAAAAAAGTAGTTACAGTAAGGTTCAGTAAGAAGGTGACATTTCAAGGAAGTGAGGAGTTACCATGCAAGCCTCTGTCAGCAGTGTTCCAGGAACAGGGTACAGTACAAAGGCACTGATCAGGAGTGCATCTGGCTTGCTCTGGAAACAGAACAGCAAGGAGGCCAGAGTTGCTGTACTGGAGCAGAGCCAGTTGAAGCAATAGGAGGTGACGTCACAGAGGTAAAGGAGTGGAGGAGAACAGACCTGGTAGGGTACTGGTAGGTGGTTTTAAAGGATTTGGCCTTTACTCTATGTAAAATGAGAAAATAATTAGGATTATCTAGAGAAGAGTGATATGACCAGATTTGATATTTTTAAAGGAAAATTCAGGTTGTGGTGTGTGTTTTTTTGTTTTGTTTTGTTTTTTCCTTGAAAACAGAATGTGGGAAACCAAAGGTAGACATGAGAAATAGCATTTAGGAGGCTTTTACGGTCATTCAGGTGAGTGAAGATGGTGGCTCCTACAGGGATGAGGGCATGGAGGCAGTGTCTGGATCAAATTCTAAATAATTTTGAAGATAGAACCAGCAAGGTTTTCTGATGGATTAAAAGTGTAGGTTAAGAGAAGGAGGGGAGTCAGGTATCATTTCAAGTTTTTTAGCCCTAGCAACATGAAGGATAGAATTGCCATCAACTGAGAAGGAGAAAACTGTTGCTGAAGTGTGTTTAGGAGAGTCCAGGTTATCCTCCTGAATTGCCAACTAATGTATCAACCGACTCATGATCATCTCCACTTTGATGTCTCCTAGAGAAGCATAGCATGGTTGCTCAGTGGCACTGAGGGCCCGCTTCAAGTACATGATGATGAATTTAAAGTGAGGCCAGTTAGCATGATTGTATGGTTTTCCCTTTCCTGTTCAGTTGTGCAGGGTGAACGGACAGTTGGATTTAACCAGGACCATGACTGGCAGAGCGACCTCAGTGGAGCCGTAAGGGGTAAGGGAGCTGAGGGTGTGTGTACAGAGTGATCGTGATGGTGGAATTCAAGCCGGGGGCCCAAGCAAAAGAGAACGTCAAGGGGATGAGCAACTACAAAGAGAGAGCAAGGTCACTCGAATTAAAAGAGAGAGAGAGAGAAGGGAGGGTTAATTAATTGGAGATCCTGATGGATTGGAAGAAATATTAAGGGAGCTCGCAGGCACAAGCTGAGAAGATTGGAAGTGGTGAGCAAAGAATGGGTTTTTTGAAGCTGAGATTGTAGACAGTCTATTGGCAATGCCAAGCTTTAAGGTAGGACTAGAGAGGGGGACAAGATCATTTTAGAAGAGAGTTCAAGAAACAGAGGCCTGGGTACGGGAAGGAATATATAGATACTTAGACTGAACTCTTCAAGAGTTAAGGCAAGAGTAATGTTGGAGACAGTGGCACAGTGAGTCAGGAGCAAAAGAGGTGAGGATATGGCCTGCAAGCCTGTGGATTTGAAGTCAGGAGTAGCAGGTGACAATCTGACCAAATACGGGAAGTCTCAGCATTGATATAATTGGAATATCACATTGCAGAATTCGCCAGGAATATTTTAATGTGAATTTCCCTGAGAAAGGATGTAAATATTTATTTGTGCATTTTCATCCTATCATTCATTTACTGAGCATCTATTATGAACCAGGCAAAATAAAACAAACTAAGTCATTTGCCTTCTGGAGCTGAAATGCTAGTAGAAGAATGTACCCTTGGGAGCACTGATATTTCAGTAGCTTCTATTAGGTGGTTAAAGAAGGCAGAAAATTAGTGAGTGACAGTCAGATGAATACATCTGGTGTTTAAGGGTTTTCATGTCACTATGGCACTGTAAAATACTGAGCTGCAGTTTGTAGTCACTAGTTACAAACACAAATTGTGTAGCTCTACCCCACTAGAAGTTAGTCAGAAGTGTTTTATCTTTTCTCTCCATCTATTCTCTTTCCTTTCTCTCTTTTTATAGACTGGAAAGAAATCCACTCAATGGATCCCCATATTTTAAAGTCCTTGTTGAATATATTTTAAAATAACAGGATATAAAAATAATTTGAACTAGTGCCAGAATCTATTGCATACTTCACTCAGTGAATCATGAAGTTACAATAACGACTCCCAAGCAAAATTATATACTATAAGAATAATAGACATTTCTTTATATTTTTGAGACAGTAAGATGAGATTCACTTCAAATGTTTGATGCCTTGATTCAACTGCCCTGTAAGTTATGTGAGCGATTTGGGACTGCAGAGTGAGACAACCTCTGACAGAGCACAGAAGGGGCTGGTCAAACAAGAGGGAGAAATGTTTTTGACGTTTATAGTTTTCTCCGTTGCTTAATTCCTTTGAAGATGTTAGTGGCCAACGCTTTTGAGAAAATGGAGTGTGCCCTAATGCACGGAGGAGTGCTATGTGATTTTATCAGATTCTACACATTAAAACTTTAATTACCACATAAGACGGAGGAAGGTTTTTGCAGTATTTTGTTGACAAGCTTTCTCATCTGGAAGAATTTCAAGCCTGAGCTAATGTGATAGTTAGTTTTTGATGTGAGCTAAGAAAACTGAAGTTTCTGAGGATATAAGTTAAAAAAAAAAAGCAAAAACCTCATCCTATCATTTGGATGGACACATCTGTTGAGCCAACACAGGGCTCAATTCCATGACCCTGGGATCATGACTTGAACCAAAATTGAGAATCAGACGCTCAACGGATAGAACCACCCAGGCACCTCATCGTTTCTGTCCTAATTTAAAGCTTCATTTTCATCTTTGTGTGTGGGGGCACGTGCGTATGTATATTTTTTTCTATGTAAGTGAAGGCAAAAAAGGGGAATGATACTTAGGAACCAAAATAAAAAAGAGTTGGTAACTAGCCATCTACCATTGATTAATTGAGTTATGAAATGGGGACAAAGCAAGAGAATGCAGAAACCCCATAGCTATGTATATTATTTTAAGGGAGGAATGCTGTCCTTAGGTACTATTTTCCAAAGTCCAGGCCAAAAAAAAAAAAAAATTATGTCTCTATCTCTCTCTATGTATCTCTCTATATAGAGATATCTGTCTATATCTCTACATATATATCCATGAAAATGAAAAATTCCTTGGTTCTCAAAAGTAGAGAATCCACAAAGTGGTGTTCCCGATATGCATTTGTGTCTTTTTACTTTTCCTTGAGTTATGAGGTGGTCTCATTTAGCCTGTGGAGTTAGTTCTCCACATAGTCCTGTTACTCATTGGTATTTTAAACTAATTTTTTTCAGGTAGAGAAAAGGGGAGCTTAATTATAGGACTCATGGAGTCTTTTCCATAGAATTACAATTTTGCAAGTGACAGTGCTATTGGTTATTATTATAAAAATAACCTTAACTCTATGATCAGGTTATGATATCTCAACCTTCTGACTTACCTTTCAGGAAGAATATCTGCAAATAAGGTGAACAAAATTTGTATTTTGGCTGCACATTAACGAGGAGAGATTTTCTTTGGATAAGTACTCTCTCTACTAACAAATCAGAATCCACTTAACTACCTAAAACACATCTGAGTTTTTGAATATAAACCTGAAATGAAAAAAAAAAAAAAGGAGAGGGGAAAAAAAGCCAACTTAAAATATCATACTTCGTAAGCCGAGATGATCAGCTGGAGAATGTTTCCAGAATCCTTCTGAAGCAGCCCTACGGTAGCTCCAGGAATGAGTTTTGCATAATTCTGTAAACAAAAAAGAATAAGTCAACCCGCTCGCTGCGATCAAGAAACACTAACCGTGGGTTTCAGCCTGCTGCTTGAGATCACCTCTATTTAACTGGCTGGGGGAAACAGGATCCTGATAATAAACGAGTGTTTCTCTTGAAACTGTAGCCCTGCCTGGTGCCGCTTCCTGCATGCAAGTGGGAACTAGACTAGCCAGAGTTGCCACTGGGGGTATCAAGTGTCTCAGGTTGTCTTCATCTAGAGCTGTGATTTATGTCACGACTGGGGTCAAGTCTCAAATAATAATAGCACTTATATACCATCTTCCATTTGCAGAACATCCCTTGTCCAAAATAACATAAGCATACTGCCAGGAGTTATCTTCTCTTTTTGTAATGTTATGGAAACATAGGTTTCGCACTGACCCCTCTCTGTCATCAGGTCGCTCTGCAAGTCATTCAGCCCAGGGGTCTTAATTGTCAATTCTTCGGTGGAGAAAAGGAGTGAGTTATGTGGATGCTTGCTCTTAACTCCCTTTCCAGCGGTAACGAGCACTCTTCTAGGGATGTCACCATGGTGCTGGGGTTGATTGGAACTGAATCCCCACTCATCACGATTGAGTCAGCCAGAACCTATGTCTAAATCATCTGCATTCTCCACTTACATCTTTCTCCAAGATGTCGTTCCCACCTGAGGAGAACTCACAACATAATTCACACTCTAAGAATTAAACATGACCAGGGAAATGAGGCATTGCAAAGAAAGGAATTTTCCAGACCACTGAAAATTACCCCTCCCTTAAGTTTTATGGTTTAATACTTATTTTCAAATGAAAAGTTTTCTAAAGTATACGTTGCACATATATGTCTTCCTAATAAAGATTCCCAAGCATACTTGGACTTTTTTCTTGAAGAAACAGTCATACTTATCAATATGAGCCATAGCTCTATAACTAAAGACTTCTAAAATCCATGGACAGATCACACTCATACCAAGTGGACCCCAATTGCTATGCTTTTTGCTTCTTTTATTTGTTTGTAAGTAGTTTCTGTCTTCTCCTTGTTAAGCGGTAAGGTATCACCCACCTACCAATTTTCTCATTTATTCATTTACTGTTGCATTCAACAACATCTATTAAGCAGGCTTAATATACTGTGCTACATCAGGAAAAGACAATCACTCTTTTTGTCAGCTATGGTCTTCTGAGTTGCTGTGTGTTGTGAAATCAGATGACTGAATTTATTAAAATGGTATGTAGAAAGAGAAAGTAAGTTTTGACTGAAGGATTTAGGGCACCTCCTCTCATTCAAACATAATGATATTCTGTCTTATTCCAAAGAAGATTTAAATAGCTTAGAAAATGCACAAAAATAATGTACAAAAATTAATAATAATTATTGATTATAATCATGATACTAAATCAATAGATCAGGTCAAAGGGAGCCAAGGGGAGGAATGAATGAAGCCAGGGTGACTTTAGAACACCAATGTGTTCTAGGAGGTACTTGCTAGAGGTGGGTATCTGGGTTAAGTCCAAGCTTTCTACACCTCCAGGATGGAAAAGTGGGTGCTGCTTTTAATTGGTGGATTTTGTAATGTTCCATTTATTTCCGTGTTTCTGATTGTGGTTAAGTTTGAAGTCGATGGAAATCTGAATTCTTAAAAGTGGCAGTTGTCACTCTACCTTGACCCTGAGTTTTATTATTGAAGGGGCCATGGACAGTAAACCAAGGAGGAACATTCCTCCTAGTACCTAGTGCCCCACATCACTGCCTGTTGAAGGTGAGCCCACTCTGTTTCCCTGAGTCAGGTAGAACGTGTCAAATATGAGAAAGGCGCCGGTTCATTGACTTACCTTTTCAAATAAACACATGTCAAAAGGGCCGTGAAGCATGAGACCTGTGGTTAACAGTGAATACCTAAATAAGAACTTGAATTTCACTCAAGTGGAGCTGGAATGTGTGTAAATTTGACTGGTCCCAAAAGAGAAGGCAAAGGAAAACTTTAAAGCTTGACAGAGAAAGGTTTAGATCTTTTCAAAAAAGAATTTCAAGGCTCTTAGCTTTGCATGCAACTGCTAGCCTTGAAAAATGTCGTCGTTTCTCCAAGGCCAAGGTATAAAGGGTATTTTCCACAAGCACTAGTTCAAGTGGGCCTCTAGATTTTGGGTTAATTCTTGGTTAACACCGCCAAATCCATCTACTTCCCAAAGTATAATTATGATCCTGCATGTGGTATGACATTTGAGGTTTGGCTATTAGGACAAGTGGTTTAACATTAATTGCATTTGCTGATTGCTACCAGAGCGAGGGTATAAAGGAGTTGGCAGCTAGTAGCAGTACCCTGTGATAACACTGACAATTGTGTAGAGGAAAACTATTAATTAATTTCTGGATGCTGATTCCTCCCAAAAGCATTGCAAATAATTAACTAAAAACATGGGCAAATTGGCTTCCTGATCTAACACTGTAAAAAATTATACTTTAAACCTTGTAGTATTATGATTATTGTAAATATCATGTGTCAAACGCCTTTCTTTCATTAAAGCCCTAAAGTGCTATTATAAATTGTTCTGATTAAACATGTTTAATGTTAGAAAAAGGATGATTTTGCATACGTGGATGTGATAAATTTTAGCACTGTGACTGTAAAAGATAACTCTTGGATATTAGAAATGGTGAACTCTAAAAACACAATGTTTCATGAGCTAATTAGAAATGCCAACTCCTTGGGCTTGAATTTCTTGGGCTTGAATTCCCTGTTATCTTCCCATGTGTTATCCTAATTATGGACTTTCTCCCTCCCCCACCATCATGCCACCAGGATTTCCTAAGGTTGCTTTTCTCATTCATGTTTGCAAAGTTGGCTTTTACTGATTGCCTTAGGTTTCTTAACTCCTTCATCAAACCCTGTCTATTTCCTCGCTGTGCCCCCATCTCAAAAAAATTTCTTATGCACCAAGAACCATAAAATGCCTAGGAATAAACCTAACCAAAGATGTAAAATATCTCTATGCTGAAAAACTATAGAAAACTTATGAAGGAAATTGAAGAAGACACAAAGAAATGGAAAAACATTTTATGCCTATGGATGGGAAGAATAAATATAGTTAAAATGTCAATACTATCCAAAGCAATCTACACCTTCAATGCAATCCCAATCAAAATTGCACCAGCATTCTTCTCAAAGCTAGAACAAATAATCCTAAAATTTGTATGGAACCACAAAAGACCCAAAATAGCCAAAGTGATACTGAAGAAGAAAACCAAAGTGGGAGGCATCACAATTCCAGACTTTAGCCTCTACTACAAAGCTGTAATCATCAATACAGTATGATATTAGCACAAAAACAGACACATAGACCAATGGAATAGAATAGAGAATCGAGAATTGGACCCACAAATGTATGGCTAACTAATCTTTGACAAAGCAGGAAAAAGTATCCAATGGAAAAAAGACAGTCTCTTTAGCAAATGGTGCTGGGAGAACTGGACAGCAACACGTAGAAGAATGAAATTAGACCACTTTCTTATGCCATTCACAAAAATAAACTCAAAATAGATGAAAGACCTAAATGTGAGACAGGAAACCATCAAAACCCTAGAGGAGAAAGCAGGCAACACCCCTTTGACCTCAGCCACAGCAGTTTCTTGCTCAACACATCTCCAAAGGCAAGGGAATTAAAAGCAAAAATGAACTATTGGGACCTCATCAAGAGAGAAAGTTCCTGCACTACAAAGGAAACAATCAACAAAACTAAAAGGCAACTGACGAATGGGAAAAGATATTTGGAAATGACATATTGGATAAAAGGTTAGTGTCCAAAATCTGTAAAGAACTTTCCAGACTCAACACATGAAAAACAAATAATCCAGTGAAGAAATGGGCTGAAGATATGAATAGACAGTTTTCCAAAGAAGATATCCAGATTGCCAGCAGACACATGAAACGATGCTCAATGTCAGGGAAATACAAATCAAAGCCACACTGAAATACCTCCTCACACCAGTGGCTAAAATGAACAAATCAGGAAACTACAGATGCTGGTGAGGATGTGGAGAAATCCTCATGCACTGTTGGGGGAATGCAAACTGGTATGGCCCCTCTGGAAAACAGTGTGGGGTGTCCTCAAAAAATTAAAAATAGACACCTGCTTTTGGTGCTAGAAGGGACATTCCTGATGTGACCTTCATTCTTGCATTGACTGCACTTCTTGCTGGGTTCACTCATCTCCATGTTTAGGTTCTGGGGCATGGTTTAGTATTAACTGTATCCTAGCTGGACACCTCGATTGGGTTTCTGCCTTGGATGGTTACTCTCCTCGACTCTTCTGTCCTACTATTGTGACATTCCTGCTGTGGTCTCGAAGATTCTTCACCACCTGAGACTCATGAGCAGCTATTTTATATAGACCACACTACTCATGCCCCTCATCAGAAGGTGGGAAGCTAGAAGCTGACTTGCCATATATCTGCTAGCAGAATTTTACTAAAGAATTTGTAAGACCAAATTCTTCTCTCTTTAGGCTCTATGCTTTCTATACTCTTTCTGTGAAGCCTCATTCATATGGAGGGACCTTATGCATAGCATTGATTATTATCAATATTATATTATTAATCAACATCAGTATTTCTGGTCTTAATGATACTTACTGAATGTTTCTTGTTTGTTAAAAAACATGAAAAGTTTGGCCTGTATAGATTGAGAACCTATGATGTTATATAATGTGTCCACAAATATGTTCTCTAATATCTCACTATATATATACAGGGTCATTACCTAGTATATCTTCAATTAGTAGCTCCTATTCATCCATTTTCTCTCTTTTAGAAAACTTAATGGCAGTATAACACACATGCACAGCATACAAGTAATAACTATACAATTCAATGAGTATTTTAAAAATAAACAGGGGCGCCCGGGTGGCTTAGTTGGTTAAGTGTCTGACTTCAACTCAGGTCATGATTTCATGGTCTGTGAGTTCGAGCCCTGCATCAGGCTCTGTGCTGACGGCTCAGAGCCTGGAGCCTGCTTCTGATTCTGTGTCTGCTCTCTCTCTCTGCCCCTCTCCCACTCACTCTCTCTCTCTGTCTCTGTCTCTCTCAAAAATAAACTTTAAAAAGAGAGAGAGAGAGAAAATAAACAGCCAAGTATAACTACACCAATATCAAGAAGTGGAGAGTAATCAGCCCCCTGGAATCCTCTCTTGTACTGCTTTTCAGTCATTACCCTCCCTTAAAAGCCCAACCACTATTCTGACTTTATTACTATAGAAGTCAGGGGAGACATCTTCATTGCCTTAAGAGTAACAAAAATGTCTTAAGTATGACACAAAAGCATTATCTATATAGAGGAAAAGACTGATAAATAGGACTTAAACTTAGGAATTTCTGTCGTGAAAAGATGCCTTTAAGCGAGTAAAAAGGAGTCTTTGAGTGGGAGGAAAATATCTGTAATACACACATCTGATCTAGCACCAGCATATCTAAACAACTCCTACATATCCACAAGGAAAAGACATTTGGGGAAAAAATGAACATGCAAGGGGCAAAAGAGTATGGCAAATTGTCCAACATCACTAATCATTAGAGAAATAGAAATTAAACCAGAAAGAGATGCCAGTGTGTACCCACTAGAGTGGCTACGATTAAAAAACCTGATGATGCTTTCAAATACTTGCCGTGGGAGTCTACGCTGGTACAACTACTTTGGAGAACTGGCAGTGGCTGCTAATGCTGGACATGAGCACATCCAATGACCCAGCCAATCCACACAACAGAGATGAACCTGCAATGTATGACTGCTCTGAGACAAACAAACGCATAGAGAGGCATTCATTCTTACTGTCAAGAGGGTGCTTCTGGTCATCGAGATGTCACTTAGGTTGGAGAAAGTACAGATACTTCTTAGAGGGTCTTAGATCATTCAGGGGTTTGGCCACAAGGAGTAATCCGTTCTTACCTGGATTCTTTCTACCTGGGGATGGACCCAGGGGAGGTGTAGACTGGCAAACTCCCCAGTACTGACAGCATGGCCCTCCTCCTTCTGAAGCTGTGTAGACTGGCAAATTCCCCAGCACTCAGAGCATGGCCCACCTCCTCCTGAATCTCTTTCCATCGCCAGGAGCTGGTCTCAGGACCAGGTCTTCATGAGCCGCATTCACCAATTCAGGGACCCATACAATGGGATGGAGAGGTCCTCACACGCTTCCCAACTTCCCCATGCACCTCCTGCCTTTTGACACCTGCATCCTCAGAAACCCGTGGCTCCTAGAGCATCTGTTGTGGGGACTCTGGGACAGCCTTGGGGGAGGACAAGAATGGACAAGGAAGGGACCACCTTGCTCTTTAGCCCCACAATTCTATATAGTTCTCTGTTCTTTTGTGATGAACCCACAATGTAGACGAGCCTGAAGGTGCCCAGAAGTCACCTGTGCCCACCATCATCTAACTAGAGTTAACTACAGCTAACATTTGTACCTGCCAATGCCATCTCTTTCAATCGTCCCACAAGCCTTTTTTTAGGTACCATTGTTATCCCTGTTTTACTGCTAAGATATTGAGGCCCAAAGAATTTTATTAGCTTGCCTGAGGTCATCCAGCCAGAAAGAGCTGGATTCACCTGCTATGCTCTGCTCTAGAACCAGATCTCTTAGCCAGGCCGCTGACAGTAAGTGTCCAGAAATGGCTCTTCTGGTCGGGTGAGGTCATTGGTGAGCCTAAGAGAAGTTAGCGAGTCAGTCTAAGTTAACGGAATGTATTAGTTCCACAGAGCTGCTGTTAAACCATGCACCACAAAGTAGGTGGCTTAACCCAACAGAACTGTGTTGTCTCACAGGTCTGGAGGCACAAAATCTGAGATCAAGGTGTCTGCAGGGCATGCTTCCTCTGAAACCTGTAGGGGAGAATCTGTCCCTGCCTCTTCCCAGGTTCTGGTGGTGGCTGGCGCACCTTGGTTGCTTTGGCTTGGAGAGGCATCCCTCCCGTCTGCATCATCCCATCATCCCATAGTGTTCTCTTCTCTGTGTCTCCATCTCTGGGTCTCTGTCTTCTTATAAGGACACCAGTCATATAGGACTACGAGTCTACTGTGCTCAAGCGTGACTTCCTCTTAACTAATTACATCTGTGAGGCCCTATTTCCAAATAACGCCGTATTCTGAGGTGCTAAGGCTTAGGACTTTAACATATCTTTCGTGAGGACACAGTTCAACCCGCTATGTTCTGCCAGGGCTCTTTTGATCTGTTTAACCCTTAAACCCTCAGTTTTAGTTGGACAAGTGAGTATCTTGCATGGTCACAGAGCTGATAAGTGGTAGAAATAGGTCTTGACCCCAAAGTAGAGCTCACTGTGTTCCGCCAGGTCCCTGTTGGGCCGGACCAGGAACTGGCACAAATGCCTAATGCCATCAAGGGTGAGGCTCATGAGAAAGTTGAAATAATAATGCCTCGTATTTATATATAGTGGCTTAGAGATTGTAGAACATTTTCCTACCGAACCAAAAAAGAAAGAAGAAAAAGGGTTGCAGCTGTAATCACTTTCAAATGGAAAGGCTACATCTTGAAAAAAAAAATGTAGCAAGTAACAAAAGCACAGAAGCAAAAAAATATTTTTTGTCCTGGGGGACGCTATGGTGCTGTTTGTCTGGTCAAAGGAAAACAGCTCTTTGCTGGGGATGCCTTGCTTTTGTTGAGCACTGTGCTTCTTCCAGAGTTGGGCGGGGGTGGGGACTGAGTTTGCAGAAATAAGTCCTTCTTCTGAAGGCAATCAGAAGGCTTTCTTCCCGTGAGGTCTTTCATTCTTGTGGGGTTTTATACTGCTGGTTCTCATGTTCATTATCGGTAAATGCAGGGCTCCCAGTATTATGCAAAAGTTTACCCCCAGGCTTGACTGTGTTACTAGGACACCCAAGATTCCAAAAAGAATATGTAATTGTTTCTGGCACAAGGTAGTCTGAATGTCTGTCTCTGGGTTGCATGATATCTGCTTTGCCTTCAGGCTTTCAATTGTCGGCATTCCACAGTCGGGCAGGCAGCAAAGGGAGTGTGCTAATTAGATCAGGTGCTTGATCTTGAAGTCTGCACCAGCAATGACTAGGTAGTCGGCTTCGGAACTTTTGAGCACTACCTGTCTTTCTTCCAGTCTGCCCTGGAATGTAATTATCTTGTCAGCCAAGAAGCTGTAGCACACAGCTGAACGAGTGCTCGGCAGCAGTGACAGAGTGATAAGGGAAGACGAATGGACCCACCGAGCATGACTGTTCTGAGACAAACAAATGCACGGAGAGGCATTGGAGAATGGAGACTTAGAGAACAAAGAGGCTACACTGAGTATTTGTTGCTGAGGATACTTCGCATGGTCCCTTAATAAGATTACCCCGCTTTTTGAGAGGGATTATAGACCTTTGTTGGCAAATGCAAGTCCCAAAGCTTTAGAAAGCTCTTTTTAAAATGGGAAGCTGCATTGGGTTCAGTAGCAGCTTATGTGCTTTGCAGACCAAACGGCAGGAAATAAAACGCTGAAAGATGACTAGTGGGAACACGAGGAAGGGGACAAAAAATAGAACGCAGGTATACATACAAGGACTGCTAAAGAGGTATCCGCAGCCCTTGCTACTAGGAGGGTGGTAGGTGGACCAGTAGCAGCAGCAGTATCAGGAACCTTGTGAGAAATGCAAAATCTCACTTTTAATTTTTGAGAACCCACCGTTTGGCTTTCCATAGGGGCTGAATCCATTTACATTTCCACCAACAGTGCAGGAGGGTTCCCATTTCTCCACATTGTTTCCAACGCTTGTTAGTCTCGCCTGTCCGATGATAGCCAGTCTAAAAGGTGTGAGGTGACATCTCGTTGTGGTTTTGAGTTGTATTTTTCTGATGATTAGTGATGTCGAGTATCCTCCCATGTGACTGTTGGCCATATGCATGTCTTCTCTGGAAAAATGCCTATTCAAGTCCTCTGCCCATTTTAAAAACATCATTAAGTTTGTTTGTTCATTTTGCTATTGACTTATGTGAATTTTTTATATATTTTGGATATTAACTCTTCGTTGGATATATAATTTGCAAATATTTTCTCTCGTGCAGTAGGTTGCCTTTTCATTTTGTTGATGGTTTCCTTTGTTGTACAAAAGTTTTTTTGGTTTCATGTAGTTCCACTTCTTTAGTTTTGCTTTCGTTCATTGCCTTTGCTTTTGGAGTGAGATCCAAAAAATCAGTGTCAAGACCAATGTCAAGGAGCTTACCACCTATGCTTTCTTCTAGGAGTTTTATGGTTTCGGGTCTTACATTCAAGTCTTGAATCCATTTTGAGCTGACTTTTGTGTGTAGTAGAAAATAGTAGTCTAGTTTCGTTATTTTGCACGCGGCTGTCCAGTTTTCCCAATATTCTTTATTGAAAAGACTTTCCCTATTCTATATTCTTGCCTCCTTGTGGTAGATTAATTGACTATACATGTGTGGGTTTATTTTTACCATATAATCCAGCAATTCCGTTTCTGGCTGTTTATTCAAAGAAGATGAAAACACTAATTCGAAAAGGTACATGCACTCCCATGTTTACTACCGGATTACTTATAATAGCCAAGATTTGGAAGCAAACTAAGTGCCCATCCACCACAGATGAATGGATAAAGAAGACATGGCTTATGTACATATACCATATATATATATATATACATATATATATATATATACACATAATATATACATATATGATGGAATATTACTTGACCATAAAAAGGAATCTTGTCATTTGCAGCAATATGAATGGACCTTGAGAGCATTATGCTAAGTAAAATAAGTCAGGCAGAGAAAAACAAATACCAAGCAAAAATTCCAAGAGAACACATTGGTAGCTGCCAGAGAAGAGAAGGGATGGTGGGGGAATGAAATGGGTAAGGGGAGTCAAAAAGTACAAACGTCCAGTTATAAAATAAATACATCATGGAGAAGTCATGCACGGCATGGCAACGATGGTTAATAATACTATGTTGCATATTTGGAACTTGCTAGAGAGTAAATCTTGAAAGTTCTCATCACAAGAAAAAAATTGAAATTATGTATGGTGATGGATGTTAACTAAATTTATCATAGTGATCATTTTGCAATGTATACAAATATTGAGTCATCCTGTTGTACAACTGAAACTAATATAATGTTATATGTCAACTATATCTCAATGTTTTTTTAAAAAGAAGAAATGCAAAACCTCAGACCCCATCCTAGACCTGAATCAGAGTTGGTGTTTTTTGCTTCTTTGTTTGTTTTGTTTTGTTAAGAGAGAGACAGAGACAGAGACAGAGTGAGAGATAGAAAGAGAGCATGCAAGCGGGGGAGGGGCAGAGAGAGTGGGAGAGAAAGAATCCTAAGCAAGCTCTGTGCTGTCAACATGGAGCCCAATGCGGGGCTTGACCTCAAGAACTGTGGGATCATGACCTGAGCCAAAACCAAGAGATGGGACGCTTAACCAAGTGAACCACCCAGGCACCCCAGAGTTGGTGTTTTAATAAGCTCCCTGAGTGATTGGAGACACCAGAAAAGCATAAAAACAAAACAAAACACTGATGCCTGGTCCTCAGCCTTAGAGACACTGAATTAATCAGATCAGAGTGTGGCCTGGGCACTGGGTTTTTAGAAAGCTCCCTAGGTGACTTTAATGAGCATCAATGTTTAAGAATGGCAGACATAGAATAGTATGTCTATACCATTCTTGTTGTCAAGCAGATGCTTCTGGAAAGGGCTATGGTAATTTGGAAAATAAAGTTTTTATTGACTGAATGATTGATTGAGTTAGTTAGTTAGTTGTTATGTTTTTAAGCCTGCACACCCATAATTCATAAGGAATCCTCAGCTGGCCATACACCTGTGACATCTATTCTGTACTCAAGAACAAAAGTGGTGTTTTTGAATGCCTGATGCCCATGGAAAAATAGCAGGCTTACTTTCCTAGGCCTTCAAGACTGAGATATCTAGTTTTATCCACTCCATCCTCTTCTATCCTAGCTCACATCAGGCTGACTAGCCTTTCTTCAGTTTCTCAAACACATTGAGTGCTGGGTCCTTTGCTGCCTCAGGGCCTTTGCACATGCCTTCTACACTTGAAAACTCCTTAACCTTTTGGTTGATGCTTTAATAATCACCTTTTGAAAGTGATCTTCCTATAGAAGTAAGGTCTCATACTCTCCTCTTTCATTTTTCTCCATTGCTACAAGCTATTCTTTCCATTTTTTAGTAATATTTTCAAAATTTTAGTCCCAAATATTGCATGGGGCATACTAACAAAATTATATATTAGGTATTTGAAATTCAAATTGGAGGCCCTGTATTTTTATGTGCTAAATCTGACAATCTTATAGAAAAAGTATGTGAATTTCTGAATAAATAAATAAAGAGTGACCAAACTGTTCAAGCTCAACAAAATGTTCTACTTCAAGGACTTCCTGTTTATTTTTTTGAAGATTCAATACCATAAAGGCAACAAAATATTGAGCTATGTTATAATTATTAGTAACCCCTTTGAAGCATGTTCTTGGCTCTTTCAGGTAATTGGGCATAAAATTAAAATGCGTAATACTCCCAAATTTTCTATGTCCAGAGACTATCAGTTTAACTTGTCCGTTGTCCCTTGATGCTCTGTGTAATCTGTAAAAGGCTATGCCGTGTGGAGAGTGCTTGGTTGTAGTTAAACTCCTATGTGGTGATAAGCATTGCTATAATTTGGGCCAGCCTCACAGACGTGGACAGAATGGCCAACTGTAAGCATAGGAAAGGCTTCCGGGGATAAAAGTGTAACTGAGTTAAGTGAGAGTCTCTGAATCTGCGAGGCTCTGAGAAATCATAGAAAGAGCAATTACACAGCTTTGAGCATTTGTGGTGTGGAGAGGCGCCTTTGAAGAAACTGAGTTTGTTCGCAGATGTTGAAATCCTCGCCAAAAGAAAAGGGATACTGGATATAATTTGTTGGTCCTTATCAAGGCTATCACATGAATGTATAAAAAAGTATAGTTTGAACACATAAAAAATGTAACCTCATGGTTAATGTAAAAGTATAGTAATGGTGGATGTTCCGGGGCTGCTGGTAGGAGGGGAGCAAGTTTGTTTTTATTTTAAAACAGACACCCTCTAAGTGTGGCAACCACAGATTTGAAACATCGTAGAATGACCTTGATTTCATCTCGTGTCATTCTTGTCAATAAAAGTGACCATTTGACATATAACTAAATGCAATTTAATTTTCATGCCTTTATAAGACTGTAAATGATAAACTCATTCAAAAAACCTGAACCTACTTAATATGTACAGTATGATGCCAATTATGTTAAAATATGTAAAGGCATGCAAAAAAAGAGAAGACTTATTATAAATGCCAAGGATGGTTATCTGTGTCTGAGTGGTGAGTTCATGAGTGATCTTCATTTTCTGCTTTGTGCTTTTTTGGTCCTATTTCCCCCACCGCTTTTGGGACAAATAACATGTATTAATTTTGTCATCAGAAAAAGAGTAATTTAAAGTTGATGGTGTTTTTTGTTCTGTTTTGTTTGGTTTTTTGTTTTTTCTACTTTTTGGTTTTGGCCATACTCCCGCACTGTTGGTAGGAGAGCAGCTGATGTAGCCACTTTGGAAAGAGCTCGGGCACGCCCAGAGAGTAGAAGATGCCGTTTCCTTTGACCCTGAGACTTCAACTCTAGACATGGATCCTCCACAGAGAACACGTGTGCAAGCGTGTGCATGGGTGTGACATTTGCCACGCTGCACAACTGGGAGTGATCCCCTGTTCCCAGCGACAGAATGAACGCACTACAGCGTATACACTCGATGGATTGTCCGTGGCCGTGGACCAGGGTCCAGTACAGTTATACGTATCTCTGTGGGTGAGCCTCAAAAACATAGAGAGCACCACAATATGAATGTACTTAATGTCACAGAACTGTATATCTAAACATGTTAAAACGATAAGAGACTCTTGCATACTGAGAACAAACTGAAGACTGATGGGGGCTTGGGGGAGAGGGGAAAGTGGGTGATGGGCATGGAGGAGGGCACTTGTTGGGATGAGCACTGGGGGGTGTATGGAAACTAATTTGACCAAAAATTATATTAGAAACATAAATAAACATGGTAAATTTATGTTATGTGTGTTTAACCCTCACAACCCACCCCCAGACATAACACTGAGTCTAAAAGCAAATTGTAAAAGTAGTATGTACAGCAGGAAGTTAAATTCGTAAGCCAAAATTATGGAACTACTTATGGATCTATATAAATTTTTAATGGTACAAAAAATAAAGATGGGAATGATAAACACTAGGTTCAGGTTACTTCTGTGGAAGAAAATAGGGGGATGGCGTCACAGTTGCACAGGTATACGGCAGGCAACTGTATCTAGAATGTCTTATTTCTTTAAAAAATTTGGAACAAATATGGTGGCAACATGTTAAGATTTGAGAAGGCTGGGCAGTAGCTATGTGGGTGTCATTATATGATCCTATTTTTCTGTGTGCTTGAACTGTATCATCATAAAAACCTGTAGTCTTTGTTAGACCAGGTGCCCCCTTTGTCTCTCGGCTGGAACTACAGATGGTGATTACCATAGACGGTCGCTGTTTAGGATATGTTGGCCAATGGCATGATGCTCCCTAGCTGTGCAGCCTGTTTTTACCACTCAGAATCCAACGGTCTCTCTTTCTTCAAGTCCACGCATTTTAAAATTGCTCTATGTGTCTAAATTAACAGCAACAGTAAAGGGCCCTAGATGAAGTGTGCACTGGTTTTAAAGGATTCTGCCATTTTTAAGAATTCCATCTACTCATCTGTTAATCTATCAGCGGCCCTGCTGCACCCTGAGGCTCTGTGCTTTTACAGCTCAGTGACTTTCAAAGTTGGTTACTTTGTTTAAAAGGCTGCTTCTTTGGTGGGCTACTAGTTAGGAACTGGTATGCTCTTTCACTATAGCAGCCCAGGTTACAGTGTTAATTCAGTAATTGAAGCTATAGACTCCAGGTGCCTTGGTTCAAATCCCCGCCTACACAGGCAACTTGCTTTATTTTGAGTTCTTTTAGTATTTATTTTATTTTATTTGGTTCAATTTTTATTTTTTATTCTATTTGGGTTTATTTGGGGTCCATAAAATGGAGATTAAATGAGAAAATGAGTTAAAATATTTAACCCCAAGCTGCCACTTAAGAAGCCCTCAGCAAACCTTCCCTATGATTCTCACAGTCTTAGTTGCATAATGTCTTTGGCTCTCAGTTTTCCACTGCTATAAAGTGGAGGTCTTAGCCCAACACTATCATACTGTTAGTACCAAAGCTAGTTTTATGATAGGCAGTTTGCTGCCCATTCTAACAAAGATGATGAGCAGAAAAAAGTAAAAACATTGACAGGTGTGAAAATTCTGATCAAAACTCTGCCTTGGGGTGTTTCTGGAACACAACCTCTGAAATGCCCTCCTTTGCCTGTTCTTTAGGCAAATTATTGGTCTACAAGTCTACTAATGCTCTGTGAGACTTCCGAAGGCAGGCACTGTGTCTTTTCCTCTTCTGTACTCACAAACCAAGGGAGGTTCTCATGAAATGTTTGATGAATGAGTGAATGAATGAATGCACTCAATAGCATCTTGGTTCTAATGATATGCTAGACATTCTGGATGTTGTGTAAATCTTGAAATATTTAGGCCTTGTATTGAAATTCCATTTTATATTTGTTCATGGGCTGGCCTGATAGAGCATCTCATTAAAACCCTACTTTAAATCTGAATCTTCTTTAAACATTTTTTTTTTATCTTTCTGTTTATTTACCGGATTATGAGTCCTTGAGTTCTTTAGAGGATAAGCACAATGTGTAAACTAAGGGTAACTACTGATGACTTTTCATGTATGATTTATTAATTAGTCTGGGAAATGCTTCTAACAACTTTGCGCTGATAATCTGAGGATGTGGGTTTTATTTCCAAATCTTCCCTCTCTAAGAGCTGTGCTTATTAATGAGGAAAGTGTAGGCTTGCTCTCCTCAGTCTTATTCCCAGATACCATCATTTGAAGAGAAATCAAAATCCTTTTCCATTACAGTTGAATTAAGAGCAATTCGTTAACTGTATAGGGATTTCTCATAATCCAGAAGTTCTCTTTCTATTCCTCGATGATTTTATTTTCATTAAAAGCATAAATTTGGAATACTTCAACACAGGATGGGGTTGATAGGATAAAGAACAATTTTTTCATACACGACTGAAAATTAGCTATATTATGGCTAGCTGAACTTTGTGCATAGATCATTGGAATTCATGGTGATTCCCCTTCTTCAGGTTCAGAGTCATTGAGGACTAAGGCTGAGGTCATCCAGTTTAGTCCTTTTATTTTGTCAAAACTGAGGCCAGAGAAAAAAGGATTTTCATCAGAGCAAAATTGTTTTGATCTTTTCCAATAGTGAACATTATAAAACAAAACAATAATAGAACAGGATATCATATAGCAAAAGGGTCCAATTTTTGTTTTATCTCCCTCTTTAATTCTCTGATTCCTTTCAACTCCTTTGCTGCAGTGAAAAGCTCAAAAGATAAGCAAAAAAGGAAAGAAGGGGTGAAATATAAACTGGGTTATTGATCTTGAAACATTGAAACTTGTATATGATAGATTGTATTCACAAGCCTCACAAAAATGTCAGTCTCATAGCATGTTGTGGCTACTCCTTATGCTGTTTCTCAGATAACAAGGACCAGCAAATAAGGGTAACTGCTTAGGGGTTTTCCTTTTACAGCCTAGTGAGAAGGCTCTTGAACTTATCCAACAGGTTGGTCCCAGGAGTGGTGGCAGAGTGTTCCTTTCCTCTGGTGCCATCTGGGTCTGAGGTGGAAGAGGTGGAGGGGGCAGCCAAGGTTGCAAATGACTGTAGCTCTGGGCTGTGCACACCCCCACCTGCTCTTGTACATGGGCTCCCTCAACTTTGACAGGTATTTGTCACACGAAATTCCAAATTACTATTTAGAAACTTTGGCCCAAATTAACTGACGATGAAAATCTATTGTGTTTCAAGAAATAGCCTAAACAGAAAGATGAGCGAAACCCACCATTCTCCTCAAAGAAGTGATAATTGAGGGCTTTTCACTTCCAGAGGGAAGGGCTCTTTGGTGGTATTAAAACCAGCATGGGTGGGGCGCCTGGGTGGCTCAGTCCGTTAAGCCTCTGACTTCAGCTCAGGTCATGATCTCACAGTTTATGGGTTTGAGCCCCTTGTCAGGCTCTGTGCTGACAGCTCGGAGCCTGGAGCCTGCTTCAGATTCTGTGTCTCTCTCTCTCTCTCTCTCTGCCCTTTCCCCATTTGCACTCTGTCTCTCTTTCTCAACAACAACAACAACAACAACAAAAACAAACAAACCTGCCTGGGTGTCCTGTCCCTGTGCTTTAGATATATCACTCTGTCCTAATAACAATTGGGACATCAGTTAGCAGTCACAGATGTTAGCAACTAAACTGGACCTGTCTATTACTAATAGGTTTTATAAACAGTCTGAATGATTAGAATATTTTAAAGTCTTGTAAATGATCCCAAGTGATTAATAATATGATTTGGCAATGTAGTTAAGAATGCTAATTTAATTGCCTTTTATCTCAATATCTCACTAGGAAGGAAAGACTAGTCAAATTAGACAACTGGGCTTTAGTAGCCTGATACTATCTTAATGTAAATTAACAGTAAACATTTGAAAACAATAGAGGAGATGACTTTTTTTTTTAAGCTTGGGTAATTGAATCCTGATTCAAAATGATATTTAGCACTAGAATGTAATATACTACCTACTGCTCGGTCTATCATCTATCATTATCTGTTGAACCCTATAATTGGACAAACAGGCAACGATTCATAATAATACGTTTGTTCGAAATCATCTGTTTGCTGGAGTCTGGGGTGCACACTGCAGTCATATTGAATGGAAAACTGCTTACTTTATCCTTTCCATTGTTTGTTCTGCTTTGTTACCACAAAACACAGCAACACTGCCCATCTGGACAGTCCAGAGCCTCTTACCAAAATTACAAAACCAAAACCAAAACCGAAACCAGTAATTTTTCCTGCATTCCATGAATGGGCAACATAAATCCTATTTGCTACAGTAAAACGGGCCACCCTTGACTCGGAGCCATCCCGTGCCTAGAACGGATGCCCACAGCTATACTTAATACAGAACCAGGGCAAGCAAATTGCCTTTTGGAATTTCCATTAGATCTAACCACGTAGTCGCTTTATTTATCCTGTCACTGGTTTTATTTTTCAGTGGTTCTTTAGTAGTTATATCCCTTCTATCACAGCTATCCAAACATCAGGTGGCACAGGGTTCCTGCTCACATAGGGCTCCTTCTAAGAGATTTAAATGGATAGGCAACACAAGCCATTATTGGTTTATTTTCAGTTTTCATTATCAATAAAACAAGAGATCAGCATTTTCATGCTGTGCGAAGCCTTCAGGGAAGTGCAATGTCGCTGTCATTATTTTTAGGCCAGACTGCCGCCTGCCCCCACTAATGCAGATGGAATGATGAATCCATCAAAATAGAGATAAAATGATGAAAGAAAGCCTCAGAGTCGTAGAGTGGGCTTCTGCCCTGGTCTGCTGCATGGCTCCCTGACAATGTCCCTTTGAATTTAGTGGAGCCTGGATGGTAAAGACCACAGATCATGACAGAACATAAATTCGCCTCATAATGAGATTAGGAGGCAGGCGAAATAAATGTCCTGCTGTTACATGAGAGCCAGGCTCTAATCTGGTGTTCTCCTTGGAAATGATCATTTCCTTTGCGACAGGGGAACGGTCGGCCCCACTGACTTAAATCCGACAGATTCTGTTTTGCCACGTGGTTATTTTTCATCTTCTTCTGTCTTTTTAATAGCAGTTTTGAGGAGGCGTGTAAATGAGTTGTGAGTCTCAAAGACTATTACCGAAGTGAGTTATGGACGCCTATGTTCATGATCATCAATCGTATTTCTCAGACTCCCCTTGCAAGAAAAGTTCTGTATCACCCCCCCTTCCCCCTTCTAAACAGGACCCGGCTGTGGGGGAGATGTTGTGACCCCCAGGGTCCTCTCCCTCTACCCTTAAGGATCAAAGGCAGAATAGACTCACTATTGTATTTGGAGTATTTTTTTTTTTTAATCTTTACCGCAACTCTACTACTTAAAACCACTGGCAACAAGTATCACATACTAAAGAGCCTTAAAAAAAAATGCCCAGATCAGGTGAGCCCACGTGGTCCCTGAGAAGAACAAAGGCCTTGAGTATGCAGCTTGATGGCAAAGCACTTTTTTGGTTTTCAGCAGAAGGCAATCTCACCTGGAGTACAATACCCTCCTCTCATTAAAAATGCAAGATAAGATCTCCTCCTAGACCCTTTCTACAGAACCCGATGCAAGTTCATGGGCCGCACTGTCCTTAGTAGTGAGTGGCATTTAATCAAAGCCTTCTGTGAAATAATCTCCGAGTTTCCCGAGCCCCGTAAAGTCACCAAGAGAGTTAAGAGGTCCTTTCAAAGGAATGGGAGATCAGACTCTGAACTTAGGAGTATTTAAAGCTCGTGCATAGAAGGCACAGACAATTTAAGGTACACCTATTTTCTCCACATTTTCTCAGGTCCAGGCTGGAGATTCCTTACTTCTCTCTGTGGAACCGCCCAATAGGAATAAATCATTTGCTAGTACCTTGATTCATGGTATTCTGACATACTACTTTTTTAGGCTGGAATAAACCCATAGCAATCTTTTGTGTTCGTATATGCATTTTACAGCCTATGCAGTGGTTTACACGAACATTAGCGTATCTAATGAAACAGTTTTCTTTCTGCATCTAGTGTTTCCATTCAAAAACGTAAACTGCAAATCCAGCCACCATGAGGGAGAAAATATATTTGTGGCCCAGTTTAACACGTTTTTTTCTTTCAACTTTCTTACTTCTCAGTGGTTTGAATTGTATCACTATTTGTATATTTTCTGTGCCTCTGATTTGTAAACGTCTGAAAATTTCAAGTCAATTCTGTTCCCATGCTCTGTTAACTCTCTCGTCATCAGATGAAACAGTCGAAGGGAAGACAGACTGATTTCTGTTAAGTAGGTGCTCCTGTGTTCACTGGTGCTCTCTTACAACTTACCTGGTCATTCCTTCATTCTTTCTTCCCTGCCCCACCAGATCTATCCCCCACTCTCCACGGCACCCCTGGATTTGTAATTTAAGTTGCAAACAGTAAAGTGTCCCGCATGTTTGTCACGTGTTAATGATTGTCTGATAGCAACCCATGCATTAAACTCTCAGAGTTCATGTTAAAGTTCCACGTCCCATAATTTCCCCGAAGGAATTCCCCGAATTATGTTTGCTTACCTCATACAAATGTACTTGTTCTTGGGTTACGGCAAAGATTAATAACACGTTATTTTGCACCAGTTTATCAATGAGTTGTCCGATTGTTGGATATTCCTAAAATTGACATATAGATTTTAAGTGTCATCTAACACAAGTGTGTAAAACAAAGAAAGGAGTATTTCTTTCAAAGATATCATACAGAGTTTGGCATTTCAATTTGGTTCTGAGTAAACAAATACACAATTAGCATTAGTCACTTAATTGGCTTAATAATTGTTTCCTAAATCTTGTAAATCCAATTAATTCCAAAGAGTCAGTGCCTGACAGTGTGGTGTATTATTCCCAGTCACTTTTTTTTTTTAAATTTTTAATGTTTATTTATTTTTGAGAGACATAGAAACAGAGCGTCAGCAGGGGAAGGGCAGAGAGAGAGGGAGATACAGAAACTGAAGCAGGCTCCAGGCTCCGATGAGCCATCAGCACAGAGCCCGACATGGGGCTTGAACTCACAGACTGTGAGATCATGACCTAAGCCGAAGTTGGCCGCTTAACCAACTGAGCCACCCAGGCGCCCCACGCCCAGTCACTTTTAAGGAGAGCACTTGGAATGTATTTAAAGACTTATAGTGTGTCCTATTTTCAAGGGTAGAGACGTGGTTCTACCCTTGCCAGCAGGCTCAAGCTATAGAGAATGTTAGAGTTGAGGGAGGAGCGGCAGACATGACAGATGTGACTGCGGGTGACTCAGGTAGCTCCGACACTCCTCCTGGAATTGGATGAGGCGGGCCGAGGGCTGAGGAAGGGACAGCCTGCTGAAGAATGATACACTATGGTTCCTACGTGCGTCTGATTTGAAACATTCCTGCACCAGTTCTGGATTTGGTTTTACTGACTTTTTGATGTCACTAATCAATTTTATGGGATCCTGTGATATTTTTACAGGACAACTGAAAACACACTGTATTTCTTTTTCATTGACACATTCATTCCCAAGCGATAGGAGTTCTTTAAAAAGCAAGGAAGGCATAAATTATCGAATTTGAACACGGCCTCTACTTTCCAAGGTTAAAAAACACACAGCCCACTTGGCTGTTGTCTGAATCCACATGTGGGTAATGTACAAAGAGGAAACTCAAATGAATGAAAGAGTAGCCTGCAAATAATGAAGCTAAGATCGTGTGGATCATGAAGGCAGCCAAAGCAGGACAATGCTGACAAGTAAGCCCTCTTGTACACCGATGTGTTGTGTTCACATACTCTCAGCACTCTGGGAGTAATTCTGCCTAATGTCTTCTTTAGGCACAAGATTCAAGTTCAGGGAAAAGTATAGTTTTGTCTCAAATACTCAAGTAAATGACCCAGCTGCATCTCTGGCTGTGTAATATGTGCTTGCCATCCAATTTGGATGTAGATATCCAGATAACATAAATCTTCCTGAGTCTGACATTCTCAGTGTCCCCTGCTTTTCAGCTGCCCAAACACCAAACATCCTTTTCCTTTAAGCCTAAATTCCTCCAGTGTTCGCCACTCCTATCTCCACATTCTCACACTTTCAACCGACGTGACTGTGTAGCAAGGATCACACTGCGAAGCCCGTCATAGGCGGGCAAATGTGGTTTATTTGACCTAAGTCAGTTGGTTTAATTTTCACAGTTATAAGCTCCTCAAGGCCGGGGACTGTGTCCTATTATTTTGTGGCTCCAGCGGCCTGGCTCAGCACTGAGTACATAGGAAGTGTTCAAAGGACCTAAGGAACTATTCTGTAGTCAGACATGGAAATTCCCCCACAACTTCTATATATTCGTGCCAACTTACTGAGCAAAAATGAATTGAGCTTTTATTAGATGAGAAGGTCATACCAAGCAACAAATAGTGCTTACTTCCAAGATCCTGCTTTTTCAGAGATGTCTTTTTATGCGGCATTTGAATAATTGCAAGAAAGAGTAATGAAAAAGAGATCCATGTCTCACAGTTTTTTGGCCCTCAAAGGGTAAAATACAAAAATGTGGCTACTCTCCTGGATATTGTAATGTGGAAAGGCAACTTACATGAGAAAAGAATAGATAAGTTTGTGGACTACTATTGGTCAAGGTTGAGGAATACTATTGGTCAATAGTTAGGGGAAAACATTCATGTTGAAATTTAGAAATCTAAGTCAAGGAATGGAAGCAGTTAATTTATGAATCATTTGGGTTTTTAAAAACTAATATACATTATATATATTAAAACTAGTATATATGTATTATAACTAATATATATTATCTCACTGAATTCTTTTTTTTTTTTTGAGAATAGTTTTTCCAATCTGATATTAGAATTTTGGGTTCTCTCTCTCTCTCTGTCTCTCTCCCTTGTATATATTTCTATAGCACTGTCACTTTAAGAAGTCGCTTGAATTCTCTCTACCATATTTTCCCAAGTGTTAAATGGGGATCATATGATCTTCCCAGATTGCTGCTTCATAATTCAATTTTATTTCATACATAGTCAGCACCCATTGTGTCCCAGGCACTGTGCTGTCAGAAGATAGAGAGAATACGCCAGTCCTGGCCCTGAGCAATGCATATTAAAGACTGACAAATATGAGCAAACACATGTCCACTTGGAGATGGGGGTGAGAAGACATCTATGTAGTAGAGCGAGGGGAGGGATGATCACTTCAGGGCCCAGCAAAGGGCAAAGAGAGCTCTCTGGGAGCAGTCTTAATTAAGTTGGGCTTTAAGGACTAATTAAGAGTCTCTCAGCAGCCTAGGAGGGAAGAGCATTCCAGACAGAGAGAAGAGCATGTGCTCGAGTGTGGCAGTCTCATGGTCTGAACAAGGAAAGCAGTTAGATACATAGGGTTCCGGTGAGGATCAAAGATGATCATGTATGTCAAAGAGCTGTGAAAATTTTACCTTGTTTTACAAGTCAAGAGCATTTTTTTTTTCTTTGAATGTTACCAGCATTTTTTTAAGTAACAAAAATAAGCCAACTGTGAATAGGCCCGTGCCAAGCAGTACTTGACTGGCTGTTCCCTATGGAGCACTATGGTGCATAAAAGCATGGCATTCTTTAGGGGGCGTGACTCTGGGACTATCATTCACTGAAACTCCTGGGTGATTGTTATTTTGGCCTAAGACCGCCTCCTGGGGCTGTCGTTGAGAGCAGACCCAGACTTCTCACACATCCCCACCATCCACCTGCATCCTGTCGGAAGCTCTAAGGGCAATTTGTGAATCTCAATTCAGAAAATGTGCACTGTTTTCACCGAATGTGTGTCATCATGCTTGGTACTGCAGCAGTTGTTGCTTCATTTGCCTACTCGAAGCCCCGAAAACAGTGTAGAGTGCAGGTTACACACCAAGACAGTTGACATGGAGTATTCATTCTTGTTGTCCAAGTGACAGAGCCCATCGTTAGGAATGACGATGCCTGCCAGTTTGCTGTCCATTCCAAAATGAGAATCAGCATCACTCACAAAGACCAGGAGATGGAGGGAGTCATTCCGCCAGCCGATTTTTTCCTACAGTGAGAAAGAAATATTTGGGTTGTATGGGATAGAGGCAGGCATTTATTGAGAGTGGATCAGTTATGGTTGGACACATTCAGATCATAAAAACTGTATTGCTGATCTATCTATTTTGGCCCTTTTCATCTCTTGTGAGTTGATGACATTAATGTATTAAAAATATGAAATTCTATGGCATTTGCTTTTTCTTGGATAACACTTTTAGATGATTTATGCCTCAGAAAAAACAGTTCCACTATAATCACTATCCAGTTGATCTCGACTTTTACATTGTTAATTATTTTTACTGTCCAGCTTTCAATTACCCAGAAAAATGAGAAGAGGGAATGAGGGAGGTCATAGATCATTCCAAACCCAAGCTGAACCAAAACTAGTAAGAATGCAATACACAGCGGACTTTAAGTTATGCCTGTTTTATTAAAATGTCACCCAACACTTAGGCACATTTTTCTTTTTCTACTGATACCATCCAAAAAATCATAAACATAATACGAATGTAAGAATTTCTTTTCAAAATGCGACCCCCAGCGTATGGCTGTTTAAGACGATCTGTTGTCTGTTTCTTAGCAGAGTTCTCCCCTTTAATTGGTATTAGTCCAGGAACTAGCAGGACAAAGGCTCATACTGCCAGTGCCACCTCACCTGACCCTTTCCCTTTTTCCCTAATACCTTGGCTCCTCTGCCTTCCAGGACCTTTAGTCCTGTCTGTTTCTTGGTATTTTCCAGGAAGACCTGTCATCTGGACAGGGGAATCATTCCCTTGGACACCTGTCTGATTGTCAAGGAGAAGCAGTTTTCCTGCATTGTTGTAGGGACAGTGTAGCTTCTGGTACTTATTCTGTTGGCTCAAAACAATAGATATCTAATCTTATGTCGAACTTTATACCGATCAGGGCATTTTTATTTTATTTTTCATTTATTTCTGCTTGTGATTTTAATTTTTACCATGGTTTATTCAAGAACAAATCCGGCCTTAATCTTTGAAAATTGATCATGCTTGACTATTGTTTTAACCAATTTTTCCCAATACTACTATAATTTTATTAGATTATTTGAATACCCGGCATAAAAAAGTGTCCATTTCAACATGACTGCATTACAAATTTTTGGGAACTTTGTGTTCTAAGGAATGTAGACGTGTGGCAATTAAAGGAAAGATAAAGTTAGCTAAGCTTTTCAAAATAGATTTGCTAATAAGAGATGCTAATAAGAGTGTTACCCGCTCAGCCTACCTTACACACAGCAGCTTGCATAATTGCATCAAATCCACCTTCTGGCGTATCAATATTAGCAGAAATTTTCTGATTCTTCACAATTTCATTGAATCTTTCAGCATCATTTGTCAATGGCAGAATGTGCTTGAATCCAAATGTAGGTAAGCAGAAGTATGGGATACTACTGCAAAAGTAAGATGTGAAAATGTTCTTGATGAAATATGATACAGCACACAGTTAATGAATCTAATAGCCTAGCAACTTCATCTTAAATGAAGATGAATTTTCCTCAAGTGCATGACTCTGCAACTTGATTATGAGTCTCCCTGCTCATGATCTCCCACCTACCCCTTCCGAATTGACCATATTAGCTCACACTTAGAGCTTACTGTGTATTTTACTCTGATTCAAGCTCAGGTAACAGATACTTAGGTCAGACTCCCCCGTCCTCTGTATGTGTGTGTGTGCGCGCGTGCATTTGTGTGTTTGTGTGTAATCATTACCTTCCAGTGCTTCTCAACCAAAATCTACCATTAAGTTTGTGTGATGACAACAATTCCTTTGTATTCTGATAGCTTAAGCTATTATCAAGTGTGAGTCACCCTGTAGCAGGACTGAGAGAGATACCTGTCTTCTTTCTTCTCTGCCAAGGGCCCGAAAGTCAGAGCAGGACTCTTGGTTCTGTAGCTCAACTCTATTATGACTGAACAGACTGTTGTGTACCTGGCTAGGAATAAGACTACCACTTACAACAGCTGACACGTGGGAGAAATGCCATGTTAAGATAAGATCTGCCCCCAAAGATATTGCAGTTGAATAGAAAAAGCTGATCATGAACTCAGCCACATGTTATTCTGGAAGCCAGTTAGTAATTGTAGAGGAGACCTTGGACAAGTTACTCAACCGTTCTGAGCTTTGGGTTTTCATTTGGAAAATGGAGATAATCGTATAGAGCCGAGGCTTCCAAAGTATGGTCCTTGAACCAGCAGCATGAGCATCGTGTGGGAACTTGCTGTAAATGCAAAAGCTGGGATCCTATTCCAGACCTGCTGAGTAAGATACGTGAGGAACAGGCTCAGCGATGCATTAATGCTTTAGATACACTTGTATAAAAGTACAGAAACAAAAAAGAGAAGTTTGCAGTAAGGTTGTGGTATGCTGCCTGGGGAGAGCTGGTTGATTCCTGTAGGAACAGCTTTTCAGGTGCGGTAGCCTGTCTCACCAGCACACGAAGAGCTGGAGCGTGTTTCAGACTCCCGTTCTTGACCAAGTTCATCTGCCTGAGTCAGCCTTCATTCTTCACAGATTCCATATCTGAGAATTCACCTACTTACTAAAATTCATTTGTAAGCTCCAAATCAATACTTTTAGTACTCTCTGAGTCATCTGTATACACACATGGAAGGGCAAAAAATTTGAGTCACCTGATTCACATGTTCCCAGCTGAGGTCAAACAAGGCTCTGTGTTCTCACTTCACCTCTCATACTATAGGCTCTATTTGGTTTCTTTTTTTCCCATTTTTGTGCTGTTGATTGGCGATGTTGCTGTTTAGAATGGTCCTCCAATGTGGTGCTGAAGTGTTGTCTAGTGTGCCTAAATGCAAGAAGGCTGTGATGTGCCTTATAGAAAAAATATGTGTGTTAGATAAGTTTGTTCTGGCATGAGTTATAGTGTTGTTGGTTGTGAGTGCAAAGCTAATGAATCAACAACATATATTAAATAAGGTGTCTTTAAACAGAAAGACACAGAAAATAAAGTTATGTATTGATCAGTTGGCAAAATAACTAACTAAATAAATAAATAAATAAAATTAAAATGGCCAGAGGCTTGCATGAGCCTAATCCTGTGTTTTTTCTAGGAGCAATGATTTAGCATTGGCTAAGTCAGTATTTGAGGATACTTTATAAAGCAAGACTCCCATGAGTAATGAGAATCAACTATACAGATCAGAATGATTATGGATTCATTCACACTGAGAAAGGGAGCTCTGTGGGGACCAAAATGTTAGTGTCTGCAAAGGTAGCGATTTTCTTCCCATCAGTAGACTTTTATGAAAAGCAGATCATAATCCAGTATGTCCTCAGGCTTTAGAACAGGGGGAATTGGACTACCCCAGCAGTCTGAGATGTCCCAAGACAGCCATCTTCAGGATGGATGCTCTTGGTCATATCTAACTCCTCCCTCATCTGTGGTTGGTTTCCTCAGCTAACAAAGTTTGGGAGATTCTGGTAGCCAATGGGACTAGAAATTCTGGAAGGGCTTTGGTTAAGACTCTTGGATGAATGTGGCCCACACTTGCCTCTGGGACCACTCTTTCTTCACATTCCCCTAACCTCCCGTGAATAAACCTACAGGCCTGTTCATTCTTTCTGCTCTGTCGAGATACCTGGTCTGGTGGGCCCAGGAAGCCAGCCTACAGTTTCCAGGGAACCTTCTGTATTTCCTCTCTGACTCATTATATTTAACTGTAATTCTCACAAGGCAATCGTATTCTCATATTTTCAATATCTTGCATCAGCTTTCACTGAAGCTCTGAAGTGCTGACCACAGATAGTATCTACTTAGTAAGATTGTTGTAAGGCTTGAATGAGCTAAACTGTGCAAAGATCACAGCACAATGAGCTTTTCAGTTAAGTGCTTACTAAACATTAATGTCGTTTTTTACCTAAATCACTTTTACACAGAGTCTAGCACAGACTTGACGACAGATCATAGATTTGGTCAATGGCATCTCTTGAATTATATGTTTTTTTACTGATCGAAACAATAATACATGTTCACTGAAGAAAATTTGAGTTAATATAAAAGTATAAAGAAGAAAATAAAAACATAAATGTTAATAGTTATGAGATATATCACAGATTATTTGATAATCTATTAATAAAGTTTTGTTTTATAAATCTTTCCATAATTAAATAATGTAGTGATCCTTCTGCATACACCTTTGCAAGCTATGCTATATCTCTGCTGAGAATTGATTCCAAGAGATTTCTGGGTTACTTTTTGATCCATATTAGCAAACTCCTTTCCAGAAAGTTTTTATCAGCTACATCATCAAAAACAAAACAAAACAAAACTCTACCAGTTGTTTAGTTAAAAATGGCATCTTAATTTAAGGTTTAATTTCTATTTTATTGCTACTAAGAATGAGCACTCGTTCATATTTATGGACAGTTTGTATTTCTTCTTTTGACGATTGCCAGCTTCCATCTTTTGCTCATTTTCTAATTGGAGTATTTTTTATTTTCTACTTAATTTTAAGAACCTTTCCCCTTAAAAATATTAACCTTTTGTCTTTGTGGTTTGTGTTTTAATTTTGTGCATGCTGTTTTTGGATTTATACTTAAAGCTTTTTATGTAGTCAGTTTTTTTTTCAACCTTCAAATATGAGATGGATTTTAATGACTTGTATGAGGAAGATGTTTAATTTTTTTCTTCAGATCGTTACCTATTAAATGACAATAATTTATCCTTTGTTCTAATTGCTCCAATAGCATTTAAAGTAGTTGTGTGTTGGAAGAAAAATGCATTTGATTTAGAATGAAAGGACTGAGGCATGATCTATCCTTGGGCAAGTTACTTAACACTTACGGGCCTCAGTATCCTCATCTGTACAATGAGACTGGTATACCAGCGTCACAAAGTTCTTGTGACAGTTACATGAGATAAAAAGTATACAACTATGTGAGGTGTACCGTTGTCCCTATAATCTAAGTATTCTTAAAAATCGTTAGTTTAATCTTTTATTTGGGGCTGCTTGCCCACACTGTACAAAAGTGGCATTTGAGCATCTTCTGAAACCAGAGAACTAGCATTCCTATCTTTTTGTAAGAAATTTACATCTTTGTTGGTAAGAATTGTTAGACAGGTCTTACTAGAACACTATGCTTTTGGAAAATGGAATGAAATTTTAGTTTAATTCAGCACATGCGCGCTGAGAAACTGAGGTAGCTAAAGCAAAGCAGAATGTCAGGCTTGGGTCATGCCCAGAAATTCTAAGTGGAGACTCCCTCTGTTTTGGTCAGAGTCTTTCCTCTAACAAATGCTCATATTGGGCTGTTACTTTCTTAGCATAGTAATTAAAGGAAGTAGGTACTCATCACCAAATAATTTGATTTTGAGTCCCTAGATAACAATAGATTTGCATTTAAAATGCAGAATAAGGGCACCTGGTTGGCTCAGTTGGTTAAGCATCTGACATAATTTCAGCTCACGTTATGATCTCATGGTTGGTGAGATCGAGCTCTGGTTTGGACTCTGTGCTGACAGCACCAAGCCTGCTTGGGATTCTCTCTCTCTCTCTCTCTCTGCTCTCCCTTTGGCCCCTGCTTATGTTCTCTCTCTTTCAAAATAAATAAATTAAAAATATAAATAATAAATAAATAAAAATATAAATAAAAACTTAAAAAATAAAAAATAAATTTAAAAAATAAAATGCAGAATAATTGTGCATTTCTTAAATGCTCAAAAATGCATAACTGCTTAAATGCATAAAAATACTATTTATATTTTTTGTTAGAATTTTAAATAAATGTACATAAACTAAGATTACAATGATACATACCAAATAGCTAACACCATCATTTTAAGTGGGATTAGAAATTATGTCCATAATTCTGTTTTCTCACATAATTCTGTATTCTCACATTCTGTAATAACAAAGATTAGTTATTATCTTTGTAATAAGAAACTGTTCTGTGCACTTATATGTGTTTATGTGTGTGTACATGTAAGAAATCTAAGCATTTCATGGTTCCACTTCTTCTGTTGCAAAACTATAATGAATCCCTCTTTGTGGGTATCATATTAAAAAACAAAACAAAACATAGCACATACGGAATGATGTTAAAAAAAAGCTCTCAAAATGTTTGATAGAGGGAGAAAATTTGACCTTTGTGCTATTAAATATTTTAAAATGCAAAATACAACCTATCTACAAATATGAAAATGGAGAAAATACAGTTTTGTTAGTGCATCTTAAACAGCATACGGAAAACTTCTTTAAAAAATGTAAGCCACTTCAGCATTCTTTACATGGTGTAATAAAAATTTTTTAGTGACCCTACAACCAAGGAAGGTAAAGAAAGAAAGCTACTCCAAAGAGCATTAGAGGTTAGATTAACCAGGTTTTAAAAGTGTGATGCACAGACCCACATAGGTCCCTGAGACATTTTCAGAAAGGCCGTCAGGTCAAACTATTTTCTGTTAATAATAAAAGATGTTATTTGTCTTTTTCACTGTGTTGACATTTGCACTGATGCTGCAAAAGCAATGGTGAGTAGAACTGCTGGTGCTAAGGATCAAGGCAATGGCTCGAAACCGGCTGGTGGTTCTTATGATTTTTACTGGCAAGCATTTATCATCATAATAAAATTCCTAGTTTTACTCGGTTATCCTTGATAAAGCAGTGAAAGTTTTTAATTATCTTAAGTCTTACACCCTTGAATATGTGTTTTTTAAAAAAATATTTCTGGGGCGCCTGCCTGGCTCAGTTTGCAGTGCATGCGACTCTTGGACTCGGGGTCCTCCGTGTGAATCCCGCATTAGGCTTGGAACCTACTTAAAAAATAAAAAAATAATAAATAAAGTATTTCTGTGTAACCACATGGGAAATATGCATACAGCATTTCTGCAGCACACGGAAGTACCATGTTCAGAGAGGCAAAAACTTCTGCAATTGCTTGAGCCCAACTGGCCCTTTTTTTATAGAAGATTTTTACCTGAAATAATGTGACAGCCAAACTATTATTCCAACTTGGGTATTTAGCAGATATGTTCTTAAACATGAGGAGAGCCTCTCCTTCAAGGAAAACAGGTGTCAGTATTTGTCGCCAGTGATAAAATTTGAGGTAACTAGAAAATTAGAGTTGGAAAATTTTAATCTGCTACCCATGAGATTAATAGCTTCTCAGTACTGCAAGACTTATCTGTTGAGATTTATGGTGATATTAACAAATGTGACCTTTTTCGACACCGTGTTAGGAAACTTGGAAGATCTACGTAATTCACTGAAAAAATATTTTCCAGCTGACCAAAGTATTATAGTACAAAATCACATACATAGGTAAAACAGCCATTCAAAGTGTAAGACAGAACAATGGCTTTATGAAAATTTCATTGATATTGTTTCAGACTCCACTTGAAACTGACTTTTACCTCTTGTCTAGTTTGAATGTAGTATCAACGAAGAATATCCACAGGCATTGTAAAAAGCTATTATATGCTTCTCCCTTTTCCAACTATATATCTATGTGAGATTTGACATTCTTCATGGAATTCAACAAAAATAAAATATTGCAACAAATTAAATGCAGAAGAAGACGTGAGAATCCAGCTGTCTTCTATCAAACCAGATATTTTAACAGGTTTGTAAAAATGTAAAACAGTGCCACTCTTCTTGCTAATTTTTGTTTTGTTATGAAAAATATAATTATTTTTATAAGATGTGATTTTATAATGATGTATAGTGTGTTTCTTATTGAAATTATGAAATGAATCAATAAATAATTATTTAAAAATTTTCTCAGTTTTATTTTCTATCATGCTGAATTTTGATAGATACAACCCACATACCTAAAGTTTTATGGGGTCTTAATTTTTGAAAGTATAAGAAAGTCCTGAAATCTAAAAGTGTGAGGACTCTACTTTAAAATAACTAGAAATACTAAGAGTGGATGAGAAGAAGAAAATTACTTGTTTTGAATGTTTGTTATACTCTGACCTCATTCAGTTCTCACAATTACCCTTGAACTTGAATATTATTATCCTCATTTATATGGGAAAAGACCAACTAAAAGAGAGTAACTTGTTTGTCCAAGGTTATGATTTAAACGCAGGTCTGAAGAACTCCTCACTCTTTCCTCTTATTGTCTTCCTACCAAAGACCATTTTATTCCATAATTATAAGGTTTGGATTGATCAAAGGATTGACTATTATGTTTGGTATTTGAGTTCTTGGTGCGTATATGTCTGGGGGGTGGTATTTGGACAGAGAAACTGGGAGAATTCAGGATGTGAAAGGCAAGGAAAAAATATAATGTTGCAGGAAATAACTCATTATTTATAATTTTAACTAATGGCGAATTTTGTGAATAAGAATAAAAGACACACCTTTGGAAAATATTGACCTTTCAAGAGATCAAAAGTGTGATTCTCCTTTGGGACCCCCTTCACCACACCTTGTGCAATGCTCAGCTCTCCCCCTAACTTCACTCTGTTGATGTTGGTAGTAACTACCATTTATGGAGAGCTTCATGGTGAAGCCCGGTACCAAATGTTTCATTACCTCGCCCAATCTTTACAACCACTCTGTGTAATCAGTATTTCAAACTGAAGCTTTAAGGGTGAAAATATTCACCTAAGTCGATGTTTTAAATGAGTAGACAAATCAGAACCTAATGCAGGACCGACAGCAAAGCCCATATTTTTAATCACCATGCTATACTGTGTGCCTGCTCCCCAAGGAATTTCAGCTGTTTGAGGACCGGGTATAAATCTTTCTTTTTCTTCCAGATATCTCCAGGCCTGCAAGATGCTTGGTATATAGTTGGAGCACAGTAAATTTTGTTGAATGAATGGGATAAATGAATGCATGAATGAAATGCAGTCAGAGCTATGAAAAGCCAAACTGCTTTCTTTTTTCTAGGAACCTGATTAAGGTCAAGGTCTTACTGTTAGATGATGGGCTGCAGGCGTAGCTGAGCCATTGGTTTGTTAATTTTAATTGTTTTCGCTGATAACATTCCTTACTCATTGTTTCCCATGGTCATTATTGTACTTCAAGTTACTACATCTTATCTGGCCTGTGGCAGAAAGAATGATTTTAACTAAGTCCCCTGGGGCAGAGATAGGACTTTGTAATCCTAGATGAAACTGCACTACTAGACTTTCTACCAAAGCATAACATACCACAGATCTAAATAAATACGAACTAAAAATAAATAAATAAGTACAAATTTTAAACAAATACAACATTTCTATTTTTTTTTTTAAAAGGACCAGAGCATTAGAAATGCTTTGGGAGACTGTTAGAACCAAGTTTATTTCCCTTCACAAGTAAATCAAATAACCGATAATAATAATCATACCTTACTATTTAATATACAACATAAATCTATTCTCTAGAAAGCTTTTTGTTCAATGTTGCCAGAACTGCTATTCTTCCCTACTACCAGAAATCTGGTTTCATTTGGGGTAGCAATATGCTTCCTTTGCAGCTAGCTGTGGCCATGTAACAAAGTCCTGGCCAATGAGATGAAAGTATAAGGAGTTGGGGAAAATTTCTGGCAAAACTCCTTAAATCAAGGAATTAAAATTCATCATCCATTTATGATTTTTTAAAAATTTACCAAGTAAGGAATAGAAAAGAACTTTCTTGATCTGAGAAAAGGAATCCAAAAAAACAGCAGCTAATAATATGACCAATGGTGAAACATTGAAGATTTCCTCCCAAGATCACAAACAAGATAAGTGACATCTTTCTCCACTTCTATTTAAAATTGTATTAATAACCAACCAAGAAAGAGGTATAAGTAGTGGAAGAGGAAGAAGTTTTTATAAATGGTATGATCATGTGCATAGAAAATTGTAAGAAATCTACAAAAAATCAGACTAAAACCAATGAGAAAATCTATCAAGGCTGCAGAATACAATGAGAATACGCAAGATAAACTGCATATCTATATGTTATCAACAAACAAGTAGAAAACACCATTAGCAACAGCATTTAAAAAAAGCACCTATGAGTAAATCAAACAAAGGATGTGTAGGATATCTACCCTGAAAATGACAAATCATTGCTGAGAGAAAGAAGACAAGATCTAAATGCATGAAAATATATTCGTATGCAATGATTGGAACATTCAGTATTTTTAAGAAGTCCATTCTCCTTAAATTGGCCTATCATTTTAGTATAATTCCAATCAAAATCTCAGCATATTTTTTGAAGAAATCAACAATGTGATTCTAAAATTTCTGTGGATATGCAAAGGATCTAGAATAGCAAAACAAAAGAGGAACAAAGTTGGAGGATTTGCCTTTCTGATTTGAAGACTTTTTATAAAGTTGTAGTAACACAGTTACATGGGTATGTTCAGTAGATCAGGGGAACAGAATGGAGTGTCCAGAGTTACACTCATATGTATATAGTAAATTGCTTATTAACAAAGATACAAAGGTAATTCGATGGGGAAAGGAAAATCTTGCTTAACAAATAGTGCTATAGCAATTGGATATTTGCATGAAAACAAAACATGAACCTAAACCTTTTCTTCATTCCAAATACAAAAGCTAATTTGAGATCATAGACCTAAATGCAAAGGCTTCAACCATAAAGTTTCTAGAAGAAAAATAGAAAGAATATTTGGGATATTTGCTAAGGCAAAGATTTTTTAGGACAAATACACCAGCCATAAAATTAAAAATTGATAAATAGGACTCCAACAAAATTAGAAACTTTTGCTTGGCCAAAGGCATTGCTGGAAAAATAAAAATACAACGCACAAACGGGGAAGAAATATTCGTAAAACGTATATTTGACAAAGAACTTTCATCCGGGATATACAAAGAACTTATGTAACATAATATTAAAAAGAAAATCTAATTTTTAACAACGGGCAAAAAATTTGAAAAAATACTTCACGAAATAAGATACGAGAATGGAAGAAAAACACATGAAAAGAGAAATGCAAGTCAAAGCCACAGTAAATACATAGCTATTAGAAAGGCTAAAATTAAAAAGACTGACAACACTAAGTGTTATCGCGGATTTGGAATGATTGGAACACACTGCTGATGGAAATGCAAGATGGCAAATCTACTTTGGGAAACAATCCGATAGTTTCTTTAAAAATTAAAACTACCCTTATCAATACAATTCAGTAATTCCAATTCTAGGTATCTATCCAAGAGAAATAAAAACTTACATACACACAAAGATTTACAGGCAAGTGATCATAGCAGCATTTTTCATAATAGGGCAAAAATGGGAAACAAGGCAAATGTCTATCAATGAAAGAATGAATGAATAAAGTGTGGTAAATCCATACAACGGACTACTACTTAAAACAAAAAGGAACAAATAGCTGATAAACATAAAATCATGGCTGAACCTCAGAAACATTATATTGGACAAAAGAAACCAGAAACAAGAGGTATATACTATATTATTTCATTTATATGAAATCCAGGAATAGGCGAAAACACCCTAAATTATGGAAATCAGAAAGCAGTTACCTCTGGGCGAATAGAACCAACTATAACGTGGCACAAAGAAACTTTCTGAGTGATGGAAATGTTCTACATCATGTTTTAGGTGGCAATTACATTGGTATATTCAATTGTCAAAACTCATGAAACTGATGTACGCATCTTAGTGCATGTCAGTTATACTTTGAAATAAAAGATGGGGAGAAAGACAGTGCCTTTTATTGATCTGCCTCTCTTTTCCTCTTTCTTTCCTGCCTGGAATGAAGAAATGATGAGTTGCATCCCAGAAAACTCCTTGGGCCTTGAAGATAAAATCCAAGAGCCAATGATGGTAGAGCAGAAAGCAGAAAAGGCCCAGATCCCTGCTGTGCAGAGTTGCCATACCAGCCCTGAACTGACTTTCTCTAGACTCCCTTCAGGTGAGAAGGAAAAAAAACTCTTCCTTTTTTTAAAAAAAAATTTTAATGTTTATTCATTTTTGAGAGACAGAGAGAGACAGAGTGCAAGTGGGGGAAGGGCAGAGAGAGAGGGAGACACAGAACTTGAAGCAGGCTCCAGGCTTTGAACTGTCAGCACAGAACCTGGTGCAGGGCTTGAACTCACAAACTGTGAGATCATGACCTGAGCCAAAGTCAGATACCTAACTGACTGACCCACCCGAGCACCCCAAAAAACCCTCCATTTTTAAGCTACTATCTCTGGTGCTTGCAACCAAACACAATTCCTAAAAGTTACAATCAGTGATGAGTTCCTTTCATGGTCAAATTATTTTTGTCTATGTCAAATTCTAGTTGGGAACCACACTGAAATGTTTTTAAATGATATTATAAAGGTGCCTGTTTTTTAGAGATTGATGCTTGGGTATATAAAAGTATTAAAAGTCAATATACTTTTGGAAAGTCATTGCATATATACTAGGTTCATAGTAGTAAAGGGCTTGGTTTTGGACCAACCCACATTTTGGTACAGATCACTGATTAGTCATGTGGCCTTGGGAAAATTACTAACCTCTCAGAGGCTCTGTTATTTCCTCTGAGTATAGGGGTGATAAAACCTGCTTTGAATTGCTTTTATCATGAAGATTGAATGAGCAATCTTTAGCACGTATATGTGCAACCTTTAGTACAATGTCTGGCATGGAGCAAATGGTGGCTCTTTTTAATAGAAGGATATTGAATAACTTGATTTTGAACATGTCATTGACTGTACAGGTATGCCATCACAAAGCAACTTGCCCTTGACCATCACCTGGATAATACATGGTTTTAATAGCGATAATAGCAGATTTTAATAGAGTCCATAATTCCTAATTTCCTCCTGAATTGGGTAGCAGCGAAGGCTGCAAAGTCTTTCTCCAAGCAATAAGAGAAATCCACATTTCCCAAAGTGTGTCAGTGGGAGCTGTACAAATTGTTATTTTGGCAGAAGTCATTGTTGTGGAGAAAAATACTCTGAGAAAGTGTGGGTTGCTGTCAAATAGCCTCAGAAAGTGGCAGCCGTTGGGAATAGAAGGTCTCTGAGGGGTTGTGGATGGATACAGACCATTGAAACCTATAGTGAAAGAGTCACTTCTCTTGTCGGCAGAACACAAAGCCAAATTTGCCATGTCCTGAAAAAAGATGCTACACAGGAAGACAGATGGGAGGATGCTGCAAGAACCCAAGACTAGAACCGGGTATTAAGATGAGGTCACCTTGGGTCCAAAGAGTCCAGGCAACTGAGAGAGCTACTGAGATCCAACATAACGGGAGAGAAATGCCGGGGAGTTAGCAAGCTCCTGGCAAGTGCCGCTCAGAGAAGGGCTATCTCTACAGAAAATCAGTGTTCAAAGATGCCAGAGAATCATTTACTTACCTGCACGGGTTGGCGATTTCTTCTGGTGTTGTTTTCATAAAAGGGGAGACGGGTTTTTCCACAAAAGAGCCGAAGCCCAGTCGAAAGTTGCTGGTTAATTTAGACATCTCCTTGGAAAGCAGGGAGCCCAGTTCTTTGATTGTGTTGAGGTCGTCATCCATGGAGGCCGAGAGGTCCATGAGGTAATACAAATCCACTGGGTAATCCTCTGTCTGGCGGACTTGCACTTGCAGGGTCTGTTCGCTGCCTGCAAAGCCCATGCAAGAAAAGCAAATCCTTAAAAATATATTGAGACTTACTTGTGAATAGCCATGTACTGGGCCAACTGGCTATTTCATTTCAATAAGAACTTGCTGAAGACACTGAGGATTTCATAAACTACCTGGTCAAGTTTACAAGTGAATGAGCCCATGAAAAATCTTTCGGCAGTGAGTTTAGAGCTACTGAAAGAGGTAAAAGTTACGATATTTTATATCTCCTTGGGAGAACTAGCGTCCATTTAGATGGAAGATAAGCTGAATTTTTTTGTATGTGGTTTTAGCAAGAGAGAAGAAAATAAAGAGGAGTTTAAAGCTACATTACAACACTTGAAGAAATGTGAGGTAAGTCCTAACAACATTTGAGTAATTCAAATGCTTACTATTAGATAAGCTTATTTTAGTAATGCAGTTGGAGTGCAAGTGACCAATGTGAATGAAGAAAAGTATTAGGCCGGCGATTCTCTATTTCCTCAAGAATGGGAAATCTGAGTCATAATGATCATTGATATGTTGCACATTACCAGATCTATCAGCTTAATAATGGTATTACCATATGTGACGGTAGATTTATTTACATGAGCCAATGCTCGTGTAAATCATAACGTACCTGGTCTCAATTTAAGAGTCAAGCTTTGAGGTGCAATCTGAACAATGTCAGAACTATTTTTCTGTCTGCCTACACTGAGAGGCTTATTTGTAAGTATTTCTATTTGGGAGACAGGGTTTTCGATGAAGGTTAGTTGACATCCTTTAGCTAAAAGAGTCGCTGGGGTATCACACCTTTCTCCAATTCCAGATGGATGGGTAAAATTCTAAAAAAAGAAAAAAAAACATAAAGAGAAAAAGATAGCAAATCTCCATTTCTTTAGAAGACAACAGAATTTTTTGCTTGTTTTGCTACTTAGGCAGCTTGCCATACTCAGTATATCATATCCCCATGTGCCTGATGTTAATTGTAGGTCTAAAATTAAGTTATAGCAGAATAACCTGAGAATTCTGCCCCTGAAATTCTGAGTAAAATTGGATTCTCCTTTTAATTATACCCAGTTGAATTCACCTACCAGTCGTTTATTTGTTTGTGTTGTTATTTTGTTCTTAATGCTCACTTCTTTAAAGCTTCTTCTGTGCCACGACCACCTGATCCTTGAAACATTTGGCATATAGGGTTAATATCACTCCATGAAAATATCTGTTTCAGTTGACCCGTAGGCTTCTGAACTGTCTTATCTCTCTGTCTGTCTATTACCAAATCTGATGACAAAGAGAGCGTTCTGAAAGGGCAAAGATTGTGACACCTCCCTATCTAGCTCTCTGTTCTCGTTTAATTTGTGGATACATTCATTACCCCTCTATTGCCACCTTCCTCCTCTAAAGTTGACCTCTTGGGGACTGTAAACTCAGTGTCTGAAAGTATTCCAGTTCAAGGTCTTTTAGAATTTTTCTCCAAGGTTTGGAGGTGGACAAAGGAAGCAAAGACAATATGGTGTAAAAGGCTACTTTTTTTGTGTAGGACTCAGGAGTTTCCTAGGCCCCTACTGATCCACCTGGTCACAGGAGGCAGTGAGATGATATTTCCAGGCAGAGATGTGGCCATTACAACCTTGAACCAGATGGAGTTGAGAGATAATTACCTGTCTGACCCCATAGTATGGCTGCTCTAGACCTGCCGAAGCTCTAGGCAAAGTCAAACTTGAGGCTCATTGACTGTCGAACCAATGGTCATGCGGTTTTCCTCATCTCTTAGAACTCTAAGCCACTCTACCAATTTCACCAACCAGAAAAATTACATTTCTTCTGAAATTGATTTTTCAGAATGGAATTCATTATTTATCAGTCAAGCCTGGTGCATATGTGAGGCCCTAGACAAAGCATAGCAAACACTGTAACTTCCCATGCTATAGCCAAGGCAAACGGTGGCTTGACAAGGCCTCAGAACGCTTCTCAACACAAAGTCGCCACTACCACCTGTAACCAGTGTTGGCCGAAGCATCAGAGGTGGTGGTAACCATAGAACGTATGTTTTTCAATCTGCTCTAAACTGAAGCCTCATGTACTGTTCGCTTTAGCTGCCTCAACTGATGTAACTACTTCTACTGTTAGAGTGTGTTCCGAATACTCTGACTTTAAAAATTGACAATAATTTGGCTAACAAGTATCATCCACCAGTAAAGCTCTCAGGAGTGACTTAAGAAGCTCTCTTAAATGAGTCCTAAAAAGATGCATTTAAATTAAAAATCTATAGGTAGGCATATTGTTAGACAGATTTGTTGTTTTAAGGTCTCTGCCATTAAATTAACACTATCTGCTTCAGGGAGTCAACGTAAAAAAAAAATGTGGATTTCTCTCTTTGTATAGTCTCAGAACAGCTTTTGATATATGAGTTTAAAAAAGCATAATCCCCTCACACGTGTATGTATGTCCCATCCATTAGGACAGTAGTTTGGGGTTGGGGTAAGCTGAGTTTGTGCTCTGTGTCTGTGAGGCCTTCCTCCATGGTATACACTCAACCTGGAATTTAAGATTTGATAATTATAGCCTACTCCTGAGCCAGGCACTCAGGTTTGTTCCTCTTTGAGCATACACAAATGCCAAGTTCAGCAGGAACTGAACTTTCATTTGCTTTCATTTGTGTTCAGATTCTCCTTATGAGATTCAGTAGAGAACTGTTTTAAATCCAGGAAGAGGTAAGGCAGCTCAGGAATCATTTACAGGTGGCTCTAAGGTGTCACAGGAGGCAGGGACTTAGGATTCCTTGTTACATGTGCCTCCACTCTCTTATACTACTTTTACATAGTTTTCTGTTTAATCAGATAAGGAAGGTCTGTTTTGGGATTTGTCATCAGTGTGGTTCAGAGTCACCAAGCTCATGAAAGCTTAAGTTTTAGAAGAACTGGATACTGTCTGAACACTGAAATTTGCCCCAAACCTAGAGGACATCTCTTAGAACCTGGCAGTGGTTCTGAATGGATCCTCAGACGGAGTACAACTATGCTCTTGAAGTCAAATGTATGTTTAACTTTAGAAAATATCTCCGTGATCTCTGATTACTCAGAGCCTTGGCATTTGACATGTAACTGGTTAGAGACGACTTTAAAAAAAGAGGAAGGATGAGGTTAATAAAGGATCCCGAGTTAGGTATTTTTCCCAATGATTTGACATTCACTATTTCCGCAAATTGTTTCTGAAAGTAATCGCAGTGTCATTAGCAAGTCTACTAATGCTTACAGTTTTCTTTCCTGATTTGTTTCGCTCCTATGGCCCACAGAAAGCAGGACACTATCAGAGCAATCATCAGTGGAATCCGCAGAAAGTAAAACTGCAGCTTTTATAAACACGATGAGGTCATTTGTTTTACCTCCTGAGAACACCAGGCACACTGAGGTCCAATGAGTAAGCAGTCTTCACAGGTTTCTGCACCTCCCATAGCACAGCCACCTGTGTTTAAACCCGGCAAGACACAAGGGATTTAGCACTCTCTCGGTCACTACGCTTACAAGAAAGAAGTATGGCTCTTAAAAGACACTAATGAAGCAACATCAAAGTCGATTTTAGTCTTCAAAGATCAGCCCTTAAAATGTTGGCAACTCGTTAAAAAGTTCATATTTTGCATCTGTCACATTGAGAATACCTATGTATTTTTAGCCAAAATGATCATTCTTTTTTTTCTTGAAATCTAAGCATATCTCAGCTTTCACAAACTTAAAATCATTCATTCTATTATTAGCCTCATTCGCTATCATCCACTTTAAGTTTTAGAAATTATTTGCAACCACTAAAAACGCTTCTCTCTTAAATTTGTTATTTTCTTATTCTTAAAATAAGTTCTTCTTTTTCAAGATTATTACTCTTAAGCGGAAGACCTTGTACAATAGAACAGCTAGAGAAGTTAACAAGATGGTTGTCGCAAAAGTATTAAGGAGCCCTATTGTGCAGAAAAGCTGTTTAATTCTCCTCATTAAGATGCCCACGCAACCTTTGTATTTATTTACCTGAAGCCTAGAGCATTTGCTATGGGAACAGCCCTGCCTCCGCCTGTAATTTGTTAGTGTTCCTTCAATGGCAAAAGAGCAAGCGAACAGATCAAATAAAAACGACTTCAGATCTAGTTTCTGAACCAAATGACAGGTTTGTCAAGCATACCGCGAAAGCAATATATCGGAGAGCTTAGGTCTTACCTTGTACGTGATCGTTCCTTCCTAGAAATAGAAAGAACAGGCAAAGCAGTTCAATCCCCATTCGTTTCAGTTCTCGCTGTGCAGACAGATTAAAAAATGAATTACCGTCAACATTACAAGACCAAAGCTGAACATGGTGAAAGTCTTTCTTTTCTTGAGGTGTAGAATTTTAAATACTACTTACGCTGCTTTGAAAAGAAACTTGAGATGTAAATTTAAAAGTTTTCATTAAGACTGAAATGAAAACAGGCTACCTGGACAGGTAAAGAAGGAAAGCTGTGTTTAAAAGCAACTTCAACATGATTTACTTCCTTGTTCTCCTTATAAGGAAGGCAGGTGTACAATCACCAAGAAGGTGGGGAAATTCATTCAGTAGAAATTTTTGTATAAATTCTCTTAGTCTCTCTGCACCCTAGGGAAAGTTAATATTTTTAGTGAAATAGTGACCAGTGAAATGTCAAAAGAGCAATGGAAATAGAACCTAAAGTTGTTCCTAAAATAGTTTTTATTTAATGGCAACAGTAAAGATGATAAATAAAACACGGGGATATAACTTACATGTAAGAAGGGTTTTAAAAATAAGCTAAAGGCAAATACCTGAGATTTTTGTATTCCATTGTTAAATCCTTTGCAGAAAATTGAAATAAACTCTGGAAAATAAAAATCATTTTACAGTCAAAATAGAAGGCAGGCTAGGGAAAGCAAAACACGGCTCCTTTGTTTTTCAAATTGGACGAAAGATACTTTTTCATGAGTGTAGAATTCTTTTTTTTTTAAGTTTATTTACTTTGAAAGAGAGAGAGAGAGCTCACAAGTGGGGGATTGTCGGAGACAGGAGAGACAGAATCCCAAGCAGGCTCCATGCTGTCAGCACAGAACCTGACGCAGGGCTGAAACTCACAAACTGTGAGATCATGACCTGAGCCGAAATCGAGAGTCAGATGCTTGACCGACAGAGCCACCCAGGAGCCCCATCAGTGTAGAATTCTCAATTAAGAAGTGCTATTGGAAATCAATATAATGTGCGAAAATGAAATCAGACCCAGATTAGATAGTTTCACAACAACAACAATGAACACAAAATGGTAGTGCCTAGAAGTCAGCATCCCTCTGGATAGGGACCAAGGACTCTTCTTTCTGTCTCAGCCTCTAACTCGCCACTTAGCAGGTATTTACTTATTAAAAGAAAGAGTGACCAATTTAAAATGTATACAATCTGTGGCTAAATTCATGAGGTTGAGTACATATTTTCCCAATGTACTCAGGAGAGTGTTTGGGGATTTGTAAAAACTGCAAACTGGTAAGAATCAAATATTCACCTTGTTACTCTCTAAACCCTCTGACCTTGGACAGGCTTCTTTGTGGCTGGGCCTTTGTCCTGGGAGAGTATCCTTTAAAGGTGTATTTCTAGACAAGCATGCGAATTCTGTGGAGAGAGGAAAAGCTAATTATAGACTGCTCAGGTTCTTCTCAGAAGGCTGTGTTCAATTTTGAACGCCATCATATACAAGAACATGAAAGAACATGGCAAGAATCCTGTAGAGAGAAACCAGAATTATTAAAGAGCTGAAAGATAGGCCTTTTGGGAGAAAAATACAGTTGTATGAAGCTTGAAGTCAATTGAAGTCAATTTATAAAGCTTGAAGAAGAAAGATTGAGGCACAAAATATTTATGCCCCTGATATTGTCTCCATAATACTTAGTATTAGCTGTCATTCATTCATTCATTCATTCATTCATTCAACAAATATTTATTGAACATCTACTCTGTGCCAGATATTGTTCTAGAAGCAGATGATATGCCAGTGAACAAAACGAAGTTCTTGACTCATGCCCTTAGCATATAGTCGAAGCTGTTTCTTAAAATCAGGCAATAATAAAGTTGAGTAAAAATGATAAAACTGGATAAAAGGAAAGAGGGATAGAGAGGGTATGTTATTTTATTTAGGATAGTCAGGGAAGGGTTCTCTGCTCAGATGACATCTGACACAACTCTAACTGACTCGGGCAACTAAGTGGAGCCCTGAGGCAGCCTCATGCTCAGCATTTTCAAAGACAGTGAGAACAAAAATGGACAGGAAGGGTAGCAAATGAGGTCGGATTTACAGGCAAAGGCCAGAGTGCATGTAGTCTTGACCTTGAACTTTATTCTAAATGTGTTTGGAATGTCATTGGAAGGTCGAAAGCAGAATAATATTATTTGATTTGCATTTAAAAAGAATTACTCTGGCTGCCATGGAGGTTATAATGTACGGGGCAAGATTAGAAGGCCAGAAGCTGATCGGAAATTTATGGCAGTTGTTCCGGACAGAGACAAGGTGGTTGAGACTAGGGTGTTGCTGATGTAGGTTGACAGTGGTGGTCAGATAGAGGTTGTCATTTGAAAACAGAATAAGCTTATGGAATATTGGTGTGCACATGGAAGAGAGATTTTTGGCTTGAGCAACTGAATGTATGATACTCTCCTAAGAGGGGTTACTGGGGGTAAAGATCAGGTTTCACGTGGAGGACGGGATTCTAAAATACGTCATGCTTGAGACCTCTAGAAGATAACCAAGTGAAGATGCCAGTAGGCAGTTTGATATCTGAGTCTGCGAGTGGGGATGGTGTTGAGGTGTGAACTGTAAATTCGAGATCATCAACATGGATTCAAAGATAAGAGCCTGAATGAGATCCCAAGGAAGAAAAGGTAGATAAGGAAGGGCTCTGAGAACTGAGCCCCGGGGCCTGCCAATAGCTAGGAGTCCGGAAGCAGAAGCACCCAGTCAAGGAAGCTGCTATCTAAAAACCACTCCTTCTGGCTAAAGAGGAACTTCTTTCCTGGAAGACCATGCTCCAAGTATCTCCCACATTTCTGCACATCTTGCAAGCAGAGGCACCAACTGCCTTTGTTCTGGATTATCTTTTCAAGGGTGTTTTCAAAGTGATTCTGTCTGTCTGTAGGACAAAGAGTAAATTGATTCCAGTTTTGGAAGACAGAGATGTGTCACCCCCGAGAATAGGAGCAAGCAGGCTTATTGCCCATTGTAAAGGATTCAGTTTCCCTAAGCTTGGGGCTCCTCTCTTGTAACACAGACCATCACACGAGCAGTTGCCACTTCTTCCGTTTTGTGTCACCTCCTGGGAACTGGCCTTGGGGAACTGGTAAATGAAAGCTGCCCCTCTGGCCATTGTTATTGCTGCGAATTACATAATCCATTATCTCTGACCTAGGCACCTCGTGTGTCTGTCAGCATCCCTGAATCTGTGATGAGCTAATGTCTTAGCTTGCAAGGAAAACCTCAAGTCTCTCACTGTTCTTGACAATATTCTACTTGAAATCCACCTTTTCCTATAGACCAAACATGCAATTGTCAAACCTCATTAAAAAAAATTTTTTTTAATGTTTTTTGAGAGAGAGAGACAGACAGAGCATGAGCGGGGTAGGGGCAGAGAGAAAGAGAGACACAGAATCTAAAGCAGGCTCCAGGCTCCGAGCTGTCAGCACAGAGCCTGATGCAGAGCTCAAACTCATGGACCGCGGGATCATGACCAGAGCTGAAGTCTAACGCTTAACCGACTGAGCCACCCAAGTGCTCCTGTCAAATCTCATTTCGAAAGATAATCTTACATCCCTGCCTAAAATAGCTTGGACTGACCAGTGCTGTGCTGGTCGTTGAGCTGTGTGTCTACCCACCGACGTCTCTGGCAGCCTCCATCGGGTACTTTGGATGAGCTGGGATCAAGGATACCTACACAACTCTGGATGTGACCACTCCCTAGGAAGTTTTCTCTAAGGATCTAGCTGCCACCAAAAATCTACCTCTCCTAGCCTGTCTTACAGCTAAGAGAATTCCAGTGACTAGCTCACACCAATGGAATGTGAATGAGAGTGGCTTACACCAGGTCCAGACCATCTTCATGCCCTCTGCCAACTGGATGCGGGCAGCAGCAGCAAGGACCCAGGGAAACTCCAGACACTCAATCCGACCCTGTGCTTAAACTGACGACCCTGTACTACCCCATGTATAGACTTCCCTCTCAGTTCTTAAAATCATAACTGCACTGCTTTATCTATCCTATCTCCAACTGCAACCCCTCAATATTCATTCCCTCCCCTACTTCCAAGCCTTTGTACATGCCATTTGTGCTGCCCGGAGGCCCCTGCCTTCATCTCATTCCTGACACTGGCTAACTCAGCTCACTGCCAGGTCTCAGCACAGACATCAGTGCCCCCACGAGGACCTTCATGCTCTCTCTGGACCTCTGCCTACAGACTTCCTCTAGGACAGCCCTAGAGGAATTACAATTACAATCACTCTGCTTATAATTGACTAATACTTGCCTCTCTTGCCCACTAGGCTGGGAGCTCCTTTAAGGCACTTGCTTATTCAACAAGTATTTATTGAATTCTTCCTCCATATCAGTCAGGGACTATGTCTTAATCTTTATATTCCCAGCAAATAGTATAATGCCTGGTACTTGGTAGGTAGTCAATTAATATTTATCAAGTAAATGAATGAATTTTATGTCTTCGTTGCCTAGGATTTTACCTGTTATAAAGCAGGTACTCTATGGATATTAAGTAAATTGATAAGTAAATGAATGAATGCTTTTGGAAGCTACAGAATATAATTAGGAGAGGGAAAGGGTGTCCCCAGCTTGGGTGGTGATGAAAGCTGACAAAAAGCTTAAAAGGCAGGGTGAAAAAGATATTTAAGAGAAAATATAGAGCAGAACAACATCCACTCTGTTTTCACCTGAGCACCACTCTAGATAATTTATAATAGGCTATTAGGCATAGAGAAAACATTCTTGCTTCCTGAAGATGTGGTGCCTGGTGCCTTCCCCTGGGAATTACCTGTCCTCTGTACCCCTATCGATGGAGGTGGCCCTCATTGTTCCATGAGCTAACCAGCACCCCATAAGGTATCCTAAATGAAAACAGTGTTCCCTTAGTCAAGCCACCCAGATTAATTACCTCTGTTCCTTTATATATGGAATTTGAACTGGAAAGCACAGACTAAAAATCAAGGGTTTGGCATTGAAGCTGAAGCTGGCAGGGAGAAGACATCAGGTTAGAGGGAAAATGATGCTTCAGGAGTGAATCAATGTCTAGAGGAATTGGCAGCTACAAGGAGGTAAAAGAGAAAGAAGCCCAAGGCAGAGGAAAGCCATAATGAGCAGAAGATGAAGTGGTGGGCTGAGAGTATCATAGTTAAAGCAGCAGAGAAGGGACCGTTTGCCACATGAATGGGACACTAGAGTCAGGTCCACAAACTCACTCTGTCAAGGAGAAAGCATGGCCCGGGCTGAGAATTGTTGTGGATCTCACGTGACCTTCCAGATCGGGTGTCTCTGAGGCTTGGCTCTTCCTGGGTTTCACAAGATCTTGTCTCTTTTAGGGCAATGTGTATTCTTACAACCAATTCCCATTACTTGTAGGTTGTCCAAGGAGTCTGTATATTCTTTAAAATCAAGGGATCCTGTCACATTATGTACAATTTTATACAGGTTGGTCAGCCCCATCGATACAATTATAGTCTCAGCCTCGGGCTCTCGCTCACTCTGGAAGTCTGACCTTCTTCAAAGGATCTGAGCCAGGGTGGGGGGCAGAGGGAGTAACACAGCTCAGGAAAGCAGCACTCTTGCACTCTGCCCTTCAACTAGCCTTTCCTTCTGAGATTTAGAAATGGGCTGAGTTCCTGAGCCCTAACTTCAGGAAGCCATGTGAGCCCATCTGACTCACTGTAATTGCCTTGGGTCTCTCCAGACGCAGCCAGTCATCCATGTTAGAGAATGACAATCTAGGGCTCAGCTGAGTCAGCCTCAGGGCACCTCAGAACACTCCTGAGTAAACCTGGGCAGCATCCAATTCAACCCCCGGGGGCCTTAGTGAGGACTGCCAGCTCTTGGGATGGTCTCGCTATATTACCTACTTTATTTCAAGGACCAGTGACAAGTCTAGCTCTAATTGTCTTTCTAAGAAAATGTTGCACAGTGAGTAGCTGAAAGAAGACAGTGGAAATGGATGCTGTGTCCTAGAGTCTGACCATGATGCATCTATGTGTGTGATACAACAGGGTAGGCCTTTTGCAGCATGCTATGGCTGACTTGCGGACGTGTGTAATTCAAGAAGTGCAGAATCTAGAAGTGGATACCTTTGTTTCATATTCAAGACTTCTTAGAAAATTTCTTTTAAAGAAGGATATGCAATAGTCTCCCGTCATCTTAGTTAATAATGCCCATAGAAGTGCTACAGAAATCTTTTGTGGCCTAGGACTTACATTCTAGTCTGGAGTTTACTTTTTCTGTTGTTGTAAGATATATATAACATAAAACTCATCACCGTAACCATTCTTAACTGTATAATTCATTGGCATTAAATACGTTTACATTGTTGTATGCCTTTCACCAGTATCCATCTCCAGAATTTTTATCATCCCAAACCAAAACTTTGTATCCACTAAACGATAACTTCCTGTGTCCTTGGCCCCTGTCAACTGCTGCTCACTCTTCCTATCTCTATGAATTAGACTATTCTAGAGAACTCACATAAGTAGAATCATATAATAAGGCATCTTACATGTGACTTATTTCACTTAGCATAATGTTGTGAAGGTTCTTCTGCATTGTAGATGTTTTAAAATTTCACTCCTTTTTCAGAAGAAGTTTTCCACTGTGTGGGTGAAGTATATATTTTTTATCTCTTCATCTGTCCATGGCCATTTGCGTTGTTTCCACCTTTTGGCTGTTGTGAATAATGCTGCTATGAACATAGATTCTGTTTGAGTCTGGAACTTTCTTTTTACAGTCTTCATGATGCCCATGATGGGAGGAAGTCGGGTGCAGTGGGAAGAATTTACATTTTTTGTGTAGAGAGATAGGTTCAGACAGCAGCCTTGCCTGTTCCTTGAGGAGTCTCATTGATCTCTCAACACTTTAGTTTCCAGTCTGTGAAATAGTGATAATATCCACTTTTTAAGATTAGTGAAGATTTAATTATACCATTCTGGGATAAATCTATACTGTGAAGGGCCCAAACATTATATGATTTGGGATGCCATCTTCAAAAAAGGGAATGCAAAATTGGAAATAAATTAGACATGGAAGTGTCTATCTGGTTAAAATTAGAATGAAAGAAAAGAAGGAAGGAAGGAAGGAGGGAAGGAGGGAAGGAAGGAGGGAAGGAGGGAAGGAAGGAGGGAAGGAGGGAAGGAAGGAAGGAAGGAAGGAGCCAAATCATGACAAACTACAGAAGGCTTGGAGAATCCAGTCCCTTCTTGCATGGTATCTCCTTGGGCAGTCACCAGAAATGCTTCCTCATGGTAATCAGGCTTCCCCGTCCTCATTTGGAGCTGCCTGTGGCACCCCCAGCTACTCCCAGACACCTCTATGTGGCCCCTAGGCTGAGCCTTCATTCTTTTCATGCCAAAACCCCTTCTGATTTCACTCAGGATTCATGTTTACTGTAGTTAGCTTGATTGAGCTCTTCCCACTTGCCAGGCCCTGTTAAACATTTTGTTAATATTGCCTAATTTCATTCTCACAAGACCCCTATAAATATGGAGTATTATGTTTCCATTTACCAAATGAGGAAACTGAGGCATGAGAAGCTCTGTAACCTGCCCAGTGTCACTGAGCTGCCAGGCAGAACACTCCCTCCAACCTGAGCTTAGCATCAGCAGGCAAACTGCCTCCTGATAGATAAAAGATGTTCATAGAATTGTCAAGCAGCTGTCAGCAAGAAATTAAATCCTCCAAGGAACCTTTAAGCACGTCTTCTCTCAATCTCCAGACTCTGTCTCTAGCTCTAGCTCTGAATCCAGCTGTCTTCCTTTTGGTTTGTTTTGTTGTTCATCCTGTGGGTCATTCACCACCAAAAATGAGACGGAAATGTGGTCCCGGATCACACAATCATTTTTTTATTTCTTCTCTGATTGAAGTCTGGTACAAATCACTTAAAAACAAATGAAACAAAGCATGCTGCCCGGCCCTTCAGGGGAAGGAGACTCCGCTTGTTGGGAGCCAGAAGAGGGCGGTCCTAGGCATGTCCTGTGGCCAGGAAATGACTCAGGATTAACTCCTCCTGGTCCTCCTCACGCAGTCACCCTCCACCCAACTGTGGAGTTCAGTGCTCAGGCACACTTAGTTAAAAAGAAGATAGTTCTTACTCGGCAAATCTGATGTAAATTTTCCATGTCAGGCCTGCTTGAGAAATGTATTCGCTTCAGATTCGGGAAATTATTTTGAAGTCTAAAACAACGTTTAGTTTGTGGAAAAATTCCAAAGACAAGATTTTTCATGAAATATCAGGGAAGACGAGGTTATTCTGACTCGATTCAGAACTAGCCCTTCTCTTTGCGCCCCTGTTTTCCTGCCTGTGAAGTAATCGGTATGCCATGGCATGGAGTCCATTGCAACGTGATTTATTCATTCACAGCTTGCAAAACTGTTAAGTATTTTTTTCCTTTTCTTTTTGTGAGATAATTCAAATGGTCTATCCAGAGGTTAGGATTCCTTGGTTTTAAGCAGGTATTTTTTTTGTGACAAACACCATCACTTATTTCTGGGGCTGCAATGGGCAGTGGCCTTACTGGTAAAAACTGGTTCTGATTTATTCATTCACTCATTCATTCATTTACTCACTCATTCAGCAGATACCTGTTGAGGTCCTACTATATCCCAAGCACTGTTCTGGGAATGTAGCATTGATTAAAACTGACAGTCTCTCCCTTGTGGAGCTTCCATTCCTAGAAGAGATGGACAAGAAACCCACAAAGAAATAAAGATGCCAGGCAGTGAAACGTGCTAAGAAAAATAAAGGATAGTAAGAGGTCAGAAAATGACCAAGGTAGGGTAGCCAGAGAAGCTTCTGATAAGATGGCATTAGGCAGCGCCCTGGAAGTCAAGGAGGGAGACGCATGGCTCTCTGGAGGAAGATCAAGTATAAGGTCCTGGGCAGCAGTATTTGGGAATAGACAAAGTGGCTGGTGAGATTGGGCTGGACAGAGTGGGTGACCATGCAGAGGTAATAGGGGACAGGCCAGAGAGGCAAGGGGAAGGGGAGCTCATTAGGAGAGTCTTATGGACCATGGGCAGGACTCTGGATTTGTATTCTGAGAGAGAAAGGAAGATTTTATGGGGTTTTGGTGGGACGTGATGTAGCTAATGTTTTGAAAGGATCACTGAGTGGACAAGCAGGGAGACCTATCAGAGGCTATTTCAGTAGTTGAGGCCAGAGATGTTGAAAGCTCAGACAAGGAAGGTCGCAAGAAGTGGTTAGATTCTGGACATACGTCCAAAATAGACAGGATTTACACATGGACCTCGTGTACAGAAAGAGAGAAATCAAGGGCTCAAGGAAGGCTCCAAGAATAATGGAGGTCTCTACTCAATAACCCACCATCACCAACAGGTTTTTCCAGACGTGTCATAGAGACACTGGATAATGTCAGCCCACAGTAAGAGTCAGGTCTAGTTGGCTCTGATCACCTGTCGAGTCATGTGGAATCATAACTGTGCAGAAGGTGTTCTTGGCCGAGCAGGCAGGTGCTCCATGGTGAGACTGTCTACATACTTGTATTTGTTAATATTCTTTTAGTCCAGTGAAAGTCTGACTAGCTGGCATCTCTGTTCTTGAATTCTTCATGACTTGGCATTTGGGGAGCAAAAGAAAACCTGGAAAGTCCCCATAGCCCCACAGTCCTCTCTAGCTGCACAGGTAGACAATTGGGTGAGTTTTAATACCAAGAGTCTGCCCTAACAGGGTTTAAAAAAAAAAAAAGTCTTGCAAAGTGGAAGGATTTCATTTTTTTTTTTTTTACTTTAAAGATGTAATTTAGGGGCACCTAGGTGGCTCAGTTGGTTAAACATCTGACTCTTGGTTTTGGCTCAAGTCATGATCTCAGAGTTTGTGAATTTGAGCCCTGCATCAGGCTCTGTGCTGACAGTGTGGAGTCTACTTGGGATTCTTTCTCTCCCTCTCTCTGCCTCACCTCTGCTCATGCTCTCTCTCTATCTCAAAATAAATAAACGAGCTTAAAAAAAAAGATGCAATTTATTAGCTGCAACAGTAGAGATGGTTTATTATTATTATTATTATTATTATTATTATTATTATTATTATTATTAAAGTAGGCTTCATACCCAGTGCAGAGCCCAATGCAAGGCTTGAACTCAAGACCCTGAGATCAGGACCTGAGTTGAGATCAGGAGTCAGACACTTGGAGCGCCTGCATGGCTCAGTCAGTTCAGTGTCCAACTTTTGGTTTTGGCTCGGGTCATGATCTCACAGTTTCATGAGTTCAAGCCCCACATCTGGCTCTGTGCTGGCAGCACAGAGCCTGCTTGGAATTCTCTCTCTCCCTCTCTCTGCCCTGCCCCCCCTCACTGTCTCTTTCTCTCTCAAATAAAATATAACTTAAAAAAATAAAGTGTCAGACACTTAACCAACTGAGCCACTCAGGCGCTCCAAGGTTTTTATTTTCTAAAAAACTGGGAAAAATGCTCACCAGCAATTGTGTTTAAGGAATATCCGTGAGGAGGTCCATGGAGGATTTATTACTTTCAACTGCCATTGTATGGACTCTTCTGATTGGTGCTGATGCCCACTCACTGAATAGTTTAATAGCAAATAAATTATTCTAACAAGCTATTCAAAATGTCGTTAGCCTGGTGATGTCTCAAGAATTGGAAAAGGAGAAAGAAGAAAAGCCTTTCAAAGCAAATTCAGTTGGCATCTATTAAAGATGGTATGTCGGATTTTTATACAGCAGAAACAATGAATCTATATATTGTTGGACTTGATTACTTTCAGACAGAATGTGCCTCCAAGGAGCTGTCAGATGTGAGGGACTTTGAGGAAGTGTGAAAACTGCCCACCTGTCCTACAGGTGAAGCTATAGTGGCAGTCTGTTCCCTTCACCAGGTAGCTGAGGAGCGTGTACCAGGGTTTCAACGGATGCCTAGTGCCGTGGAGGGCTCAGCAGTAGCTTCAACATTTTTTTAAGTAGTGAACAACTTTGTTCATATCAAGGAGTTCAAAGTTTTAAAATTTCAACCAAAGCACATATAATGAAAAATTTTTGATAGAAGAAAATTTGTGTTAGTTGCATATGTGTGGGGAGGGTTTGGTTTTTTTTGTGTTTTTTTTTTGTGGTTTTGTTTTTGTTTTTGTTTTTGTTTGCTTTTTTTTTTTGTTTCTTGTTGTTTTGGCAAATATTCCTGTGCATTGATAAATTAGGACATCTGGAGCATGAATAGTTCAAAAGCATGGAAAATGCAGTTGTCAGCTCTGGTCTCAATCCAGATCTTGGTGGATTATTGGATATTTGTTGCACAGTGTAAATTAATTTTGAAACGGTTGAGGGTCTAAACTTTAGGCAATCGAGGATTATTAGGAAGATAGGATTTAAATGTTAACTCAACCAATAGAATGATTTATTTTTACGTGTGTCATGTGTTGCTAGAGGAAGAACACTGAATAAAGTATGGCGTTTAGATCATAATGTATCCATATTATCTCCCAAAGTCTGTTCTGAAGAGAGCTGTTAATCCTTGCAGTGATGATGAAATGTTCCTATAGTTTAGTTAATATAGATGATCAAAGCTCCCATATCAGAATTCACAATTCTCATTAATCTATTAAACACTTTAAGAAGCTCCACAGTGAAGAAAATTGCTTACCTTTGTTTAACAATTAAACAAACAATTAAACAAAAAAAATATTTGTTTAGGGAAGGCCTTTTTTTTTTCATGTATTTATTAGCATCCCTAGATCCTTTTCCTTCGAATAGTTTCAGAGGAAAGAATAGAGATATTGAAAGCTTTATGACTATTTACCTAGAGTACTGTTAAGGAGATCCAGAATCAAATTTAAAAATTGTAGCCAGAAAAAAAATTGTAGCCAGATTTCCTAAGAAAATCCAGGTTTGAATTGTTTCCCGTTGCATTTTGAAGGCATTATCTAATTCAAAGACCTTTCAAGATGGGTTTTCCTGAAAAAAAATTTTCTTTCTCAGAGAAGTCCAAAGGGCAAGTCCATTTAGATGAGAGTTCAGATAAGGAATCTGGGGTAATGCTGACTCATAAATCTCTAAACTCAAACCCAAGCCTTGACCTTGGTTATTTAAAACTAGGTACTGAATGACCTAGTCTGGTTTCCCTTGTGAAATACTGCACGTTACGTCCCTGTGACATGGAGGAGCCCCACTACTACTCGTGCCCCCCACCCCCTTTGCTTATTTCTTGTTATTACAGCAGCCCGTCCTCAAACTCTCTTTGGTGTCCCCATCCGCCTGTCTTGACTGCAGAAGGTCTAAGAAGAGTAGTTCCCTCAAGACAATAGCATTTTCTACTTTGAGTAGGAAGCATCATTTCAGGCAAGAAAGTGTGCAACATTTTGTTGTTTTTTTCTTGCTGTCTCAGGCCCTTAGCATGCAGGGCTTCAGGCAAGGTTGGAAATATCTGCTTAAATCTGGATATTGCTCCTTGATACCATCATTCCCATAAGAAGCCTCACTTCCTACAGTGGTCAGTAGTGTGTCACTCTTTAACAGTAAAACTGTTGTTCCTTCGTTGAGATAAGAGCCTAAGTGAATGTATAAGAAATGAGTTATTTGTCTACGTTGTGGGGTGTCAAAATAGCAAAGGAAGAGTCACATGTAATTCACTCTGCTTAATTTTCCAAGAAAAGGATAAAGTGAGATAAAAGTGCTTTTAAACCATGGAAGCCAAAAACCGATTTTTTTTTTAACACTTAAGGACCATGTTGCAAAGCTATATTCGCAAGTTTTCTTTCTCTTGTTCTCAGATAAGCAAGCTGGATTATTCATTTGAACTACATGCAGATAGTAGGAAAGTTGTCAAGAATCAGTTTGAAAATCCAAAAACCAAGAAATACTGAGATAAAAGAGAATGTTTACTGATCTTATTTGGCTGGACCTAGCTTTGGAGTGAGACAAAACTAAAGTTACAATAACATTTTCAGACAACTTCTCTCTAACAATATAGCATTATCTCACTTGAGAGAGAAATCATTCAGGCTGTCCCATGGAACATGAAAAATACAATTACCTTGGTCTTGATACTAATCTTAAAACAGCAGTAGCAAACAATTGACCTTACAATGTGCCAGGCACTGTTCTAAATCTTTTTTCACATTGTTAGGTAAGGTACTGATATTCTACCCATTTAAAAAACAATATTTAGGGGCGCCTGGGTAACTCAGTCGGTTAAGCATCCAACTTCAGCTAGGTCATGATCTCACAGCTCGTGAGTTCGAGCCTCATGTGTGGCTCAGTGCTGACAGCTCGGAGCCTGGAGCCTGCTTCCGATTCTGTGTCTCCCTCTCTCTCTGCCCCTCCCCCACTTGCACTCTTTCTTTCTCTCTCTCAAAAAAAAATAAAAAAATAAATAAAAAAGAAACAAAAAACATTTAATTTGATTTGATATTTTAGAACAGTTTTAGATTAATTAGTACAGACAGTTCCCATAGGTCTCACACCCAGGCATCCCTTATTCCCTATCAGTAACATCTTAGATTAGCATGGTATATTTGTTACAATAATAAACCCATATTGATACATTATTATTATCCAAAGTCCATACTTATTCAGATTTCCTCAGGTTTTACTTAATGCCCTTTTTCTGTTCAAGAATCCCATACAGGAAACCACATTACACCTGTGGTCATATTTCCTTAGGCTCCTCTTGAATTCTCCCCATTATACAAAAATAAATAAATAAATAAAAATTTTTTAAACATGTTGCACAGAGAGAGGTTAAATAACTTGCCCATGGTTTCATCGTTACTAAGTGGAAAAGTTGGCCTCAAATCCAAGCAGTCTGATTCCAGGCATGAGATTCACCTTTGTACAGAATTATTGTTGCTCTAATAGTATTATTTCAACTTGAATTACTTAAGTTACGTGTCTGGTGAGGCAGCAGAGTGGTGAGCATATGCGACCTGGGTCCTACCTAGTTAGTGACTGTCCACAGCCGCATGGGCAGTTTTCAATAGTAGAACAATAGTTCCCAGGTTCTCAGAGCCTTGAGTGATCCTAGAGGAAATTGAGTAGCTGTAAACAACAGAAATCTATTCTCGTGCAGTTCAGAGAGCCAGAAGTCTGAAATCAAGGTATTGGCAAGGTTGATTTCTTCTGGAGCCTCCAAGGGACAATCTGTTCCATGCCTCTCTCCTAGCTTATGGTAGCCAACAGTATCCTTGGCCTTCCTTGAGTTAGTGATTTACTGCTCCCACACCTCATCTGCACACAGCCTGCTTCTCTGTGTTCTCCCCTGTCTGAATCATCTTTTCTTATAAGGACACTTGTAATTGGGTTTAGGGCCCACCCAAATAGTCCAGGAGAGTCTCATCTCAAGATCCTTAATTTGTCTGCAAAAACTCTTTCTAAATAAGATCACAGTTACAGGTTCTGGGTAGACTTATCTTCTGCTATGGCCACCATTCATCCCGTTACAGGGGCTAATAATGCACACAGGGCTGTTGTGAAGTACTTGATACGTGGTAGGCATACTTTAAAAATAATAGCCATTTTATTATTCTTTTGAACAGCATGAGGCCCCGGATACAAAAGCGTTAAGTTGGGTAAATGTCTCAACTGAAATAAATGCATTCATCTCTATCTAGTTTACAACTATTATTAACCTAAACGATTGCTTTATATTATAGTTGTCTTAGTTTCTAACACTTGGTCCTGCCAAGAACTTCACAAAGCTGTGTGAATTGAACCTTCTTTCTTTTCTAGGTGGTGGGGGTGGGGGGGGACACCGTCAATCAACACTTTCAGCTAATGACTCTTGTCAGAAACACAATATGACTTTAGGCTTACAAATAATTTCCCCATCAAGAGTATTATGAACCTGAGTCTTGATGAATGAATTTCCTGTCCGTGGTCCATGCTGATGGACATGCAGCAGAAAAAAACAGCTGGGCAGCCTCAGCTGCTTCTCTGCCCTTTGGTTACCCTCTGTGGTCACTAGATGTGGCCACCCCATTTCCTGATCTGGATCTTTATTTCAGGGATGGGGCTAGAGCTCACTGCTGAGTTTTCAACACCCATCCCACTTCACCCCACTGTTCTGCGTTGCCATTCCACCCCCTCCCCACACTGTCTCTTGTGGTCACTTCCCTCTGAGTTGCTTCTGTGAAATTCCTTCTGCATTGGTCAGAGAGCCATAGAGTCTCAGAACGTTAGGGCAGAAAGGACCTTTAGACAGCCAAATCCAATCTCCCTCTATTGGTTCCCCAGTGCTGTCTGTATATAGTCAGTTAATGCACTGAACATCTGCTCTGGGTGACACATGATGCTACATGCTAGTTATGGTGAGCAAGCTCAATGGAAAGCTTCCCAGAATGACAGTGGGTCGCCTCCATGCTGCCTGAGTAGGTGTCCATATAATCTCTGATACCTTATGTTTTACTTAGAAATAATCCTTTAATTACACGTTCTTAACCTGAGGTCTACCTACTTACAGAACTTGGGGAGGAGGGTCTGTGACTTTGGAATTGGAAAACAATTGGACTAATCTCAGATTAAAATGAAACATTTGCTTCCATTATAAATGTAGACCACAAACAACTGTCATATTAGCAGTACCCGTTAACTCGCACCAGGAAAATCGCACATATTTTTCATGTCTCTTTATAGTTGTAGCAGATATTTCAAAATGTTGTCAAAACTTACCATTGTGTCAAAATCATAGTAGTCATTGGATCTGCCTCTGGGCCTTGTTATTTAAAGTGTTAAGAAAGAGGTCCTTGTGTTACTGTACCATAAATTTATTTTTCAGTATTTTGATAACGATGTTTCAATTTAATTGGCTTTCTTTCTAATTGTATATATTTTAGTTTAGGAATTTTAAAACATGTTTTCCTGCAAAGGGGTTCATAGGCTTCATTAGATTGCCAAAGGGGTCCATGCAATACAAAATAATCAGAACCCCTAAGTGAGGAAAGACAATAATAGTTATGCAGGCTAAAAAGATCTTTCTAGACCTTCCAAAATCCACTGAGATTTTCTTCATCTTTTTATCCCTGAAATGAGATGGAGACATCAGATACACAGATGTAGACCACATAATTGTTCCTGGATCACTCAAGTGTACAAGTTGGTCCTGTGCAAGGTAAAATAAGCATGATTTGGGGTTTCCAAAATAAGGTCTAGTATTGGGGAGTTATGTGGTCAAGTTTTGACTATTACTGATGTTCTTTAGGCCAATACTTCCAAATCTCTCTGAATCCCAAAATTAAGAAAGACTCTGAGTGTTGAGGACCAGAGAGGATTCCCAACAATGAGTCCAGAGTTAAAAATAAAAAGTTCCTAAAGAAAGGTTTATGCAAATAATTAATACATTGAATTATCCAACTTTTTGGATTTATGTCATAAATCCAACATTTATTCAATCTATACTTCTTTTAACCCTCATTTTTGGTATGCTGTCTCTGAATAACCTGCAGTGAATTGCATTTGTATTTCCATATACCAATCAATAATTTAATACTTTAAATTTAAGCTACTGTACATAGCTTTGTCTGGGTGGCCCATATTTCCATATGGGGAGGGGTGCCATCTTTGTTTATTGAAGTTCAGACAAATTGAGTAGTTTGTTAAATACATTGGGTTCATTTTATTTTTTTCAAATAATTGTATAGAAAAAAAAGTTGTTGATAATATTTATAAGAAGAAGAAATATCATAAGCCTGGGAGCCATTCAGTTGAAAGCAACATACATTTAGCCTCACATGGATGCTCACCTGAACTGTGAATTTACTTATGAAAGAAAAGAGCAAATTGAAGGAAAAAAAAAAAAGCACATTAGAAGCATACCACTGAAGACTATGTAAAGTGAGAAAAGGTTTGGGGGTATAAAGCTTTTTAACCCTCTGGGAACAGACTCTCCCCTCCTTCCAGCTCAAGGAAGTATTTGATTAGATTTTGTATCCTCAACTTCCATGCATGTTTTTAGGCAACAAGATGACCTGCTTTTGGACAAGGAACTTAAAAAAAATCTATATTTACTAATCCAACTCCTCACCCCCCTACCCCATAAACAACAGCAATAGTTCTTATGTCATTAATAAGATTTCCACCACTCTCTGAAACCTGCCCACTCCATGCCAGGCTTCTCAGTTGAAAAGTAGGTGAGTGAAGAGGTCTTTAATCCACTTTAAGTGGTCTTTAAGTGGTTTTTCCACTCCCAGTCCTTTTTCCATCACTCACATATTACGCACTGGCTAAAACATAACATTTAAAACTCAACCATCTTTGATGATTCTCCATAACCTATAGAATAAAACCAGCACTCAAAGCCTTCCATAACTTCGCCCCAATCTATTGTTATAGCTTATACTACATGACTCTCCTATGATAACTAAAGTTTCTGGAAAAAAAAAAGTTTTCCTGATTTCCACAAAATCCATTGTTATCAGTTTCTGCTGACACCCTTATCCTTGTTGGAAATGTCTGCGCCCACTCACCGTGTCTCACATTCCATGCATCCTTAATTGCCAAGCTCAAGTCCAATCTCTTTCCTGATACTTTGGCCAAAATATCTGTCCTGCACAAATTTCTGTAGTCCTGAATATATCACTCATTTAGGATTTATTAGGAAATATGTTGAACTGGAGACATTTATTTTTTTTAAGTAAATTGTATTTTAATCTTTTTTAAATGAGAACTGGCACAATTTCAAACATGCAGTAGGCATTCAATAAACCCTGGCTTTGTCATTTACTAATTATTTGATCCCACAACTTGTGTTACCTAACACTTAGTCTTCTCATTGGTAAAATAAGAATAATTGCTACCCTTCAAGGTTGTTGTTAGAATTAGAGATAATATATGTCAAGGGCCTTGCATAACAGATAATATAATGAGGCATCTCAACCCTAAAATAGATTATCATCTAGTTGGAGAAATAGATATAAATTGAAAGAGACAAATCAATGTAGAGGAAAAAAGTAACAAGGAGCTGGGAGACTTAATTCCTCTCTCCATTTAGCCTCTCAGCAAATTAGTGACTTTTCTGTTCGTTCCTTTCCTAAGTCTCAATTTCCTCATACCTAAATTCAGAGGAGGTGGTGTGTGTGGAATAGAAAATCTCCAATGTCTTCACCCACAGCAAATTACAATGATTCCAGAAGCAGGAAATAAAAACAGCATAGAGCTATAATTCTTAATTTTGAGCAGCGTGAAAAGTGGAGAGCAGTTATTCAAGGACATCACTTTTGAAGATGATATTTGAGACTTTTTTTCCTAAAATTTTTTTAATGTTTATTTTTGAGAGAGAGAGAGAGATCCTAAAATTTTTTTAATGTTTATTTTTGAGAGAGAGAGAGAGAGAGAGAGAGAGAGAGAGAGAGAATGAACTGGGGAGGGGCAGATGGAGAGGGAGACACAGAATCTGAAGCAGGTTCCAGGCTCCAACCTGTCACATGGGGCTCAAACTCGTGAAACGTGAGATCATGACCTGAGCCAAAGTTGGATGCTTAACCAACTGAGCCATCCAGGTGCCCACTGAGACAACTCTTAAAGAAATCGGAGGACACAAACTTGCTGGAAAAGACACAGTAAGGCAGGCATAAGAAGCACTACCAAGATTAATATCACAAGCAAAATCTTGGAGGAGTTGTGTAGAAAAGCATCAGATCCGTAGCTGAATCTGTTCTTGGGGCTGTGACGCAGTTGGACTTTAAAAGAAAGACCATTTCATGGGAACCTTGAACACTAGGCTGCAGAATCAGATTTGAATTGCTTGGCAGTAGTAGGGAGCAGCTGCAGGTTCTGAGCAAGGGAATGACAAGAAGATAATAGCATTTAAAAAATAACGTAATGGCAGCCACTTCACTGTTGATGTAATATGAAGACACTAGAAGCAGGGACACCCAGGGGCGTCTGGGTGGCTCAGTCGGTTAAGTGTCCAACTTTGGCTCAGGTCATGATCTTGCAGTTCATGAGTTGGAGCCCTGCATTGGGCTCTGTGCTGACAGTTTACAGTCTGGAACCTGCTTGGGATTCTGTGTCTCCATCTCTCTCTCTCTCTGCCCCTCTCCAACTCATGCTTTATCTCTCTCTCAAAAATAAATAAGCATTAAAAAAAGAAGAAGAAGAAGCAGGGACACCCAAAACGATCTGTGGGAACACTTCTATTGGGGTCAGATTAGATTAGTATTAATCATACCCTGAGATTTAATAATCCGGGCATGAGGTGATAGGATCCTTGGCTAAGATACTATAGTAGACTGTTTTATTGATCCAACTGTTCATTTTGCACATTCATGGCCACTGATGTCAAGCTTGGGTATATGACTTGTAATGGCCCCAGTTTAATGAAAGTCATATATATCTTTTCCTACTGGACTCAGAAGATGCTATTCTTCTTTGGCAAAGAAATATGAGTAGAAATAATACATGTTACTTCTAAGCAGAAGCTTTAAGAGCCACTGCAAGGTCCCACTATCTTCTCTTTTCCTTCTGCCGTGAAACTAGTAGCATTCCTCAGAAGAGCTGCTTCATAAGCCTAGATCCTGGAGTTTAAAGAGAGTGGAGTAGAGCTGCCATTGGCCCAGAGCCAACATGCAATATGTGTAAGAAATAAACATTGTCAATGTAACCTGCTGAGATTTTTGGAGTTATTTGTTACTGCTGCTTATGTTAGCCTTAGCTGACTGATACAGCTGATAACTATCAGAGAAGACTCTATTAAAGACAATGAAGAGGGAGAAGGGAGATTTATTGAAGGGATAATTTAATGAAGAAGAGAACAGCACTTGTGAGCTCAGGGCATTAGGCTGTTACCTCAGCTGTGATACAGAGCTTATTAAAGGTTTAGAGGTAGGTGAGAAGCAAAGGGATATTAATCCTGTTCCTGACGTTCTGAACCAGAGCTGACATTAGGGCAGACCTAGCCAGACTTCCTTCTCACTCTTCACTTTTCTATTTTGACCCAAGTGTACCCCTGGCATGCTAGATCCAACGGAAGGTAGCGTTTCTGGGACTCCCAAATCAGATCATTGAGCGTGATCTGTTAGATGTTAGAAATAGGAATTGAGTTTATACTCTACAGGCAGTAGATTCTAATGAGGTCAAGACAGTCAGTAGGAATGACCACTGGACTTGGATGAGTGGTTTAGGTGGTCTGGAGGTGGGAGAAAAGAATTAGTGACTCAGAGCGAGAGGTGAAGGGGATCGAATGTAGTGCAGGGCCATGGGAATGGGGAGGGATGGACATTTTAGAGGTCAAATTTGCATGACTAATTTATAGACTTCCTACTGTTTGTGCCACTTTTGACCTTATTTTACACCTGAAATCAGTGATCCTTCCAAAACGGAATCCAGAAATTAATCTCTGGTCTCACAATCAACCTACCACAGAGCCAGCCTTATCTTCCATCTAATTGCCAAGCCCATTTACCTGTCATAATGATGATGATGATGATAATGTTAATAATCTTATTTAATACCTACTGTGTGCCTGGCACTGTGCTAAGCATTTTCTATGATATTTTTCATTTAATCCTAACTATGCCCAGGTCATTAGTTAAGTTAATGTCTCAGCTCCAGACTCAGCCATCTCTACCCAGCTTTGTGCTGCTGAAGCCGGGAGCCTCCAAACCCCACTTGTGCTTCAGCAGCTGCTTCACATCAGGCTCTGCCAATGAGGCCAACAGAGGGAAGCTGCAAGGCTAGGGGCAGGAGAAGGACCCGCCGCTTCTTGTCTGCTTCCTGTTCCAGTGTCTCCCCAGTGACGCCTCCGCACCCTGGCACTGGAGCTCATTCCAGTAGCATAGTCGAATTGACTTTTTTAATTTGCTCTCTTTGCAACGTGCAGAACCAGCCTCACCATGCCCACCCAGAGATGGGCAGTGCCAGCCCAGCAGGGCTCCTGCTCGTAGGTCTGAGTCTCAGTCCTGCGGGAGCATCCCTTAAATGTCAAAGGTGTTTTTTTTTTCATGTTTGTTTGTTTGTTTGTTTGTTTTGAGAGGGAGAGAGAGAGAGAGAGAGGGAGGGAGCGTGCGAGCAGGGACTGGGGGCAAAGAGAGTGGGAGAGAGGGAATCCTAAGGAGGCTCCTCACTGACAGACGTTGAACTCGAGCCCATAAACCAACATTGTGACTTGAGCTGAAATCAAAAGTTGGGTGCTTAACTGACTGAGCCACACAGGCACCTCCTTACATGTCTAAGTTTTAGTAATTCTCATTCTTCCTTTTTTTTCTCCCAGTCCTAAGGGTGGTAGCTACTTCCCGCATTTCCTACCTCAGTGACACCTTAGCTGTATCGTGCCGCCCTTTTAGCTGCCTAGTTAACAACTTTTTACCCTCCAGCAATTCTTTATATTTCTTTCTTTTTAAAAAATATTTATTTATTTTGAGAGAGACAGAGAGAGAGCAGGGGAGGGGCAGAGAGCGAGGAGAGAGAGAGAATCCCAAGAAGGCCCCACACTGTCAGCACAGCCCAATGCAGGGCTCAATCTCACGAGATCGAGATCACGTCCTGAGTCGAAATAAAAAAAAAAGTTGGATAATAAACCGACTGAGCCACCCAGGCACCCCTATATTTAATTCTTTCTGTTGAGATAATGTGTGTCATTTCTGTCTCCTGCTGGGACCCTGACAGGTACCGTGAAATAAATACTGTTCTTTCCTTTTCATGAATAAGGTAACTGATGCATGGTATTAAGAGAGATTAGGTAACTTGCCCACAGTCACGCTGATAATAATTGGAGTCAAGTCAGGAGTCAGAGCCCCTTCCAACTCCCTGGTCATGGCCGGTTTCATGTCTCCTTCATTTTGGGTCTTATTATCTTGCTCCCTTTCACGGCCTTCTCTCCTTTGTGTCTCAGGGTATGCCATCACTTGGCAGACTGCACTTTCCCCCCACGCTCTGGGTGCAGAGTGAAGGCCCAGGGAGTGGGTGGTGCAGCCTGGCCTGGGGCCAGAGAGATGGCCCAACCAGCTGCTGGTGCCCATTTCTGCCTCATGATGAGTTCAGAGCTTGGCATCCTGTGAACCACTTTGCGACCCTCAGCTGACAGTTTCCTCAGCTTCTCCTGGCAGCTTCAGGCAGGGAGGATGGAGCATCAGGGTGTGGATAGCCTGGTGGCTTGGAGAAGGAGTAGGCCTGACGGGAGCAAGCAGACAGGGGATCTGCTGGGAACTCCCCAGTGTTTGGCATGTGTTCTTAGGAAGGAAGAAAAGCTTTAAATCTTGGTCCTCTGGGGTAATGTGGTTTTGCTTAGTGCCGTAGCTGGAATGCCCTTCTCTGAACAAAGCTAACAGAACAATGCAAACAGTCCATTCCCTTGAGCACTGGCTTCCAGCCCTGGAGGCCTCCTGAAGGGAGAAGTGGGGGCCTGTGCTGTGGCTGAGACTGGACCTAGAGGAATGGGACGAGGGTGCGCTCAGCCCAGCTGCCCCCTGCCTGCTTCCAGGAAGCCTGACGTAAACCCTCCTCGCTGGCCCCTCACCACAGCCTGCACGAGAGGGAAAGCGGCAGTCTCAGCGCCAGGCCTCCCGGGCCTGCCTCTCTGCCCCACGTGCCTCCCTTTGTGCCACCCGGCTCTGGCCAAGATGATCGTGCTGACCCCTAGAAGGCGGTTGGGGTGATCTGAGAGCCAGGCAGGCCCCTTATGCCACTCACGGTGTCCTCGCTGTAATTTTGTAGATTGAGAGAGGCCGAGAGGATCATCTGCAAACTACCAAGAACCGTGAGAAGGGCCTGATTGCTCATCGTGCTCCTAACGGTGATGAGCATCATGAATTGAATGAGCCAAGGTTTGCCGATGGCCTACGGTGTGCCAGGCCCTGGAATCAAGGTGTTAACCGAATTCGGGTAACCTGGGTAAGCACGCTCCACATGGTTGACATCGTACATTTGCCTATTTATTATGACAGTTTTCTGGGAGAAGGCAATAGTGTTTTGAGGGAGGGGCGTCATCTTTTCTCTTGGATCAAGGCGTCACATGGGCGCTTTTAGTCTACTTGGCCTCCCCTTCCTCACGCACATACCCCGCTGTGGATGGCTGTCTGCATCTCCGGTGTCTGTGATGTGTTAGAAATGCACAAGAGCTTTCTTCTCTCCTCTTGGAGAGGGAAATGCTGGAGGAGCGAACAAAGTGGGGAGGGTGGAGGGACTGGTGTGCTCTTTACTCTTGGCCCAGGTTGGAGGACTCTGAACTCTGGCCACAGGGCAGAATACCGAAGCACATAAAACTGCTCAAGAAATGTCAGTGCGGGAGGCGTGGGCAGCCACCTGCCTCGGGGCCCCGTGACAGGATACTGGGAAGGGAGCCCTTCTTCTCTCTGCGTGGCACCCAGTTCTCTTCTGGCCCCTGAGAACCGCAGGCCTCGGGCTGCGCAGGCAGTGGCTGCGCCCCTGGCAGAAGACCCTGACCGCCCCAAGAATCGGTGGTGGCAGAGAGGCTCTCTGCAGCTCCGTGAGCAAGGAACACGGACAAGGAGGCACACAGAATGACAGGTGCTAACTGCAGATTGAGACTACCCCTCTGTTCTTCACGAGCGCAGCTACGAGTGACCCAGACTTTGGAGACGGCCACCAAGAAACAGCTGGTGATCTGCGGGGGAAGCTGAGATCCTGCTGTTCTTCACTCATCAAATATGTAGGGAGTATTAAAGAAGGTGTGGTCGGTTATTTTACCCAGTGTGGCCACGGTGATCCTCTCTAAGGAGCCTCACACGGGGAAAGGGGACATTTTAGGAGGAGGGAACCCGTTTCAAGGCTTTGAAGGGTGAGCATGTCAGGCTGCTGTTTGTGTGCCAGAACGGCCGGTGCGGGGACCATGGTGGAGCCGGGAGAGCTAGCAGGGGAACCAAGACCCTGGAGGTCTTAGAGAGCCTTTGGGTTTTCCTGTCAAGGAGATGGGAGCCATTAGAGGGTCTTGCGCAGAGGAATTATGTAGTTTGATGGATGTAGAAAAGTCTCCTAAGTCAGCAGCCGTTTGAAGTTTGCACATAGCAACTTTGATGGAGGGTATGATTATTACCCTTGTCCTAAAAGCAGGGAAGCTTCGCTTAGAGAATTCAAGTCTCCTATCTAAGGTTAGCCAGTGAGGAACAGGAGCTGGAACTTAACCCCATGCAGAATGAGCCATGCTTTTGATCACTACTGCCTCTCCATTGCCGAAAAACTACCCATTTGCGAAAACCTTTCTCTTGTAGCCTAGCAGTAGATGTGAAAGTACTCTCCATGCCTGCCAAGAACTTCCTGACCTCCCAAGGATTTACTTCACTCTGCAATCATCCTTCCCACTCTCTGGAACGCCCACCTGTCGGGGCTCTCTGGAGGATGCTAATGCTTTGAGGTTAAGGATCTTATCTCAATTTGTGGGGAGACCCCCAGGGATTCAGAGATCTAGTCCCATTAAGGCTGCACATTTATTTAATTAAAAACAAGTCCAAATGCTGAGGCTTGGGAAATTGCCTGGCTGGTAATACAAATCTATAAATCCCACTTCCTGCTGCTTCCAGGCTGACTGTAAATACCCTGAAAATTCAGCTTCACTGGAAATGTTTTGACCATTCTGCTTCTGGCTCAACGGGTAGCAATAAATAAAAATGAAAAGTGGTGGGAGAAAAACTGGATTAAATTTATTTAAAGCTTAGCATGGCTCAGCTCAGGGAAAATGGTTAAGGACTTCTGACTTGTTCCTGTCATGTCTGACTTGGTCTTTTTATTCCTAAACTCAGCCCCTCGGGGTCTGGAGAACCATCTCCTGCCTCTGTGATGACTCACCTTCAGCTTTCAAGGTGATGGGCACAGATGAGTCACCATCGTTCCAGAAGCAACAGTTGATGGAAAGAACCTCCGTTTTGCTATCTAACTGAGGCAGTTACATATTCCCAGCCCAAAGCAAGCACCAAGCCCTGACAAGGGCCACCCCGGAGGTCCTCACGGGCCAAGGGAACAGGATATCTGAGATCGAGGGTATTCTCGGGAACCCGGATATGTAGCTGTAATATGTCATAGGAAATTGAAATCAGGGTCTTGGGGCTGCCTGAATTCTCTAAAAGGGTTGCCTGCCATCTAAGGATGGATACGTTCCCTAAAGGATACATTCCCCTCCTGGTAACAACGGCTGTAGTGATGCAACAATGGGGATTATGGTACACCAAACCACCCCCAGATGCTGCGATCCCAAGGCCTCCTGAGCTCTCCCAAAAATCCCTGGGAGATTCATTTGTGAAGTCAGCTCTGAGAGAGGCAGACTCTCAGAGCTGTTGGTGATGCTACCTGGATTCCACATGGGACAATGTGACCAGTTGGTCTACATCGTGACCCCGGGGAGGCCATCTAAGGAGGGGTAAATAAGATGTAGCTGTGAGCTCCTTACTCTGCTGCAGCAGACACCTGCCTACCCTGTGAACACTACCATCTTCTTTAGGTACAATAACCCGCTTCCCCCCAACCCCACACTGACCTAGAACTTTGTTTTATTACCATCCAGAGGTTCCTGGGCTACCCGATGATGACAAAGCCCCATTGCTTTTTTTTTTTAAATCACTTATTTATTTATTTTTGCAAGTATTTATTTTGAGAGAGAGAAAGAAGGGGAGGGGTGGAGAGAAAGAGAGAGAGGGAGAATCCCAAGCCGACTCTGCACTGTCAGTGCAGAGCCGGATGCATGGCTCAAACTCACAAACCATGAAATCATGACCTGATTTGAATCATGACCGAAATCAAGAGTCAGATGCTTAACCAACTGAGCTACCCAGATGCCCCTAAAGTCGCATTACTTTTAAGTCAGTCTTTAAGTCTCCATCCTGCGCACTGATGAACTGTATTCTAGTTGCTCAGTGGGGCATTCACAGTGCTCACCGCTGGGGCTGTAGGCTGTAAAGATTTGTCATTCTGCTAACATAACACACAAACACATGTGGACGCACACACACTGCAGGCCCTACACACACATGCACACACAGAGCTTTTCCAACAAACAGAACGAAACCAAACGCATGAATCTTTTCTAGAGTGGGGCAGCTAGATCGCCACAAATGGTAGAATTGTTTTCTTAACTTCTTACTTTACCTCGAATTCAGCTCTATTTAAGCGGAGTTGTTTTTATATTTTCCTGGGAGTCTTAGTGAGAAAGGAGCTGATTGTCTCCATGCCCTTTGGGATGTGCCTCCTTTACGCTACACTCCGGGGTCTTTGCAACAGATACTAAGGACATACTGTGTGCAAGACCCTAGTGAGGCTTTCGAGGATATAAGAATGCATAAATTATGGTCTCTGCCCCACAATAAACAAAGCTAAATTTCTTCCTGGTGATATGGAAGACAATTATTACCTATGTTTATATATTCAACTCCCAAGTAGATAACTTTAGGAACCCAATCTGAATTGCACCCTTTTGCTCTAGGTCTTTTAACAATCTGGGGCACCTTTCTGTTGAACTTACAGTGTCATTGCAGGAAAGGAAACTATCTTCCATATTTTGTAAATCTAAGCAGAATGCAACCCTAAGGCAGAAGCAATTACAATTAGCTCCTGTTAATTAATTACGCCTATTTAAGCACAGAAGCCGACCGGCCAGTGGGCTTGGAGCACCATCCCAGCAGCCCACAGAGGCCTGGGTGCCACAACAGGGCCCTTGTTCTGCCCATTGTTGCCTTTGGCTCCCCCTTGGCATTGGTACTTAATTGCCTCCCGACTGAGTAGGTCTGAACCTGTTTACTGAGCCTCCTTGGCAAGGATGTAACCAAATGTCCCCAGGCCTCACCAGCCTGTGGGGGCCAATTAGATCATATTTTCACTCAAATTTTGCTAGCTGATCGCTCCACCTGCTACCCCTTCATGCCTCCCCTTTCTCAAAGTCTCTTTACTCATTTGGGGTCAGTCCATAGGACATATCAAGTATGCTCAGAGAAATTTTGCAGCTCCTGGTAGGTAGTACATGGTTTGTCGGTCATTTGAAACTACCACTCTGCCGGTGCCCTGAGCGTGAACATGTCTGCACAGGGCCCCAGTCTCTGACTCAGCCTCACCTGGCACAGGGTGCCGAGCTGCTGGCTGGGGCCTCTGTGAGCTTTTGAGTGCTGAGGCCATGCAGAGCTCCCCAGTGGCCTGGGGATGCATTCATTGCACTGGGACTGCTCAGAGTCCCTGATGACCATGCTTCTTATGACACTGGCCCTGCTCGGCATCTGTCTTCAGTGCCCCGAAGCTGCCCCCTTGCCTGGCCCCTGCCCTATGTGCACAGCTCCCAAGAGCTCCTTGCCATTCCTCCCCATGCTGCCGGCACACTGCACTCCCTGCAGAGGAAGGGAAAACACTCTAACGCACCCAGTGCCACTGTTTATATTCTGAGTCCTAAAGCTGCTCTGCTTTTGCTCAAAGACCCATAATTCTTTCCTGCACACAGCACTTCGGCCTCTGGCTCTGATCTTTCTCCCCTAAGGGCTCAAGCCCTGCCTGGTCTCCCTCCATCATCTTGCACACCGCCCCCTCCAGGTCTCTCTTAGTGTCCATCCCCATTCATTAAAATCTTCCTTGATATTGGGGTGCCTGGATAGCTCAGTTGGTTAAGCGTGTGACTCTTGGTTTTGGCTCAGATCCTGATCTCACAGTTTCGTGAGTTCGAGCCCTGCTTTGGACTCCATGCTGACAGTGCAGAACCTGCTTGGAAGTCTCTGTCTCCCTCTTTCTCTCTGCCCTTCCCCCACTCATGCTGTCTTTATCTCTCTCAAAATATATAAACTTAAAAAAAAAATCTTTCCTGATCCTTCAACTGAAAAACAAGATGATGCAGATCAACCAGGCAAATAAATGCTTGGAAATTATTGCTGAGTCCTGGTCTCATGAGTCGGACCTTTGCTCGGGCTTAGCTGGCTCTGCTACGAGGAAAGTGTTGAGCCTCTAACATGCATATTCCTTTTTCTGATATTAGACAGAAAGCAACTTATAGCTTCTGGGCAGCAAGGTCCTTTGATTCCTTTTCCTTAACTTCCTCGTAGCTTCCTACAAGGATCATATGCGATAATGTGGTGATTCGAACTGAAACTGGTCATGGCACCCTGTGGATGCTCAATGGATGCCATTACTGAATGGCTGTTGGCCATGACATTTAGCTCAAAATATATTTAAAAGCACCCACTGTTTGACAGGCTCTGTCCTAGACACTGGAGATACAGAGTGAATAAAAGAGAGGTAGCCTAGTGGGGAAAGATGAATGCTAAATAAATTAATTAAAAATAATAAACAAGAAAATATTAGACTGTGATTAAGTGCTCTGCAGAGCACTGATTGGGGATGATATGGTAGGGTGACAAGGTGGCTCCTTTGCAGAGGGATACCAAGGAAGACCTCCCTGATGAGGTGAATACAAGCTGAGATTAGAACAAAGGAGACACTAGCCGTGTGAAACTAGCCGTGTGAAGATCTGAGGAAAGAGGGTTCCAGGCAGAGGAACAGCACAGGCAAAGAGGCAGGGCGTGCTCCATGAGCCTTGATGATGGGGAGAATACAGGACATCCAGGGAAGGGGAGGGTGCTACCAGAAGAGGTCAGTCAGTCACCGTGAAAGCCCCAGGTGGTAGAGGGCTGTGCAAGGCAGGAGAGACATTTGTTTTTTACTTTAAGCAGAATGGGAAGCAATTAGAGTTTGAAACAGTATCCACATAATCTGATTTATGTTCTAAAAAGAGAATAGACCTTGCTGTGGGAGGAAAGAACTTTAGAGGAACAAGAGGTAGCCTGCGATCAGGCAGGAGTCTGATGTAAGATGGGAGAGGATGGTGACCGGTGACTGTGTCCGACCCCGGGAGCACAGACAGACTCAGGGTCTTTGGGAGCAGAGCTGACAGGACTTGCTGATTGGCCGTGGAGAGTGAGGAAACGATGGGACTCCGGAAGGAGCCGCTCACCAGCTTAGAATGTGGATGGTTGTCAAAGTATCTGGAGGGCCGCTTATTCTCTGTAGGAGAGGGGAAAGGCGCATGAGCACCTCCATCCCGCTCTCTCTCCCTCCCTCCTTCTCCCCTGCCACCCCCACGGATATGTATGGGTACAGGAGAAACATAGAGAAAATCTGCTAGAGGAAACAATTGGTTCCAGATTTTTTTTTTAAAAAAGCAGATTTGAAAGCAAACCATAACCAATTTCACAGGCTAGAATGTCAAATAACTTAAAAATAGCTCAAGGCAGGTAGAGTGGATTGAAGTAGCCAATAGTTCTGTTTACCTGATAAAATATCCATGGCAAGCAAGAGGAGCTGGGCTGGGCATGGGGACTTACGATAACAGTCTTCACATTGGAATTTAATTTATTTTACTGAGAGGTAAACCTGAGTACCTATTCACCTGAAGACTGGCAGCCCAGTCTATTCTCCAAGGACCTGAAAACCCAGACCTGGAAGGAACATTCTTCTTTGCCCACATTCACAGTGTTTGCTGACTTCACAAACACATCTCTATGAAAATATGAAACCGCCCCCCCCCCAAAAGGGTAAATGTATGAAATAAGGACCCTGTGGGAGCGCAAGGAAATTTCAGATCCTTCAATTTTATCACTGTACTTACTTTTTAATTAAAGACAATAACCGCTTCTTATAGGCTCTTATTGCAAATAAAAACGCCGATGTCACTTAAGCCTATGATATGATAATCTGTCCCAGAACTGGGAGTATCCAGGACTAGATAGTCATGTGATTTTTTTTCCCCTCAACATCTGAGACTTTCTCCTAATTCTGTCTTAGTCACACATAGTTACTCATTACCTGGAAGGGCGTTAAGAGTTTATTCACGGCCACTGTACGTCTTGTGCTGCTTTATTAAACCAGGAAAAATGCAGACGACTGAGTCATTGCTTTCAATTAGTTTTTCAATTTCACCTGGAGCAAAGTTTCTCCATATCCGTACCCATTTTATTGCTTCCATGTTACTCTGATCACATACTTTGTAGATAATTCAGTCTTTTGCTTGAGGATATTAATAATATGTATTGTAAGTGGGGAGTAGCATTATCAAAGTACTCTTAAACAGATGTGAAAATGGAAATACAGCAAGATTTAGTAACTCACATTCAAGGTCTATAGGGATGTGGCAGAGAGGAAAGAATGAGACAAAAAAGAACCTTGAAATCACGACAGAGCTTTGTTACCTCTGGAAGAACTACTGTAATATGGTTTTCAAATTTAAAACTTATTTAATTCAACAGAAATTACACACCTATTACACACCCAGCCCCATTTTACAGAATAAGTACATTCAAGCAGTTAATACATAAGATGTTTTCATACTGCTAACGTGTCAAACACTAGATACGAGGTCCCTGTCTTTCAGGAACCTTTACCTAACTGGGTAAAAATACACACATGAACTAAGTTCATGTTCAAGTTCAATGACAAAACATGGTGGAGTGTGAGATGGGCTAAAATGAGAGGTGCAGATAATATGTGCTTGGAAGTCAAAGACATAGAAACAACGCAGCAATGAATCGTCAGAATCCTGACCTCAGCTAAATGATCCTTGAAAGAGAAACATGACTCGGATGGGAGAGACTAGGGGCCAAGACACTCCAGGCAGTGGGAACAGTGGCTGCAAAGGCACCTCACTGGGAAGGATTAGGGTGTGAATGCAGGCTGGGGGACTCGCCTGGTGAGGTGATTTTGTGGAGACACATTGAAAATAACATCTAGTAACAAATTATGTCACTTGCTGTGTTAAGAAATAACATCCTTTTGGAGGCAATAATGCCTCAATTCACACTGAGTCTATATGCAATTGATGAGGAAATCAGTGACAAATAATCTCTCTTATCTATATTTGCATGAGTCAGGCCGAAGCTAGAAAATTGATGATGAAGCATCTCATTAAAGAAGTGGTAAGTCAATTGCTAGAAAGGAGGACAAATTGAGGTGGACTAACACTGGAGTTATTTAAGAAAAGAAAGGGAAGAATCAATGAATGGTAACAAATTTACCTACCAGCCCTATCATTCATTTCCTCCATTGAAGAAGTTCAACCTCAAAGGGATTAGTTCTTCATTTTTCTGATTAAAAAATAACCTCAATGATCACGAGATTCCTTTGGCTCGGAGGGTTCAATAGACTTAAAACCAGAATGGCAACTTTAGAGATTGTCCAGTCTAAATTTACCAAGATGATTAATTTGCTGCATGTGTGATCCTGGATATAATTATAAAGCCCCGGTTTCTTCATCTTTAAAAAAGACACCAAAGTGTCTTAGGAAGCGAAAGGTAAGAGAATGAATCTTGGGGTGCCTAGTTGGCTCAGTTGGTTAAGCATCCGACTTTGACTCAGGTCAATGTCTCATGGCTTGTGGGTTCAAGCCCCATGTCAGGCTCTGAGCCTAGAATCTGCTTTGGATTCTGTGTGTGTCTCTCTCTCTCTGCTCCTCCTCCACTTGTGCTCTCTCTCTCAAAAATAAATAAATTTTTAAAAATTTATAATGAAAAAGAGAATGAATCTTATTCTCCCTTGCTCACTCTGTCTCTAAGTAGAATAAAACTATAAATATAACCCAGCTTGTCTTCAGAACCAGAGTTGGCTCTGCCACTTGCTACCTGTGTGACTTTGCACAAGATATTCAATTTCTATAAGCCTCCATTTCCTCCTTTAAAATCTGCATAATAATACCGCCTGATGAGATATTGTAAAGATGAAAACAACATGTGCCAAGTTTCCAGCACAGAGGCTAGTATTCAATAAAATACACCTATTGTTCTTTTTGTTAAACCTGCATAGTTATTTATAGTTTGCAAAATATTTTCATAAATTTTACAAAAGCGTTTTAAGGTTGTTACAATTATTACCAGTTTTAGAAATGAGATAACCAAGGTTACAAAATACTAAGTCCAGGGACGTGCGATGATAGGAGACCAGTGGCAATGCCATTTCAATGGTCTTTACCCTCTGCCCTAGTTATCTTTTTTAGTGAGACACACAAACTGAAAGAAAACAAATTGTACTTGTATTTCATATAATGCATCATGAGCCCTCAATCCATGTGGTTCCCTTTTGAATTCCACTAGGTAGCTAGCAAGAGCTCTAGGTAACACTGGCAAGTAGGTCCCCTAAGGGGCACCACGACCACATGGGGCTGTTGAGTACTTGGAATGTGGCTGGAATGAATGGTGAAGTGGTACACTTATAAGATACCTGATGGATTTCATAGACTTAGTGTGGAAAATATGTAAAATATCTCATTAATCACCTTCAAATTGATGATGTGATGCAATGGAAATATTTGAGATGTGTTCAGCTAAAAATTTCACCTATTTTTTTTTTACTACTTTCTCACATGGCTCCTAGAAATGTTTCAGTTGCATAAGTGACTCTTATTTATGGCTTGCATGGTATTTCCATTGTACAGAGCTACTCTATGTAACCCTCTGCCTTTCCACTGGCATTCCCTGGCCTCTCAGCCTCTCAGAGGACTCTGATATCTTCCTCTCTGGAAAGCAGTGATCTGCTAACCTACTTCATGCCAGGGTGCTAAGAATCTCTCTCTCTGCAGAAAATCTACTTTCAGAAAAGGTGCTGAAAAGTGGAAGTTAATGCAGCTCAGATTAAGAGAGATATTAGGGCAAGGATCATAATTTCAAGTGCCTAGAGGGATCAGGTGAATACCCTAATGGAGACTAGGTGTAGGTAGCAATAGGGAGTGGTGGGGACTATGGCAAACAAGCTCAGGTGAGCCTGATCTAAAGGGGACGGACACCACCCAGCTCTAGTTAATTGTCACCATATTAGAATTTGAGCCCAATGCATCCAGATCTTTTGATTTTTCAAGAGCAACAAGAACTCTACATTCTTATGTGATCTCTTCTGATTTTTAAGAATTTTCAATGACATAAAAACTCCCAATTATTATAAAGGGCCTTATGGGTTTATTTGGCCCACTTGGCCTCATTTTGTACCTGTTTATTTACCTGTAAGTAAGGCTCACGTGATGAGCGCTACCTAAATTGGACAGGTAGTGCTTATGACATTGGCTTTGCCTCTTGATATTTGTAGAGTTGGAAGAATCTTCTCCCTTTACAGATGAGATACTGAGGCTGAGAAGAGACAAGTGGCTAACCTACAGTCCTACTGTCACTCATTCAGAATAAGAATGTCAGGTTGCTGATTCTCCGTCCACTGATCCTTTAAAACAACAGACAAATCTCTGTCTGCCCCAAGGTTTGCCTCTGAGAAAGAATCTTGATGAGCTGAAATGCTCTGCCAGGTGTGTGAGTAAGTCTTAAAGCACAAGATGCTGTACCCATACCTGTCTCTGTTGGCTAGGGGAATAGCACCGATGGGTAATACCCTTCGTGAGCTTCTCTCACACATCATAGCTTCTACTCTACAGGATACACACTAATCATTTATCCAGAGTGAATTGAAATCCCCAGACAATCCAGACGGAGAAAAATAATCACAATGCTGAATAATCCTGCTATTTATGGGCAAGGATACATTCTAGACACCTGAGTCAGGCGCCACAGGGAGAAAAGTTATTATTCTGCAGTTAACATAGAAAGATCTCCATCAGGGTCATATCTGAAATGCGTTTGCTCTCTTCCCAATTTTAAAGTGTGAATGACCTAAATTGACCGGTAGAAAGAATGCAGATACGAACTTAGCATTCACTCAACCCAGCATTTGTTCTTTCTGGCCTCTCCTTTTGCAAATACATTTTACATCACTTAAGACTTAAACTGCCTGCTTATGTTATTGATAACGGTTCCAAAACAAATATCAGAGTCTGAGTAATTTCAACTCTTCTTGCTTAAGACCTGGTACTTTCCCAGGTGAGGCAGAGGATCAAGCTTTTCCAAATGATCTAGGTTATGATAATATTGCAGAGTTAACTTTGGAAATTTATAATACCATGGTTTCTAGGGTTTTTAAGTCTTAAGAGCAATTTCATTTCTACTCTGCTATTTGTCCCAGTCAACAGTCTAATGAAATTGGAAGAACAGATTTACTGTCCACATTTTAGAGACAAGGAAACAGAGTCCTAGGGGACTGACTCCATGACTCACCTACATAATGACAGCGCCTGGTCCTCCTATATGTTTCTTTCTATTATAAACTGAAGCAGTGAGGGTATAAGAATTCCTTAGTTCCCATTTCCAAGAAGAGTGAAACCCCATCACAACACAGTAGTTTATTACCTTGTGTTAGATATTCTATGGGCAAAAAGGAAGTGTAAACCTTCATAGTCACATTGATCTTATCCTCTAACCTAAGGCATAAATGTTATTTATAACATTAATTGAAAAAACAAATCAAACAAGCAAGAACGGGCAACCAAATAATTCCAAGAGTATTGACTTTGCCACAATTCCCGATATCCCTGAATGACATGGGAACATTTCTCTTTCTTTATGGGTGTCTAGACGAGAGACCACATCCTTCCAAATAGGTGGTCTTGACAGGCTCTTTCCCTGTGACCCCTTTTCTATTTTAAGGAAGATAAGGGTATAGAGAGAAGACAGTGTTTGATAAAGGAGTACATAGCTAGCAAAAGGGAAGGTGAAATGGCAAAGACCAAAGAAGAGTTGGGAGAGAGGAAGAACGGAGGATGCAGGCACTGGCCAAGGACAGGACACTTAAATGTGAGGTCACCGGATTGAAGTCCAGACTTCCAGTCTCCCTTGAGGAATTCAAAGATCATTTTCAACATCTTCAAGTGCTTTTCTCAAGCATGGTCTCCCAAGGTACACCCTTTCTTATTCGATTTATATTTTGTTATTTGATATTAGTAATCCAACAGTATTCTTTTCTACAGTTTTTCATCTTAAACTTATGGTATGTCAATTGCATTATTTTTTTTTTATTTAAAAAATTTTGATGTTTATTTATTTTTGAGAGAGACAGAGACAGAGAACAAGTAGGGGAGGGGCAGAGACAGAGAGGGAGACACAGAATCTGAAACAGGATCTAGGCTCTGAGCTGTCAGCACAGAGCCTGACATGGGGCTCAAACTCCGAATGGTGAGATCATGTCCTGAGCCGATGTCAGACGCTTGACCAACTGAGCCACCCAAATGCCCCTTGACTGCATTATTCTTAAATGAGCTTTTTAGCCCAGTCTGAGAAGCTCTCCCTTTTATCATGCAGATTCTATAAGACAATGTGTTCTAAATTCCATCGGTGGAATTAAAAATGAGTTCTAAGAGTGCAATCTGTCCGTTGGGGACTATCTGTAAGTACAATGACACCACAGGAATGAGTGGCAGATGTAGGTTATGCATCTTAACGTTGCTTCAAAAAACTGGAAAATAGTTTAGCAAATTCACTCATCAGTGCACCCCAGTGCCTAGCTCAGTACTGACCACTGGGAGTTTCGGGGTAAATATTTGTCAAAAGAAGTCTCACATCTTCATGTGGACTAACATATTCCTTCATTAGCATATGTTCTACCAAGGGATAGAATAATTATTTTCAGATCACCACATGGCCCACAATAAATGTGCTTTGCTGCTTTAAAAAATATATGTAACAACTGTTATTTAACTGGTCCTAAATCCTGTGATAGTTCCCTCTCAAGGAAACAGTCCTTCATTCACTCCAAAAGTCTCTGTGAAAGCCCCACTGTGCCAAGCTCTATTGTAGGCCTTGGGGAGAGGAAATAAACAGAAACCCCTGCTCTCCTAGAGCTTATGTCCTGAAGACGAGGAGAGAGACAATAAACACTATTTAAAAAGTAAAACATACAGTTCATTAGATAGTTAAAAGTGCTAAGAAAGAAAGAAAAAAACAGGGAAGGGAGCTAGCAATTGTCAAGAAGGTGGAGTGGCTACAGAAGCCCTCACAGGGAGGTGGCATTTGAGTGAAGACCCAAAGGCAGTGAAGGATCCACCACATGGATATCTGAAGTGGAACATTTAAGGCAGAAAGAAGACAAGTGCACAGAGCCTGAGGCAGGAGCATTTCTGATGTGCTCAAGGAACATGGAGGAGGCCAATGGGGCTGGCAGGGTGAGGGGGGAATGGTGGCTAATAAAGCCCAGGAGATAACATCTAATACAGGTCTTGCATGGAGAGAGGAAGAAAGGCATTTATTCCAAATCTGATATTATCCTCCCATCAAGTAGAGACTCCTGTTGAGGTTTCCTCATCTCCATGCAACCACCCATCTGGAGAAAATCATTCCCCCACACAAATCCCAAAGATGACCATCTCTTTGGCTTGAAATATGTTGTTTCCTACTGGCGACGCACGATTTAGGCAAACGTGTGCTTCCTCAACTCTGCTCCATTTCCATCCCCCTTATCACAGCCTCAGACCCCAGGGTCTTTCCTCTGGGTTACTGGAGAAGCCCTGGTCTATAGCTTGTTACCATCTTCCACACCTGGCCCAGCCACCTCCCTGATACCAAGAGTCCTGAGGGTCCCCTGGGGTCTCTGGACAGGCAAGAGAAAGAAGGAGGTGATGGTTGGGGCTCTGGACTCTCACTCCCACTTCAGCCAGAGCTTCCCTGCTTTATCAGAATTAAGTCTGATGCCTCTATGTAAGATTTCCTTGTGCTCCTCAAATTTGAAAACAAGTCACCTAAAACAACAGCTCATATCATGTTGTTCTGTCACTCTCTTGCTTCAAAGCCTTCAACACTACTTTGCCAAGAAAATAAAGCCCAAGCTCAAATAAAATACAAAGTTCTTACAGTGGCCCATGAGGCTTAGCACCGCCTGGCCTCTCGAGGCCTCTCTGACTTCCTTCCCTCCTGTCTCCTCGTCATACAGCTCACTCAAGCCACTCCCGAGGCTCACTCCAGAACCCTCCATGTACACTGCCACCTCAGACTTCAGTCCCTAGAACTCTTTAGAACCCCACAGATTCTCTCTTCTTGCCTGCCTGCCTCCATTCGTGAGCGTGCTGGCACTCCCGGCCATGCAGGGCATTCTGCGTCTAGGACGGTGTATAGGGGTGTAGATGTACTCAATAAAAAATTGATTTCAGAGCTAGGAGAAAGCACTGAGTGATAGCTAACACAGCCTTCTTGTCCTCCTTACTTTTATTTTTATGTGGACTGACCTGCAGTCTGCTTTCTCTCTGGATGCTGCTAACTCACAGCAATGAAACTTTTAACTTTCCTGGGCAGGTTCCGCCAAGTTTTTCCCAGTCTGACTTTTTCTGGTGCTTCTATTCTCCAGCATCCCCACCAGCACGTTTCGGACATCCCTGCCTTCAATGCTGATAGCCAGAGAGGCTCGTTTACTTGTTTCCAGATTATTTTTACCTGACCCTGGGCCAGCATGGCCGCAAGTGTGTCCTGGTGACACCAGTTCTGGGAGGGACTGGAGTTGGAAAGACGTCCAACTGGAGTATGTTCAACATGTTAAATGTTCTGTGAAGTCTTGCAGTAAAAATACCTACGTAGCATCATTAAGCCAAAGAATCACATATTTCTTTAATTACTGAACTATTTTTTTCCCACAAAGCACCTGTTAATGCCCTGAAAAAATTGTAATTCTGCAGCACATAATTGTACAATGTTATCCTGGACAACGTAAGTGTGCAAGAGTATTTGTGAGATAAATTAAAGAATAAAGAGCAGATGGTGTTGCAACTCATGCACGCGCAGAAATGGAATAATAATCAGGAGCATAATAGCACAGCATAATAACAGTCAGCATATGTCTATGGTCCTTGCATACCTGGTGCTGCTCTAGAATAATCCTCAGAAAAACTCCTATGCGGAAAGCACTATTGCCATCAGCCCCATTGTGCAGGTAGGCAATAAGACACAGAGAAGTTAAGAGACCTACTAAATCACACAGCTATTAAGTGGTAGTTGAGGGCTTCAAGCCCAGGGGTCTGTCACCAGGGGCCCTGCTTTAAGTCACCCCACTCTATTGAGGCATGCCACGTGGGCCTCTCTGTAACACGGGTTTATAAGAAACTTCTCTAAGAGCAGGAAAGGAGGACTCGTTTTGTGCCTACTATGCATCAAGAGCTTTACCCTCATCTTATTTAAAGTTCTCAGTAACCTCATGAAGCAGGAATTATGATCAACATCTGCAATCACCCAGTTTCTGAGCCATTCATTTCCCCACTGCCTTTCCATTCCTGATGGTGCTCAAAAATGGTACCACGACCTAATGCACTTTCCTAACCGCTTGTCAAGTCTTCCCTATCTATGGCAGCTCCTTTACAGCAATTCCTTCCAGAAGGCGACAGGCTGGGGACAGGCTGGGGACGGACTGAAAGAGAAGGTCTCTCCTGGGAATGGGTTGTAAGCTGAGGAAACAGCCTTGTATATCTGGAGAAAAGGCAGCAGCATTTGCCAAGGGCACGCATACATCCAGGTAGCTTTTGTTCCCTTTCACTAACAAGCCTGTCAGGCCGGAAATAAAAGAATTAAAGGGTCCGTCACCCAATACAAATAGAACTATGGATAATCAAAGACTCAGCCAGCGAGAGAGGAGAGCTTGGGGGCTGCTACATCTGCACTCTGAGAAAAGGGCCCACTGAACACTGACGCAGGTCTTTCTCCAAGCTGCAGTAAGCATCCTGCACCCCAAATCACACCAAGAGGCATCATAGTGGAGTGTAGGACAAGGATGAAGTGAGCACCATTTTTCTCTCTCCGAAGGATAACGATGGCAGAGTCCAGATTAATCAAGCCAAGTCTGAGAGGAAAGTATCTCTGGGTCTATGTCCTCAGCACCAAGGCTGCTGGAGGACAGTGGAACCCAAGAGCCCAGTGCAAAAAATAATTGGACAGGAGCATGACTCATCTGGGCCTTTGCAGCCCTCAGGTGAGCGCCTGAAGAACGAGTGGGACAGGGACACCTGGGCTGCCCAGCACAGCTCTTGGGCTTCACTCTTGGCTGAGGAAACTTCATCCAAATTAGTTGGATATTTTTCAGCCAAATAAATGTTAAGTTTATTGAGACTCTTAGGTAAATAAATGACCAGGAAGATAGAGGAGACACTTGCAGGCAAGAGTAAGATGATTGTGGGAACCCAGAAAATTCGACCACGTGTTGCCAGGTGGGTAGCTCTGATGCCCTTAGCTCTGGAGCTCCACGACTCCTGAGGGAGCCCCTCAGGGCAAACCGTGGGGGATTCAGTCTCACTTAGGGAGAGATCTGAAGCTGCAGATGCCTCTCGGCTAAACTGGGCAAGCCCCCAACCACAGCTTCCTGAAGTAAATTTAGGAAACCAACGTGGCGTGGCACTGAAGACGGTTCGAGGTCCACCACGAGCGGCCGTGCCTCGCAAAACCCTGGGGGGCAATCTTTCAATCTTATTCACTATGGATTCCTTTCCTGATTGAGACCATCTCAGGGCAGATGGCAGTCAAAAGTCCTAGGAAGGTGAAATTTTTTTATTCATAAAAGACTTTTCTGTGGGCTCACCCAGTACTTCTGAACCCTGAGCTGCTCACAGTGTCCTCAGCCTTGCCTTCTCTTCCAGCTACTTTCTCCTCCAGTGTGGAGGAAAGGCACGGACGGTCGTGTTCTTGGTCAGGGAGAGCGCCCTGCGACAGAAAGGGCCTATTCCTGGTTAGGGAGGGATCTGGCTTACATGAAGGCTAACAAACCTCCGACTGCCTTCTCTTTGAATTTTCTGGTTTGTTCCATTTTCACACTGCTTTCTCTTATATCTTTTCAACAGAGACTTACACACATCAGGATAGCATATTCCTTTAAAAGCTAATTTGAAAGGTGCCACTTTTAAATCTGCAAAGAGTAAAGGTTCTTCCTGCTCATTCCCAGCAGCGGTGCTCCTGGGCCAACGTGTTTAAGGTGCAGTAACAGAATGCAAAGCCAGCCCTTCCCTGAAGCTGGGCTGAGGAGAAATCCCCACGGCTCCTGGAAAGGAAGTGAGGTCATGGTGAGGTCATCCCACCACATCGGGAAGCTGAATTCTTGAAAATTGGTACCTTCGGGGGAAGAAAGATTTTTCAACCTTAAGGTTGCCTATATCCAGAAAAACCACCCTGAACACCTCTCTCTCTCCCCCAAGCTTTTGTCTTTTCTTTTGTTTCTTTCCTTTCTTGCTTCCTTTTTTTTTTTTTTTTTCTCAGCCTGGATGTCCCGGAAGCCTGGGCAGAAGTGTTTTATTCCTTCTTGGCTCTGTGCCAGTCCTGGCTGTCCCTGCCCCAGGCCAAGGCAGCTGCAGGTGACTCACTGTCTGAGTCTAGTTCCTGCAGATTCTAGGCGGGTTTGTTTCTTTAGGAAAACTCCAGCACTGCCCTCGACTTGCCTTAAATCAAAGCTTTCTTTGAGATCCGGGACTGCCTTTTTCTACCATTATTCCTAGCACTTAGCACAACTCCTGTCCCTTAGTAGGCACTCAAAAAATATTTGTCGCGTGAACTGAATAAATAAATGAACGAATGAATAAATGAATGAATGAATGAACGGTGTCTTTCACATGGATTCAAGCATATGATGTGTATCAGTCGGGGTTCTCCAGAGAAGTGGAACTAATAAAAGATCTTTTATATAGATATATATTTTAAGGAATTGGCTGATACAATTGTGGAAGGCTGACAAATCCAAAATCCATAGGGCAGGCCAGCAGCCTGGAAACTCAGGAGGCAGGAGCTGATACTGCAATCTTCTCCTCCTCCTCTTCCTCCTCCTCCTCCTCCTTCTTCTTAAGAGAAAGAAAGAGAGAAAGAGAGAGGCTGTGTGCATGCACACATACGAGTCAGGGAAGGAAAGAGAGAGAGGGAGAAAGAATCTTAAGCAGGCTCCATGCTGGTCATGGAGCCCAATGCCCAGCTCAGTCTCATGACTGTGAGGTCATGACTTCAGCTAAAATCAAGAGTTAGATGCTTAAACACCTGAGCCAGCCAGGTGCCCCAATACTGCAGTCTATAGTCAGAATTTTTTCTTCTGCAGGAAACCTCAGATGTTGCTCTTAGGGCCTTCAACTGACTGGATAAAGCCCACCCATATTATTATTATTTTTTAATTTTTTAACATGCATTTATCTTTGAGAGAGAGAGAGAGAGAGAGAGAGCATGAGCACGGGAGGGGCAGAGAGAGAGGGAGACACAGAATCCAAAGAAGACTCCAGGATCTGAGCTGTCAGCACAGAGCCCGATGCAGGGCTCTAATCCACGAACCTTGATGTCATAACCTGAGCTGAAGTGAAGTCAGACGCTTAATTGACTAAGCCACCTAGGCGCCCTGCCCACCCATATTATTAAGAGTAATCTCCTTTATTTAAAGTCAGTGGATTGTAGATGATAATCACATCTACAAAATACCTTCACAGCAACACCTAGATGAATGTTTGATTAAATAACTGGGTGCGTAACCTAACCAAACGACACAAAAAACTAACCATCATATCTCATGTCAAGTTATGTCTGTAGAAACCATTACTACAGACACCACCACAGAAACATCACCACCACAGAAAAACCTGTCACCAAACAAATACTAATTAATAAAAACCCAGTAAAACAGAGTTAAAAACCTGTACCCCAGTTCCAGCGAGGTGCTGGAAGCACCAGGATACTTAAAACACATGCAGTGCCCTCAAGGAGATAACTTGCCAATAGGAGAGAGAGTCCGGTAGGCAGATAATTACAAACAAGTGTAATAAATGCTATAATCAAGACACAGCTAAAACTTGCTTGCTGCTGTTTAGATTGGGAACCGTTAAGTGGTCAGAATGACTGGTACCCGAGGGAGGGTCTCATGTCTGCCAAGCTAATATTACAACCTTAGCTGCCTCACAGGGAGAGTTTCAAATACCTTAAATAAATGGACTGTGAAATGGCCACAGGTCTTCATGCCAGCAAATGTCAAAACACCCGAGGCAACCTGGGTATTTGGGGAGCGGCCTGCCAGGCAGCGCCCCCCCCCCCCCCCCCCGTTTTGCTGCCCACGGCTTTCCTGAATGCCAATCACACACCCCGGCCTTGCTCGGCTTCAGACCTTGAAGTCATCGGAATAAATTCTCCCAACAAATTGCTCTCTGGGAGGACAGGTGAGAGGGGCGGCTCCGCTGCCGCCTTACGATAGTAATGAGCGCCCGAGCTAACTTCGGCAGCGTTTCTATTTCTGGAAGAGCAGCACGGCGTCCTGTTTCCATCCCCTCGGTGTATGACAGAGGAAAGATATCTATTTACTTCAACAGTGCCGATGAACTTTATAATGGACACGTTCTTTTTTCCGAACAATGTCTGTTGTCAAATTGAAGTCTGGGCTTGATACATTTAGCTGCAGACACGTTGCTGACACCAGGACGGGGTTGTCTGGTTTACTTCCTGTCCCCCTGCATGGAAGCATTAGGTCATACAGGAGTAAGCGCTACGTGCATTACTAGGCCGGTCCCTGTGATCAAATCCAACAGCAAGATTCCAATGGAGGTGGCCCTGTGTTCAGTCAGCCACTAGATCCCGTAGAAGCACAGAAGCAGGGAAGGGAGTGGATCTCATGGGTACAGAAAAAGCAGCAGCGATGCTAAAATGTCATGTTAAGATGTCATTATCCGGAGGGTCAGAAACGTATGCAAAGACTGCAACCTAAAGTATAGGAAGAGTCTAGAAGGAAAGCCTCAACCCTTACCTGGTTCTCTCTGGAGGGTGGATTGGAAGGGGCATGGAGGAGCCCTCATTGTTTTACTTCCTACACTTTCAAGTGGCTTGAATTGGATACAAAGGATATATATGACTTTTGTGATTAAAACATTAAAAGCTGACGTTGTCATTGTTGTTGCTTTTTCTTTTTCTTTTTCTTTTTTTTCAATAGAGTTGATTGTTTCCCCCTAGCACAACAGCAGCAGCAGCAGCAGCAGCAGCAGCAGCAGCAGCAGCAGCAGCAGCAGCAACACTAGAGTAAACCAACTGACCCTGACGGGGAATACCCTTGACCTCACTAAACACATGCTTTGTAAGAGCAGATTCTAGGTGACTTTGATCTTACATTTGCTCGTTGTGGATTTTAAAGGCACTACCTATTCAGGGCAATCCATTCAGAACAATGCCAGGCTCTGGGGGCCTGTGGGGGGTGGGGGAACCCTACTTAAGGAAGCCCCAGGGCCCTGCCTAAGCCTGAGGGGTGGTGGATGGCGGTGGTCATCCAAGTGTGTATTTGCCAACCCAGACGGAGCTTGGGACTGACTGATGCGCAGTTTAATTATCACGCGGAGCTGCTGCTGGAGGCGGCTGGAGGGAGCTGGCATCTGCTTTTGCAGAGCACCATTTCTGCAAATAATTAACCACCAGAACTCTTGATTCTCTCTAATTAATGAAGAGGAAGGCTGGAATCTTCAAAGTCCACGGATGTCACGCTGCCATTGTGTCAGGATTGATCTCCTTTGTTCTAAACCGAAGAGCATGCCTCTCCTGCCTCTCCTGATTCTTTATAATTGAATTTTTCTATTACTAGTTGTGACAGCTAAGTAACATGACTTCAGAAATTCACCCGCAGTTCACGCCAGTATTAGAAGCCTGAATAATAATAATTTTTTAAAAAGAACCATAATGGAAGAAGCTTTCTGTCTCTGACCGGGAATTAATCATAGTGAGGAGACACCTACTGAAAGGAGGGTCGTTAATTAGCCCTAATGGATCTCACTAGGTGGAGTCTGAATTACTAGGAAGCTGCAAACAGGGAAAGAGGAGATTCTTCCATTTGTCTGTCCATCTCTATGTGAGTCTGGGCTGGAAGATGGTGGGATTTTGCTTCCAGACGGACAGGGAGTCATAAGGGAGGCCTCAGACGGGTTCAGTTCCGTGGGGGATACAGATGTGTTAGCCTGGAAGTCTGCTAACCTGAACATCTTTGAGGAAAAGCAGTGGAGGTGGTTATTTTCAGTGCAAAGGGTCCATCTCTGTGACTTTGCCTGAGCATATAATGCAACGATACAGAATGGGATCCTATTAAAACCTGTCAGATCACTCTCCTCCAAAGGCTCCAAGGGACCCATTTCCCTAAAGGAAAACAAAGCTTATACATCAGCCTACAGGGTCCTATATCCCAGCCACTGTTTCCTCTGTGACCTCATTTCCTCTACTTTCCTTCTTACCCCAGTCTGTTGTAGGCATACTGGCTTCCTTGCTGTTCTACCAACACTCTACTCATGCTCCTACCTCAGGACCTTTGCACCTAGGCTGTTCTCCTACCTCAGGACCTTTGCACCTTGGCTATTCTGTCTGTCTGTAGCACCACTTTCCATACTTATTTGGCTCCCATCTCTTCCTTTAAGACCTTACTAAACTCTTACCAGTTAATGAGCCCAACATTGACCACCTCATGTAAAAAGGACCCTCTCGCTCCCAGCATTTCCTATTCTTCCTACCCTGCTACATTTTTCTCTCCTACCTCCTAACATATCATGTAATTTCCTTATTTATTATATTTATTGCTGAATATTTGTCTCCTCCATCTCCCCCTAGAATATAAGCTCCACAAGATCAGGGACTGCTGTCTGCTTTGTTCATTGATGTATTACCAGCACCTAGAACTGTGCCAGTTCAATAAATATTTGCACCGTGAATGAATCAGTCATCACACTTCACAGTGTTTGCTGTATGTGTGAAGTCTGCATGTGCCCATCCAAATGATTGCTCAAACATCTTATAAAGGCTGGAGTATGAGCTGTTCCTTTTTCCTTCTTAAGTGTCTAGATGAAGTGCTGTTGTTTCTTCTGGTTGCCAATGTTAATAATTCAAGCATAACAGTGTGATCAGAGTTAAAATATTACTTGAACCATTTCTTTCTTTCCTAGTGGCTTCTGATAGAAAACACTAGTTTGAGACTGGCCGAGAATGATGCTTTTATAAAAGGGGGTTGGCTTAGACCCCACGGGGTCTGTGTTCTTTGTTTTTAAGTCCATAGACTTTAGAGATATTGTCCAGCAGAGTCACGGCAGGATGAAATGTGTCTGTGGCATAATTTCACAGTGACCCTATGGAGGGGGAGGCATTTATAGGTACCCAAAGGAGAGGCATATCTGCTGAGGATATGGGGTCAGGGCCAGAGCAGAGAGCTTTAGGCAGGGAATGGCAGTAAATTTTACACTTGTGGATTGTTGCCCTATCCATGGATTGTTTCCAAATCCCCTTGTGCCCTTCCCACTCTTGCTTCCCAACAATGGGGCCATAACAGATTCCTTCTCTTAGATTCTTTCCATTAAAGAGTATCTGCTGAGTCCGCTCGTGTCTGGGGCTTACTGGGGATTAGGTAAATCGGGAGGAGTTGCAGGGTAGAGGGATCGGGCCAGTGAGAAGTGGGCAGATCCAACCTTCCATGCTTACTTAATTTATGCCTATCAATCCAGCCCTTCGTTCAGAGGGGCTGATGTCAGAGGCAAATACGTGTAACGTTCAGTTCACAAGCCACCTGGTGCTGGGGCTAGGTGTTAGTCATGAAACAGGTGGCGCCCCGGTTCTGCAGCTGCGGGTTGAGTGACCCCGGCCATTCGTCATCCTGTACCATGGTTTCTAATTGGGTCTTCTTAATACTTTACAAAATTCTTTTCTCATGTATTCCTCTCAATAACTCTCTTTTAATTTTAGAGGTAAAGAAGGAAAGGCCCAGAAAGGTCAGTGCATTTGCCAAGGCCACACTGTTATTAAGAGGTAGGAGTAAAAAAAATTGAAAAATAGTACTACCATGTGATCCAGCAATCCCACTTCTGGGTATTTATCCAAAGGAAATGAAGATGGAATATCAAAAAGATGTCTGCCCTCCCATGTTCATTGCAGCACTATTCACGATAGCTGAGATGTGGAAACAACCTGTCCTATCAAAAGATGAATGGGTAAAGAAGATATGAGATATATATACACACACAATAGAGATTATTCAACCATGAGGAAATGGAAAATCCTGCCATCGCAACGACACAGATGAACCTTGAGGACATTATGCTAAGTGAGATACATCAGACAGAGAAAGGCAAGTATGGAATGGTTATTGTTCATATGTGGAATCTTTAAAAAACAACAAAAGTCAAACTCATAGAAACAGAGGGTAGAAAAGTAGTTACCAGGGGTTGATGGCTGTTGGAAATAGGGAGAGGTGGAAAGAAAAGAAAGGAAGGAAGAAAAAAGAAAGAAAGAATGAAAGAAAGGAAGGAAGGAAGGAAGAAGGGAAAGAGGGGAGGAGGGAGGGAGGGAGGAGAAGAAAGGAAGGAAGGAGAGGAAGGAAGGAAGGAAGGAAGGAAGGAAGGAAGGAAGGAAGGAAGAAGGAGGGAGGGAAAAGAGAGTAAGAAAGAAAGAAAGGAGATAGGACCGGGACCTAAGTGCTCCCTGAAAATCCATAATGCCCTTCAGGTCAGAACAATATGCATCCTATTTTCCTCTTGGAGCTACAAATGAAACTTCTTATGAGTAAAAAGGGATTTTATCAATCCAAAAATGGATTATTATTAACGTGGCTTCCAATTTAGAGGATGTTCAGAGGTCAGAGCTGGGAACCCGGAATTACTGTGTTTTTTAGATATTTAAATTCTAATCCCAAGGCTGATATTTAGAGCATCTCTTCACAGCCAAGTTTGGCACAGTGCTCTGGTTCTAAATAGCAAAATTGACCTTCCCTCTAGACTTATCTTCTAAATTATTCTGAAGATTCTTCCTCCTAGACTGCTCCTGACAACCACCTTAAGCAGCCTCCAGGACACTCTTGCTGATTTACAACTGCAATCTTGCTAAAAGGGATGGAAAAAAGCCAGGGCGAGTTTCTGTGAGACAGAATGAGTGGCATGAAATACTAACGTTGCTACAACTTGGCTTACAACAGGACTGACCGACTGCGTGACGGCCCTCCTTTCTTACTTCACCGAAATAGGTCATTCGTTAGGAAACTGAGGGAGCCTTGTTCCTTAGCCTCCACCCGCCAAAGATGAAGGGAGAAGGCTGCTGACCATGCTCCCGAGCGTGTGCCTGCATGTCGCTCCCAAACGTCAACGCCGGGCCAAGCAACTTTTTCTTGTGACGTTCCGTGTCAGTGGTTTGTCTTTGATGAGTGTCTGTGACCGCTGTGTGCAGAGCCCTTCTGTTTCCTGCCTTTATAGAAGGAATAAAGACTGGGCAGGATTCAAGGCAGTAAGCTCCAGCTGTTCCTGCTATAGAATACAAGGATTAGATGTGAATCGGCCATTTGGGTTTGACAAAATATTTATCTCAATGAGGGAGGGGGTCCTTTTCTCTAATCCTTGTTTCTCCCAGAAACTTGACCCCATGCTATCAATTAGTCAATCAAATATTTGTGGACAACTCCCCCTTATCTCATTTTACACAAAGCAAATGGTCCGGCAAGAAGTAAAACCTTACAAATTATTAAAGACGTAGTTGGAAATTGCGGGTGAATATTTATTCATCAAGAGTGAAAACTTAATGACTACAGGGACCAGGTGGACAACATGAATGAATGAGTGAACTGAAGCTATTAAGAAACAGCATCTTAAGGTATTTTTTTGACACAGATACATTTTTCTTGTATATTTAGTGAATAGGAATATTCTTTTTTCCACAAATCGTAGCTCTATTCGTCCATCTTTAGTGTTTACTTTTTTTTTTTTTTAAGATACAAAGGTATCATCTTCAACTCTCCTGTAGGACAACAATAGGGCAAGTGCCAATTCAAATGGCAACCAACAGCATAGTTCAGTGTTAAGAGACAATTGGAAATGCTACATGGAATTGGTGGGGCTGTGGTTAGTCACAGAGCTTGGGGGGGCGGGTATCAGCAGGGAGCAGCTTCTTACTAAGTGCCATATTGTCTTACTGCTGAGTAAAGATGGGGGACCAGAACATATCTTCAAATTCTTCTAAAACACCTTTCTTCCTCAGCAGGTCATGCAGTATGTTGCCATTTTCCATCCCTTAGATTTCTTTAAGTTTGTCTTGTCCTTTCATCTCCCCCAAGTGGATGGAAGTCTCCTCCTGAAGGCTGAGGTTTCTCCCTTTTTGTCCACTCATAGAGATGGTCTGAACTCTTTGTACATGGGTGATGGGCAATGGTAACCAATGGCATCATTGGACTCATCATTGACAGAGAGTACATACTCCCTTGTGTGTGTGGATTGTGCAGAGTCAATGCACCAATGCAGGAGTTTTCAAGTCTCAAGGAATGCAAAAGGGATCTCCAAAGTGATGTCCTAGGCTCATTCAGGTAATTTGGAAGAAGTCTCTGTAGTAGATTGCAAAATGGTCATCAATACCTTTCTTGTGTGCTGGCCATTTCACCACTCCTCCCATCAGGCCGTCTAGTTGTCTCTGGGTTTGACCATGTAACTTGTTTTGACCATTGAAATATTAGCAAACATAATACAGGTAGAGACTTGAAAAGCACTGGCACATTGAGTCTTACCAGCTCCCACAGCACTGGATCCATGAGAGCACCATAAAAATAAGCTCAAAGTCCCAGAAAACTATCTGTAAACCACTGGTCATGTGAGTGAGGCTCATCCTAGACCAACCATCTGGCCCGAATGAGACTTAAAGAAGAACCAACCAGCTGAGCCTAGCCCAAATTTCCAACTTCCAGAAATGTGAACTAACAAAGGACCCTTGTTTAAAAAACAGAAAACGCCTTGTTCTGTAATCCAATTGAAAAACGGATTCTTCCTACTGCTATCAATTTACTCCATGCTGAGGTAAGGAAAACTACACAGCTACAGGAGGAAAGTATTTGTGAGATCACAGGTTCTCCATGCAACGATACCATACCAGTTCCCTCCTCCTACATGCCGAGTCAGCCCTCTGACTATTCCAGTGCCTCCGTTAGCAAGAGTGACCCTTGAAAGCAGCCACTTTCATCTTAGGTCAGTTCTGACTCTGAAATGTTTTCTTTACATTGATCCCAAGTGTCTCTCCTGGGACTTCAACCCATTGGTTCTGGCTGCAGCTCAAGTCTATCTCTGTATGTGAAAATTCTTCACATTCTTGAAGATAATGGCCACAGCACACCTAAGGCCTCTCTGGCCTAAACTTCTCTTGTTCCTTCAACAACCTTTTATAGGACATGATTCCAAGTTTCTTGATCTCCCTATTTGCTGTGCTCCACATGGGCCCTAGTGTGTGTTCCCCATGTGGGGCCCCAAAACAAACATGGCTCTCTGCTGCGGTCTGACTCCAACACAGTAAAATGGATGTGACTCACTTCCTCACCCCAGATGGCGCCTGGCTTTTCAGGTGGCCTAAGATCGCGTTGATTGGAGCAGGCCCAAAATGAACTCTTTTGACTAAAACTCCCAAGAATTTCATTCAGACTGCTACAAAATGATGTCTTTCACCTCCTAGAATTAGATTTAGGCCATGGCTCCAATCTTCAATATTTAGCAGCTTCTGTGGTTTTAAAATATATTCACAAAGTTTTTGAATACTGCTTCCTACAAGGTGTGAAGCCTAATTCCCCTCCTTGTGTACACGTGGACCTGATGACTTGTTTCTAATAAATAAAGTGGAAGTGATGGTGTGTGACTTTAGCGACTAGGTCCTAAAAGGCATTGTGACTTTCTTCTTCTCTCATCTTGCTCTTTCTGGGGGAAGTTCGCACCATGTCCTGAGGATGCTCATGCAGCCGTGTGAGTGAGCCAGATTCAGAGAAGATCCTCCACCCCAGTCAAGCCTTCAGATGACTGCAGCCCCGACCCACATTCTGACTGAAATTACCTGAGAAACCCTGAGCCAGAAACACCCAGCTAAGCCACATCTGGATTTTTGAACTAAAGAAACTATAAGATGATAAATACTTGTTGTTCCAAGCCACTTAATTTTGGTGTGATTTGCAATGTAGCAAGAGATAACAAATACATCTTGATTCTGAGGTTGGATATCTTTCTTACCCATCCATGCTGTTCACACAAGGAGAAAGCATGAGTCATATATATATATATATATGTATATCAAAGCCTTCAGCAAGTTATAGGTAAGACAGAGCCCTTGCAGATACCACTAGAAGCCTCTTTAAGATCAGCATTGGTTCACCACACAGCATCCTTAGATATGGTACTTTAACCAGTTCTTAATACACCCTGCTGTAAGAAAGAGACAACCTCAGACTTTGGTGAGAAGACTTGAAGAGAACCTTGATGAATTATAAGAATCCAGACAGGCCCAGAGGGATGGCAGATGTGAGCTTATTCAGGGCACACAGATTTCCTGTACAGAAGTCATATTCGAGGGTCAATGGAGAGATATCCAGACCACAAGCTGGTGAGAAGAAGGACAATGTTTCTTGTTTACTGCCTGTATCTCAGGTCTGGCACATAAAGAAAGGCTCAATAACTTTTATTTAATGAGATAATAATAGAATGGAGAGTTGTATAGATGAAGAGTGAAAGAAGTTTAGATATGGAGGCTAGCCTGATGCGAGAAGAGCTTCGTGGTCAAAATACTTTCCTAGGAGTCAATTTTTCACAGCTAGTGAGGATCGACATCTGCTTGAACTTTAAGCTGTATTGACACATGGTGTGACAAGGAGGTACAGAGAAGATTGTGGGTCATGAACTGGGACTCCCAAATGTGACTTTGGGTAGGCAGAGATTAATTCAACTTTGGCAGTCTTGAAGAAGTGTTTGTCTTGGAGAAAACTCCATAAGGGGAAATGACTCACCTAGAAAGGCAAAGGTACGGACCATGCTGGTAATTGATCTTGAAGTCAAGGTTACCAGGTTAAGCCTAGATGTAAGCTGAGAATTTGAATGGATAAGCAGAGGGTATAGGGATGTAAGTGAGAGAAGTATGCCTCGAGGCATATACTGTATATAAACAATGCATGATGTCTGTTTCAATTTTATTTTTTAAGAAATTTTTTTATGTTTATTTATTTTTGAGAGTGAGAGAGACAGAGCATGAGCAGGCAAGGGACAGAGAGGGAGACACAGAATCCAAAGCAGGCTCCAGGTTCTGAGCTGTCAGCACAAAGCCCAACGCAGGGCTCACGCCCATGGATCACAAGATCATGACCTGAGCTGAAGTTGGACACTTAACTGACTGAGCCACCCAAGCGCCCCTGTTTTAATTTTAACAACTCCTGTGGTTCCAAAGTCTTCCAGAATTGGACCGTGCTCATTGGGCGGCATGTCCCAGCCTCAGCACATCCTTGCTCCTGACTCTTTTCCTTTGACCTAATTCTCTGGTCCCCAGTATTTTTCTAGTTCATCTCTTAGCAAAAGCTTTAGCTTTCCTGAAGTGCAGATATGGGTCCTTAAAACCCAACCCAGCTTAGAACCTGGTAAATCGAGTTCTGATTAGCAAAATACACTTTCTTGGATGTGACTGGCTGATTTGTTTGTGAGAGTTATTAATACAACAAAGTGTATTTCTTGCTTTAATTTAAGTATGGTCGTAGTTGTTGGGAACACAAAAATCAATAATATAAGATTCTTACATTAAGAACCTCACAGCCTACTAGAAGAGTGTAAAAGCTGTGTGTGTGCATGCACACACACTCTGCGTAGTGATACAAGAACAATTGCCTTTGGAGCATCATAGATGGAAGGACTAACTACACATGTGTATGTGTGCGAGCTGCATGGGGAGTTTTGGAAGAGTGTCAGGAAAGACCCCATCAAAACGATGATGCTCAAACTGAATCTTGATGGAAGAAATATAGAAGACACTAGGTAGATAAGATGGCTAGACTGATCTGGGGATGTGGGCCAGCATGGAGGGTTTGAGGGAGGGGGGCATATTGATATGATGAAGGGAGAGATAGAAAGATGGCCTGAAGGGAATGATAAGAGATGAGCCTGGAAAAGTCGGCAGAATGCCAGTCTAGAGAGTTTGAGATTTGTCTTGTAGATAACGAGGAACCTAGGTAGGGTTTTAAAAGGAAAAGTTATGCATTCTGATTTGTAATTTTGAAATATAACTCATGGTGGAATGTTGGTGAATTGGAGGCAGGAGATTGGCTGGGAAGTTAGCACTTCAATCCAGGCAAAAGTGTATGAAGTGTAGTGGCAGTGGACATGGAGGAGGAGAGGTCTCTGGGGATCTGAATGGACAAGGCCTGGCAGGGATTAGAGGCTGGCAGATGATGGTAGTGAAGAAGGAAGCTAAACAAGCTGGAGGGCTTCCTGCTCAGGCACTTGGTTAAAGTAATGTGACGTAGCCCTGGTGAGCTTTGTGTTGTTACACAAAGATCAGTCAAAGTGAGTTTTCATATTATACTTTGACATACCTATGAACCCCCCGTGGGGGTCTGAAAGCAAGTAGGATGTTGTAAAGGAGCAGAGAGGCCAGTGGATAAAGCAGATTATGATTCAGAATGGTTAAGTTTGAACGTGACTGCCCGCAGCATGAAGGGCAATCAAGGGCTTTCTTGTGGGAATTCCAACTTAGAATAGCTCTCTGGGCTGGACGGGCTGGACTGGCAAGCCCATGCACTCCAGCGACGTACGGGTGCCATCGCTGTGAGCAGGCTGGGGAGATCCCCAGATGACCTTGGCCTATAGTTAGCTCTCACAGTCAGCTGTGGCTGGTTTCCAAAGAAGCAGCAATGGCAGCTGACAGCTTTGGAAGTGTATTTTCTTCTCTGTTAAAGAAAAAGTGCCCATTAGCAATACATTTCCCAAGAATCCACTCTTCCTGGTTTGACTAAGGACTTCTGTGGTAGAAAATATGCCAGTGTTTCCATAAGGCTATTTAAAAAAATTAATCACTTTTCTCTTGAGGCAAAATACCTCGAACCTCTTGGATAACTTAGAAGAATCAAAACGTAAGTTCTATCCTTGGAAAACATATCAAAGAAACGCCTTCTTGAATGCCTTAGTTCGTTAGAGAATCTTTTTCCCTTCTGCATATCACAGTAAAAGTGAATTAGAATGCAAGAGTTCAAAGGCAGAGAAGGAATCTAAGCCTAACAGATTAAAGTCGAGGCTTACTTTTGGGAGTTGAAGTTGGAATACAAGAATCTAAGTTTGAGTCTCATCGATAAAAAAATTCTTGCAATCACTTAGTGTTCATGTAGAAACATCTGGTGGCAAGTTTGCTTTAGCGTATGGTAACTGGGGAAAATATTGAGAGATTGCAATAAAGTTTCTTGTTTGTGTAAATTGAGCTTTAATTCATGTACTTCATCAGGAAAACACTAGAGGGAGTAAGTCAGATAGAGGAAGAAGGCTACCCAGGAGCGAACAGGAATGAAGAGAAGACTGAGGAGGAAGGCATTCCCTGCATTTCCCTAAGGCACAGAATTTTACTTAGGCAGACACTAATCTTTATATTTGTATTGTGAACAAGTGACTTTATGTTTGAAACCCAGTGCTAAAAAACTTTAAGTATGATCAGTCGAGCCTGTTCAGAATCCAAAACGGTAAAGGAAACCCATTACTCTCTGACTAGAATCTGTATCCTGTCCATTTTAGGCATTTTGAGAGTGAAGACGCTAGAACTCTGTGAGTCTTTAATTTTAGAGGACACATTCTTTGGATGAATAACCTTCCACAGATATTGAATTTTTTTTTATAGCACTGGTAGTCATACTTACAGTGCTGGAAGTGAATAGTAATGATACCAGGCATTTTCAGACACTTGTAGGAATAAAATGAGCCCTTTGTAAATATCCCCGATGGGAAGCCTTCCCCTCTTTAATTTTTCCATAGTTTACATGAATTAGGTCTACATTAAAACATCATTTTATGATCTAGTAACACCGAAAGTTAACTGGCCCAATGTCATGCACATGTCAATGAGAACTGATAATTAGTCTTCTTGTTTCAATTCCCAGTTTCCTTGTGACCCTTTGAAAATGCCAAAAGACTTAGTGAAGGCTATAGTCAAATCGCCTATTAAAAAAAAAAACAACTGACAGTCACTATAATCAGAAACAATATCTTAAAAAGCTGTCTAAGAGATTATTCAACTGAATTTTAAATATTTTCCTGAATGATGAACTAGTAATTCCATGAAATACTGTCCTTACAACCATAGCAGATTTTTGAAGAACAGTTGTTAAAAGC